>OZ025250.1:49808074-50391984 GCA_964019135.1 Arenicola marina | reverse complement strand
TCCCCACCCTGTGCCCCACCCTTGCCTCCTTTCTGTTCCCCACACTGCCCCCCCCCCTTTTTTTTTATATAAACTTTATTTATTTTACGAGGTTCACAACAGCGCATTCACATATTAATGTGCCCCCCCCACTGCCTTCTCTGTTCCCCGCACTGTACGCCCCCCCCCACCCCCTGCCTACTATCTGTTCCCGACAGTGTCCACCTCCTGCCTCCTCTCTCTTCCCCGCATTGTCCGCCCCCCCCACTGCCCCCTCTCTGTTCTCCGCACTGTCCCACTCCTGCCTTCTCTATGTTCACCGCACTGCCCTCCGCCCCTGCCTCCTCTCTGTTCCCTGCCCTCCCCCCCTGCCTCCTCTCTGCTCCCCGCACGATCCCCCCTCCTGCCTCCTCTGTTCCCCGCACTGTGCCATCTACCTCCTCTATGTTCCCCGCACTCCCCCCCCCTCCTGCCCCCTCTCTGTTCCCCGCACTGTCCCCCCTCCTGCCTCCTCTGTTCCCCGCACTGTCCCCCTCCTGGCCACTCTTTGTTCCCCCCCCTGCCCCCCCCCCCACCTGCCTCCTCTCTGTTTCTCGCACTGCCCCCCTGCCTCCTCCCTGTTCAGTGCACTGCCCCCCCCTGCCTCCTCTCTGTTCCCCACACTGTCTTCCTCCTGCCTCCTCTCTGTTCCCCGCAATCACCCGCCCCCCCTGCCTTCTCTCTGTTGCTCGCACTGCCCCCCCTGCCTCCTCTCTGTTCCCCGCACTGTTCCCCCAGCCTGCCTCCTCGCTGTTCTCCGCGCTGTTCCCCCACCCTGCCTCCTCTCTGTTCCAGGCACTGTCCCCCCTGCCTCCTCCCTGTTCTCGCACTGCCTCCTCTCTGTTCCCCACACTGAACGCCCCCCCCCTGCCTCCTCTCTGTTCCCCGCACTGCCCTCCCTCCCCTCCTACCTACTCTCTGTTCCCTGCTCTGCCCCCACCCACCTGCCTCCTCTCTGTTCCTCGCACTGCCCCCCCCCACAGCCTCATCTCTGATCCCCACACTGTCCTCCACTGCCTCCTCGCTGTTCCCCGCACCGCCCCCCCCCCTCTGCCTCCTTTCTGTTCCCCACACTGACCCCCCCCCGCCTCTTCTCTGTTCCCCACACTGTGCCCCACCCTTGCCTCCTTTCTGTTCCCCACACTGCCCCCCCGCCTGCCTTCTCTGTTCCCCGCACTGTACGCCCCCCCCCCCTGCCTACTATCTGTTCCCGACAGTGTCCACCTCCTGCCTCCTCTCTGTTCCCCGCACTGCCCCCCCCCCCCCGGCCGCCTCTCTGTTTCCCGCACTGACGCCCCCTACCTGCTCTCCGTTCCCTGCACTGTCCCCCTCCTGCATCCTCTCTGTTCTCTGCACTGTCCCACTCCTGCCTCCTCTCTGTTCCCGCACTGCCTCCTCTTTGTTCCCCGCACTGCCCCCCCCCACCTGCCTCCTCTCTGTTTCCCGCACTGCCCCACCCCACCTGCTCTCTGTTCAACGCACTGTCCCCCCACTGCCTCCTCTCTGTTGCCCGCACTGCCCCCCACCCCCCCGCTCTGCTTCCTCTCTGTTCCCCGCACTGCCTCCCCCCCTACCTGCTCTCTGTTCCCTGCACTGTCCCCCTCCTGCCTTCTCTCTGTTCACCGCACTGCTCCCCGCCCCTGCCTCCTCCCTGTTCCCTGCACTCCCCCCCCCCGCCTCCTCTCTGTTCCCCGCACTCCCTCCCTGCCTCCTCTCTGTTCCCGGCACTGTCCCCCCTCCTGCCTCCTCGCTGTTCCCCGCACTGTCCCCCCTGCCTCTTTTCGATTCCCCACACTAATCCCCGCTGCCTCCTCTCTCTTCCCCGCATTGTCCGCCCCCCCACTGCCCCCTCTCTGTTCTCCGCACTGTCCCACTCCTGCCTCCTCTCTGTTCACCGCACTGCCCCCCGCCCCTGCCTCCTCTCTGTTCCCTGCCCTCCCCCCCCTGTCTCCTCTCTGTTCCCCGCACGGTCCCCCCTCCTGCCTCCTCTGTTCCCCGCACTGTGCCCCCTACCTCCTCTCTGTTCCCCGCACTCCCCCCCCCTCCTGCCTCCTCTCTGTTCCCCGCACTGTCCCCCCTCCTGCCTCCTCTGTTCCCCGCACTGTCCCCCTCCTGGCCACTCTTTGTTCCCCACACTGCCCCCACCCCCCCTGCCTTCTCTCTGTTGCTCGCACTGCCCCCACTGCCTCCTCTCTGTTCCCCGCACTGTTCCCCCAGCCTGCCTCCTCTCTGTTCCCGGCACTGACCCCCCTGCCTCCTCCCTGTTCCCGCACTGCCTCCTCTCTGTTCCCCACACTGTACGCCCCCCCCCCCTGCCTCCTCTCTGTTCCCCGCACTGCCCCCCCCCACCCCCTGCCCCCTCTGTGTTCCCCGCACTGCCCCCCCCCCACCCCCCTGCCCCCTCTGTGTTCCCCGCACTGCCCTCCCTCCCCCCCTACCTACTCTCTGTTCACAGTACTGTCCCCCTTCTGCCTCCTCCCTGTTCCCTGCACTGCCCCCACCCACCTGCCTCCTCTCGGTTCCTCGCAATGCCCCCCCCCCCCCACAGCCTCATCTCTGATCCCCACACTGTCCTCCCCTGCCTGCTCGCTGTTCCCCGCACTGCCCCGCCCCCACCTGCCTCCTTTCTGTTCCCCACACTGACCCCTCCCCCCGCCTCTTCTCTGTTCCCCACACTGTGCCCCACCCTTGCCTTCTTTCTGTTCCCCACACTGCCCACCCCCCTGCCTTCTCTGTTCCCCGCACTGTGCGCCCCCCCCCCATGCCTACTATCTGTTCCCGACAGTGTCCACCTCCTGCCTCCTCTTTGTTCCCCGCACTGCCCCCCCCCCTGCCTCCTCTCTGTTTCCCGCACTGCCCCCACCCCACCTGCTCTCTGTTCAACGCACTGTCCCCCCCCTGCCTCCTCTCTGTTGCCCGCACTGCCCTCCCCCCCCGCTCTGCTTCCTCTCTGTTCCCCGCACTGCCTCCCCCCTACCTGCTCTCTGTTCCCTGCACTCTCCCCCTCCTGCCTCCTCTCTGTTCACCGCACTGCCCCCCGCCCCTGCCTCCTCCCTGTTCCCTGCACTCCCCCCCCCCCTGCCTCCTCTCTGTTCCCCGCACTCCCTCCCTGCCTCCTCTCTGTTCCCGGCACTGCCCCCCCTCCTGCCTCCTCGCTGTTCCTCGCACTGTCCCCCCTGCCTCTTTTCGATTCCCCACACTAACCCCCCCCTGCCTCCTCTCTTTTCCCCGCATTGTCCGACCCCCACTGCCTCCTCTCTGTTCTCCGCAATGCTCCTGCCTCCTCTCTGTTCACCGCACTGCCCCCGCCCCTGCCTCCTCTCTGATCCCTGCACTTCCCCCCTGCCTCCTCTCTGTTCCCCGCACGGTCCCCCCTCCTGCCTCCTCTGTTCCCCGCACTGTCCCCCCTACCTCCTCTCTGTTCCCTGCACTCCTCCCCCCTCCTGCCTCCTCTCTGTTCCCCGCACTGTCCCCCCTCCTGCCTCCTCTGTTCCCCGCACTGTCCCCCTCCTGGCCACTCTTTGTTCCCCACATTGCCCCCCCCCCTTGCCTCCTCTCTGTTTCTCGCACTGGGTGACCCCCTCCTGCCTCCTCTCTGTTCTCCGCACTGCCCCACCCCCTACCTGATCTCTGTTCCCCGCACTGTCCCCCCACTGCCTCCTCTCTGTTCCCCGCGCAGACCCCCCCCTGCCTCTCCCTGTTCAGTGCACTGCCCCCCCCACTGCCTCCTCTCTGTTCCCCACACTGTCTTCCTCCTGCCTCCTCTCTGTTCCCGCACTCACCCCCCCCCCCCCCTGCCTTCTCTCTGTTGCTCGCACTGCCCCCCCCTGCCTCCTCTCTGTTCCCCGCACTGTTCCACCCCCTGCCTCCTCTCTGTTCCCGGCACTGTCCCCCCTGCCTCCTCCCTGTTCCCGCACTGCCTCCTCTCTGTTCCCCACACTGAACGCCCCCCCCCCCCTGCCTCCTCTCTGTTCCCCGCACTGCCCCCCCCCACCCCCCCTGCCCCCTCTGTGTTCCCCGCACTGCCCCCTCTCTGTTCCCCGCACTGTTCCACCCCCTGCCTCCTCTCTGTTCCCGGCACTGTCCCCCCTGCCTCCTCCCTGTTCCCGCACTGCCTCCTCTCTGTTCCCCACACTGAACGCCCCCCCCCCCTGCCTCCTCTCTGTTCCCCGCACTGCTGTCCTCCCCTGCCTCCTCGCTGTTCCTCGCACTGCCCCCCCCTGCCTCCTTTCTGTTCCCCACACTGACCCCCCCGCCTCTTCTCTGTTCCCCACACTGTGCCCCACCCTTGCCTCCTTTCTGTTCCCCACAGTGTCCCCCCCACCTGCCTTCTCTGTTCCCCGCACTGTACGCCCCCCCCCCCACCCTGCCTACTATCTGCTCCCGACAGTGTCCACCTCCTGCCTCCTCTCTGTTCCTTACACTGCCCCCCCCTGCCTCCTCCCTGTTTCCCGCTATGCCCCCTCCCCCTCCCCCTCCCCCGTTTGCCACGAGGCCGATATTAGACTACCGTTCTGTTTGCTCTTCCTCTTCCCTCTCTATTGCCCTCCCTGGTTCCCCCACTGTTTCCTCCTGTCATTTCGCTCTATTCCCCTCCCGATCTTCCTCTCTCTTTACTCTTTCTGCTCCCGCTATATGGCGCTCGTTTAATTCTGTCAAATTTCTCAATGCATATCAGTCTCCTGACCAGTCAGGGTTTTTCAAGCCGCGTGCTGCCTTCTGACTCCCGCTCAGTGCAGTCTGCCATATATCACCAGTGCAAGTGTACCCCACTCACCCCTCCACCTCCCCTGATACACCCAGCCAGCCAGTCGCACTGAGGTATCATATATAACATGGACGACATTAATAGTTTTTGTTTACATCATTTGCAGACGACAGCCATTGAATTTAAACTTTTCAGATAAACATCCTTTGTCTTCACAGACTGCAGTCCGCCGTGAGTCGTTGTTTATTTCAGTCTTCAAGTCGCCAGGAAACTCTTCAGACATCGGTGGAAATGTACAACACCAAAGGCGGCACGTGCGGCCTTGACCTTGACGCCTGACATACACCCCCCCCCCCCACCCCCCCCACGTCAGTTATATGTTTGGTTGTCACTGAGATGTTTGTCGTTGTAGGATGCGGCGGCGTATGGCGGTCTGCGGGTGACGGGGGAGGTGGGGGAGGAGGCCGGACCCGGGCGGCTGCAGAAACCCTGGGGTGTGGCCGCCCACGGGGACTTGGTGTGGGTGACGGACTGGGGCAGTAACAAGGTGGTGGTCTTCCAGCGGACCACAGAAGGCGGCCACACAGCCCACCGCTGCGTGGCGGAGTACCCCGTCCTGTCTCCACAATATATCACCGCCACAAACACGGATATCTGGATCTCCCAGGAGCGCAATGGCCAGCTCCAGGGAGTCCAGCTGGTGGGTGGAAAGGTCGTCCTGACGCGCACACTGCCGGCCACCGGCCCCCTGCCAGAGCCCTGGGGACTGGCCTACAGGGAGTCAACCAGGACTCTCTATGTCTGCTGTGTGGACGGCGTCCATGTGGTAGATGTGGCGGGGGGCGGGGTGGTGGCCACCCTCTACACGCCGCCAGAGGTGGCGGAGGAGGAGGGGCGGCCGCGGCATGTGTCCGTCCTCCAGGACACCATCCTGGTGGTGTACCGCAGCCCTGTGCACCACCTGGTGCTGTACACCGGGGACGGCGCTCCGGGCCGCGTCCTCAACCTCCCAGGACTCTCGGCTCCCTGGGACGTCACCCACAACGGGGAACACTTTGTGTTGTGTGACTGGGTGGATGGCTCTCTCCTCGTGGTGAGCCGGGAGGGGGAGGCGGTCACCACGGTGACGCTGGAGAAGGTGCGGCCCTGGTGTATATCATGGCCCCCCCACCACCACCTCCTCTACGTCAAGGACTGCCACAGCCAAAAAATGTTTTTCGTAAGCCGCTGACGACAACAACGCGCCGTCCGCGTAAGTAACAGTGACGTCATCACGTCACTCACACCTTGTTAAGATGATTGTTGATAAGTACAACATACCCCACACCCTCTCCCCTACCCACCTTCTCCCTGGTGAGGGGGGGGGGGTGGTGAAGGGTGGGTGGGGGTGGTGCTGTCACAGCTTTAAGTGATATTTGACATGTTGTTTACGTTTAGAAAGGTGTCACTGTAAACGTCTCTGTGAGGGAGGGACAGGGTGCCACTCCCACCCCCTCCCCCCACCCACCTCAGCCACACTAGGCCCTCCCTAACCTACCTTACCTTACATTAACCTATCTGGGGGGGGGGGGTCGGCCGGTTAAGCTGCCCTCAACTGACGTTAGTTGAATTGTTTATGGCTCGATGTCTGTAATTGTGAGCTGTGGCCGCCTGCTCCACCCATTAACGCCCCCACCTACCCCCATCCCCCTCTCCCTCTACAAACACCTTCCAGTTTTCAGTGATTGAAACTTATATGAAATCAGGTTGATTCCAAGGACTCAAAGGGATGTTAATAGCTTTAACACACATGGTCAGACATTGTCTAACATTGAATATAATGAGGAGGAGAGTTATTTTGTCTGCGCCAGTGACATGCAACGTGTTGTGTAGTGCCTGACTTGTAGTTATAACAGGGGTCTAAATAAGGTTTTAAGCATCGAGCTTGAAATAGCTTTTAGCATGTGAGGTTAATGTAATACTTGGTAGAACTAGTAATAATAGATAACTAGTCCGTGAAATGAAAATCAAATTAATATTCACATATAAACATTAGCCGAATTTGTTGAACACCTATTCGGGTCCGGTCCGTAGAGCTGTGTTCGTCACATCGCTCACTTGTTACTCTTCCGCGCTCTGTTCCTATTCACGTTTTCTTTTCTGTTTACTATGCCATGTTCCTGCGTTATTCCCTACACGTTTGCCGCACTGTTTCCTCTCAGTTGTTGTTTTGCTTGCTGTTCTGCTGCTCATTCCTACCCCACCCCCACCTCCACCCCCACCCCGGCCATCTTCCTGTATGCCATGGGACTTTGATTATTCATATTATAAGGACTGTATAAACAAACATTAGCAATATTGTAGATTAGCCCATAAGATATACCAATTGATACAGTGATGGTGAGGGGAATAAGTTGAAACATACCCATGGAAGTTGGCCATGTATACCCCCCCCCCCCCGCCCTTGCCTGACACCCCTGCATGCAGTCCGGGTGTTCCTCTCGCTTGAATAGCAGTCATACCTACCTAAAATAAATCGAATGTGCTCAATCAGTTTCAATGGTCGCCACGTATATACCACTTGTATAGGTAGGACAATTGTCTCTTGTATTTCTATTAGATCCAAATACAATGAAGAAAAAAAATTAACTTTCATTTTAGTAAAAATCATTCAGTGGGCGCATTACTTGTTGCTGAAATGTTCGCTTGCCCAACCCGCGACGCCACTACCACCGCCGCCCCCCTCCAATTAGACCAATATATATATATAGATATATAATCTAATGTATACTAAGTTTGGCCTAAGGACGACTGTAAATTTAGTTTAATCCTACGATCATATTTGACCCTTTGCTTAGACATTTAAAATGATAGAAAAGGCAATATTTGTCGTAACTACACGCTTACTTTGCTAATTTCTTTTACTGGTTGATCTGGTTATTAGATAATCAATATGTCAATCTGCAGTGGGGGTTTATGCTATGGACTGTAATGACAACATATTAATTGTGTTTTTCTCGTCGTTTCAGCTGGACACCTGGCCTAAAGATCCTCGCTGGTAGCTTGAATGAATGACTGAATTGTATCATCACCCACCAAGATGCTGGTCATAAAGGTTCATTGCTATTGTATAGAGTGTTAGCTCCTCATGATGGTGATCACAATAATTGGTCTGCCTCACCGAGAGCTCTTGCTATTGCTATGAGTTCATGCTCTGTTTATGCATCGGCGTTCACCTGACCGACCGGCACAGACTTATCGGGAAAACCGAAGGCGTTATGATTGGGGCGTTATGATCGAGTTACAGTGTGTGAATCTTGACTATGGCGCTTTACCACTGACAATTTGGGAATGGTATAACAGTTCCATTTCTTACTTCGTACACGTATGTTACCTTTCTTAGGGACGCTTATGTAATGTGGATGTAAGTTTCCATGTGCCATGTATAATAAATACCAATCAAATGGGTGAATCGGATGCCATTATTATTATGTAGTCCATGTATACATGCAGATCAAGGAAATCCCATAGAAAAGCATGAATTTGTCACGGAAAAGTATGAATTTGTCATGGAAAATTCATTGACTAATGATGACATTTTGTTAACAGATTTGTGTGGGAACCACACCCACTCACCTTGATGCTGGTAATATTGGCTCCTTGCTATTATATAATGGGTTGGCTCATCATGAAGGTGACCGCAACAATTGGTCTGCCTCACCGAGAGCTCTTGCTATTGTTATGAGTTCACGCTCTGTTTATGCTAATGGTGTAGTCAGCCATTGTCCTTATATCCAGGTTATGGTGATATAAACATATCGCGTCACGTTACTTGCTGATGCTATACATATGCACAGTAATACTGGACTTTATCATGATATTGATGCATTAATGATATAATTGATGATATAACACCAATGTATTGTATCCTCATGCGCATTGATGCTGGTCATAACGGTTCCTTGCTATTGTATACAAGGTTCCCACGGTCATAGAAAGTCTTGCCTCCTGTATCAAAAAGACCGTTTGTATAGGGTCTGTTTCATGCTGAACTTCAACCGATCTCGCCTAATCATCAAAATCAGCCTTGTAGCAGAATCGTACACACCTTTACGGCAACTAAATTTGTCTACAGGAACTTCTATCTGCAGACTGGGTTGATGGATAAAAGCCTATTTTTTTGCATGACGACAACTTAACCAACACTGGCTTATAGCGCGCCATCAGCTAAGGTGGACCTGGAATACAGCCTGCATTCCGGATGAGGTTGTTCTTATGAAGTCGGGGGAATTTAACACATCAATCCATCGGTTAAATCAAGTCAGGATATCTAGGTCATATGTATATCATTGGAGGACATTGTAGGTACGGTTTTCTTTATGTGTCCACTGCATGAGTTTATGAACAAACATGTCTGTAATACTGCTAAATTACAGACGAAATTTTGATAATTGTCCCATGTCCATAGACAAATGCTTTCATTTTTCGCAAAATACGTCCTATGACTCCTATATTTTGAGGTTCAAACATGACCGGGAGGTATGGAATCATTGCATGTTTTATAGTGTAGGTGTGGTATTTCCCTTCCACAAGCGGGAAATACGTATTCCTACTTCTCGCTGTTCACAGGTTCAATCACTCGATCGGTACGGTGGGAAGACACAGATACTAAGACAGGTCACCAGTTCCAAGGTTTATTATATATTTCGCTTAAAGGCTATACACTAAAAATTGTACACAAATCAGTGTATCATGATATTATCCAGTCAGTAATGGGCGTGGGGGTGTAGAGTGCTACATGCCACAGGACCCGGCGCCGTGGCTCACTGAAGCCAGAGATGCCACAACATTTACTGTTCTGAACACAATCTCCGATCCTCTGAAGAACCCGTCCACTTGTCCGGTGTCTCCGGCTGCCTTCCCTTTATCTGCTAGTGCCAGAACCCTTTGTCGTTGACGGGCATTGCCCGAGGCGACGCCAGGCGGGTCTTCCCGATAAGGGCATCGGCGGTCACGTGACCTAACGGCACCGACTTATCGGCAAAACCGAAGCGTTATGATTGGGGCGTTATGATCGAGTTAGTGTGTGAATCTTGGCTATGGCCCTTTACCACTGACAATTTGAGAATGGTATAACGGTTCCCTTTCTGTCTTAGGGACGCTTATGTATGTGTTAATGTAAATTGTCCATGTGCCATGTATAATAAATACCAATCGAATGGGTGAGTCGGATCCGTATCAAGGAAGGAGGATGCCATTATTAGTATATAATCCATGTATACATGCAGATCAAGAAAATCCTAATGGAAAAGTATGAATTTGTCACGGAGAATTACGAATTTGTCATCGAAAAGTCATGGAATAATAATGACATTTTGTTAACAGATTTGTGTGGGAGGCACACCCACTCACCTTGATGCTGGTTATATTGGCTCCTTGCTATTCTATAATGTGTTAGCTCATCATGAAGGTGACTGCAAAAATGTGTTTGCCGAGAACTCTAAATGTTACAATGAGTGCAGTTCACGCTCTGCTTATGCTAATGGTATGTACACTCTATGAAGCCAGCACATTGTTAAACTGGACGTTATGATGTTATGAATGCATTAATGTTTGTAAATTTTTTTATATACAAGACATTATGATTGGTCTAAATTCCCAAATACTACACAGGCTTAGTGTTTGAATCTTGGCTATGGCGCTTTTCCACTGACAATGTGAGAATGGTATAACAGACCTTTTTCTTACTTACACGTACGTTACCTTTCTTAGGGACGCTTATGTAGGTGTAGATGTAGTGTCCATGTGCCATGTGCAATAAATACCAATAGTGTATAATCCATGTATACATGGAGACCAAGGACATCCTCGTCGAAAAGCATAAATTTGTCATGGGAAAGTCGTGGAATAGTGATGACATTTTTTTACCAGGTTTGTGTGGAATGCTGGTCATAACGGTTCATTGCTATTGTATAGAGTGTTAGCTCCTCATGATGGCGATCGCAAAAAAAATTCTGCCGCACTGAGAGCTCTTGCTATTGTTATGACGATTGACGTTCAGGCTTTGTTTATGCTAATGATGTAAAAAGTCCGTGTCTGATGTCGAGGTTATGCTGATGTAGCATATAGCGTCACGTTACTTGTTGGCACTTTGTTAATGGGTCATTCTACAGAAACGGCATAATTTCAAAGATGAAATTTTGATAATTAAAGTTTCTTCTAATCACTAGATACTTTCGATGTGTAACCTCTAGATATCCATGTTTTTGAAACCAAACCGAGTCGAGCTTACGCGTCGACAGGTACTTCCCAATTAAATAGGAAAGCGATGACGTCATCCATATTTTTTCAACTCTGTTACCGGACAATTATAAAAGTCCCCGCGCTTAAAACCGTTTAATAAATACTAGTTCATTCATAATTCGCTGTACATGGCATGAGGTCAATATGCCTAACATTCCAGTATGAAAGTAACTGTTGAAAACGGATAAAGTTCGATATTAATATGAACCAAATAATTATTACGCCCAAACATCACAGTTCTGCGCCAGATGTGTTACGGCTAATGTGCGGAAAGATCGTTGTATTATTACAAAGAAAACCTTAGCTTTGCCTACCGATATGAGGGATATCATTAAGAGTATAAATGCCGTGAACAGTCTATCACTTAGAATAAGAAATTTTTATATTGATGTTGTAACAGAGCTGACATCTGGTAACCGGGCTGACGTCTTGTAACGGAGCTGACATTCGTGTTGTCAATTGCTGAGAATGCCCAACAAAGTTGCCTTTAATCCATCCACTTTTGCCGGCTTTACGTCAGCGACGGTCATTCATAATTCATAAATGATGTGAAACGTCACCCATTTAGAATGGGAAATATGTATGGTAACAGGGCTGACATCTGGTAACTCGACGCTGAAGAGGCCTGACAGAGATGGCTGACATTCATATCTGCGCGTTTTAAATCGGTGACTGTCATTTTTATTATCCTTTCAACCTTCGCCCGTACAAATAAAGAGAGGCTAGGCACCCCGAGAGATAATATGTAGTCCAGTTTATTTGTGATGGATAAGTTAGCAGTTTAGAAGATGCACAGCACAATGAGTAAAGGACGGATACATGCGTAACTATATCTCTTCGCTGTAAGTGTTCGGGCAATTATTATTATTGTTTATTTCGTAACAAAGATCGCACAACAGGTGTTGTCTACACTAGAAACGTAAGCATGGCGTAAACATGGTTTATAATCTACATTGTATTACAACATTGTAACACAATTGCCTATCATTATACGCAGTCAGTCATAAACAAGGCCAACTCAGCCGCCACATCTCTTTATTCCACAGCTGCCTTCTCCAAAGACCTATCCTGATTTTTGTCCATAAATTACCATTTGATAGTTATTTGATAAAACTTTTGTATTTTAATAAGCGAACGATAAACGTGTCACATTGACGCTTTTTGGGCTTTTCTGCAACTGAATTTGCCAAACAATAGGTCGTAAATAAAGCTTATTCTTTATTTGCAAAGGACATTCAACCAAGGGCGAAAGATAACTAAATCGGGTTTTCAAAACCAGACTAATAAGTGATCTGGGTGAGTTGAGGGTGAGTACTTAAGGAAAGCAATTAGGCCATCCGATGGCGTAATTGCTTTTCTTAAGTACATCATTTAGGGTTCAACTAGCACTCGCACTCTCTATCAGGTTTCATTGACGCTTTTTACTTTGCCCGTTATATTCCTTTCATACCAATTTAGTTGTTTTCTTTTTAGCTTCTGCTGCAGACTGCCATTTTGTCAATAAAATAAGTTTCGAACGCTTGAAATGCTAAATTGTTACACTTAATAAATGTATTATTAGGTTTGTAAAATAACAAAGGTATCGGAAACCAGGTAAGAACTTTACGTATTGGCGAAGGGAAGAAGGGGGGGGGGGGGTCCGGTACAGACCAGGAAGACTGGGCGGATCTAAACAAATGAAAAAGGGGGCTGTGTGTGTGGGGTGACCGCAGGTGTTCAACAAAGTTCCTTACGAATGGGAGGAGGCAGGGGTGTGTGCATAAATTCTTGAAAGGGGGGGGGGGGAGGGGCACAAAAATAGAAAAAAATGCGTGTAAAAGCCTGAGACGTAGGTGAGCGTGGTGCGTAGAATCTAACGGGGGGGGGATGGGATAAGGTATATCTTAGGGTCCGAAATGGAAAGGGGTGCACGTGCCCTCTGTGCCCCCCACCCATAGCAGGGGACACACAACTTGAAAGGGGGTGGGATGCACATATATATCCTATGGTCTGAAAGGGGCGGGGGGACGTGTGCCCCCCCCCCCCTGGACACGCCCAAGGGAGGATACCTCAGATGGCCTTGATTTTGCATGGCAAAAGGGCATTCTTCCCTTTTCCAATTATCGATCACATAAGATGTTATCTTTAAGGCTACTTAAGCTATCACTAGGTCAGAACTTTTGTTCAGGGTAAATATTGGACCATCTATATAATGTCTACGTAACAGTGCTGGCCACATATTCTTTACCCTGTCCATAAATGACCTTTGATATAAAGAAGACGCTTCTCTCTCAGCGAGGGCCACGTGTCTGTGGCACAAATTATTGTGCAGTGTCGCCACCATCTGTTGAGGCTTCTGGGACAGGTCCTTATTAACGCTAAATGACATTTCATTCCAAAAAATATATAAACCGGTGATGTCTGGCTGGAATAAAACACATGCTGTTGATGACCTTGATTTAATTGACCAACCAAATGAAACTATCAGACCCAAATACGACTTTTTGATTATGATTTCCTCGGCAGGACTTTAATTACTCACTTATCGTAAAATGACCCATATGCACTCTATGAAATGCTGGCACAGCGATACTTGACGTTATGATGTGTGTAATGCATTAATGATAGAATACAATGTGCCTCCGTCGTGCTTGTTAATGTGTCCAGTCATTTCCAAACAACATACGATGCAATAAAATCGTCTATAATTGTAACCAAATGCTGTTTTTTGTTCAATATCTGCTAGCGTTTCTGTTTTCCTAATTAGGTACATATCCCATTGGTACATGCGAGATCATCTTTAATGGTTGTCCCCGAGAGGTTGCTGCAAGGAAGACTCTTGAGTCTAATAATTAACTGATGGATGGAAGATTCTTTGGCTGGTGCTGTATTTATGTAGTGCAGTGGATGTGGCAGCCCTGCCCAGTGAAGCATAAAACATCGACACATTGTAATAATCTTAGTTGGTTCCCCCATTAGGTCCTAAGTAAATGGTATGTACATTCAAGTTTTGAATAATCAAGTAGCCAATGGTGAAGGTATGATCTTCTGATATGTAAACAATGCAGTGCGCTACATTTTGCAAGTAACATTAAGCATGTTCGCCCTTAAATAAGACTTCGTCGGTAATACTTTAGTCTATGTATTTACTAACCGAATAACAACTACAAATTCACCCATACATCAATGCCGCAATAGATGGTGGGACTTGACTCAAATCCAGTTACCGAATGACGCTGGTCTTTTCGAAAAAGCCCATAGCCATTTCGGTTACAGCAACCATAAATCTATCGCGCACAACCAAAACGCGTTCTCTTTACAAATCGTTGGTGTTCATGATCAAGAAATCATATTCCATATAATTTTAGCATTTTCTTGGTTAAGAACATCCACCGTTACGGTAGCCTAGTGTGGCTTACGGCCCCTGGGCACAGCTCATCAGTTGTTCAAACCGAAACCTGCATTTCCGTCACGAAATGTTGAATGGTCGTCTCTTGATGTTTTAAGGGTTATGTCTACACCTGGACTGACGTAGGCTGTGTGATGGATGTTAAGCTATCAGACGACCTGCAATTAGTTATCCAAAATCGTCTCCGCCTTCCTTAATAATTTGAATCGTAATGGAAACTGATGCATATTTTCGATCAATGGTGATGCCTTTAAAGGAAGACATTTGTAACTCAACGTTGTGATGCCACAAGGGAGATACATTATAACACACACCAAACTGGTTTGTCACCAACGTATTGATTCACGAGAAAGTAAATTAATGTTGGTATTCTGTTGATACGCGGTATGTATTGATAATCTGTGTAGCCTTGAACTTCAGCGATGTCAATGAGAATAACTGCCCAATATTAAGGGAGATACCCAAGTTTTATTCTAAAGTTATTTCTGCTTTCAGTGCAATTAATTCTTTTAAAACACCCCAAGATAATAACGATGTCTTAAGCAATTTCATATGGGGAAATAGTAACTATACATATAAAGAAACCTGAAAGGAACGATGTTTAAGTTTCAAATCCTTTAATTGAGGGTAATATATTTCTTCTTAAGCATCTCCAGTTTAACAACGGTCTTCTCGATGAGAACTTCGTGAATGTTCGTTGTTACAAAAAGCCGTAGAAAAGGACCTTCGTAAGATTGAAATGCATGTCTCATCGGCAGCTGACCCTACGGAAGTCCCTTCCATTGTGCAAAGTTCTTCTTTTGGTTTACCTTGCAAGATTATTATTGTCTGCTAATAAGCAAAAACAGAAAGCCACGGAAAGTATGCCGTGGGCTAGCCTGCATTATCATGTGCCATACCTTTACTTAGTTTTGATATCAGGTACTGTTCTATCCTTTTTATGATTTTAATTTAAACCACTTGAATTTTTGTCAACCAATACTGATGTATTAGTTGGAAACTTTATTTTCCTCGAGCCTCTACTCATAGTTCATCTCCGACTTCAGTCATAGTCGACACACCGTTGACAAACATGCCACATGTATCTAAGTTATTCGTAATTTGTTGCGGACTTATATCGGAGAAACATTAAAATGGATAGTCCAAAGAAGAATATAGGAGAAGCGATGTAACTACCTAGAGGTGAATATTTGCCATTATAGCTCCATACCAGCTAATAAGAACTTGCATGTGATAAGTTTTAAACACATTTTAAGGGGAACTGACAAATTCTTTAACCCCCGTCTTTGAGCGAATACAAAGGTATTGTTTGCATTTATAATCGAAATACGGACAGCATCCAACAGGCCTACGCATATTCTTGGGGCTGGCCAATAGTGTGTGTGTGGAGGGGGGGGGGGTCTGAGTTCACGAAGAATTAAAAGATAAATTCCCCGTTCACGCATAATTGAGTGACGGAATCTATTATTAATATTAGTGGAATGTGAGGACGCCTAGTGTTCACATTTTAATCAATCTGCTTATATGTAATGGTCTCTGATATAATTATGATCTACACGAATATTTTCTGATCTATTTACACGTTTTTTCTTTCTTGAATTTTCCGAATTTATCACGAAGAGCCATTTTCGGGGAAATACCCTGTGAATGACGTCACGAATTGGGGATTCCCATGTGAATGACCTAACGACTTAGGGATTCACCTTTCACTGACACCCGCCGATGTTTGTCAATGTTTACCGAGGTCTTCTCTAAATCGCCGAAGCTTATTATACGATGCTCTATACATTTTACCTATGTCACCACTTCTTTTGCTGTGTTTTATTCGTGCTTTGTTTCATTAAGACTGCGTAAAATCTCAGGGCTACAGCACGTCGATGTTTGCCGATGTTTACCGAGGTCTGTTCAAAATCGCCGAGGCGTATTATTGTGTAGTGATGCGGCAAAAGGTAAAACCTACTGAAACCCCCGACTATGTACGAGTCGGTTCGGGGTTGGTCGTGTCACGTGATTATGCAAATGTGAGTTATTAATTCCCCACTGGCGAATTGATTGGTTGGTTGGTTGTTTAACCAATTCGGGTCACATCGCTTCAATGGGAGAAGGAAGGGAAGAGCTGAGCCATGTCCCGGGGATAACCCGCTACTGTTTGCGAAGAAAGACATGGGATCTTTATCCTGCGACCAAACAGAAATGACCACAGCGGGGCTCAAACCACCGATCCAACACACGCACCGCTCTCAGCCACTGGCGAAACAGAAAGAGAATTAGCTAATTACCGAGTCTTCCCCCATTCCCTTCTCATCTTCGCCCCAATGCAGCAACAATAAAAGTCAGGATGCAATTCCCGGTTTGGAACCACTTATTTTTGTGGGAAAAAATATTAAGTCGTTCCGCGATTAAGTCTGAAATGACTTATTTTTGAACAAAATTCTGAAGTTTGGAATTACTTATTTTTTTGCGGTGTTCGGTGTATCGGATATGTTGGGTATGACGGGTATGTGAGAGTTAGGAAATAGATGTGACTGCCCCAAAGCGCCAGTTGTAAAGATCATGGCTTCGACAAACTATGAACGGCGGTAAAGTTGACCAAAAGTCACACACGGCTGACCCTGCCCTTAGCCTACCCCCCCCCCCCCCCAACCCTTACCCACCCTACCCGTATTTTGTCCCTGTATTTTACCCCAGAATCGGCGTATAAGAAGATATTAATTAGCCAATAGAAAACATGGCTGTATGCCGTCACATTTTATTCCATCAACTGGCCAATAAATGGCATGGCCGTGAGAGGGCTTGGCAGATGATGTGCATGCTTGGAGTTTTTCGGTAGGAAATGAAAAATCGGAAATCTGGCCAATACTGACAAAATGCCGGCGCCTACGAAGAGAAAGGTGGAGTGGGGGTGGGGGGGGGGGGGCAATGGGAATTCACGTTCCTCGTGTTACGTGTTTTTCAATATATTACTTCAAGCTCCTTAGTTACTTAAACCAGCCAGCTATGCCAGTTGTGAAGTTGAGGTCGATACCCCCCCCCCGCCCCCCCCCCCCTCGTCAACTACCACCTTGTGCGTGCCACCCGATACTTTTTAAGATATTGGTACGACACCTGCATGTGTAGTAAGCATTGATCTCCGTGAATCGGGATTACAGTTTTAACCGATAATGACTGTATTTTTTAGGGCCCCTGAGGTGGGGCGGGGGTGTGGGGGGGGGGGGGGTGGCCATTTCGCATGTCCATTTTAAGAAAAGGTTCATGTCGCGTGTTCACTTTTAGAAAAGGTCCATGTCGCGTGTCGATTCTAAGAAGTGGTCTATGTCGCGTGTCGCTAAGTCATTTATCCCAATAAAACACATGTTAAAATCACCTTAGAAAATGGGCCAATACAATTAAATAATCGATTTATGTAAATAGATTAATTGACGCACAGGAAATTACAAGAAAGTGAATTATTGAGTAAATATCTCTTTGCAGCATGCATCTGGCGATGCATAGGACAATCACAATTAAATACGTACGTAAAAAACACATACCATGTATCATAGGTTAACTACCCAGCTACCTGTGCATAACCATAACCAGCAATATACTGGTAGCATTTGACAAAAGTATCTGAAATCAACAGATCAATAGCATTGCTTGCGGGGCCACGAGGCTCTTTGCCCACTTTGCACCAGCATAATCAGAACGCCTCGGGAGGGAATCGAACCCTCATACAAGCATATCACCGACCTCCTGTCTATTCCATATCATTTAAACAATCGGTGGTGGCGAGCGAAGCGACGAGCAAGGCTCGCTCGAACGTCTAAAACACCAGCATCTGCCTCACCAGTCACCGCCCGAACTGTCCCAGCCTCACCAGTCACCGCCCGAACTGTCCCAGCCTCACCAGTCTCCGCCCAAACTGTCCCAGCCTCACCAGTCTCCGCCCGAACTGTCCCAGCCTCACCAGTCTCCGCCCGAACTGTCCCAGCCTCACCAGTCTCCGCCCGAACTATCCCAGCCTCACCAGTCTCCGCCTGAACTGTCCCAGCCTCACCAGTCCCTGCCACACGAGTCCCTGCCACACCAGTCCCCACCTCACCAGTCACTGTGTCACCAGTCACACTCACCTGTCCCTGCCTCACCAGTCCCTGCCTCACCAGTCCCGGCCCCACCTGTCCCGGCGTCACCAGTCACTGTGTCACCAGTCACTCTCACTATCCCTGCCTCACTTGTCCGCGCCTCACCTGTCCCTGCCTCGCCAGTCACTCTCACCAGTCCCCGCCTCACCAGTCACTGTCTCACCAGTCACTGTCTCACCAGTCACTGCCACACCTGTCCCTGCCTCACCAGTCCCCGCCTCACCTGTCCCCGCCTCACCTGTCACTGTCTCACCAGTCACTGTCTCACCAGTCACTGTCTCACCTGTCCCAGCCTCACCTGCCCCGCCTAACCTGTGCCCGGCCCACCTGTCCCAGCCACACCAGTTTCCGCCTCACCAGTCCCCGCCTCACCAGTCCCCGCCTCACCAGTCCCCGCCCCACCAGTCCCCGCCTCACCAGTCCCCGCCTCACCAGTCTCCGCCTCACCTGTCCCCGTCTCACCTATCCCCGCCCCACCTGTCCCCGCCCACCTGTCCCAGCCTCACCAGTCCCCGCCTCACCAGTCCCCGCCTCACCAGGCCCCGCCTCACCTGTCCCCACCTCACCTGTCCCTGCCTTACCAGTCACTGTCTCACCAGTCACTGTCTCACCAGTCACTGTCTCACCAGTCCCCGCCTCACCAGTCCCCGCCTCGCGTGTCCCCGCCTCACCAGTCTCCGCCTCACCTGTCCCAGCCTCACCTGTCCCTGCCTCACCAGTCCCCGCCTCACCAGTCACTGTCTCACCAGTCACTGCCTCATCTGTCCCCGCCTCACCTGTCCCTGCCTCACCAGTCACTGCCTCACCTGTCCCCGCCTCACCAGTCACTGTCTGACTAGTCACTCTTACCTGTTCCTGCCTCACTTGTCCCCGCCTCAGCAGTCCCGGTCTCACCTGTCCCCGCCTCACCAGTCCCCGCCTCACCAGTCCCCGCCTCACCGGTCCCTGCATCGCAAATCACTGTTTCACATGTCCCCGCCTCACCAGTCACTGCCTCACCAGTAACCGCCTCACTAGTCAGTGTGTCACCAGTCCCCGCCTCACCTGTCCCTGCCTCACCTGTCCCCGCCTCACCAGTCCCCGCCTCACCAGTCCCCGCCCCACCATTCCCCGATTTACCAGACCCGCCTCACCTGTCCCCGCCTCACCAGTCCCCGCCTCACCTGTCCCCGCCTCACCAGTCACTGTCTCACCAGTCACTCTCACCTGCCCCTGCCTCACTTGTCCCCGCCTCACCAGTCACTGTCTTACTAGTCATTGTCTCACCAGTCACTGTCTCACCTGTCCCCGCCTCACCAGTCACTGTCTCACCAGTCACTCTCACCTGACCCTGCCTCACTTGTCCCCGCCTCACCAGTCACTATCTCACCTGTCCCTGCCTCACCAGTCACTGTCTCACCTGTCCCTTCCCTTACCAGTCACTGTCTCACCAGTCACTGTCTCACCAGTCACTGCCTTACCAGTCCCCGCCTCACCTGTCCCTGCCTCACTTGTCTCCACCTCACCTGTCCCTGCCTCACCAGTCACCGCCTCACTAGTCACTCTGTCACCAGTCCCCGCCCCACCAGTCCCCGCCCCACCAGTCACCGCTTCACGAGTCCCCGCCCCACCAGTCACCGCCTCACTAGTCACTCTGTCACCTGTCCCCACCTCACCTGTCCCTGCCTCACCAGTCACCACCTCACCAGTCCCCGCCCCACCAGTCCCTGTCTCACCAGTCACTGTCTCACCAGTCACTGTCTCACCAGTCCCCGCCTCACCAGTCCCCGCATCACCTGTCGCTGCCTCACCAGTCAATCTCTTACCAGTCACTGTCTCACCAGTCCCCGCCTCACCTGTCTCCGCCTCACCAGTTCCCGCCCCACCTGTCCCAGCCTCACCTGTCCCTGCCTCACCAGTCCCCGCCTCACCAGTCACTCTCACCTGTCCCTGGCTCACCAGTCCCCGCCTCACCAGTCCCCGCCCCACCTGTCCCAGCCTCACCAGTCCCCGCCCCACCTGTCCCCGCCTCACCTGTCCCTGCCTCACTTGTCTCCACCTCACCTGTCCCTGCCTCACCAGTCACCGCCTCACTAGTCACTCTGTCACCAGTCCCCGCCCCACCAGTCCCCGCCCCACCAGTCACCGCTTCACTAGTCCCCGCCCCACCAGTCACCGCCTCACTAGTCACTCTGTCACCTGTCCCCACCTCACCTGTCCCTGCCTCACCAGTCACCACCTCACCAGTCCCCGCCCCACCAGTCCCTGTCTCACCAGTCACTGTCTCACCAGTCACTGTCTCACCAGTCCCCGCCTCACCAGTCCCCGCATCACCTGTCGCTGCCTCACCAGTCAATCTCTTACCAGTCACTGTCTCACCAGTCCCCGCCTCACCTGTCCCAGCCTCACCTGTCCCTGCCTCACCAGTCCCCGCCTCACCAGTCACTCTCACCTGTCCCTGGCTCACCAGTCCCCGCCTCACCAGTCCCCGCCCCACCTGTCCCAGCCTCACCAGTCCCCGCCCCACCTGTCCCTGCCTCTTTTGTCCCTGCCCCACCTGTCCCCGTATCACCAGTCCCCGTATCACCTGTACCTGCCTCACCAGTCCCCGCCCGCCTCACCTGTCCCTGCCTCACCAATCCCCGCCTCACAAGTCCTCGCCTCACCAGTCACTGTCTCACTAGTCACTGTCTCACCAGTCACTGTCTCACCAGTCACTGCCTCACCAGTCCCCGCCTCATCTGTCCCTGCCTCACTTGTCCACACCTCACCTGTCCCTGCCTCACCAGTCACCGCTTCACTAGTCACTCTGTCACCAGTCCCCGCCCCACCAGTCCCCGCCCCACCAGTCCCCACCTCACCTGTCCCTGCCTCACTAGTCACCGCCTCACTAGTCACTCTGTCACCAGTCCCCGCCCCACCAGTCCCCGCCCCACCAGTCCCCACCTCACCTGTCCCTGCCTCACTAGTCACCGCCTCACTAGTCACTCTGTCACCAGTCCCCGCCCCACCAGTCCCCGCCTCACCTGTCTCTGCATCGCAAATCACCGTCTCACTAGTCACTGTCTCAGCAGACACCGTCTCAGCAGTCACCCTCTCACCAGTCACCGCCTCACCATTCACTGTCTCACCAGTCAATGTCTCACCAGTCACCGCCTCACTAGTCAGTCTGTCACCAGTCCCCGCCCCACCTGCCCCTGCCTCACCAGTCACTGTCTCACCAGTCACTGTCTCAGCAGTCACTGTCTCACCAGTCACTGTCTCACCAGTCACTCTCTCACCAGTCACTGGCTCACCAGTCCCTGGCTCACCAGTCCCTGCCTCACATGTCCCTGCCTCACCAATCGCTGTCTCACCAGTTCCCGCCTCACCTGTCCCTGCCTCACCAGTTCCCGCCCCACCAGTCACTGCCTCACCAGTCACTGTCTCACCAGTCAATGCCTCACCAGTTCCCGTCTTACCTGTCCCTGCCTTACTTGTCCCTGTCTCACCAGTCCCCGCCCCACCGCTGACTGCCTCACCAGTCCCCGCCTCACCTGTCCCTGCCTCACTTGTCTCCACCTCACCTGTCCTTGCCTCACTAGTCACCGCCTCACCAGTCACTCTGTCACCAGTCCCCGCCCCACCAGTCCCCGCCTCACCTGTCCCCGCCTCACCTGTCCCCGATTCACCAGTCCCCGCCTTACCTGTCCCTGCATCGCAAATCACCGTCTCACCAGTCACTGTCTCAGCAGACACCGTCTCAGCAGTCACTGTCTCACCAGTCCCCGCCTCACTAGTCAGTCTGTCACCAGTCCCCGCCTCACCTGCCCCTGCCTCACCAGTCACTGTCTCACCAGTCACTGTCTCAGCAGTCACTGTCTCACCAGTCACTGTCTCACCAGTCACTGTCTCACCTGTCACTGTCTCACCAGTCCCCGCCTCACATGTCCCTGCCTCACCAATCGCTGTCTCACCAGTTCGCGCCCCACCAGTCACTGCCTCACCAGTCACTGTCTCACCAGTCAATGTCTCACCAGTTCCCGTCTTACCTGTCCCTGCCTTACTTGTCCCTGTCTCACCAGTCCCCGCCCCACCGCTCACTGCCTCACCAGTAACTCTTACCTGTCCCTGCCTCACTTGTCCCCGCCTCACCAGTCCCGGTCTCACCTGTCCCCGCCTCGCCATTCCCCGCCTCACCGGTCCCCGCCTCACCTCTCCCTGCATCGCAAATCACTGTTTCACCTGACCCCGCCTCACCAGTCACTGCCTCACCAGTCACCGCCTCACTAGTCAGTCTGTCACCAGTCCCCGCCTTACATGTCCCTGCCTCACCAGTCAGTGTCTCACCAGTCCCCGCCCCACCAGTCCCTGTCTCACCAGTCACTGTCTCACCAGTCAGTGTCTCACCAGTCCCCGCCTCACCAGTCCCCGCATCACCTGTCGCTGCTTCACCAGTCAATCTCTTACCAGTCACTGTCTCACCAGTCCCCGCCTCACCAGTCCCCGCCTCACCTGTCCCCGCCTCACCAGTTCCCGCCCCACCTGTCCCAGCCTCACCTGTCCCTGCCTCACCAGTCCCCGCCTCACCAGTAACTCTCACCTGTCCCTGCCTCACCAGTCCCCACCTCACCAGTCCCCGCCCCACCTGTCCCAGCCTCACCAGTCCCCGCCCCACCTGTCCCTGCCTCACTTGTCCCTGCCCCACCAGTCCCCGTATCACCAGTCCCCGTATCACCTGTACCTGCCTCACCAGTCCCGCCCGCCTCACCTCTCCCTGCCTCACCAATCCCCGCCTCACAAGTCCTCGCCTCACCAGTCACTGTCTCACCAGTCACTGTCTCACCAGTCACTGTCTCACCAGTCACTGCCTCACCAGTCCCCGCCTCATCTGTCCCTGCCTCACTTGTCCACACCTCACCTGTCCCTGCCTCACCAGTCACCGCCTCACTAGTCACTCTGTCACCAGTCCCCGCCCCACCAGTCCCCGCCCCACCAGTCCCCACCTCACCTGTCCCTGCCTCACTAGTCACCGCCTCACTAGTCACTCTATCACCAGTCCCAGCCCCACCAGTCCCCGCCCCACCAGTCCCCACCTCACCTGTCCCTGCCTCACTAGTCACCGCCTTACTAGTCACTCTGTCACCAGTCCCCGCCCCACCAGTCCCCGCCTCACCTGTCGCCGCCTCACCTGTCCCCGATTCACCAGTCCCCGCCTCACATGTCTCTGCATCGCAAATCACCGTCTCACTAGTCACTGTCTCAGCAGATACCGTCTCAGCAGTCACCCTCTCACCAGTCACTGTCTCACCAGTCACCGCCTCACCATTCACTGTCTCACCAGTCAATGTCTCACCAGTCACCGCCTCACTAGTCAGTCTGTCACCAGTCCCCGCCCCACCTGCCCCTGCCTCTCCAGTCACTGTCTCACCAGTCACTGTCTCAGCAGTCACTGTCTCACCAGTCACTGTCTCACCAGTCACTGTCTCACCAGTCACTGGCTCACCAGTCCCTGGCTCACCAGTCCCTGCCTCACATGTCCCTGCCTCACCAATCGCTCTCACCAGTTCCCGTCTCACCTGTCCCTGCCTCACCAGTTCCCGCCCCACCAGTCACTGCCTCACCAGTCACTGTCTCACCAATCAATGCCTCACCAGTTCCCGTCTTACCTGTCCCTGCCTTACTTGTCTCTGTCTCACCAGTCCCCGCCCCACCGCTGACTGCCTCACCAGTCCCCGCCCCACCGCTGACTGCCTCACCAGTCCCCGCCTCACCTGTCCCTGCCTCACTTGTCTCCACCTCACCTGTCCTTGCCTCACTAGTCACCGCCTCACCAGTCACTCTGTCACCAGTCCCCGCCCCACCAGTCCCCGCCTCACCTGTCCCCGCCTCACCTGTCCCCGATTAACCAGTCCCCGCCTTACCTGTCCCTGCATCGCAAATCACCGTCTCACCAGTCACTGTCTCAGCAGACACCGTCTCAGCAGTCACTGTCTCACCAGTCCCCGCCTCACTAGTCAGTCTGTCACCAGTCCCCGCCTCACCTGCCCCTGCCTCACCAGTCACTGTCTCACCAGTCACTGTCTCAGCAGTCACTGTCTCACCAGTCACTGTCTCACCAGTCACTGTCTCACCTGTCACTGTCTCACCAGTCCCCGCCTCACATGTCCCTGCCTCACCAATCGCTGTCTCACCAGTTCGCGCCCTACCAGTCACTGCCTCACCTTTCCCCGCCTCACCAGTCCCCGCCTCACCAGTACCCGCCCCACCAGTCCCCGATTTACCAGTCCCCGCCTCACCTGTCCGCGCCTCACCAGTCCCCGCCTCACCAGTCCCCGCCTCACCAGTCCCCGCCTCACCTGTCCCTGCATCCCAAATCACTGTCTCACCAGTCACTGCCTCACCAGTCCCCGCCCCACCAGTCACTGCCTCACCAGTGACCGCCTCACTAGTCAGTCTCTCACCAGTCCCCGCCTCACCTGTCCCTGCCTCACCAGTCAGTGTCTCACCAGTCCCCCTCTCACCTGTCCCTGCCTCACCTGTCCCCGCCTCACCAGTCCCCGCCTCACCAGTCCCCGCCCCACCAGTCCCCGATTTACCAGTCCCCGCCTCACCTGTCCGCGCCTCACCAGTCCCCGCCTCACCAGTTCCCGCCTCACCTGTCCCAGCCGCCGTTGCTCAGAGTGAACGCGGCTCTTGCCAGGTGTATACGGATGGGTCCTTCTATCTGAATGTAGGGATAGTCTTTCGATTTTTTTAAAACAAGTATTTTACTATTTTTGTTTCGCTTGTTAGCTATTTGAATCTAAAGGTTTGCTTCTTTGACACCCCCACCTCTCAAGGGCGTGGAAGGGTGGGGCGGGGGAGGGTGAGGTGCGTAGGGGTGGGTAGGGGGTGCTGAGAAATTGCTTTTCAATTTTGTTAAAAAGGGGGGGGGGAGTGAGGTGCGTAAGGGGGGGGGGGGGCGGGTAGGGGTGCTGAGGGATTTTTGTCAATTTTTATAAAACAATTCTTTTTACAATTTGTTTGTCTTACGAGTTATTTGAGTCTAATTGTGTAAAGGATTGCTTCTTGGACACCATCCAATCCCCAAGGGGCATGGGCGGGGGGGGGGGGGGGGGGGGGGGGTCGGGGGCGTAGGGGGGGGATAGTGGTTGGTTGGTTATTCAGGACGCTTTAACCAAGGGCGTGGAAGGGGGGGGGGAGGTGCGTAGGGGTGGGTAGGGGGTGCTGAGGAATTGCTTTTCAATTTTGTTAAAAACATTTTTTTTTTCGCTTGTGAGTCATTAAAATCTAAAGGCGTAAAATCTAATCATTAATCATTAAAATCTACTCTAAGGGCGTAAGGGGGGGTAGGGGGCGTAGGATAAGGGACGTGGGGGGGGGGGGTAAGGGGCGTAGTAGGGAGGGGTAAGGGTACGATGACAGATTTGCTATTTCGATTTTTTTAAACTAATATTTTTTTCTATTTTTTTTACTTAACATTATTAAAACAGTCTAAAGGTTTGCTTCTTTGATACCATCAACCCCCAGTTAAGGGGCGTGGGAGAGGGGCGGGTAGGAGGGGTAGAGGGTGGGGGAGATGTAAGGGATGCTGACTGATTTCGATTTCTGTTTAAACTATTTTACTCGATTTTTTGTGAGTTACAAATTATCTCCAAATCTTCTACTCCATCGCACAGAACTGCCATATATCCTCTACCCTATGCGCTGAAGATGGTAGGTTGTAGTGGTAGGGAGTATCGGAGGGGCTGTAGGGAGGGAGAGGGGGGGGGGAGGTGCAGCTAACTGAGTGGCTCCCGCCAATGATTTAATAATTTTCGGCTGGCTAACTTGGAGGTTTCTGTATTGTTACATATCTAGCCTATATATACATACATAAGTAAAACACATTCGATATATTTAACATCTTTTATTATTCGAGGCATGTCTCACATGTGAAAGATAAAACTTAGTTCACTTAAATTGTGATGTCGACTGCATACACAGCCATGCCGGGCGTAAGGAAAATGACGTTAAGCCCAGATGCGATGCATTGGACCAAGCGCAGCTTAGTGCAGGCTCATTAAAAAAAACGATGGATACGTTTACTTTGGAAAATGCTGTTCTACAATAGTTTGCTGTCTTGGAAAATTACCAGCATATTATAAATCCTAGCACACAAATTCCATCAATCAATCAATCAGATTTACAGAGAGCAAGCATAAAGTATCCTCCACTATTAAACAGGAGTCCAAATTATCATCATGCTATAATAGCAGAACCATTCCTGGTAGTCATTACAACAAGCAAAAAAGGGGCAAATTCACAAAGAACTCGTGCAAGCCGCATACTATACTTCTACCCCCTTGACCCAAGTCTGAAAGGACTCAACAGTATGCAGTTTTTTGTTATTATTTGTTTTTTATTTAAACATCATTTCTTTTCTGATGTTCCCCTGAGAGGGATGCCATTAAGCAAGGTCACCTCTATAGTTCTACACGGTGATGACCATCTGTTCCAGTTAAACAATTAGATTAGACCTTGACGACATCAGCGGAGTCTTTATGCCTGTGTAGATTCATCTCAAGGCGAAAATGATGTTTGCAACTTTTGATTCATTACAATTGCGCTCCAACTTGTTTGGGGAGGATGTGCGAAGTCGTTTGTGCCGGATAGCTGCCTCCTTTTGTGTACATCCATCTATTGGGCGAAAAGGAATAGCATTCAATAATGGAGGGTAAATTTAATTTACAAGACAAATATGATGCAGGGTGTTTATTTGTACTTTCTGGGGCAGATTTGGCGCAAGTGTGGGCACAGCACTCCACACAAGTTTATTATTATGAATCATAATAGTGAAGTTTAATCACATGAATAAAAAGCTTTATTCATATATAATAAAAATACACGATATTATTCAAAAAACTACCCCAAAAAACATTTATTAAAATAAAGACAGACAGACAGACAGACAGACAGACAGACTAACCGAACACACCGACATAAAACGAAAATTGAAAATTTTCGTCTTAATATATCCTGCGTAGTAGTTGCAGGCCCCTAGCGAGCTAACCGCACACTACTCCGGATCCAGACAAAGGTATCATAATGGCCTCCCAAAGGTCTGAATATAAGATGCGGGTGGAGATGTTTGTTACAAAGCAATACTTTATTTTAAAATATATGATCCCTGTACCAGTGTATATCATCTTTCATTATATAAATTACTCAACACCACAGAATATCTTACATACCCTATATCCTGCCATACCTTCTTGAGGTTGTTCTTGACTAAGCATATTTAGATAAACAGTCCAAAAAACATTTATTGATCAGGTACTTTCTTTTCTTTGCCATTTTCTGAGGTATTACATACTGAAATAGTCAACCGTACACATAGAATTATGGGATATATCATACAAGTAATCAATGACTTGACTATTTTGGTAGACTACCCCTGTTTTAACCGGAACTTCTACGTACGCCTAATCCTGTTAATGTTAAATACAGTGGGCCAAATACAGTTTATATATAATTTTCACTGCCAGTGTAAATAGTATGGTAACAGATCACAGATCACTGTAGCATGTTTGGACTCTAATAGTATGGTTCAAATAATATTACTGCCCTTCTACCCTGCATCCCTCCCCCACAATGTTCAGCATGACAACAATCACTACTGTAATTCAATGTTATCTTAAACTATCTGAGGTATCATTACTCAATATAAGTGATAGACTGGCAGGGGTACATTGTTTTACCAAGATGGTGTATGTATCAGCAATTAAATGTTTAAGCTGTTCCTCAGGGGACAAGATATCTATCGGTAATTTGCAAAAGACGATGATAATAGATCTATCGCTATAAAGCTACACCAACATTATATATCCGTTTAGCCTGCTGGCAAGTTATAAATCAGCCCGGTTTAAACATATTTAGATCGGTTTCAGTCTTGGTTAGTTTCAGTCAGTTCCAGTTAACTATGTACTGGACTGTCAATGTGAGAGACCTTACACCTTATCAATTGCAGGGGATATTTAAGTTCAACCACAGGCACAGTGAAACAGTGAAAGACATGTATACAACCGGCCTAATACAACAACTGCTGTATACACTGCTATACACAAGTGTACACTTGTGTACAGCAGGAATGCCCCCAAGCCCCCCCCCACCACCACTGCCCTTTACTGATTTACTGTGTGAGTTTAACACTGTAAAACCTCCCTTCATGCAGGAAAACCATCAACCTCAAATCATATCCTACCTGATTAGGCCTACCTTGCTGCGTGATGCGAGCGATAATGCCATTAAAATGGAGTATCAGCTTCTGTCCATCTAAATAACCTGCTAAAGTATGTATTTGCATCCATCGTCCTTTTCCACAGTCGTTTGCACTATTAAACTGACATCAGCTCGTGCAATATAAATATAGATTTCTTCCTGATAGTTCTTCAATCCGTAAAAACAGTAGAGCCCCCCCCCCCACCCCTGCCCACCCCTGGCTCCCCCGCCCCCGGTACCTCCCGCCCCCCCCCCGACCTTCAGACTAGTTGATCTAGAGGGAAAAAATATTGATATATCTCACTCTAGCGTTCCTGTGACCACCTCCTCCTTGAGCCCTCCCTTCACCCCAGGCGCTACGTGCAGCGTCCTCCGGGTGTATCTACCTACTGGATGGGCGGAGAGCAGGAGGGGGAAGTGGGGGGGGGGGGTAGGTGGGGAGGGAGGGGGGGGGAGGGGAGCGGACCGCGGCGCTCCTGGCCCCGGACCAACCAACCGGCCTCCGAAATACCCGCTAGCTCCTCCCCACCCCTCCCGCCTCTCGGGTACCTGACACTTGAGCGCGGGGGACGGGCGCTATATTTAGTCCTTGTTTGGGGGCGCGCAAACAAGTAACCGGGTATTTTGCCGTGGGTCTCAATTCGCCTTATTCACGGAATCGCCATATTGACGCCAAAACGAGGCTGTGCCTGTGCGTGACTCGCCCAACGCGTGAAATCTAATGGGAGACACTGCTGCGGGTTCGTTGCAAAATAGCTCCCGGGTGATTTCAATAATAAAATGACCGATTTCAGGCAGATGAAAAGGGCGTGTGTGTGTTCTGGAGCAAGTACATGTGAAAAAGGAGGGTGTTTTGGGGCGAGTATATTTGAATAAAGTGGGGTCATTCCCGCGGCATGCAGCAAGGGTCAATTGACATGAAAGCTCCCCTATATTTTTTAACTCGCTTTCAACGTCAGCTAGGATCATTGTGCGGCGACATATTAGTCATATGGACCTACTATTGTTTTTCCTTTTAGTATGAGTATTTTTTTATTGATTATTGAATGAATCCTATGACCCGGACATTCTTTGCGTACTACTCATATGATAGACCCACGTGAAATGGCACGATACGTCGATAGGCCTATAGCCTTACAAGTGCCCTTAAACCCAAAGCGTTGTTGAAACCCGTGTTTTACCCGGGGAGATATTATGCTGGGTATATGGAATTATGCTGACATAATTCTACCCCCCCCCCCAACCCACCCCCACGCCCTCCATGCAGGTAGGCCTATTGATTGACTGTGCCTGTGCCGTTGCATGAACTAATCGGTCTAATCTTAAAACAGTGATGACCACTTTGGTGGGAAAATGTGATTGTTGCACGAAATGCAGGGAAAACAATAATTGCACCCCTCGAGAATGGAAAGCACGACTGAGCTACGCGGTCTTTAACGTTACACAATGCGTTTCATTGTACCTCCAGCAACCATTCCCTGCAAAGTGCGTAATAAAATCACCATTAACGTTTGATTTAATTTGCCGTTAACTTTCCAATGGAAAAATCAACATATGGACCTTAGCTATCTTCCACTAAGCAGATAAGCTCTTTTGAAGTGATAGCATCCCACTGCTGGTCGGGGATACCCCCCCAGCTAAAGGGGATCACCCGTTCCGTGTGGCATAGGCTTACACGTTCGGCTATTGTCAAATGTGCACGAAACTGATTAAAATTTGCAGAAATAGGTCTTATTTGTTAATTAGCTTGAACAATAATGACCTGACAGACATAATAGTGACCATTGACGGCACGAGCGAAAGGCCCTTGTGCCACTCACCAGGGCCACACATCATATGCACTAACCGTTTGCGCGCAAACTTGCAGGTAAGGCCTCGTTCTCGCGTGGGAATTCCCAACATGTGAATAAGGCGAATATGGACTCTTCACACCGGCGTATGTTGCGTACCTGGCTGGCCGCCGGTCGTGAGAGGTGAGGTGCAGTTGGAAGGAGTGGTAGGGGCCGCTGGCCAGGCCTGGAGGGCCGCGAGGTGGTGCGGGTGGCCGGTGGGACAGAGAGGGGAGAGGTTGAAGCTGTTGAAGGGGCGACAATCTGTTGAGGGCACAAAATATAACTTACTCAACTTCAAGTAAAACAAGTTCAGCCCAGTTGGTCGCCATCGCCGCAGACACCCCTTGCCTGCCCTCCGCCGTTACAGCCCAGCCCAACCCCGCTAGCCAAGCCCGGCCCGGCCGTCAGCCCTGCCCGTCTATCAGCTCGGCCTCTCCTTACTGGCATTTTAAGGGGGCTGGAAGGGGTAAATGGCGAAACGCAACGGAGGCATATTTGAAAAATCGACATTCGACATTAACCCCCAAATTCCGACAGTGAGGATCTGCAAAATCAACACCGACACAGATGTGACATTTTAGAAAAAAAAACGACACTGAACTTATCCCAAAAGCGACACGGAATGTCGTGATAAATCGACTTTTGACACTGAGAATATTGAAAAATCGACACTGTACATTAGATCCGCCCCCACCCCCATTTCAGACCGCTATTATAACTTCTCGCGCTCCACCCGGTAGATGGAATCTGCAGTACGCCTTCGTCAGGTTGTGGCGGTAACTCCTCTTGTACCACACACACACGTCAAGTTCACATCGGAAGCGGAATAAATGCTATGACAGCATATCGGGCTAATCTTTAATTATTTAAGCACTACCCTTTAATTATTTAAGCAGTACCCCTTAATTATTTAAGCAATACGTCTTGAATGTTTAACGGGTACCCTTTGATGTAGAGGGGTATCCCTTTTATTATTGAAGGGATACCCCTTTATCGACATCTTAATTCTGACCAATGACAGCACTTGTAACATACGCTTTAGCCACGAATTAGCAGTTGAGCTTGGTAGTTTTGTACATGGCGCGCATTGGTGACATAATATGCGGCGGCATACTCCAAGCTGACGACATTGAATGAATGTACTTTATTCCTCCATTTGCTGGAGAGTCAGGAACATGGAACGTTAACATATTTACAAAGTACAAAACCCAAAGAAAGACCGATATTTGTCATTTGAAAATAATAATGCAGATTAGTCAAAAATATTTCAGTGCATGGTCATAAGATGCTCTATGCCAGCAAGATGCACTAATGATTAACATGTTCTCAAATTCCTTCTCGTCTATCTCAATATTGGGCGATTTTCCTAAAATATGGGCTGTTAGTGACTCTTCTTCTGCATTATATAAATATGAGCTGAGGCGTACACTGCATGTATTGACAATTAAATTCCAAAATAGTTCTCTGGCCTCACGGTACTTTTTGCAGTGATGAAGGAAATGTGGTAACATGTCTATGCAAGGCATTGTGCAGTGCGGGCACGATTGCATGGAGGGTCACTGGCTTACGACACAGGTAAGTTTGGCAAGGTCTCCAACATGTTTCTTATGTCCAGGCAGCCCGTGTTCCAATTTCCATATACTGTGGATATGTGGAATGTGACCATACACATTATTAAAACGCGCATACTTAGGATATAATATAATCCAATCAAGTCGAAGGTAATGTTTTTTATAGCCAATTACGAAGAGTGAAAAAGGCAAATGCATGTGAGATTGCGCTATATAACGAGCGTGTGGAAGAAGTCAAGGTATACAAATATATAGCAATTTACCTCGATGTCAACTCTCCTCATCAAGGGCGGTGGAGGAGGCGGCTAAAAAAAATAAGAGGGGCTTAATGACCATCCTGTCAGTCAACACAAAGAACGCCGGCCTGAGTTGTCTCACCGCTATGAAAAAGTACAGATGTATTGTCATTCCGCAGACCCTCTATGGCGCTGAGTTATGGAATTATCTGACACACAACCATCAAGCGAAATTTGAAGCCCACAATAGCGCCATACTATATATATATTTTCCAAAATGGTCCTTTGTGGCCATTGCCCGCGGTATGATTATTGAAACGTCTCTTGTGGAAGAAATTGATACAAATAAGCCAGCAATTCTTGGCAGATTATGTCGGCTCAAAAATACCGCATTAGCGAAACGCATATTTGTGGAGCGTCGTTATCAATCCCAAAGCCCAGGGCCACAGTTTGGGAATATTAGCAACATCACAGTAATCCCGAAGAAATATAACCTAAGAGGATTTTTTTTAGGTTCATGGATAACAGCATCTTTTCCAGCAAAGGCGACCGAAAAAAGCTGGTGACAACGGCCGCGCGCCGCTGGTAGGAACAAAAATACAGACGCCTGGAAATGAGGGGGATTCTTTGGCGTTAACGCTATGTGGACTTTAGAACACCGTACGCCTGGTCGCAGGCACCACCTTTGTGACCTAGCTGGTTTGAACTGTGTCGTATACGACACCAAGACTATGTATGCACACACTGTGACCGTGCATGTATGGGTATCCTCAATCACAATTTTCCGTCATTGCCTGGCATACCTTGAGGCCCATGAATACTTCTGGACACTAATTGTAAATACATGTGAAGCGCCCGTAAGTGCTTATCTATACAATCTTGAGGAGAGTGATTTAACTCGAGTAACTTTAGGCAAACCTCCTGACATTGAACCATCCCAGAAAAGCTTATCCTTTTAAGCAATATATGTGCTAACGCTTGGCAAAGAATGTCATACAACAAAATGTTACCATTTTACTGACCGTGAATTTAGATCTGTTGAGAAACCGGTTGTTTAATTACTTTGTAATGTGTGTTTTTTTATTTGTTTTTGTTTTCTCATTTGCTTTCTTGTTATTTTGACCTGTCCATATGTTCACCAGGAAGTGGTGGAATAAAGGAGATTTATTCATTCAGTCACCCTGGCAACAGATCAAGTGCAACTAGGCTTACGTCTCTGAGTCTAATCTTAGGGAGGGCCTTAGTCTAAATGTTTTCAATGGTAAGTCTAGATTCCACGGTAAGTCATAGTTACTGCAGCGTGTCGACCTCCGTGATCTACGGTCACTGATTGATTGTCCAACCTCGAAAGAATGCTCTGGTCGAGGCTTGTTTTTACGTGTCGCATTTTGGCTCGCGCACGTCCTCGCCTATTTCCGCTCCTATAAGTACGTTTTTCTTCCACTGGGGTTGGGGGGGGGGGATTCGTCAAGCGGGGGAGGGGTGGCGCCAAGGGGGTGACAATTTCGTCAATGGGGTGACAATCCCATGGTTCGTTTGCTGCTAAGCCCGGAGACACGGCTCATCTACCTTGGACCCTCGCAATTATTTACAAAAAAACACCCCCGTAGGAATTTTCCATCACGCATGATATACCAGATAAAACCCATATGGACTGTCCAAAGCAAAATACATTTTGTCCCGGCATTTTCTTTTTTTAAATCGGAACGTCGGAAAAACATGCACTAACATGTAAAACATAACACAACTCACACCTGAATCCATCAAACTTGGTCACCCCGGCCCCTTTGGTACGTCCTCGTGTACGCTTGGACAAGTTCAAAACATGTCAAGTAGCGTTATTTTCATATTTACGTATTTTTCTTAAACTTGACGTCAACACAATGATGAGTCGCAAAATATCCCCAGCCGTTTAAGACTTCTACCACGATGTGACGCAGTCGATATCAAGTTTCTGCCCCCGGGTGAAACCGCAGATATCAGGGCCCGTATTCTGTATGCATCTTAAGTCTAAGATTTCGGCCAAAACTTAATTTTGATCTAGTTTTTATCTAAGGTTTCGAACGCGTATTCTGCATACATCTTAAGCTTAGATCTCACTTGAGAACAGTTACAAACTTAAGATAACTTTAAGGTGACTTACGTTTTGACAAGATGGACCGCATTCATGCATATTGGGGTCGCAGACGCAGGCGAGACGTAGGCCTACCAGTCAGAGATCGCGTGAACCAGATTGAAATAGCGGGCGAAAAAGACACATTTTCGCGTAAAAATATATTTAGATTGCTCCCCATTACCAGGGTGGGATCTATGAATTTGGAAACCGATGGAGGGGGCGGGGCTCTCCTTGCTCAACAACCTGGCGACGTGGGGGGGGGGGGAGGTTACGCCTCAGATGGCTTTGATTTTGCGGGGGAAAAGGGCATTCTTCCGCCATAAGCAATTATGGTCATTGCAAAATTTCATACATTTGCTTTGAAGCCCGGATTTGACAGTGAATAATATTTCCCAATGAGGGAGTGGGGGGGGGGGGCGTTACAACCCCACGAGCCCCCCGCCCCCACCCGTGGCCAGATCCGCCCCTGATTCGGCTAATGATATTTTACGTGTTTTCGTTTCATAGTTACGTATTGGTCCCCCCCCCATTTGCTTCAGGAGGGGGGGGGGGGCTTGGTTAAAGCCACCTTCTAGATCCGTCACTGGGTTGCGCCACCAACAACAAGTCACTTTGCCATACAGTTCCCAATGATTGGGAGGGGGCAATGCAACCCCTAACTCCCGCCCCACCCATCGCTAGGTCCGCCCCGTATTCGGCCTATGCTCTTGTGCCAGATTTTGATTTTGAACGGCAATATGCGCGCGGTCGGCGGGCTCAACTCACGGGCGGATCCGGGGGGGGGGGGGGGGTCCCGGGGGTCCGCTGGATCCCCTCTTTTTGAGGAAGATTATTTAATGCAAAATTTTCAGAGCATCCCCCGCCCTCCGGCCCCATCGGGCGAAAATTTCCAGTGGACCCTTTTCTTTACAAATTCCTGGATCCGCCCCTGCTAACCGTGCTCACCTTGACAGAGGTGTTGATCAACGCTGCCCAGCGACATCAATAAGCTCTTTCCGTTTGTCTACTTCTGTCATAAGATGATTGTTTTGATACTTGCGTTATGCGATATCGTAACAATGATGACACTTAATTTCTGTCTATTTCGGTTTCCTCTGCCTCTTCTTCTGTTATTAAACCCTAACAGAATCAGCTGATTGTGATAGTTATTGTCTGCTAAAGTAGATTATTACCTTCACCCTTGAAGAGTTCCGAAATGGAGCGTCATTATCCGGTAGCCGTGAGATGGCAGCACAACTCAAGGCCAAACTTTTGTCGTGACGCCTGGTGAGGCGACACGCTTTCGAGAATGAGTTGCCGACTTAGCCCGCCAGTAAAAACTCAGCGGAGATGCATCTTAAGTTCTTTGTAGAATAGCATTAAGCTTTGGAATCTTAGCTTAGCCAGAAAATTAAGATTAAGTCTGAAAGATGCATACAGAATAGGGGCCCAGGTGACGTGGAACATATTGCAACATTGCGATACAACATATCCGCCCGTCCGGTAAAACGGTGATCATGAGGTGACGTCGTCGTTGTAACATACCCGCCCGTCCGTAAGTATTTACTAAACGGTCACAAATAGACGCATCCACACGATGTGAGATGTCGATGTCTGGCGCCGCTCGTCACTGTCACCACCGCTTGGACGACACTCGACAACGTTTTCTACTCTCGAGGCCCAAGTGCTTAGCGGCTCAATTACATGCGCGTACCTGATAAGCAAAGTTCATTATGAGCGCAAATCGTCTTTCATATGCTTCATTAATTTGTTTAATAACCCCGACGGTTGCCTACCTGATCTCCACCCAGACCTCCTCCCCACTCAGACCTCCTCCCCACTCAGACGTTCTTCCCACTCAGACGTCTTTCCCACCCAGCCGTCCTCCCCACCCAGACGTCCTCTCCACCCAGACGTCCTCCCCACCCTGCCGTCCTCCCCACCCATACGTCCTGCCCACCCAGACGTCCTCCCCACCCTGCCGTCCTCCCTAACCAGACGTCCTCCTCACCCAGACCTCCTCCCCAACCAGCCGTCCTCTTCACCCAGACGTCCTCCCCATCCAGCCGTCCTCCCCAACCAGCCGTCCTCTTCACCCAGACGTCCTCCCCATCCAGCCGTCCTCCCCAACCAGCCGTCCTCTTCACCCAGACCTCCTCCCCACCCAGACGTCCTCCCCACCCAGACGTCCTGCCCACCCAGCAGTCCTCCCCAACCAGCCGTCCTCTTCACCCAGACCTCCTCCCCATCCAGCCGTCCTCCCCAACCAGCCGTCCTCTTCACCCAGACCTCCTCCCCACCCAGACGTCCTCCCCACCCAGACGTCCTGCCCACCCAGCAGTCCTCCCCAACCAGCCGTCCTCTTCACCCAGACCTCCTCCCCATCCAGCCGTCCTCCCTACCCAGCCGTCCTCTTCACCCAGACGTCCTCCCCATCCAGCCGTCCTCCCTACCCAGCCGTCCTCTTCACCCAGATGTCCTGCCCATCCAGCCGTCCTCCCCATCCAGCCGTCCTCCCTACCCAGCCGTCCTCTTCACCCAGACGTCCTCCCCATCCAGCCGTCCTCCCTACCCAGCCGTCCTCTTCACCCAGATGTCCTGCCCATCCAGCCGTCCTCCCCATCCAGCCGTCCTCCCTACCCAGCCGTCCTCTTCACCCAGACGTCCTCCCCATCCAGCCGTCCTCCCTACCCAGCCGTCCTCTTCACCCAGACGTCCTGCCCACCCAGCCGTCCTCCCCAACCAGCCGTCCTCTTCACCCAGACCTCCTCCCCACCCAGCCGTCCTCCGCACCCAGCCGTCCTCTTCACCCAGCCGTCCTCTTCACCCAGCCGTCCTCTTCACCCAGCCGTCCTCCCCACCCAGCCGTCCTCCCCATCCAGCCGTCCTCTTCACCCACCCGTCCTCTTCACCCAGCCGTCCTCTTCACCCATACCTCCTGCCCACCCAGCCTTCCTCTTCACCCAGCCGTCCTCCCCACCCAGCCGTCCTCTTCACCCAGACGTCCTCCCCCCCCCCAGACGTCCTCTCCACCCAGACCCCATCCCCACCCAGACGTCCTCCCCATCCAGACGTCTTCCCCACCCATACATCCTCCCCACCCAGCCGTCTTCCCCACCCAGACGTCTTCGCCATCTCGACGTCCTTCCCCCCCCCCCAGACGTCCTTTCCACCCAGACGTCTTCCCCACCCAGACGCCTTCCCCACCCAGACGCCTTCCCCACCCAGACGTCCTGCCCACCCAGACGTCTTCCCCACCCAGACGCATGCTGGAGTTTTGCCAGAATGAGACGCCCGCCAACATTAAACTGGCTAAGCGTCTGAGAGAGGCGAGAATCGTCCCTCACACCCAGAAGGCTGCTGCCTCTTCCCCACTTCGAGAGTTAGACACGGGACACCGGAGACGAGGGAGAAACAGTGAAGTTAGACACGGGACACCAGAGACGCGGGAGAAACAGTGTTAGACACGGGAAACCGGAGACGCGGGAGAAACAGTGAAGTTAGACACGGGACACCGGAGACGCGGGAGAAACAGAGAAGTCAGACACGCGACACCGGAGACGCGGGAGAAACAGTGAAGTTAGACACGCGACACCGGAGACGTGGGAGAAACAGAGAAGTCAGACACGGGACACCGGAGACGCGGGAGAAACAGTGAAGTTAGACACGGGTCACCGGAGGCGCGGGAGAAACAGTGAAGTTAGACACGGGACACCGGAGACACGGGAGGAACAGTAAAGTTAGACACGGGACACCGGAGACGCGGGAGAAACAGTGAAGTCAGACACGGGACACCGGAGACACGGGAGAAACAGTGAAGTTAGACACGGGACACCGGAGACGCGGGAGAAACAGAGAAGTCAGACACGGGACACCGGAGACGCGGGAGAAACAGTGAAGTTAGACACGGGTCACCGGAGACGCGGGAGAAACAGTGAAGTTAGACACGGGACACGGGAGACACGGGAGGAACAGTAAAGTTAGACACGGGACACCGGAGACGCGGGAGAAACAGTGAAGTCAGACACGGGACACCGGAGACGCGGGAGAAACAGTGAAGTTAGACACGGGACACCGGAGACCCGGGAGAAACAGAGAAGTCAGACACGGGACACCGGAGACGCGGGAGAAACAGTGAAGTTAGACACGGGTCACCGGAGACGCGGGAGAAACAGTGAAGTTAGACACGGGACACGGGAGACACGGGAGGAACAGTAAAGTTAGACACGGGACACCGGAGACGCGGGAGAAACAGTGAAGTCAGACACGGGACACCGGAGACGAGGGAGAAACAGTGAAGTTAGACACGGGTCACCGGAGACGCGGGAGAAACAGTGAAGTTAGACACGGGACACGGGAGACACGGGAGGAACAGTGAAGTTAGACACGGGACACCGGAGACGCGGGAGAAACAGTGAAGTCAGACACGGGACACCGGAGACGCGGGAGAAACAGTGAAGTTAAACACGGGACACCGGAGACGCGGGAGAAACAGTGAAGTTAGACAGGAGACACCGGAGACGCGTTGGAAACAGTGAAGTTAGACACGGGACACGGTAGACACGGGAGAAACAGTGAAGTTAGACACGGGACACCGGATACGCGGGAGAAACAGAGAAGTTAGACACGGGACACCGGAGACGCGGGAGAAACAGAGAAGTTAGACACGGGACACCGGAGACCCGGGAGAAACAGAGAAGTTAGACACGGGACACCGGAGACGCGGGAGAAACAGAGAAGTTAGACACGGGACACCGGAGACGCGGGAGAAACAGTGAAGTTAGACACGGGACACCGGAGACGCGGGAGAAACAGAGAAGTTAGACACGGGACACCGGAGACCCGGGAGAAACAGAAAAGTTAGACACGGGACACCGGAGACCCGGGAGAAACAGAGAAGTCAGACACGGGACACCAGAGACGCGGGAGAAACAGAGAAGTTAGACACGGGACACCGGAGACCCGGGAGAAACAGAGAAGTTAGACACGGGACACCGGAGACCCGGGAGAAACAGAGAAGTTAGACACGGGACACCAGAGACGCGGGAGAAACAGAGAAGTTAGACACGGGACACCGGAGACCCGGGAGAAACAGAGAAGTTAGACACGGGACACCGGAGACCCGGGAGAAACAGAGAAGTTAGACACGGGACACCGGAGACGCGGGAGAAACAGAGAAGTTAGACACGGGACACCGGAGACGCGGGAGAAACAGTGAAATTAGACACGGGACACCGGAGACACGGGAGAAACAGTGGAGTTAGACACGGGACACCGGAGACGCGGGAGAAACAGAGAAGTTAGACACGGGACACCGAAGACGCGGGAGAAACAGTGCAGTCAGACACGGGACACGGGAGACACGGGAGAAACAGTGAAGTTAGACACGGGACACGGGAGACGCGGGAGAAACAGTGAAGTTAGACACGGGAAACCGGAGACGCGGAAGAAACAGTGAAGTCACACACGGGACACCGGAGACGCGGGAGAAACAGTGAAGTTAGACACGGGACACCGGAGACGCGGGAGAAACAGTGAAGTTAGACACGGGACACCGGAGACGCGGGAGAAACAGTGAAGTTAGACACGGGAAACCGGAGACGCGGAAGAAACAGCGAAGTCACACACGGGACACCGGAGACGCGGGAGAAACAGTGAAGTTAGACACGGGACACCGGAGACGCGTTAGAAACAGTGAAGTTAGACACGGGACACCGGAGACGCGTTAGAAACAGTGAAGTTAGACACGGGACACCGGAGGCGCGGGAGAAACAGTGAAGTTAGACACGGGACACCGGAGACGCGGAAGAAACAGTGAAGTTAGACACGGGACACGGGAGACACGGGAGGAACAGTGAAGTTAGACACGGGACACCGGAGACGCGGGAGAAACAGTGAAGTCAGACACGGGACACCGGAGACGCGGGAGAAACAGTGAAGTTAGACACGGGACACCGGAGACAGGGGAGAAACAGTGAAGTTAGACACGAGACACCGGAGACGCGTTGGAAACAGTGAAGTTAGACACGGGACACGGGAGACACGGGAGGAACAGTGAAGTTAGACACGGGACACCGGATACGAGGGAGAAACAGAGAAGTTAGACACGGGACACCGGAGACGCGGGAGAAACAGAGAAGTTAGACACGGGACACCGGAGACCCGGGAGAAACAGAGAAGTTAGACACGGGACACCGGAGACGCGGGAGAAACAGAGAAGTTAGACACGGGACACCGGAGACGCGGGAGAAACAGTGAAGTTAGACACGGGACACCGGAGACGCGGGAGAAACAGAGAAGTTAGACACGGGACACCGGAGACCCGGGAGAAACAGAAAAGTTAGACACGGGACACCGGAGACCCGGGAGAAACAGAGAAGTCAGACACGGGACACCAGAGACGCGGGAGAAACAGAGAAGTTAGACACGGGACACCGGAGACCCGGGAGAAACAGAGAAGTTAGACACGGGACACCGGAGACGCGGGAGAAACAGAGAAGCTAGACACGGGACACCGGAGACGCGGGAGAAACAGAGAAGTTAGACACGGGACACCGGAGACCCGGGAGAAACAGAGAAGTTAGACACGGAACACCGGAGACGCGGGAGAAACAGAGAAGTTAGACACGGGACACCGGAGACGCGGGAGAAACAGCGAAGTTAGACACGGGACACGGGAGACACGGGAGAAACAGTGAAGTTAGACGCGGGACACCGGAGACGCGGGAGAAACAGAGAAGTTAGACACGGGACACGACAGACACGGGAGAAACCGTGAAGTTAGACACGGGACACCGGAGACGCGGGAGAAACAGTGAAGTTAGACACGGGACACCGGAGACGCGGGAGAAACGGAGAAGTTAGACACGGGACACCGGAGACGCGGGAGAAACAGAGAAGTTAGACACGGGACACCGGAGACGCGGGAGAAACAGTGAAACTAGACACGGGACACCGGAGACACGGGAGAAACAGTGGAGTTAGACACGGGACACCGGAGACGCGGGAGAAACAGAGAAGTTAGACACGGGACACCGAAGACGCGGGAGAAACAGTGCAGTCAGACACGGGACACGGGAGACACGGGACCAACAGTGAAGTTAGACACGGGACACCGGAGACGCGGGAGAAACAGTGAAGTTAGAAACGGGACACCGGAGACGCGTTAGAAACAGTGAAGTTAGACACGGGACACCGGAGACGCGTTAGAAACAGTGAAGTTAGACACGGGACACCGGAGGTGCGGGAGAAACAGTGAAGTTAGACACGGGACACCGGAGACGCGGAAGAAACAGTGAAGTTAGACACGGGACACGACAGACACGGGAGAAACAGTGAAGTTAGACACGGGACACCGGAGACGCGGGAGAAACAGCGAAGTTAGACACGGGACACCGAAGACGTGGGAGAAACAGTGCAGTCAGACACGGGACACGGGAGACATGGGAGAAACAGTGATGTTAGACGCGGGACACCGAAGACGTGGGAGAAACAGAGAACTTAGACACGGTACACGACAGACACGGGAGAAACAGTGAAGTTAGACACGGGACACCGGAGACGCGGGAGAAACAGTGAAGTTAGACACGGGACACCGGAGACGCGGGAGAAACAGAGAATTTAGACACGGGACACCGGAGACGCGGGAGAAACAGTGAAGTTAGACACGGGACACCGGAGACGCGGGAGAAACAGTGAAGTTAGACACCGGACACCGGAGACGCGGGAGAAACAGTGAAGTTAGACACGGGACACCGGAGACACGGGAGAAACAGTGAAGTTAGACAAGGGACACCGGAGACGCGGGAGAAACAGTGAAGTTAGACACGGGACACCGGAGACGCGGGAGAAACAGTGAAGTTAGACACGGGACACCGGAGACGCGGGAGAAACAGTGAAGTTAGACACGGGACACCGGAGACGCGGGAGAAACAGTGAAGTTAGACACGGGACACCGGAGACGCGGGAGAAACAGTGAAGTTAGACACGGGACACCGGAGACGCGGGAGAAACAGAGAAGTTAGACACGGGACACCGGAGACCCGGGAGAAACAGAAAAGTTAGACACGGGACACCGGAGACCCGGGAGAAACAGAGAAGTCAGACACGGGACACCGGAGACGCGGGAGATACAGAGAAGTTAGACACGGGACACCGGAGACCCGGGAGAAACAGAGAAGTTAGACACGGGACACCGGAGACGCGGGAGAAACAGAGAAGTTAGACACGGGACACCGGAGACGCGGGAGAAACAGAGAAGTTAGACACGGGACACCGGAGACCCGGGAGAAACAGAGAAGTTAGACACGGAACACCGGAGACGCGGGAGAAACAGAGAAGTTAGACACGGGACACCGGAGACGCGGGAGAAACAGCGAAGTTAGACACGGGACACGGGAGACACGGGAGAAACAGTGAAGTTAGACGCGGGACACCGGAGACGCGGGAGAAACAGAGAAGTTAGACACGGGACACGACAGACACGGGAGAAACAGTAAAGTTAGACACGGGACACCGGAGACGCGGGAGAAACACTGAAGTTAGACACGGGACACCGGAGACGCGGGAGAAACGGAGAAGTTAGACACGGGACACCGGAGACGCGGGAGAAACAGAGAAGTTAGACACGGGACACCGGAGACGCGGGAGAAACAGTGAAGTTAGACACGGGACACCGGAGACACGGGAGAAACAGTGGAGTTAGACACGGGACACCGGAGACACGGGAGAAACAGTGGAGTTAGACACGGGACACCGGAGACGCGGGAGAAACAGAGAAGTTAGACACGGGACACCGAAGACGCGGGAGAAACAGTGCAGTCAGACACGGGACACGGGAGACACGGGAGAAACAGTGAAGTTAGACACGGGACACCGGAGACGCGGGAGAAACAGTGAAGTTAGACACGGGAAACCGGAGACGCGTTAGAAACAGTGAAGTTAGACACGGGACACCGGAGACGCGTTAGAAACAGTGAAGTTAGACACGGGACACCGGAGGCGCGGGAGAAACAGTGAAGTTAGACACGGGACACCGGAGACGCGTTAGAAACAGTGAAGTTAGACACGGGACACCGGAGACGCGTTAGAAACAGTGAAGTTAGACACGGGACACCGGAGGCGCGGGAGAAACAGTGAAGTTAGACACGGGACACCGGAGACGCGGAAGAAAGAGTGAAGTTAGACACGGGACACGACAGACACGGGAGAAACAGTGAAGTTAGACACGGGACACCGGAGACGCGGGAGAAACAGCGAAGTTAGACACGGGACACCGAAGACGCGGGAGAAACAGTGCAGTCAGACACGGGACACGGGAGACATGGGAGAAACAGTGATGTTAGACGCGGGACACCGAAGACGTGGGAGAAACAGAGAACTTAGACACGGTACACGACAGACACGGGAGAAACAGTGAAGTTAGACACGGGACACCGGAGACGCGGGAGAAACAGTGAAGTTAGACACGCGACACCGGAGACGCGTTAGAAACAGTGAAGTTAGACACGGGACACCGGAGGGGCGGGAGAAACAGTGAAGTTACACACGGGACACCGGAGACGCGGAAGAAACAGTGAAGTTAGACACGGGACCCCGGAGACGCGGGAGAAACAGAGAAGTTAGACATGGGACACCGGAGACGCGGGAGAAACAGAGAAGTTAGACACGGGACACCGGAGACGCGGGAGAAACAGTGAAGTTAGACACGGGACACCGGAGACGCGGGAGAAACAGAGAATTTAGACACGGGACACCGGAGACGCGGGAGAAACAGTGAAGTTAGACACGGGACACCGGAGACGCGGGAGAAACAGTGAAGTTAGACACCGGACACCGGAGACGCGGGAGAAACAGTGAAGTTAGACACGGGACACCGGAGACACGGGAGAAACAGTGAAGTTAGACAAGGGACACCGGAGACGCGGGAGAAACAGTGAAGTTAGACACGGGACACCGGAGACGCGGGAGAAACAGTGAAGTTAGACACGGGACACCGGAGACGCGGGAGAAACAGTGAAGTTAGACACGGGACACCGGAGACGCGGGAGAAACAGTGAAGTTAGACACGGGACACCGGAGACGCGGGAGAAACAGTGAAGTTAGACACGGGACACCGGAGACGCGGGAGAAACAGAGAAGTTAGACACGGGACACCGGAGACCCGGGAGAAACAGAAAAGTTAGACACGGGACACCGGAGACCCGGGAGAAACAGAGAAGTCAGACACGGGACACCGGAGACGCGGGAGATACAGAGAAGTTAGACACGGGACACCGGAGACCCGGGAGAAACAGAGAAGTTAGACACGGGACACCGGAGACGCGGGAGAAACAGAGAAGTTAGACACGGGACACCGGAGACGCGGGAGAAACAGAGAAGTTAGACACGGGACACCGGAGACCCGGGAGAAACAGAGAAGTTAGACACGGAACACCGGAGACGCGGGAGAAACAGAGAAGTTAGACACGGGACACCGGAGACGCGGGAGAAACAGCGAAGTTAGACACGGGACACGGGAGACACGGGAGAAACAGTGAAGTTAGACGCGGGACACCGGAGACGCGGGAGAAACAGAGAAGTTAGACACGGGACACGACAGACACGGGAGAAACAGTAAAGTTAGACACGGGACACCGGAGACGCGGGAGAAACAGTGAAGTTAGACACGGGACACCGGAGACGCGGGAGAAACGGAGAAGTTAGACACGGGACACCGGAGACGCGGGAGAAACAGAGAAGTTAGACACGGGACACCGGAGACGCGGGAGAAACAGTGAAGTTAGACACGGGACACCGGAGACACGGGAGAAACAGTGGAGTTAGACACGGGACACCGGAGACACGGGAGAAACAGTGGAGTTAGACACGGGACACCGGAGACGCGGGAGAAACAGAGAAGTTAGACACGGGACACCGAAGACGCGGGAGAAACAGTGCAGTCAGACACGGGACACGGGAGACACGGGAGAAACAGTGAAGTTAGACACGGGACACCGGAGACGCGGGAGAAACAGTGAAGTTAGACACGGGAAACCGGAGACGCGTTAGAAACAGTGAAGTTAGACACGGGACACCGGAGACGCGTTAGAAACAGTGAAGTTAGACACGGGACACCGGAGGCGCGGGAGAAACAGTGAAGTTAGACACGGGACACCGGAGACGCGTTAGAAACAGTGAAGTTAGACACGGGACACCGGAGACGCGTTAGAAACAGTGAAGTTAGACACGGGACACCGGAGGCGCGGGAGAAACAGTGAAGTTAGACACGGGACACCGGAGACGCGGAAGAAAGAGTGAAGTTAGACACGGGACACGACAGACACGGGAGAAACAGTGAAGTTAGACACGGGACACCGGAGACGCGGGAGAAACAGCGAAGTTAGACACGGGACACCGAAGACGCGGGAGAAACAGTGCAGTCAGACACGGGACACGGGAGACATGGGAGAAACAGTGATGTTAGACGCGGGACACCGAAGACGTGGGAGAAACAGAGAACTTAGACACGGTACACGACAGACACGGGAGAAACAGTGAAGTTAGACACGGGACACCGGAGACGCGGGAGAAACAGTGAAGTTAGACACGCGACACCGGAGACGCGTTAGAAACAGTGAAGTTAGACACGGGACACCGGAGGGGCGGGAGAAACAGTGAAGTTACACACGGGACACCGGAGACGCGGAAGAAACAGTGAAGTTAGACAAGGGACCCCGGAGACGCGGGAGAAACAGAGAAGTTAGACATGGGACACCGGAGACGCGGGAGAAACAGAGAAGTTAGACACGGGACACCAGAGACGCGGGAGAAACAGTGAAGTTAGACGCGGGACACCGGAGACGCGGGAGAAACAGAGAAGTTATACACGGGACACGGGAGACACGGGAGGAACAGTGAAGTTAGACACGGGACACGACAGACACGGGAGAAACAGTGAAGTTAGACACGGGACACCGGAGACGCGGGAGAAACAGTGAAGTTTGACACGGGACACCGGAGACGCGGGAGAACCAGAGAAGTTAGACACGGGACACCGAAGACGCGGGAGAAACAGTGCAGTCAGACACGGGACACGGGAGACAGGGGAGAAACAGTGAAGTTAGACACGGGACACCGGAGACGCGGGAGAAACAGAGAAGTTAGACACGGGACACCGGAGACCCGGGAGAAACAGAGAACTTAGACACGGGACACCGGAGACGCGGGAGAAACAGAGAAGTTAGACACGGGACACCGGAGACGCGGGAGAAAAAGTGAAGTTAGACACGGGACACGGGAGACAGGGGAGAAACAGTGAAGTTAGACACGGGACACCGGAGACGCGGGAGAAACAGTGAAGTTAGACACGGGACACCGGAGACGCGGGAGAAACAGTGAAGTTCGACACGGGACACCGGAGACGCGGGAGAAACAGTGAAGTTAGACACGGGACACCGGAGACGCGGGAGAAACAGTGAAGTTAGACACGGGACACCGGAGACGCGGGAGAAACAGTGAAGTTAGACACGGGACACCGGAGACGCGGGAAAAACAGTGAAGTTAGACACGGGACACCGGAGACGCGGGAGAAACAGTGAAGTTAGACACGGGACACCGGAGACGCGGGAGAAACAGTGAAGTCAGACACGGGACACCGGAGACGCGGGAGAAACAGTGAAGTTAGACACGGGACACCGGAGACGCGGGAGAAACAGTGAAGTTAGACACGGGACACCGGAGACGGGGAAGAAACAGTGAAGTCAGACACGGGACACGGGAGACACGGGAGGAACAGTGAAGTTAGACACGGGACACCGGATACGCGGGAGAAACAGAGAAGTTAGACACGGGACACCGGAGACCCGGGAGAAACAGAGAAGTTAGACACGGGACACCGGAGACGCGGGAGAAACAGAGAAGTTAGACACGGGACACCGGAGACGCGGGAGAAACAGTAAAGTTAGACACGGGACACCGGAGACGCGGGAGAAACAGAGAAGTTAGACACGGGACACCGAAGACGCGGGAGAAACAGTGCAGTCAGACACGGGACACGGGAGACACGGGAGAAACAGTGAAGTTAGACACGGGACACCGGAGACGCGGGAGAAACAGTGAAGTTAGACACGGGAAACCGGAGACGCGGAAGAAACAGTGAAGTCACACACGGGACACCGGAGACGCGGGAGAAACATTGAAGTTAGACACGGGACACCGGAGACGCGTTAGAAACAGTGAAGTTAGACACGGGACACCGGAGACGCGTTAGAAACAGTGAAGTTAGACACGGGACACCGGAGGCGCGGGAGAAACAGTGGAGTTAGACACGGGACACCGGAGACGCGGGAGAAACAGAGAAGTTAGACACGGGACACCGAAGACGCGGGAGAAACAGTGCAGTCAGACACGGGACACGGGAGACACGGGAGAAACAGTGAAGTTAGACACGGGACACCGGAGACGCGGGATAAACAGTGAAGTTAGACACGGGACACCGGAGACGCGGAAGAAAGAGTGAAGTTAGACACGGGACACGACAGACACGGGAGAAACAGTGAAGTTAGACACGGGACACCGCAGACCCGGGAGAAACAGCGAAGTTAGACACGGGACACCGAAGACGCGGGAGAAACAGTGCAGTCAGACACGGGACACGGGAGACATGGGAGAAACAGTGATGTTAGACGCGGGACACCGAAGACGTGGGAGAAACAGAGAACTTAGACACGGTACACGACAGACACGGGAGAAACAGTGAAGTTAGACACGGGACACCGGAGACGCGGGAGAAACAGTGAAGTTAGACACGCGACACCGGAGACGCGTTAGAAACAGTGAAGTTAGACACGGGACACCGGAGGGGCGGGAGAAACAGTGAAGTTACACACGGGACACCGGAGACGCGGAAGAAACAGTGAAGTTAGACACGGGACACCGGAGACGCGGGAGAAACAGAGAAGTTAGACACGGGACACCAGAGACGCGGGAGAAAAAGTGAAGTTAGACGCGGGACACCGGAGACGCGGGAGAAACAGAGAAGTTATACACGGGACACGGGAGACGCGGAAGAAACAGTGAAGTTAGACACGGGACACCGGAGACGCGGGAGAAACAGAGAAGTTAGACACGGGACACCAGAGACGCGGGAGAAACAGTGAAGTTAGACGCGGGACACCGGAGACGCGGGAGAAACAGAGAAGTTATACACGGGACACGGGAGACACGGGAGGAACAGTGAAGTTAGACACGGGACACGACAGACACGGGAGAAACAGTGAAGTTAGACACGGGACACCGCAGACGCGGGAGAAACAGTGAAGTTTGACACGGGACACCGGAGACGCGGGAGAACCAGAGAAGTTAGACACGGGACACCGAAGACGCGGGAGAAACAGTGCAGTCAGACACGGGACACGGGAGACAGGGGAGAAACAGTGAAGTTAGACACGGGACACCGGAGACGCGGGAGAAACAGAGAAGTTAGACACGGGACACCGGAGACCCGGGAGAAACAGAGAACTTAGACACGGGACACCGGAGACGCGGGAGAAACAGAGAAGTTAGACACGGGACACCGGAGACGCGGGAGAAAAAGTGAAGTTAGACACGGGACACGGGAGACAGGGGAGAAACAGTGAAGTTAGACACGGGACACCGGAGACGCGGGAGAAACAGTGAAGTTAGACACGGGACACCGGAGACGCGGGAGAAACAGTGAAGTTCGACACGGGACACCGGAGACGCGGGAGAAACAGTGAAGTTAGACACGGGACACCGGAGACGCGGGAGAAACAGTGAAGTTAGACACGGGACACCGGAGACGCGGGAAAAACAGTGAAGTTAGACACGGGACACCGGAGACGCGGGAGAAACAGTGAAGTTAGACACGGGACACCGGAGACGCGGGAGAAACAGTGAAGTCAGACACGGGACACCGGAGACGCGGGAGAAACAGTGAAGTTAGACACGGGACACCGGAGACGCGGGAGAAACAGTGAAGTTAGACACGGGACACCGGAGACGGGGAAGAAACAGTGAAGTCAGACACGGGACACGGGAGACACGGGAGGAACAGTGAAGTTAGACACGGGACACCGGATACGCGGGAGAAACAGAGAAGTTAGACACGGGACACCGGAGACCCGGGAGAAACAGAGAAGTTAGACACGGGACACCGGAGACGCGGGAGAAACAGAGAAGTTAGACACGGGACACCGGAGACGCGGGAGAAACAGTAAAGTTAGACACGGGACACCGGAGACGCGGGAGAAACAGAGAAGTTAGACACGGGACACCGAAGACGCGGGAGAAACAGTGCAGTCAGACACGGGACACGGGAGACACGGGAGAAACAGTGAAGTTAGACACGGGACACCGGAGACGCGGGAGAAACAGTGAAGTTAGACACGGGAAACCGGAGACGCGGAAGAAACAGTGAAGTCACACACGGGACACCGGAGACGCGGGAGAAACATTGAAGTTAGACACGGGACACCGGAGACGCGTTAGAAACAGTGAAGTTAGACACGGGACACCGGAGACGCGTTAGAAACAGTGAAGTTAGACACGGGACACCGGAGGCGCGGGAGAAACAGTGGAGTTAGACACGGGACACCGGAGACGCGGGAGAAACAGAGAAGTTAGACACGGGACACCGAAGACGCGGGAGAAACAGTGCAGTCAGACACGGGACACGGGAGACACGGGAGAAACAGTGAAGTTAGACACGGGACACCGGAGACGCGGGAGAAACAGTGAAGTTAGACACGGGACACCGGAGACGCGGAAGAAAGAGTGAAGTTAGACACGGGACACGACAGACACGGGAGAAACAGTGAAGTTAGACACGGGACACCGGAGACCCGGGAGAAACAGCGAAGTTAGACACGGGACACCGAAGACGCGGGAGAAACAGTGCAGTCAGACACGGGACACGGGAGACATGGGAGAAACAGTGATGTTAGACGCGGGACACCGAAGACGTGGGAGAAACAGAGAACTTAGACACGGTACACGACAGACACGGGAGAAACAGTGAAGTTAGACACGGGACACCGGAGACGCGGGAGAAACAGTGAAGTTAGACACGCGACACCGGAGACGCGTTAGAAACAGTGAAGTTAGACACGGGACACCGGAGGGGCGGGAGAAACAGTGAAGTTACACACGGGACACCGGAGACGCGGAAGAAACACTGAAGTTAGACACGGGACACCGGAGACGCGGGAGAAACAGAGAAGTTAGACACGGGACACCAGAGACGCGGGAGAAAAAGTGAAGTTAGACGCGGGACACCGGAGACGCGGGAGAAACAGAGAAGTTATACACGGGACACGGGAGACGCGGAAGAAACAGTGAAGTTAGACACGGGACACCGGAGACGCGGGAGAAACAGAGAAGTTAGACACGGGACACCAGAGACGCGGGAGAAACAGTGAAGTTAGACGCGGGACACCGGAGACGCGGGAGAAACAGAGAAGTTATACACGGGACACGGGAGACACGGGAGGAACAGTGAAGTTAGACACGGGACACGACAGACACGGGAGAAACAGTGAAGTTAGACACGGGACACCGGAGACGCGGGAGAAACAGTGAAGTTTGACACGGGACACCGGAGACGCGGGAGAACCAGAGAAGTTAGACACGGGACACCGAAGACGCGGGAGAAACAGTGCAGTCAGACACGGGACACGGGAGACAGGGGAGAAACAGTGAAGTTAGACACGGGACACCGGAGACGCGGGAGAAACAGAGAAGTTAGACACGGGACACCGGAGACCCGGGAGAAACAGAGAACTTAGACACGGGACACCGGAGACGCGGGAGAAACAGAGAAGTTAGACACGGGACACCGGAGACGCGGGAGAAAAAGTGAAGTTAGACACGGGACACGGGAGACAGGGGAGAAACAGTGAAGTTAGACACGGGACACCGGAGACGCGGGAGAAACAGTGAAGTTAGACACGGGACACCGGAGACGCGGGAGAAACAGTGAAGTTCGACACGGGACACCGGAGACGCGGGAGAAACAGTGAAGTTAGACACGGGACACCGGAGACGCGGGAGAAACAGTGAAGTCAGACACGGGACACCGGAGACGCGGGAGAAACAGTGAAGTTAGACACGGGACACCGGAGACGCGGGAGAAACAGTGAAGTTAGACACGGGACACCGGAGACGGGGAAGAAACAGTGAAGTCAGACACGGGACACGGGAGACACGGGAGGAACAGTGAAGTTAGACACGGGACACCGGATACGCGGGAGAAACAGAGAAGTTAGACACGGGACACCGGAGACCCGGGAGAAACAGAGAAGTTAGACACGGGACACCGGAGACGCGGGAGAAACAGAGAAGTTAGACACGGGACACCGGAGACGCGGGAGAAACAGTAAAGTTAGACACGGGACACCGGAGACGCGGGAGAAACAGAGAAGTTAGACACGGGACACCGGAGACCCGGGAGAAACACAAAAGTTAGACACGGGACACCGGAGACCCGGGAGAAACAGAGAAGTCAGACACGGGACACCGGAGACGCGGGAGAAACAGAGAAGTTAGACACGGGACACCGGAGACCCGGGAGAAACAGAGAAGTTAGACACGGGACACCGGAGACGCGGGAGAAACAGAGAAGTTAGACACGGAACACCGGAGACGCGGGAGAAACAGAGAAGTTAGACACGGGACACCGGAGACGCGGGAGAAACAGTGAAGTTAGACACGGGACACGGGAGACACGGGAGAAACAGTGAAGTTAGACGCGGGACACCGGAGACGCGGGAGAAACAGAGTAGTTAGGCACGGGACACGAGAGGCACGGGAGAAACAGTGAAGTTAGACACGGGACACCGGAGACGCGGGAGAAACAGTGAAGTTAGACACGGGACACCGGAGACGCGGGAGAAACAGAGAAGTTAGACACGGGACACCGAAGACGCGGGAGAAACAGAGACGTTAGACACGGGACACCGGAGACGCGGGAGAAACAGAGAAGTTAGACACGGGACACCGAAGACGCGGGAGAAACAGAGACGTTAGACACGGGACACCGGAGACGCGGGAGAAACAGTGAAGTTAGACACGGGACACCGGAGACGCGGGAGAAACAGAGAAGTTAGACACGGGACACCAGAGACGCGGGAGAAAAAGTGAAGTTAGACGCGGGACACCGGAGACGCGGGAGAAACAGAGAAGTTATACACGGGACACGGGAGACGCGGAAGAAACAGTGAAGTTAGACACGGGACACGACAGACACGGGAGAAACAGTGAAGTTAGACACGGGACACCGGAGACGCGGGAGAAACAGTGAAGTTTGACACGGGACACCGGAGACGCGGGAGAACCAGAGAAGTTAGACACGGGACACCGAAGACGCGGGAGAAACAGTGCAGTCAGACACGGGACACGGGAGACAGGGGAGAAACAGTGAAGTTAGACACGGGACACCGGAGACGCGGGAGAAACAGAGAAGTTAGACACGGGACACCGGAGACCCGGGAGAAACAGAGAACTTAGACACGGGACACCGGAGACGCGGGAGAAACAGAGAAGTTAGACACGGGACACCGGAGACGCGGGAGAAAAAGTGAAGTTAGACACGGGACACGGGAGACAGGGGAGAAACAGTGAAGTTAGACACGGGACACCGGAGACGCGGGAGAAACAGTGAAGTTAGACACGGGACACCGGAGACGCGGGAGAAACAGTGAAGTTCGACACGGGACACCGGAGACGCGGGAGAAACAGTGAAGTTAGACACGGGACACCGGAGACGCGGGAGAAACAGTGAAGTTAGACACGGGACACCGGAGACGCGGGAAAAACAGTGAAGTTAGACACGGGACACCGGAGACGCGGGAGAAACAGTGAAGTTAGACACGGGACACCGGAGACGCGGGAGAAACAGTGAAGTCAGACACGGGACACCGGAGACGCGGGAGAAACAGTGAAGTTAGACACGGGACACCGGAGACGCGGGAGAAACAGTGAAGTTAGACACGGGACACCGGAGACGGGGAAGAAACAGTGAAGTCAGACACGGGACACGGGAGACACGGGAGGAACAGTGAAGTTAGACACGGGACACCGGATACGCGGGAGAAACAGAGAAGTTAGACACGGGACACCGGAGACCCGGGAGAAACAGAGAAGTTAGACACGGGACACCGGAGACGCGGGAGAAACAGAGAAGTTAGACACGGGACACCGGAGACGCGGGAGAAACAGTAAAGTTAGACAAGGGACACCGGAGACGCGGGAGAAACAGAGTAGTTAGGCACGGGACACGAGAGGCACGGGAGAAACAGTGAAGTTAGACACGGGACACCGGAGACGCGGGAGAAACAGTGAAGTTAGACACGGGACACCGGAGACGCGGGAGAAACAGAGAAGTTAGACACGGGACACCGAAGACGCGGGAGAAACAGAGACGTTAGACACGGGACACCGGAGACGCGGGAGAAACAGTGAAGTTAGACACGGGACACCGGAGACACGGGAGAAACAGTGGAGTTAGACACGGGACACCGGAGACGCGGGAGAAACAGAGAAGTTAGACACGGGACACCAGAGACGCGGGAGAAACAGTGAAGTTAGACGCGGGACACCGGAGACGCGGGAGAAACAGAGAAGTTATACACGGGACACGGGAGACACGGGAGGAACAGTGAAGTTAGACACGGGACACGACAGACACGGGAGAAACAGTGAAGTTAGACACGGGACACCGGAGACGCGGGAGAAACAGTGAAGTTTGACACGGGACACCGGAGACGCGGGAGAACCAGAGAAGTTAGACACGGGACACCGAAGACGCGGGAGAAACAGTGCAGTCAGACACGGGACACGGGAGACAGGGGAGAAACAGTGAAGTTAGACACGGGACACCGGAGACGCGGGAGAAACAGAGAAGTTAGACACGGGACACCGGAGACCCGGGAGAAACAGAGAACTTAGACACGGGACACCGGAGACGCGGGAGAAACAGAGAAGTTAGACACGGGACACCGGAGACGCGGGAGAAAAAGTGAAGTTAGACACGGGACACGGGAGACAGGGGAGAAACAGTGAAGTTAGACACGGGACACCGGAGACGCGGGAGAAACAGTGAAGTTAGACACGGGACACCGGAGACGCGGGAGAAACAGTGAAGTTCGACACGGGACACCGGAGACGCGGGAGAAACAGTGAAGTTAGACACGGGACACCGGAGACGCGGGAGAAACAGTGAAGTTAGACACGGGACACCGGAGACGCGGGAGAAACAGTGAAGTTAGACACGGGACACCGGAGACGCGGGAAAAACAGTGAAGTTAGACACGGGACACCGGAGACGCGGGAGAAACAGTGAAGTTAGACACGGGACACCGGAGACGCGGGAGAAACAGTGAAGTCAGACACGGGACACCGGAGACGCGGGAGAAACAGAGAAGTTAGACACGGAACACCGGAGACGCGGGAGAAACAGAGAAGTTAGACACGGGACACCGGAGACGCGGGAGAAACAGTGAAGTTAGACACGGGACACGGGAGACACGGGAGAAACAGTGAAGTTAGACGCGGGACACCGGAGACGCGGGAGAAACAGAGAAGTTAGACACGGGACACGAGAGACACGGGAGAAACAGTGAAGTTAGACACGGGACACCGGAGACGCGGGAGAAACGGAGAAGTTAGACACGGGACACCGGAGACGCGGGAGAAACAGAGAAGTTAGACACGGGACACCGGAGACGCGGGAGAAACAGTGAAATTAGACACGGGACACCGGAAACCCCGGAGAAACAGTGAAGTTAGACACGGGACACCGGAGACGCGGGAGAAACAGTGAAGTTAGACACGGGACACCGGAGACCCGGGAGAAACAGAGAAGTTAGGCACGGGACACCGGAGACGCGGGAGAAACAGAGAAAAAATTCACGGGACACCGGAGACGCGGGAGAAACAGTGAAGTTAGACACGGGACACGGGAGACACGGGAGAAACAGTGAAGTTAGACGCGGGACACCGGAGACGCGGGAGAAACAGAGAAGTTAGACACGGGACACGAGAGACACGGGAGAAACAGTGAAGTTAGACACGGGACACCGGAGACGCGTTAGAAACAGTGAAGTTAGACACGGGACACCGGAGACGCGGGAGAAACAGCGAAGTTAGACACGGGACACCGAAGACGCGGGAGAAACAGTGCAGTCAGACACGGGACACGGGAGACATGGGAGAAACAGTGATGTTAGACGCGGGACACCGAAGACGTGGGAGAAACAGAGAAGTTAGACATGGGACACCGGAGACGCGGGAGAAAAAGTGAAGTTAGACACGGGACACGGGAGACACGGGAGAAACAGTGAAGTTAGACACGGGACACCGGAGACGCGGGAGAAACAGAGAAGTTAGACACGGAACACCGGAGACGCGGGAGAAACAGAGAAGTTAGACACGGGACACCGGAGACGCGGGAGAAACAGTGAAGTTAGACACGGGACACGGGAGACACGGGAGAAACAGTGAAGTTAGACGCGGGACACCGGAGACGCGGGAGAAACAGAGAAGTTAGACACGGGACACGAGAGACACGGGAGAAACAGTGAAGTTAGACACGGGACACCGGAGACGCGGGAGAAACGGAGAAGTTAGACACGGGACACCGGAGACGCGGGAGAAACAGAGAAGTTAGACACGGGACACCGGAGACGCGGGAGAAACAGTGAAATTAGACACGGGACACCGGAAACCCCGGAGAAACAGTGAAGTTAGACACGGGACACCGGAGACGCGGGAGAAACAGTGAAGTTAGACACGGGACACCGGAGACCCGGGAGAAACAGAGAAGTTAGACACGGGACACCGGAGACGCGGGAGAAACAGAGAAAAAATTCACGGGACACCGGAAACCCCGGAGAAACAGTGAAGTTAGACACGGGACACCGGAGACGCGGGAGAAACAGTGAAGTTAGACACGGGACACCGGAGACCCGGGAGAAACAGAGAAGTTAGACACGGGACACCGGAGACGCGGGAGAAACAGTGAAATTAGACACGGGACACCGGAAACCCCGGAGAAACAGTGAAGTCAGACACGGGACACCGGAGACGCGTTAGAAACAGAGAAGTTAGACACGGGACACCGGAGACGCGGGAGAAACAGTGAAATTAGACACGGGACACCGGAAACCGCGGGGAAACAGTGAAGTTAGACACGGGACACCGGAGACGCGGGAGAAACAGAGAAGTTAGACACGGGACACCGGAGACGCGGTAGAAACAGAGAAGTTAGACACGGGACACCGGAGACGCGGGAGAAACAGAGAAGTTAGACACGGAACACCGGAGACGCGGGAGAAACAGAGAAGTTAGACACGGGACACCGGAGACGCGGGAGAAACAGTGAAGTTAGACACGGGACACGGGAGACACGGGAGAAACAGTGAAGTTAGACACGGGACACCGGAGACGCGGGAGAAACAGTGAAGTTAGACACGGGACACCGGAGACGCGGGAGAAACGGAGAAGTTAGACACGGGACACCGGAGACGCGGGAGAAACAGAGAAGTTAGACACGGGACACCGGAGACGCGGGAGAAACAGTGAAGTTAGACACGGGACACCGGAGACACGGGAGAAACAGTGGAGTTAGACACGGGCCACCGGAGACGCGGGAGAAACAGAGAAGTTAGACACGGGAAACCGGAGACGCGGAAGAAACAATGAAGTCACACACGGGACACCGGAGACGCGGGAAAAACAGTGAAGTTAGACACGGGACACCGGAGACGCGTTAGAAACGGTGAAGTTAGACACGGGACACCGGAGACGCGTTAGAAACAGTGAAGTTAGATACGGGACACCGGAGGCGCGGGAGAAACAGTGAAGTTAGACACGGGACACCGGAGACGCGGGAGAAACAGCGAAGTTAGACACGGGACACCGAAGACGCGGGAGAAACAGTGCAGTCAGACACGGGACACGGGAGACATGGGAGAAACAGTGATGTTAGACGCGGGACACCGAAGACGTGGGAGAAACAGAGAACTTAGACACGGGACACGACAGACACGGGAGAAACAGTGAAGTTCGACACGGGACACCGGAGACGCGGGAGAAACAGTGAAGTTAGACACGGGACACCGGAGACGCGGGAGAAACAGAGAATTTAGACACGAGACACCGGAGACGCGGGAGAAACAGTGAAGTTAGACACGGGACACCGGAGACGCGGGAGAAACAGAGAAGTTAGACACGGGACACCGGAGACGCGGGAGAAACAGAGAAGTTAGACACGGAACACCGGAGACGCGGGAGAAACAGAGAAGTTAGACACGGGACACCGGAGACGCGGGAGAAACAGTGAAGTTAGACACGGGACACCGGAGACGCGGGAGAAACAGTGAAGTCAGACACGGGACACCGGAGACGCGGGAGAAACAGAGAAGTTAGACACGGAACACCGGAGACGCGGGAGAAACAGAGAAGTTAGACACGGGACACCGGAGACGCGGGAGAAACAGTGAAGTTAGACACGGGACACGGGAGACACGGGAGAAACAGTGAAGTTAGACGCGGGACACCGGAGACGCGGGAGAAACAGAGAAGTTAGACACGGGACACGAGAGACACGGGAGAAACAGTGAAGTTAGACACGGGACACCGGAGACGCGGGAGAAACGGAGAAGTTAGACACGGGACACCGGAGACGCGGGAGAAACAGAGAAGTTAGACACGGGACACCGGAGACGCGGGAGAAACAGTGAAATTAGACACGGGACACCGGAAACCCCGGAGAAACAGTGAAGTTAGACACGGGACACCGGAGACGCGGGAGAAACTGTGAAGTTAGACACGGGACACCGGAGACCCGGGAGAAACAGAGAAGTTAGACACGGGACACCGGAGACGCGGGAGAAACAGAGAAAAAATTCACGGGACACCGGAGACGCGGGAGAAACAGTGAAGTTAGACACGGGACACGGGAGACACGGGAGAAACAGTGAAGTTAGACGCGGGACACCGGAGACGCGGGAGAAACAGAGAAGTTAGACACGGGACACGAGAGACACGGGAGAAACAGTGAAGTCAGACACGGGACACCGGAGACGCGTTAGAAACAGTGAAGTTAGACACGGGACACCGGAGACGCGGGAGAAACAGCGAAGTTAGACACGGGACACCGAAGACGCGGGAGAAACAGTGCAGTCAGACACGGGACACGGGAGACATGGGAGAAACAGTGATGTTAGACGCGGGACACCGAAGACGTGGGAGAAACAGAGAACTTAGACACGGGACACGACAGACACGGGAGAAACAGTGAAGTTCGACACGGGACACCGGAGACGCGGGAGAAACAGTGAAGTTAGACACGGGACACCGGAGACGCGGGAGAAACAGAGAATTTAGACACGAGACACCGGAGACGCGGGAGAAACAGTGAAGTTAGACACGGGACACCGGAGACGCGGGAGAAACAGTGAAGTTAGACACGGGACACCGGAGACGCGGGAGAAACAGTGAAGTTAGACACGGGACACAGGAGACGCGGGAGAAACAGTGAAGTTAGACAAGGGACACCGGAGACGCGGGAGAAACAGTGAAGTTAGACACGGGACACCGGAGACGCGGGAGAAACAGTGAAGTCAGACACGGGACACCGGAGACGCGGGAGAAACAGAGAAGTTAGACACGGGACACCGGAGACCCGGGAGAAACAGAGAAGTTAGACACGGGACACCGGAGACGCGGGAGAAACAGAGAAGGTAGACACGGGACACCGGAGACCCGGGAGAAACAGAGAAGTTAGACACGGGACACCGGAGACGCGGGAGAAACAGAGAAGTTAGACATGGGACACCGGAGACGCGGGAGAAAAAGTGAAGTTAGACACGGGACACGGGAGACACGGGAGAAACAGTGAAGTTAGACACGGGACACCGGAGACCCGGGAGAAACAGAGAAGTTAGACACGGGACACCGGAGACCCGGGAGAAACAGAGAAGTTAGACACGGGACACCGGAGACGCGGGAGAAACAGAGAAGGTAGACACGGGACACCGGAGACCCGGGAGAAACAGAGAAGTTAGACACGGGACACCGGAGACGCGGGAGAAACAGTGAAGTTAGACACGGGACACGGGAGACACGGGAGAAACAGTGAAGTTAGACGCGGGACACCGGAGACGCGGGAGAAACAGAGAAGTTAGACACGGGACACGAGAGACACGGGAGAAACAGTGAAGTTAGACACGGGACACCGGAGACGCGGGAGAAACGGAGAAGTTAGACACGGGACACCGGAGACCCGGGAGAAACAGAGAAGTTAGACACGGGACACCGGAGACGCGGGAGAAACAGAGAAGTTAGACACGGAACACCGGAGACGCGGGAGAAACAGAGAAGTTAGACACGGGACACCGGAGACGCGGGAGAAACAGTGAAGTTAGACACGGGACACGGGAGACACGGGAGAAACAGTGAAGTTAGACGCGGGACACCGGAGACGCGGGAGAAACAGAGAAGTTAGACACGGGACACGAGAGACACGGGAGAAACAGTGAAGTTAGACACGGGACACCGGAGACGCGGGAGAAACGGAGAAGTTAGACACGGGACACCGGAGACGCGGGAGAAACAGAGAAGTTAGACACGGGACACCGGAGACGCGGGAGAAACAGTGAAATTAGACACGGGACACCGGAAACCCCGGAGAAACAGTGAAGTTAGACACGGGACACCGGAGACGCGGGAGAAACAGTGAAGTTAGACACGGGACACCGGAGACCCGGGAGAAACAGAGAAGTTAGACACGGGACACCGGAGACGCGGGAGAAACAGAGAAAAAATTCACGGGACACCGGAAACCCCGGAGAAACAGTGAAGTTAGACACGGGACACCGGAGACGCGGGAGAAACAGAGAAGTTAGACACGGGACACCGGAGACCCGGGAGAAACAGAGAAGTTAGACACGGGACACCGGAGACGCGGGAGAAACAGTGAAATTAGACACGGGACACCGGAGACGCGGGAGAAACAGAGAAGTTAGACACGGGACACCGAAGACGCGGGAGAAACAGTGAAGTCAGACACGGGACACCGGAGACGCGGGAGAAACAGTGAAGTTAGACACGAGACACCGGAAACCGCGGGGAAACAGTGAAGTTAGACACGGGACACCGGAGACGCGTTAGAAACAGTGAAGTTAGACACGGGACACCGGAGACGCGTTAGAAACAGTGAAGTTAGACACGGGACACCGGAGGTGCGGGAGAAACAGTGAAGTTAGACACGGGACACCGGAGACGCGGAAGAAACAGTGAAGTTAGACACGGGACACGACAGACACGGGAGAAACAGTGAAGTTAGACACGGGACACCGGAGACGCGGGAGAAACAGCGAAGTTAGACACGGGACACCGAAGACGCGGGAGAAACAGTGCAGTCAGACACGGGACACGGGAGACATGGGAGAAACAGTGATGTTAGACGCGGGACACCGAAGACGTGGGAGAAACAGAGAACTTAGACACGGTACACGACAGACACGGGAGAAACAGTGAAGTTAGACACGGGACACCGGAGACGCGGGAGAAACAGTGAAGTTAGACACGGGACACCGGAGACGCGGGAGAAACAGAGAAGTTAGACACGGGACACCGGAGACGCGGGAGAAACAGTGAAGTTAGACACGGGACACCGGAGACGCGGGAGAAACAGTGAAGTTAGACACCGGACACCGGAGACGCGGGAGAAACAGTGAAGTTAGACACGGGAAACGGGAGACAGGGGAGAAACAGTGAAGTTAGACGCGGGACACCGGAGACGCGGGAGAAACAGAGAAGTTATACACGGGACACGGGAGACACGGGAGGAACAGTGAAGTTAGACACGGGACACGACAGACACGGGAGAAACAGTGAAGTTAGACACGGGACACCGGAGACGCGGGAGAAACAGTGAAGTTTGACACGGGACACCGGAGACGCGGGAGAACCAGAGAAGTTAGGCACGGGACACCGGAGACGCGGGAGAAACAGAGAAGTTAGACACGGGACACCGAAGACGCGGGAGAAACAGTGCAGTCAGACACGGGACACGGGAGACAGGGGAGAAACAGTGAAGTTAGACACGGGACACCGGAGACGCGGGAAAAACAGAGAAGTTAGACACGGGACACCGGAGACGCGGGAGAAACAGAGAAGTTAGACACGGGACACCGGAGACGCGGGAGAAACAGTGAAGTTAGACACGGGACACCGGAGACGCGGGAGAAACAGTGAAGTTAGACACGGGACACCGGAGACGCGGGAGAAACAGTGAAGTTAGACACGGGACACCGGAGACGCGGGAAAAACAGTGAAGTTAGACACGGGACACCGGAGACGCGGGAGAAACAGTGAAGTTAGACACGGGACACCGGAGACGCGGGAGAAACAGTGAAGTCAGACACGGGACACCGGAGACGCGGGAGAAACAGTGAAGTTAGACACGGGACACCGGAGACGCGGGAGAAACAGTGAAGTTAGACACGGGACACCGGAGACGGGGAAGAAACAGTGAAGTCACACACGGGACACGGGAGACACGGGAGGAACAGTGAAGTTAGACACGGGACACCGGATACGCGGAAGAAACAGAGAAGTTAGACACGGGACACCGGAGACCCGGGAGAAACAGAGAAGTTAGACACGGGACACCGGAGACGCGGGAGAAACAGAGAAGTTAGACACGGGACACCGGAGACGCGGGAGAAACAGTGAAGTTAGACACGGGACACCGGATACGCGGGAGAAACAGAGAAGTTAGACACGGGACACCGGAGACCCGGGAGCAACACAAAAGTTAGACACGGGACACCGGAGACCCGGGAGAAACAGAGAAGTCAGACACGGGACACCGGAGACGCGGGAGAAACAGAGAAGTTAGACACGGGACACCGGAGACCCGGGAGAAACAGAGAAGTTAGACACGGGACACCGGAGACGCGGGAGAAACAGAGAAGTTATACACGGGACACCGGAGACCCGGGAGAAACAGAGAAGTTAGACACGGAACACCGGAGACGCGGGAGAAACAGAGAAGTTAGACACGGGACACCGGAGACGCGGGAGAAACAGTGAAGTTAGACACGGGACACGTTAGACACGGGAGAAACAGTGAAGTTAGACGCGGGACACCGGAGACGCGGGAGAAACAGAGAAGTTAGACACGGGACACGAGAGGCAGGGAGAAACAGTGAAGTTAGACACGGGACACCGGAGACGCGGGAGAAACAGTGAAGTTAGACACGGGACACCGGAGACGCGGGAGAAACGGAGAAGTTAGACACGGGACACCGAAGACGCGGGAGAAACAGAGACGTTAGACACGGGACACCGGAGACGCGGGAGAAACAGTGAAGTTAGACACGGGACACCGGAGACACGGGAGAAACAGTGGAGTTAGACACGGGACACCGGAGACGCGGGAGAAACAGAGAAGTTAGACACGGGACACCGAAGACGCGGGAGAAACAGTGCAGTCAGACACGGGACACCGGAGACGCGTTAGAAACAGTGAAGTTAGACACGGGACACCGGAGGCGCGGGAGAAACAGTGAAGTTAGACACGGGACACCGGAGACGCAGAAGAAACAGTGAAGTTAGACACGGGACACCGGAGACGCGGGAGAAACAGTGAATTTAGACAAGGGACACCGGAGACGCGGGAGAAACAGAGAATTTAGACACGGGACACCGGAGACGCGGGAGAAACAGTAAAGTCAGACACGGGACACCGGAGACGCGGGAGAAACAGAGAAGTTAGACACAGGACTCCGGAGACCCGGGAGAAACAGAGAAGTTAGACACGGAACACCGGAGACGCGGGAGAAACAGAGAAGTTAGACACGGGACACGAGAGGCACGGGAGAAACAGTGAAGTTAGACACGGGACACCGGAGACGCGGGAGAAACAGTGAAGTTAGACACGGGACACCGGAGACGCGGGAGAAACGGAGAAGTTAGACACGGGACACCGGAGACGCGGGAGAAACAGAGAAGTTAGACACGGGACACCGGAGACGCGGGAGAAACAGTGAAGTTAGACACGGGACACCGGAGACACGGGAGAAACAGTGGAGTTAGACACGGGACACCGGAGACGCGGGAGAAACAGAGAAGTTAGACACGGGACACCGAAGACGCGGGAGAAACAGTGCAGTAAGACACGGGACACGGGAGACACGGGAGAAACAGTGAAGTTAGACACGGGACACCGGAGACGCGGGAGAAACCGTGAAGTTAGACACGGGAAACCGGAGACGCGGGAGAAACAGTGAAGTCAGACACGGGACACCGGAGACGCGGGAGAAACAGTGAAGTTAGACACGGGACACCGGAGACGCGGGAGAAACAGTGAAGTTAGACACGAGACACCGGAGACGCGTTGGAAACAGTGAAGTTAGACACGGGACACGGGAGACACGGGAGGAACAGTGAAGTTAGACACGGGACACCGGATACGCGGGAGAAACAGAGAAGTTAGACATGGGACACCGGAGACGCGGGAGAAACAGAGAAGTTAGACACGGGACACCGGAGACCCGGGAGAAACAGAGAAGTTAGACACGGGACACCGGAGACGCGGGAGAAACAGAGAAGTTAGACACGGGACACCGGAGACGCGGGAGAAACAGTGAAGTTAGACACGGGACACCGGAGACCCGGGAGAAACAGAAAAGTTAGACACGGAACACCGGAGACGCGGGAGAAACAGAGAAGTTAGACACGGGACACCGGAGACGCGGCAGAAACAGCGAAGTTAGACACGGGACACGGGAGACACGGGAGAAACAGTGAAGATAGACGCGGGACACCGGAGACGCGGGAGAAACAGAGAAGTTAGACACGGGACACGACAGACACGGGAGAAACAGTGAAGTTAGACACGGGACACCGGAGACGCGGGAGAAACAGTGAAGTTAGACACGGGACACCGGAGACGCGGGAGAAACGGAGAAGTTAGACACGGGACACCGGAGACGCGGGAGAAACAGAGAAGTTAGACACGGGACACCGGAGACACGGGAGAAACAGTGGAGTTAGACACGGGACACCGGAGACGCGGGAGAAACAGAGAAGTTAGACACGGGACACCGAAGACGCGGGAGAAACAGTGCAGTCAGACACGGGACACGGGAGACACGGGAGAAACAGTGAAGTTAGACACGGGACACCGGAGACGCGGGAGAAACAGTGAAGTTAGACACGGGAAACCGGAGACGCGGAAGAAACAGTGAAGTCACACACGGGACACCGGAGACGCGGGAGAAACATTCAAGTTAGACACGGGACACCGGAGACGCGTTAGAAACAGTGAAGTTAGACACGGGACACCGGAGACGCGTTAGAAACAGTGAAGTTAGACACGGGACACCGGAGGCGCGGGAGAAACAGTGAAGTTAGACACGGGACACCGGAGACGCGGAAGAAACAGTGAAGTTAGACACGGGACGCGACAGACACGGGAGAAACAGTGAAGTTAGACACGGGACACCGGAGACGCGGGAGAAACAGCGAAGTTAGGCACGGGACACCGAAGACGCGGGAGAAACAGTGCAGTCAGACACGGGACACGGGAGACATGGGAGAAACAGTGATGTTAGACGCGGGACACCGAAGACGTGGGAAAAACAGAGAACTTAGACACAGTACACGACAGACACGGGAGAAACAGTGAAGTTAGACACGGGACACCGGAGACGCGGGAGAAACAGTGAAGTTAGACACGGGACACCGGAGACGCGGGAGAAACAGAGAAGTTAGACACGGGACACCGGAGACGCGGGAGAAACAGTGAAGTTAGACACGGGACACCGGAGACGCGGGAGAAACAGTGAAGTTAGACACGGGACACCGGAGACGCGGGAGAAACAGTGAAGTTAGACACGGGACACCGGAGACGCGGGAGAAACAGAGAAGTTAGACACGGGACACCGGAGACCCGGGAGAAACAGAAAAGTTAGACACGGGACACCGGAGACCCGGGAGAAACAGAGAAGTCAGACACGGGACACCGGAGACGCGGGAGATACAGAGAAGTTAGACACGGGACACCGGAGACCCGGGAGAAACAGAGAAGTTAGACACGGGACACCGGAGACGCGGGAGAAACAGAGAAGTTAGACACGGGACACCGGAGACGCGGGAGAAACAGAGAAGTTAGACACGGGACACCGGAGACCCGGGAGAAACAGAGAAGTTAGACACGGAACACCGGAGACGCGGGAGAAACAGAGAAGTTAGACACGGGACACCGGAGACGCGGGAGAAACAGCGAAGTTAGACACGGGACACGGGAGACACGGGAGAAACAGTGAAGTTAGACGCGGGACACCGGAGACGCGGGAGAAACAGAGAAGTTAGACACGGGACACGACAGACACGGGAGAAACAGTAAAGTTAGACACGGGACACCGGAGACGCGGGAGAAACAGTGAAGTTAGACACGGGACACCGGAGACGCGGGAGAAACGGAGAAGTTAGACACGGGACACCGGAGACGCGGGAGAAACAGAGAAGTTAGACACGGGACACCGGAGACGCGGGAGAAACAGTGAAGTTAGACACGGGACACCGGAGACACGGGAGAAACAGTGGAGTTAGACACGGGACACCGGAGACACGGGAGAAACAGTGGAGTTAGACACGGGACACCGGAGACGCGGGAGAAACAGAGAAGTTAGACACGGGACACCGAAGACGCGGGAGAAACAGTGCAGTCAGACACGGGACACGGGAGACACGGGAGAAACAGTGAAGTTAGACACGGGACACCGGAGACGCGGGAGAAACAGTGAAGTTAGACACGGGAAACCGGAGACGCGTTAGAAACAGTGAAGTTAGACACGGGACACCGGAGACGCGTTAGAAACAGTGAAGTTAGACACGGGACACCGGAGGCGCGGGAGAAACAGTGAAGTTAGACACGGGACACCGGAGACGCGTTAGAAACAGTGAAGTTAGACACGGGACACCGGAGACGCGTTAGAAACAGTGAAGTTAGACACGGGACACCGGAGGCGCGGGAGAAACAGTGAAGTTAGACACGGGACACCGGAGACGCGGAAGAAAGAGTGAAGTTAGACACGGGACACGACAGACACGGGAGAAACAGTGAAGTTAGACACGGGACACCGGAGACGCGGGAGAAACAGCGAAGTTAGACACGGGACACCGAAGACGCGGGAGAAACAGTGCAGTCAGACACGGGACACGGGAGACATGGGAGAAACAGTGATGTTAGACGCGGGACACCGAAGACGTGGGAGAAACAGAGAACTTAGACACGGTACACGACAGACACGGGAGAAACAGTGAAGTTAGACACGGGACACCGGAGACGCGGGAGAAACAGTGAAGTTAGACACGCGACACCGGAGACGCGTTAGAAACAGTGAAGTTAGACACGGGACACCGGAGGGGCGGGAGAAACAGTGAAGTTACACACGGGACACCGGAGACGCGGAAGAAACAGTGAAGTTAGACACGGGACCCCGGAGACGCGGGAGAAACAGAGAAGTTAGACATGGGACACCGGAGACGCGGGAGAAACAGAGAAGTTAGACACGGGACACCAGAGACGCGGGAGAAACAGTGAAGTTAGACGCGGGACACCGGAGACGCGGGAGAAACAGAGAAGTTATACACGGGACACGGGAGACACGGGAGGAACAGTGAAGTTAGACACGGGACACGACAGACACGGGAGAAACAGTGAAGTTAGACACGGGACACCGGAGACGCGGGAGAAACAGTGAAGTTTGACACGGGACACCGGAGACGCGGGAGAACCAGAGAAGTTAGACACGGGACACCGAAGACGCGGGAGAAACAGTGCAGTCAGACACGGGACACGGGAGACAGGGGAGAAACAGTGAAGTTAGACACGGGACACCGGAGACGCGGGAGAAACAGAGAAGTTAGACACGGGACACCGGAGACCCGGGAGAAACAGAGAACTTAGACACGGGACACCGGAGACGCGGGAGAAACAGAGAAGTTAGACACGGGACACCGGAGACGCGGGAGAAAAAGTGAAGTTAGACACGGGACACGGGAGACAGGGGAGAAACAGTGAAGTTAGACACGGGACACCGGAGACGCGGGAGAAACAGTGAAGTTAGACACGGGACACCGGAGACGCGGGAGAAACAGTGAAGTTAGACACGGGACACCGGAGACGCGGGAGAAACAGTGAAGTCAGACACGGGACACCGGAGACGCGGGAGAAACAGTGAAGTTAGACACGGGACACCGGAGACGCGGGAGAAACAGTGAAGTTAGACACGGGACACCGGAGACGGGGAAGAAACAGTGAAGTCAGACACGGGACACGGGAGACACGGGAGGAACAGTGAAGTTAGACACGGGACACCGGATACGCGGGAGAAACAGAGAAGTTAGACACGGGACACCGGAGACCCGGGAGAAACAGAGAAGTTAGACACGGGACACCGGAGACGCGGGAGAAACAGAGAAGTTAGACACGGGACACCGGAGACGCGGGAGAAACAGTAAAGTTAGACACGGGACACCGGAGACGCGGGAGAAACAGAGAAGTTAGACACGGGACACCGAAGACGCGGGAGAAACAGTGCAGTCAGACACGGGACACGGGAGACACGGGAGAAACAGTGAAGTTAGACACGGGACACCGGAGACGCGGGAGAAACAGTGAAGTTAGACACGGGAAACCGGAGACGCGGAAGAAACAGTGAAGTCACACACGGGACACCGGAGACGCGGGAGAAACATTGAAGTTAGACACGGGACACCGGAGACGCGTTAGAAACAGTGAAGTTAGACACGGGACACCGGAGACGCGTTAGAAACAGTGAAGTTAGACACGGGACACCGGAGGCGCGGGAGAAACAGTGGAGTTAGACACGGGACACCGGAGACGCGGGAGAAACAGAGAAGTTAGACACGGGACACCGAAGACGCGGGAGAAACAGTGCAGTCAGACACGGGACACGGGAGACACGGGAGAAACAGTGAAGTTAGACACGGGACACCGGAGACGCGGGATAAACAGTGAAGTTAGACACGGGACACCGGAGACGCGGAAGAAAGAGTGAAGTTAGACACGGGACACGACAGACACGGGAGAAACAGTGAAGTTAGACACGGGACACCGCAGACCCGGGAGAAACAGCGAAGTTAGACACGGGACACCGAAGACGCGGGAGAAACAGTGCAGTCAGACACGGGACACGGGAGACATGGGAGAAACAGTGATGTTAGACGCGGGACACCGAAGACGTGGGAGAAACAGAGAACTTAGACACGGTACACGACAGACACGGGAGAAACAGTGAAGTTAGACACGGGACACCGGAGACGCGGGAGAAACAGTGAAGTTAGACACGCGACACCGGAGACGCGTTAGAAACAGTGAAGTTAGACACGGGACACCGGAGGGGCGGGAGAAACAGTGAAGTTACACACGGGACACCGGAGACGCGGAAGAAACAGTGAAGTTAGACACGGGACACCGGAGACGCGGGAGAAACAGAGAAGTTAGACACGGGACACCAGAGACGCGGGAGAAAAAGTGAAGTTAGACGCGGGACACCGGAGACGCGGGAGAAACAGAGAAGTTATACACGGGACACGGGAGACGCGGAAGAAACAGTGAAGTTAGACACGGGACACCGGAGACGCGGGAGAAACAGAGAAGTTAGACACGGGACACCAGAGACGCGGGAGAAACAGTGAAGTTAGACGCGGGACACCGGAGACGCGGGAGAAACAGAGAAGTTATACACGGGACACGGGAGACACGGGAGGAACAGTGAAGTTAGACACGGGACACGACAGACACGGGAGAAACAGTGAAGTTAGACACGGGACACCGCAGACGCGGGAGAAACAGTGAAGTTTGACACGGGACACCGGAGACGCGGGAGAACCAGAGAAGTTAGACACGGGACACCGAAGACGCGGGAGAAACAGTGCAGTCAGACACGGGACACGGGAGACAGGGGAGAAACAGTGAAGTTAGACACGGGACACCGGAGACGCGGGAGAAACAGAGAAGTTAGACACGGGACACCGGAGACCCGGGAGAAACAGAGAACTTAGACACGGGACACCGGAGACGCGGGAGAAACAGAGAAGTTAGACACGGGACACCGGAGACGCGGGAGAAAAAGTGAAGTTAGACACGGGACACGGGAGACAGGGGAGAAACAGTGAAGTTAGACACGGGACACCGGAGACGCGGGAGAAACAGTGAAGTTAGACACGGGACACCGGAGACGCGGGAGAAACAGTGAAGTTCGACACGGGACACCGGAGACGCGGGAGAAACAGTGAAGTTAGACACGGGACACCGGAGACGCGGGAGAAACAGTGAAGTTAGACACGGGACACCGGAGACGCGGGAAAAACAGTGAAGTTAGACACGGGACACCGGAGACGCGGGAGAAACAGTGAAGTTAGACACGGGACACCGGAGACGCGGGAGAAACAGTGAAGTCAGACACGGGACACCGGAGACGCGGGAGAAACAGTGAAGTTAGACACGGGACACCGGAGACGCGGGAGAAACAGTGAAGTTAGACACGGGACACCGGAGACGGGGAAGAAACAGTGAAGTCAGACACGGGACACGGGAGACACGGGAGGAACAGTGAAGTTAGACACGGGACACCGGATACGCGGGAGAAACAGAGAAGTTAGACACGGGACACCGGAGACCCGGGAGAAACAGAGAAGTTAGACACGGGACACCGGAGACGCGGGAGAAACAGAGAAGTTAGACACGGGACACCGGAGACGCGGGAGAAACAGTAAAGTTAGACACGGGACACCGGAGACGCGGGAGAAACAGAGAAGTTAGACACGGGACACCGAAGACGCGGGAGAAACAGTGCAGTCAGACACGGGACACGGGAGACACGGGAGAAACAGTGAAGTTAGACACGGGACACCGGAGACGCGGGAGAAACAGTGAAGTTAGACACGGGAAACCGGAGACGCGGGAGAAACAGTGAAGTTAGACACGGGACACCGGAGACGCGTTAGAAACAGTGAAGTTAGACACGGGACACCGGAGACGCGTTAGAAACAGTGAAGTTAGACACGGGACACCGGAGGCGCGGGAGAAACAGTGGAGTTAGACACGGGACACCGGAGACGCGGGAGAAACAGAGAAGTTAGACACGGGACACCGAAGACGCGGGAGAAACAGTGCAGTCAGACACGGGACACGGGAGACACGGGAGAAACAGTGAAGTTAGACACGGGACACCGGAGACGCGGGAGAAACAGTGAAGTTAGACACGGGACACCGGAGACGCGGAAGAAAGAGTGAAGTTAGACACGGGACACGACAGACACGGGAGAAACAGTGAAGTTAGACACGGGACACCGGAGACCCGGGAGAAACAGCGAAGTTAGACACGGGACACCGAAGACGCGGGAGAAACAGTGCAGTCAGACACGGGACACGGGAGACATGGGAGAAACAGTGATGTTCGACGCGGGACACCGAAGACGTGGGAGAAACAGAGAACTTAGACACGGTACACGACAGACACGGGAGAAACAGTGAAGTTAGACACGGGACACCGGAGACGCGGGAGAAACAGTGAAGTTAGACACGCGACACCGGAGACGCGTTAGAAACAGTGAAGTTAGACACGGGACACCGGAGGGGCGGGAGAAACAGTGAAGTTACACACGGGACACCGGAGACGCGGAAGAAACAGTGAAGTTAGACACGGGACACCGGAGACGCGGGAGAAACAGAGAAGTTAGACACGGGACACCAGAGACGCGGGAGAAAAAGTGAAGTTAGACGCGGGACACCGGAGACGCGGGAGAAACAGAGAAGTTATACACGGGACACGGGAGACGCGGAAGAAACAGTGAAGTTAGACACGGGACACCGGAGACGCGGGAGAAACAGAGAAGTTAGACACGGGACACCAGAGACGCGGGAGAAACAGTGAAGTTAGACGCGGGACACCGGAGACGCGGGAGAAACAGAGAAGTTATACACGGGACACGGGAGACACGGGAGGAACAGTGAAGTTAGACACGGGACACGACAGACACGGGAGAAACAGTGAAGTTAGACACGGGACACCGGAGACGCGGGAGAAACAGTGAAGTTTGACACGGGACACCGGAGACGCGGGAGAACCAGAGAAGTTAGACACGGGACACCGAAGACGCGGGAGAAACAGTGCAGTCAGACACGGGACACGGGAGACAGGGGAGAAACAGTGAAGTTAGACACGGGACACCGGAGACGCGGGAGAAACAGAGAAGTTAGACACGGGACACCGGAGACCCGGGAGAAACAGAGAACTTAGACACGGGACACCGGAGACGCGGGAGAAACAGAGAAGTTAGACACGGGACACCGGAGACGCGGGAGAAAAAGTGAAGTTAGACACGGGACACGGGAGACAGGGGAGAAACAGTGAAGTTAGACACGGGACACCGGAGACGCGGGAGAAACAGTGAAGTTAGACACGGGACACCGGAGACGCGGGAGAAACAGTGAAGTTCGACACGGGACACCGGAGACGCGGGAGAAACAGTGAAGTTAGACACGGGACACCGGAGACGCGGGAGAAACAGTGAAGTCAGACACGGGACACCGGAGACGCGGGAGAAACAGTGAAGTTAGACACGGGACACCGGAGACGCGGGAGAAACAGTGAAGTTAGACACGGGACACCGGAGACGGGGAAGAAACAGTGAAGTCAGACACGGGACACGGGAGACACGGGAGGAACAGTGAAGTTAGACACGGGACACCGGATACGCGGGAGAAACAGAGAAGTTAGACACGGGACACCGGAGACCCGGGAGAAACAGAGAAGTTAGACACGGGACACCGGAGACGCGGGAGAAACAGAGAAGTTAGACACGGGACACCGGAGACGCGGGAGAAACAGTAAAGTTAGACACGGGACACCGGAGACGCGGGAGAAACAGAGAAGTTAGACACGGGACACCGGAGACCCGGGAGAAACACAAAAGTTAGACACGGGACACCGGAGACCCGGGAGAAACAGAGAAGTTAGACACGGGACACCGGAGACGCGGGAGAAACAGAGAAGTTAGACACGGGACACCGGAGACCCGGGAGAAACAGAGAAGTTAGACACGGGACACCGGAGACGCGGGAGAAACAGAGAAGTTAGACACGGAACACCGGAGACGCGGGAGAAACAGAGAAGTTAGACACGGGACACCGGAGACGCGGGAGAAACAGTGAAGTTAGACACGGGACACGGGAGACACGGGAGAAACAGTGAAGTTAGACGCGGGACACCGGAGACGCGGGAGAAACAGAGTAGTTAGGCACGGGACACGAGAGGCACGGGAGAAACAGTGAAGTTAGACACGGGACACCGGAGACGCGGGAGAAACAGTGAAGTTAGACACGGGACACCGGAGACGCGGGAGAAACAGAGAAGTTAGACACGGGACACCGAAGACGCGGGAGAAACAGAGACGTTAGACACGGGACACCGGAGACGCGGGAGAAACAGAGAAGTTAGACACGGGACACCGAAGACGCGGGAGAAACAGAGACGTTAGACACGGGACACCGGAGACGCGGGAGAAACAGTGAAGTTAGACACGGGACACCGGAGACGCGGGAGAAACAGAGAAGTTAGACACGGGACACCAGAGACGCGGGAGAAAAAGTGAAGTTAGACGCGGGACACCGGAGACGCGGGAGAAACAGAGAAGTTATACACGGGACACGGGAGACGCGGAAGAAACAGTGAAGTTAGACACGGGACACGACAGACACGGGAGAAACAGTGAAGTTAGACACGGGACACCGGAGACGCGGGAGAAACAGTGAAGTTTGACACGGGACACCGGAGACGCGGGAGAACCAGAGAAGTTAGACACGGGACACCGAAGACGCGGGAGAAACAGTGCAGTCAGACACGGGACACGGGAGACAGGGGAGAAACAGTGAAGTTAGACACGGGACACCGGAGACGCGGGAGAAACAGAGAAGTTAGACACGGGACACCGGAGACCCGGGAGAAACAGAGAACTTAGACACGGGACACCGGAGACGCGGGAGAAACAGAGAAGTTAGACACGGGACACCGGAGACGCGGGAGAAAAAGTGAAGTTAGACACGGGACACGGGAGACAGGGGAGAAACAGTGAAGTTAGACACGGGACACCGGAGACGCGGGAGAAACAGTGAAGTTAGACACGGGACACCGGAGACGCGGGAGAAACAGTGAAGTTCGACACGGGACACCGGAGACGCGGGAGAAACAGTGAAGTTAGACACGGGACACCGGAGACGCGGGAGAAACAGTGAAGTTAGACACGGGACACCGGAGACGCGGGAGAAACAGTGAAGTTAGACACGGGACACCGGAGACGCGGGAAAAACAGTGAAGTTAGACACGGGACACCGGAGACGCGGGAGAAACAGTGAAGTTAGACACGGGACACCGGAGACGCGGGAGAAACAGTGAAGTCAGACACGGGACACCGGAGACGCGGGAGAAACAGTGAAGTTAGACACGGGACCCCGGAGACGCGGGAGAAACAGTGAAGTTAGACACGGGACACCGGAGACGGGGAAGAAACAGTGAAGTCAGACACGGGACACGGGAGACACGGGAGGAACAGTGAAGTTAGACACGGGACACCGGATACGCGGGAGAAACAGAGAAGTTAGACACGGGACACCGGAGACCCGGGAGAAACAGAGAAGTTAGACACGGGACACCGGAGACGCGGGAGAAACAGAGAAGTTAGACACGGGACACCGGAGACGCGGGAGAAACAGTAAAGTTAGACAAGGGACACCGGAGACGCGGGAGAAACAGAGTAGTTAGGCACGGGACACGAGAGGCACGGGAGAAACAGTGAAGTTAGACACGGGACACCGGAGACGCGGGAGAAACAGTGAAGTTAGACACGGGACACCGGAGACGCGGGAGAAACAGAGAAGTTAGACACGGGACACCGAAGACGCGGGAGAAACAGAGACGTTAGACACGGGACACCGGAGACGCGGGAGAAACAGTGAAGTTAGACACGGGACACCGGAGACACGGGAGAAACAGTGGAGTTAGACACGGGACACCGGAGACGCGGGAGAAACAGAGAAGTTAGACACGGGACACCAGAGACGCGGGAGAAACAGTGAAGTTAGACGCGGGACACCGGAGACGCGGGAGAAACAGAGAAGTTATACACGGGACACGGGAGACACGGGAGGAACAGTGAAGTTAGACACGGGACACGACAGACACGGGAGAAACAGTGAAGTTAGACACGGGACACCGGAGACGCGGGAGAAACAGTGAAGTTTGACACGGGACACCGGAGACGCGGGAGAACCAGAGAAGTTAGACACGGGACACCGAAGACGCGGGAGAAACAGTGCAGTCAGACACGGGACACGGGAGACAGGGGAGAAACAGTGAAGTTAGACACGGGACACCGGAGACGCGGGAGAAACAGAGAAGTTAGACACGGGACACCGGAGACCCGGGAGAAACAGAGATCTTAGACACGGGACACCGGAGACGCGGGAGAAACAGAGAAGTTAGACACGGGACACCGGAGACGCGGGAGAAAAAGTGAAGTTAGACACGGGACACGGGAGACAGGGGAGAAACAGTGAAGTTAGACACGGGACACCGGAGACGCGGGAGAAACAGTGAAGTTAGACACGGGACACCGGAGACGCGGGAGAAACAGTGAAGTTCGACACGGGACACCGGAGACGCGGGAGAAACAGTGAAGTTAGACACGGGACACCGGAGACGCGGGAGAAACAGTGAAGTTAGACACGGGACACCGGAGACGCGGGAGAAACAGTGAAGTTAGACACGGGACACCGGAGACGCGGGAAAAACAGTGAAGTTAGACACGGGACACCGGAGACGCGGGAGAAACAGTGAAGTTAGACACGGGACACCGGAGACGCGGGAGAAACAGTGAAGTCAGACACGGGACACCGGAGACGCGGGAGAAACAGAGAAGTTAGACACGGAACACCGGAGACGCGGGAGAAACAGAGAAGTTAGACACGGGACACCGGAGACGCGGGAGAAACAGTGAAGTTAGACACGGGACACGGGAGACACGGGAGAAACAGTGAAGTTAGACGCGGGACACCGGAGACGCGGGAGAAACAGAGAAGTTAGACACGGGACACGAGAGACACGGGAGAAACAGTGAAGTTAGACACGGGACACCGGAGACGCGGGAGAAACGGAGAAGTTAGACACGGGACACCGGAGACGCGGGAGAAACAGAGAAGTTAGACACGGGACACCGGAGACGCGGGAGAAACAGTGAAATTAGACACGGGACACCGGAAACCCCGGAGAAACAGTGAAGTTAGACACGGGACACCGGAGACGCGGGAGAAACAGTGAAGTTAGACACGGGACACCGGAGACCCGGGAGAAACAGAGAAGTTAGGCACGGGACACCGGAGACGCGGGAGAAACAGAGAAAAAATTCACGGGACACCGGAGACGCGGGAGAAACAGTGAAGTTAGACACGGGACACGGGAGACACGGGAGAAACAGTGAAGTTAGACGCGGGACACCGGAGACGCGGGAGAAACAGAGAAGTTAGACACGGGACACGGGAGACACGGGAGAAACAGTGAAGTTAGACACGGGACACCGGAGACGCGGGAGAAACAGAGAAGTTAGACACGGAACACCGGAGACGCGGGAGAAACAGAGAAGTTAGACACGGGACACCGGAGACGCGGGAGAAACAGTGAAGTTAGACACGGGACACGGGAGACACGGGAGAAACAGTGAAGTTAGACGCGGGACACCGGAGACGCGGGAGAAACAGAGAAGTTAGACACGGGACACGAGAGACACGGGAGAAACAGTGAAGTTAGACACGGGACACCGGAGACGCGGGAGAAACGGAGAAGTTAGACACGGGACACCGGAGACGCGGGAGAAACAGAGAAGTTAGACACGGGACACCGGAGACGCGGGAGAAACAGTGAAATTAGACACGGGACACCGGAAACCCCGGAGAAACAGTGAAGTTAGACACGGGACACCGGAGACGCGGGAGAAACAGTGAAGTTAGACACGGGACACCGGAGACCCGGGAGAAACAGAGAAGTTAGACACGGGACACCGGAGACGCGGGAGAAACAGAGAAAAAATTCACGGGACACCGGAAACCCCGGAGAAACAGTGAAGTTAGACACGGGACACCGGAGACGCGGGAGAAACAGTGAAGTTAGACACGGGACACCGGAGACCCGGGAGAAACAGAGAAGTTAGACACGGGACACCGGAGACGCGGGAGAAACAGTGAAATTAGACACGGGACACCGGAAACCCCGGAGAAACAGTGAAGTCAGACACGGGACACCGGAGACGCGTTAGAAACAGAGAAGTTAGACACGGGACACCGGAGACGCGGGAGAAACAGTGAAATTAGACACGGGACACCGGAAACCGCGGGGAAACAGTGAAGTTAGACACGGGACACCGGAGACGCGGGAGAAACAGAGAAGTTAGACACGGGACACCGGAGACGCGGTAGAAACAGAGAAGTTAGACACGGGACACCGGAGACGCGGGAGAAACAGAGAAGTTAGACACGGAACACCGGAGACGCGGGAGAAACAGAGAAGTTAGACACGGGACACCGGAGACGCGGGAGAAACAGTGAAGTTAGACACGGGACACGGGAGACACGGGAGAAACAGTGAAGTTAGACACGGGACACCGGAGACGCGGGAGAAACAGTGAAGTTAGACACGGGACACCGGAGACGCGGGAGAAACGGAGAAGTTAGACACGGGACACCGGAGACGCGGGAGAAACAGAGAAGTTAGACACGGGACACCGGAGACGCGGGAGAAACAGTGAAGTTAGACACGGGACACCGGAGACACGGGAGAAACAGTGGAGTTAGACACGGGCCACCGGAGACGCGGGAGAAACAGAGAAGTTAGACACGGGAAACCGGAGACGCGGAAGAAACAATGAAGTCACACACGGGACACCGGAGACGCGGGAGAAACAGTGAAGTTAGACACGGGACACCGGAGACGCGTTAGAAACGGTGAAGTTAGACACGGGACACCGGAGACGCGTTAGAAACAGTGAAGTTAGATACGGGACACCGGAGGCGCGGGAGAAACAGTGAAGTTAGACACGGGACACCGGAGACGCGGGAGAAACAGCGAAGTTAGACACGGGACACCGAAGACGCGGGAGAAACAGTGCAGTCAGACACGGGACACGGGAGACATGGGAGAAACAGTGATGTTAGACGCGGGACACCGAAGACGTGGGAGAAACAGAGAACTTAGACACGGGACACGACAGACACGGGAGAAACAGTGAAGTTCGACACGGGACACCGGAGACGCGGGAGAAACAGTGAAGTTAGACACGGGACACCGGAGACGCGGGAGAAACAGAGAATTTAGACACGAGACACCGGAGACGCGGGAGAAACAGTGAAGTTAGACACGGGACACCGGAGACGCGGGAGAAACAGAGAAGTTAGACACGGGACACCGGAGACGCGGGAGAAACAGAGAAGTTAGACACGGAACACCGGAGACGCGGGAGAAACAGAGAAGTTAGACACGGGACACCGGAGACGCGGGAGAAACAGTGAAGTTAGACACGGGACACCGGAGACGCGGGAGAAACAGTGAAGTCAGACACGGGACACCGGAGACGCGGGAGAAACAGAGAAGTTAGACACGGAACACCGGAGACGCGGGAGAAACAGAGAAGTTAGACACGGGACACCGGAGACGCGGGAGAAACAGTGAAGTTAGACACGGGACACGGGAGACACGGGAGAAACAGTGAAGTTAGACGCGGGACACCGGAGACGCGGGAGAAACAGAGAAGTTAGACACGGGACACGAGAGACACGGGAGAAACAGTGAAGTTAGACACGGGACACCGGAGACGCGGGAGAAACGGAGAAGTTAGACACGGGACACCGGAGACGCGGGAGAAACAGAGAAGTTAGACACGGGACACCGGAGACGCGGGAGAAACAGTGAAATTAGACACGGGACACCGGAAACCCCGGAGAAACAGTGAAGTTAGACACGGGACACCGGAGACGCGGGAGAAACTGTGAAGTTAGACACGGGACACCGGAGACCCGGGAGAAACAGAGAAGTTAGACACGGGACACCGGAGACGCGGGAGAAACAGAGAAAAAATTCACGGGACACCGGAGACGCGGGAGAAACAGTGAAGTTAGACACGGGACACGGGAGACACGGGAGAAACAGTGAAGTTAGACGCGGGACACCGGAGACGCGGGAGAAACAGAGAAGTTAGACACGGGACACGAGAGACACGGGAGAAACAGTGAAGTCAGACACGGGACACCGGAGACGCGTTAGAAACAGTGAAGTTAGACACGGGACACCGGAGACGCGGGAGAAACAGCGAAGTTAGACACGGGACACCGAAGACGCGGGAGAAACAGTGCAGTCAGACACGGGACACGGGAGACATGGGAGAAACAGTGATGTTAGACGCGGGACACCGAAGACGTGGGAGAAACAGAGAACTTAGACACGGGACACGACAGACACGGGAGAAACAGTGAAGTTCGACACGGGACACCGGAGACGCGGGAGAAACAGTGAAGTTAGACACGGGACACCGGAGACGCGGGAGAAACAGAGAATTTAGACACGAGACACCGGAGACGCGGGAGAAACAGTGAAGTTAGACACGGGACACCGGAGACGCGGGAGAAACAGTGAAGTTAGACACGGGACACCGGAGACGCGGGAGAAACAGTGAAGTTAGACACGGGACACAGGAGACGCGGGAGAAACAGTGAAGTTAGACAAGGGACACCGGAGACGCGGGAGAAACAGTGAAGTTAGACACGGGACACCGGAGACGCGGGAGAAACAGTGAAGTCAGACACGGGACACCGGAGACGCGGGAGAAACAGAGAAGTTAGACACGGGACACCGGAGACCCGGGAGAAACAGAGAAGTTAGACACGGGACACCGGAGACGCGGGAGAAACAGAGAAGGTAGACACGGGACACCGGAGACCCGGGAGAAACAGAGAAGTTAGACACGGGACACCGGAGACGCGGGAGAAACAGAGAAGTTAGACATGGGACACCGGAGACGCGGGAGAAAAAGTGAAGTTAGACACGGGACACGGGAGACACGGGAGAAACAGTGAAGTTAGACACGGGACACCGGAGACCCGGGAGAAACAGAGAAGTTAGACACGGGACACCGGAGACCCGGGAGAAACAGAGAAGTTAGACACGGGACACCGGAGACGCGGGAGAAACAGAGAAGGTAGACACGGGACACCGGAGACCCGGGAGAAACAGAGAAGTTAGACACGGGACACCGGAGACGCGGGAGAAACAGAGAAGTTAGACACGGAACACCGGAGACGCGGGAGAAACAGAGAAGTTAGACACGGGACACCGGAGACGCGGGAGAAACAGTGAAGTTAGACACGGGACACGGGAGACACGGGAGAAACAGTGAAGTTAGACGCGGGACACCGGAGACGCGGGAGAAACAGAGAAGTTAGACACGGGACACGAGAGACACGGGAGAAACAGTGAAGTTAGACACGGGACACCGGAGACGCGGGAGAAACGGAGAAGTTAGACACGGGACACCGGAGACGCGGGAGAAACAGAGAAGTTAGACACGGGACACCGGAGACGCGGGAGAAACAGTGAAATTAGACACGGGACACCGGAAACCCCGGAGAAACAGTGAAGTTAGACACGGGACACCGGAGACGCGGGAGAAACAGTGAAGTTAGACACGGGACACCGGAGACCCGGGAGAAACAGAGAAGTTAGACACGGGACACCGGAGACGCGGGAGAAACAGAGAAAAAATTCACGGGACACCGGAAACCCCGGAGAAACAGTGAAGTTAGACACGGGACACCGGAGACGCGGGAGAAACAGTGAAGTTAGACACGGGACACCGGAGACCCGGGAGAAACAGAGAAGTTAGACACGGGACACCGGAGACGCGGGAGAAACAGTGAAATTAGACACGGGACACCGGAAACCCCGGAGAAACAGTGAAGTCAGACACGGGACACCGGAGACGCGTTAGAAACAGAGAAGTTAGACACGGGACACCGGAGACGCGGGAGAAACAGTGAAATTACACACGGGACACCGGAAACCGCGGGGAAACAGTGAAGTTAGACACGGGACACCGGAGACGCGGGAGAAACAGAGAAGTTAGACACGGGACACCGGAGACGCGGTAGAAACAGAGAAGTTAGACACGGGACACCGGAGACGCGGGAGAAACAGAGAAGTTAGACACGGAACACCGGAGACGCGGGAGAAACAGAGAAGTTAGACACGGGACACCGGAGACGCGGGAGAAACAGTGAAGTTAGACACGGGACACGGGAGACACGGGAGAAACAGTGAAGTTAGACACGGGACACCGGAGACGCGGGAGAAACAGTGAAGTTAGACACGGGACACCGGAGACGCGGGAGAAACGGAGAAGTTAGACACGGGACACCGGAGACGCGGGAGAAACAGAGAAGTTAGACACGGGACACCGGAGACGCGGGAGAAACAGTGAAGTTAGACACGGGACACCGGAGACACGGGAGAAACAGTGGAGTTAGACACGGGCCACCGGAGACGCGGGAGAAACAGAGAAGTTAGACACGGGAAACCGGAGACGCGGAAGAAACAATGAAGTCACACACGGGACACCGGAGACGCGGGAGAAACAGTGAAGTTAGACACGGGACACCGGAGACGCGTTAGAAACGGTGAAGTTAGACACGGGACACCGGAGACGCGTTAGAAACAGTGAAGTTAGATACGGGACACCGGAGGCGCGGGAGAAACAGTGAAGTCACACACGGGACACCGGAGACGCGGGAGAAACAGCGAAGTTAGACACGGGACACCGAAGACGCGGGAGAAACAGTGCAGTCAGACACGGGACACGGGAGACATGGGAGAAACAGTGATGTTAGACGCGGGACACCGAAGACGTGGGAGAAACAGAGAACTTAGACACGGGACACGACAGACACGGTAGAAACAGTGAAGTTCGACACGGGACACCGGAGACGCGGGAGAAACAGTGAAGTTAGACACGGGACACCGGAGACGCGGGAGAAACAGAGAATTTAGACACGAGACACCGGAGACGCGGGAGAAACAGTGAAGTTAGACACGGGACACCGGAGACGCGGGAGAAACAGAGAAGTTAGACACGGGACACCGGAGACGCGGGAGAAACAGTGAAGTTAGACACGGGACACCGAAGACGCGGGAGAAACAGTGCAGTCAGACACGGGACACCGGAGACATGAGAGAAACAGTGAAGTTAGACGCGGGGCACCGGAGACCCGGGAGAAACAGAGAACTTAGACACGGGACACGACAGACACGGGAGAAACAGTGAAGTTAGACACGGGACACCGGAGACGCGGGAGAAACAGTGAAATTAGCCACGGGACACCGGAAACCCGGGAGAAACAGTGAAGTTAGACACGGGACACCGGAGACGCGTTAGAAACAGAGAAGTTAGACACGGGACACCGGAGACCCGAGAGAAACAGAGAAGTTAGACACGGGACACCGGAGACCCGGGAGAAACAGAGAAGTTAGACACGGGACACCGGAGACGCGGGAGAAACATAGAAGTTAGACACGGGACACCGGAGACGCGGGAGAAACAGAGAAGTTAGACACGGGACACCGGAGACGCGGGAGAAACGGAGAAGTTAGACACGGGACACCGAAGACGCGGGAGAAACAGTGCAGTCAGACACGGGACACGGGAGACACGGGAGAAACAGTGAAGTTAGACACGGGACACCGGAGACGCGGGGGAAACAGTGAAGTTAGACACGGGACACCGGAGACGCGGAAGAAACAGTGAAGTCACACACGGGACACCGGAGACGCGGGAGAAACAGTGAAGTTAGACACGGGACACCGGAGACCCGGGAGAACAGTGAAGTTAGACACGGGACACCGGAGACGCGTTAGAAACGGTGAAGTTAGACACGGGACACCGGAGGCGCGGGAGAAACAGTGAAGTTAGACACGGGACACCGGAGACGCGGAAGAAACAGTGAAGTTAGACACGGGACACCGGAGACGCGGGAGAAACAGTGAAGTTAGACACGGGACAGTGAGGCGCGGGAGAAACAGTGGAGTTAGACACGGGACACCGGAGACGCGGGAGAAAGCGTGAAGTTAGACACGGGACACCGGAGACGCGGAGAAACAGTGAAGTTAGACACGGGACACGACAGACACGGGAGAAACAGTGATGTTAGACACGGGACACCGGAGACGCGGGAGAAACAGTGAAGTTAGACACGGGACACCGGAGACGCGGGAGAAATAGAGGAGTTAGACACGGGACACCGGAGACGCGTTAGAAACAGTGAAGTTAGACACGGGACATCGGAGACGCGGAGAAACAGTGAAGTTAGACACGGGACACGACAGACACGGGAGAAACAGTGAAGTTAGACACGGGACACCGGAGACGCGGGAGAAACAGTGAAGTTAGACACGGTACACCGGAGACGCGGGAGAAACAGAGAAGTTAGACACGGGACACCGGAGACGCGGGAGAAACAGAGAAGTTAGACACGGGACACCGAAGACGCGGGAGAAACAGTGCAGTCAGACACGGGACACGGGAGACATGAGAGAAACAGTGAAGTTAGACGCGGGGCACCGGAGACGCGGGAAAAACAGAGAACTTAGACACGGGACACGACAGACACGGGAGAAACAGTGAAGTTAGACACGGGACACCGGAGACGCGGGAGAAACAGTGAAGTTAGACACGCGACACCGGAGACGCGTGAGAAACAGTGAAGTTAGACACGGGACACCGGAGACGCGGGAGAAACAGTGAAGTTAGACACGGGACACCGGAGACGCGGGAGAAACAGTGAAGTTAGACACGGGACACCGGAGACGCGGGAGAAACAGTGAAGTTAGACACGGGACACCGGAGACGCGGGAGAAACCGTGAAATTAGACACGGGACACCGGAAACCCGGGAGAAACAGAGAAGTTAGACACGGGACACCGGAGACGCGGGAGAAACAGTGAAGTCAGACACGGGACACCGGAAACCCGGGAGAAACAGTAAAGTGAGACACGGGACACCGGAGACGCGGGAGAAACAGTGAAGTCAGACACGGGACACCGGAGACGCGGGAGAAACAGTGAAGTTAGACACGGGACACCGGAGACGCGGGAGAAACAGTGAAGTTAGACACGGGACACCGGAGACGCGGAAGAAACAGTGAAGTCAGACACGGGACACCGGAGACGCGTTAGAAACAGAAAAGTTAGACACGGGACACCGGAGACGCGGGAGAAACCTTGAAATTAGACACGGGACACCGGAAACCCGGGAGAGACAGTGACATTAGGCATGGGACACCGGAGACGCGGGAGAAACAATGAAGTTAGACACGGGACACCGGAGACCCGAGAGAAACAGAGAAGTTAGACACGGGACACCGGAGACCCTGGAGAAACAGTGAAGTTAGACACGGGACACGGGAGACACGGGAGAAACAGTGAAGTTAGACGCCTGACACCGGAGACGCGGGAGAAACAGAGAAGTTAGACACGGGACACGACAGACACGGGAGTAACAGTGAAGTTAGACACGGGACACCGGAGACGCGGGAGAAACAGTGAAGTTTGACACGGGACACCGGAGACGCGGGAGAAACACAGAAGTTAGACACGGGACACCGGAGACGCGGGAGAAACAGTGAAGTTAGACACGGGACACCGGAGACGCGGGAGAAACAGTGAAGTTAGACACGGGACACCGGAGACGCGGGAGAAACAGTGAAGTTAGACAAGGGACACCGGAGACGCGGAAGAAACAGTGAAGTCAGACACGGGACACCGGAGACGCGTTAGAAACAGTGAAGTTAGACACGGGACACCGGAGACGCGGGAGAAACCGTGAAATTAGACACGGGACACCGGAAACCCGGGAGAAACAGAGAAGTTAGACACGGGACACCGGAGACGCGGGAGAAACAGTGAAGTCAGACACGGGACACCGGAAACCCGGGAGAAACAGTAAAGTGAGACACGGGACACCGGAGACGCGGGAGAAACAGTGAAGTCAGACACGGGACACCGGAGACGCGGGAGAAACAGTGAAGTTAGACACGGGACACCGGAGACGCGGGAGAAACAGTGAAGTTAGACACGGGACACCGGAGACGCGGAAGAAACAGTGAAGTCAGACACGGGACACCGGAGACGCGTTAGAAACAGAAAAGTTAGACACGGGACACCGGAGACGCGGGAGAAACCTTGAAATTAGACACGGGACACCGGAAACCCGGGAGAAACAGTGACATTAGGCATGGGACACCGGAGACGCGGGAGAAACAATGAAGTTAGACACGGGACACCGGAGACCCGGGAGAAACAGAGAAGTTAGACACGGGACACCGGAGACCCTGGAGAAACAGTGAAGTTAGACACGGGACACGGGAGACACGGGAGAAACAGTGAAGTTAGACGCCTGACACCGGAGACGCGGGAGAAACAGAGAAGTTAGACACGGGACACGACAGACACGGGAGTAACAGTGAAGTTAGACACGGGACACCGGAGACGCGGGAGAAACAGTGAAGTTTGACACGGGACACCGGAGACGCGGGAGAAACACAGAAGTTAGACACGGGACACCGGAGACGCGTTAGAAACAGTGAAGTTAGACACGGGACATCGGAGACGCGGAGAAACAGTGAAGTTAGACACGGGACACGACAGACACGGGAGAAACAGTGAAGTTAGACACGGGACACCGGAGGCGCGGGAGAAACAGTGAAGTTAGACACGGTACACCGGAGACGCGGGAGAAACGGAGAAGTTAGACACGGGACACCGGAGACGCGGGAGAAACAGAGAAGTTAGACACGGGACACCGAAGACGCGGGAGAAACAGTGCAGTCAGACACGGGACACGGGAGACATGAGAGAAACAGTGAAGTTAGACACGGGACACCGGAGACGCGGGAGAAACAGTGAAGTTAGACACGGGACACCGGAGACGCGGGAGAAACAGTGAAGTTAGACACGGGACACCGGAGACGCGGGAGAAACAGTGAAGTTAGACAAGGGACACCGGAGACGCGGAAGAAACAGTGAAGTCAGACACGGGACACCGGAGACGCGTTAGAAACAGTGAAGTTAGACACGGGACACCGGAGACGCGGGAGAAACCGTGAAATTAGACACGGGACACCGGAAACCCGGGAGAAACAGAGAAGTTAGACACGGGACACCGGAGACGCGGGAGAAACAGTGAAGTCAGACACGGGACACCGGAAACCCGGGAGAAACAGTAAAGTGAGACACGGGACACCGGAGACGCGGGAGAAACAGTGAAGTCAGACACGGGACACCGGAGACGCGGGAGAAACAGTGAAGTTAGACACGGGACACCGGAGACGCGGGAGAAACAGTGAAGTTAGACACGGGACACCGGAGACGCGGAAGAAACAGTGAAGTCAGACACGGGACACCGGAGACGCGTTAGAAACAGAAAAGTTAGACACGGGACACCGGAGACGCGGGAGAAACCTTGAAATTAGACACGGGACACCGGAAACCCGGGAGAAACAGTGACATTAGGCATGGGACACCGGAGACGCGGGAGAAACAATGAAGTTAGACACGGGACACCGGAGACCCGGGAGAAACAGAGAAGTTAGACACGGGACACGACAGACACGGGAGAAACAGTGAAGTTAGACACGGGACACGGGAGACACGGGAGAAACAGTGAAGTTAGACGCCTGACACCGGAGACGCGGGAGAAACAGAGAAGTTAGACACGGGACACGACAGACACGGGAGTAACAGTGAAGTTAGACACGGGACACCGGAGACGCGGAAGAAACAGTGAAGTTAGACACGGGACACCGGAGACGCGGGAGAAACAGTGAAGTTAGACACGGGACAGTGAGGCGCGGGAGAAACAGTGGAGTTAGACACGGGACACCGGAGACGCGGGAGAAAGCGTGAAGTTAGACACGGGACACCGGAGACGCGGAGAAACAGTGAAGTTAGACACGGGACACGACAGACACGGGAGAAACAGTGATGTTAGACACGGGACACCGGAGACGCGGGAGAAACAGTGAAGTTAGACACGGGACACCGGAGACGCGGGAGAAATAGAGGAGTTAGACACGGGACACCGGAGACGCGTTAGAAACAGTGAAGTTAGACACGGGACATCGGAGACGCGGAGAAACAGTGAAGTTAGACACGGGACACGACAGACACGGGAGAAACAGTGAAGTTAGACACGGGACACCGGAGACGCGGGAGAAACAGTGAAGTTAGACACGGTACACCGGAGACGCGGGAGAAACAGAGAAGTTAGACACGGGACACCGGAGACGCGGGAGAAACAGAGAAGTTAGACACGGGACACCGAAGACGCGGGAGAAACAGTGCAGTCAGACGCGGGACACGGGAGACATGAGAGAAACAGTGAAGTTAGACGCGGGGCACCGGAGACGCGGGAAAAACAGAGAACTTAGACACGGGACACGACAGACACGAGAGAAACAGTGAAGTTAGACACGGGACACCGGAGACGCGGGAGAAACAGTGAAGTTAGACACGCGACACCGGAGACGCGGGAGAAACAGTGAAGTTAGACACGGGACACCGGAGACGCGGGAGAAACAGTGAAGTTAGACACGGGACACCGGAGACGCGGGAGAAACAGTGAAGTCAGACACGGGACACCGGAGACGCGGGAGAAACAGTGAAGTTAGACACGGGACACCGGAGACGCGGGAGAAACAGTGAAGTCAGACACGGGACACCGGAGACGCGGGAGAAACAGAGAAGTTAGACACGGGACACCGGAGACGCGGGAGAAACAGAGAAGTTAGACACGGGACACCGGAGACGCGGGAGAAACAGAGAAGTTAGACACGGGACACCGGAGACCCGGGAGAAACAGAGAAGTTAGACACGGGACACCGGAGACGCGGGAGAAACAGAGAAGTTAGACACGGGACACCGGAGACGCGGGAGACACAGTGAAGTTAGACACGGGACACGGGAGACACGGGAAAAACAGTGAAGTTAGACGCGGGACACCGGAGACGCGGGAGAAACAGAGAAGTTAGACACGGGACACCGGAGACGCGGGAGAAACAGTGAAGTTTGACACGGGACACCGGAGACGCGGGAGAAACAGTGAAGTTTGACACGGGACACCGGAGACGCGGGAGAAACAGAGAAGTTAGACACGGGACACCGGAGACGCGGGAGAAACGGAGAAGTTAGACACGGGACACCGAAGACTCGGGAGAAACAGTGCAGTCAGACACGGGACACGGGAGACACGGGAGAAACAGTGAAGTTAGACACGGGACACCGGAGACGCGGGAGAAACAGTGAAGTTAGACACGGGACACCGGAGACGCGGAAGAAACAGTGAAGTCAGACACGGGACACCGGAGACGCGGGAGAAACAGTGAAGTTAGACACGGGACACCGGAGACGCGTTAGAAACAGTGAAGTTAGACACGGGACACGAGAGACACGGGAGAAACAGTGAAGTTAGACAAGGGACACCGGAGACGCGGGAGAAACAGAGAAGTTAGACACGGGACACCGGAGACGCGGGAGAAACAGAGAAGTTAGACACGGGACACCGAAGACGCGGGAGAAACCGTGAAATTAGACACGGGACACCGGAAACCCGGGAGAAACAGAGAAGTTAGACACGGGATACCGGAGACGCGGGAGAAACAGTGAAGTCAGACACGGGACACCGGAGACGCGGGAGAAACAGTGAAGTTAGACACGGGACACCGGAGACGCGGGAGAAACAGTGAAGTTAGACACGGGACACCGGAGACGCGGAAGAAACAGTGAAGTCAGACACGGGACACCGGAGACGCGTTAGAAACAGAGAAGTTAGACACGGGACACCGGAGACGCGGGAGAAACCTTGAAATTAGACACGGGACACCGGAAACCCGGGAGAAACAGTGACGTTAGACATGGGACACCGGAGACGCGGGAGAAACAATGAAGTTAGACACGGGACACCGGAGACCCGGGAGAAACAGAGAAGTTAGACACGGGACACCGGAGACGCGGGAGAAACAGAGAAGTTAGACACGGGACACCGGAGACGCGGGAGAAACAGTGAAGTTAGACACGGGACACCGGAGACCCGGGAGAAACAGTGAAGTTAGACACGGGACACCGGAGACCCGGGAAAAACAGAGAAGTTAGACACGGGACACCGGAGACGCGGGAGAAACAGAGAAGTTAGACATGGGACACCGGAGACCCGGGAGAAACAGAGAAGTTAAACACGGGACACCGGAGACGCGGGAGAAACAGAGAAGTTAGCCACGGGAGACCGGAGACGCGGGAGAAACAGAGAAGTTAGACACGGGACACCGGAGACGCGGGAGAAACAGAGAAGTTAGACACGGGACACCGGAGACGCGGGAGAAACAGAGAAGTTAGACACGGGACACCGAAGACGCGGGAGACACAGTGAAGTTAGACACGAGACACCGAAGACGCGGGAGAAACAGTGAAGTTAGACACGGGACACCGAAGACGCGGGAGAAACAGTGAAGTTAGACACGAGACACCGGAGACGCGGGGGAAACAGAGAAGTTAGACACGGGACACCGCAGACGCGGGAGAAACAGAGAAGTTAGACACGGGACACCGGAGGCCCGGGAGAAACAGAGCAGTTAGACACGGGACACCGGAGACCCGGGAGAAACAGAGAAGTTAGACACGGGACACCGGAGACGCGGGAGAAACAGAGAAGTTAGACACGGGACACCGGAGACGCGGGAGAAACAGTGAAGTTAGACACGGGACACGGGAGACACGGGAAAAACAGTGAAGTTAGACGCGGGACACCGGAGACGCGGGAGAAACAGAGAAGTTAGACACGGGACACCGGAGACGCGGGAGAAACAGTGAAGTTCGACACGGGACACCGGAGACGCGGGAGAAACAGTAAAGTTTGACACTGGACACCGGAGACGCGGGAGAAACAGAGAAGTTAGACACGGGACACCGGAGACGCGGGAGAAACAGTGGAGTTAGACACGGGACACCGGAGACGCGGAAGAAACAGTGAAGGCAGACACGGGACACCGGAGACGCGGGAGAAACATAGAAGTTAGACACGGGACACCGGAGACGCGGGAGAAACAGTGGAGTTAGACACGGGACACCGGAGACGCGGAAGAAACAGTGAAGTCAGACACGGGACACCGGAAACCCGGGAGAAACAGTGAAGTTAGACACGGGACACCGGAGACGCGGGAGAAACAGTGAAGTTAGACACGGGACACCGGAGACGCGGGAGAAACAGAGAAGTTAGACACGAGACACCGGAGACGCGGGAGAAACAGTGAAGTTAGACACGGGACACCGGAGACGCGGCAGAAACAGTGAAGTCAGACACGGGACACCGGAGACGCGTTAGAAACAGAGAAGTTAGACACGGGACACCGGAGACGCGGGAGAAACCTTGAAATTAGACACGGGACACCGGAAACCCGGGAGAAACAGTGACGTTAGACATGGGACACCGGAGACGCGGGAGAAACAATGAAGTTAGACACGGGACACCGGAGACCCGGGAGAAACAGAGAAGTTAGACACGGGACACCGGAGACGCGGGAGAAACAGAGAAGTTAGACACGGGACACCGGAGACGCGGGAGAAACAGTGAAGTTAGACACGGGACACCGGAGACCCGGGAGAAACAGTGAAGTTAGACACGGGACACCGGAGACCCGGGAAAAACAGAGAAGTTAGACACGGGACACCGGAGACGCGGGAGAAACAGAGAAGTTAGACATGGGACACCGGAGACCCGGGAGAAACAGAGAAGTTAAACACGGGACACCGGAGACGCGGGAGAAACAGAGAAGTTAGCCACGGGAGACCGGAGACGCGGGAGAAACAGAGAAGTTAGACACGGGACACCGGAGACGCGGGAGAAACAGAGAAGTTAGACACGGGACACCGGAGACGCGGGAGAAACAGAGAAGTTAGACACGGGACACCGAAGACGCGGGAGACACAGTGAAGTTAGACACGAGACACCGAAGACGCGGGAGAAACAGTGAAGTTAGACACGGGACACCGAAGACGCGGGAGAAACAGTGAAGTTAGACACGAGACACCGGAGACGCGGGGGAAACAGAGAAGTTAGACACGGGACACCGCAGACGCGGGAGAAACAGAGAAGTTAGACACGGGACACCGGAGGCCCGGGAGAAACAGAGCAGTTAGACACGGGACACCGGAGACCCGGGAGAAACAGAGAAGTTAGACACGGGACACCGGAGACGCGGGAGAAACAGAGAAGTTAGACACGGGACACCGGAGACGCGGGAGAAACAGTGAAGTTAGACACGGGACACGGGAGACACGGGAAAAACAGTGAAGTTAGACGCGGGACACCGGAGACGCGGGAGAAACAGAGAAGTTAGACACGGGACACCGGAGACGCGGGAGAAACAGTGAAGTTCGACACGGGACACCGGAGACGCGGGAGAAACAGTGAAGTTTGACACTGGACACCGGAGACGCGGGAGAAACAGAGAAGTTAGACACGGGACACCGGAGACGCGGGAGAAACAGTGGAGTTAGACACGGGACACCGGAGACGCGGAAGAAACAGTGAAGGCAGACACGGGACACCGGAGACGCGGGAGAAACATAGAAGTTAGACACGGGACACCGGAGACGCGGGAGAAACAGTGGAGTTAGACACGGGACACCGGAGACGCGGAAGAAACAGTGAAGTCAGACACGGGACACCGGAAACCCGGGAGAAACAGTAAAGTTAGACACGGGACACCGGAGACGCGGGAGAAACAGTGAAGTTAGACACGGGACACCGGAGACGCGGGAGAAACAGAGAAGTTAGACACGAGACACCGGAGACGCGGGAGAAACAGTAAAGTTAGACACGGGACACCGGAGACGCGGGAGAAACAGTGAAGTCAGACACGGGACACCGGAGACGCGGGAGAAACAGTGACGTTAGACATGGGACACCGGAGACGCGGGAGAAACAATGAAGTTAGACACGGGACACCGGAGACCCGGGAGAAACAGAGAAGTTAGACACGGGACACCGGAGACGCGGGAGAAACAGAGAAGTTAGACACGGGACACCGGAGACGCGGGAGAAACAGTGAAGTTAGACACGGGACACCGGAGACCCGGGAGAAACAGTGAAGTTAGACACGGGACACCGGAGACCCGGGAAAAACAGAGAAGTTAGACACGGGACACCGGAGACGCGGGAGAAACAGAGAAGTTAGACATGGGACACCGGAGACCCGGGAGAAACAGAGAAGTTAAACACGGGACACCGGAGACGCGGGAGAAACAGAGAAGTTAGCCACGGGAGACCGGAGACGCGGGAGAAACAGAGAAGTTAGACACGGGACACCGGAGACGCGGGAGAAACAGAGAAGTTAGACACGGGACACCGGAGACGCGGGAGAAACAGAGAAGTTAGACACGGGACACCGAAGACGCGGGAGACACAGTGAAGTTAGACACGAGACACCGAAGACGCGGGAGAAACAGTGAAGTTAGACACGGGACACCGAAGACGCGGGAGAAACAGTGAAGTTAGACACGAGACACCGGAGACGCGGGGGAAACAGAGAAGTTAGACACGGGACACCGCAGACGCGGGAGAAACAGAGAAGTTAGACACGGGACACCGGAGGCCCGGGAGAAACAGAGCAGTTAGACACGGGACACCGGAGACCCGGGAGAAACAGAGAAGTTAGACACGGGACACCGGAGACGCGGGAGAAACAGAGAAGTTAGACACGGGACACCGGAGACGCGGGAGAAACAGTGAAGTTAGACACGGGACACGGGAGACACGGGAAAAACAGTGAAGTTAGACGCGGGACACCGGAGACGCGGGAGAAACAGAGAAGTTAGACACGGGACACCGGAGACGCGGGAGAAACAGTGAAGTTCGACACGGGACACCGGAGACGCGGGAGAAACAGTGAAGTTTGACACTGGACACCGGAGACGCGGGAGAAACAGAGAAGTTAGACACGGGACACCGGAGACGCGGGAGAAACAGTGGAGTTAGACACGGGACACCGGAGACGCGGAAGAAACAGTGAAGGCAGACACGGGACACCGGAGACGCGGGAGAAACATAGAAGTTAGACACGGGACACCGGAGACGCGGGAGAAACAGTGGAGTTAGACACGGGACACCGGAGACGCGGAAGAAACAGTGAAGTCAGACACGGGACACCGGAAACCCGGGAGAAACAGTAAAGTTAGACACGGGACACCGGAGACGCGGGAGAAACAGTGAAGTTAGACACGGGACACCGGAGACGCGGGAGAAACAGAGAAGTTAGACACGAGACACCGGAGACGCGGGAGAAACAGTAAAGTTAGACACGGGACACCGGAGACGCGGGAGAAACAGTGAAGTCAGACACGGGACACCGGAGACGCGGGAGAAACAGTGAAGTTAGACACGGGACACCGGAGACGCGGGAGAAACAGAGAACTTAGACACGGGACACGACAGACACGGGAGAAACAGTGAAGTTAGACACGGGACACCGGAGAGGCGGGAAAAACAGTGAAGTCAGACACGGGACACCGGAGACGCGGGAGAAACAGAGAAGTTAGACACGGGACACCGGAGACGCGGGAGAAACAGAGAAGTTAGACACGGGACACCGGAGACCCGGGAGAAACAGAGAAGTTAGACACGGGACACCGGAGACCCGGGAGAAACAGAGAAGTTAGACACGGGACACCGGAGACGCGGGAGAAAGAGAGAAGTTAGACACGGGACACCGGAGACGCGGGAGAAACAGTGAAGTTAGACACGGGACACGGGAGACACGGGAAAAACAGTGAAGTTACACGCGGGACACCGGAGACGCGGGAGAAACAGAGAAGTTAGACACGGGACACCGGAGACGCGGGAGAAACAGTGAAGTTAGACACGGGACACCGGAGACGCGGGAGAAACGGAGAAGTTAGACACGGGACACCGAAGACTCGGGAGAAACAGTGCAGTTAGACACGGGACACGGGAGACACGGGAGAAACAGTGAAGTTAGACACGGGACACCGGAGACGCGGGAGAAACAGTGAAGTTAGACACGGGACACCGGAGACGCGGAAGAAACAGTGAAGTCAGACACGGGACACCGGAGACGCGGGAGAAACAGTGAAGTTAGACACGGGACACCGGAGACGCGTTAGAAACAGTGAAGTTAGACACGGGACACGACAGACACGGGAGAAACAGTGAAGTTAGACAAGGGACACCGGAGACGCGGGAGAAACAGAGAAGTTAGACACGGGACACCGGAGACGCGGGAGAAACAGAGAAGTTAGACACGGGACACCGAAGACGCGGGAGAAACCGTGAAATTAGACACGGGACACCGGAAACCCGGGAGAAACAGAGAAGTTAGACACGGGACACCGGAGACGCGGGAGAAACAATGAAGTTAGACACGGGACACCGGAGACGCGGGAGAAACAGAGAAGTTAGACACGGGACACCGGAGACGCGGGAGAAAGAGAGAAATTAGACACGGGACACCGGAGACGCGGGAGAAACAGTGAAGTTAGACACGGGACACCGGAGACCCGGGAGAAACAGTGAAGTTAGACACGGGACACCGGAGACCCGGGAAAAACAGAGAAGTTAGACACGGGACACCGGAGACGCGGGAGAAACAGAGAAGTTAGACATGGGACACCGGAGACCCGGGAGAAACAGAGAAGTTAAACACGGGACACCGGAGACGCGGGAGAAACAGAGAAGTTAGCCACGGGAGACCGGAGACGCGGGAGAAACAGAGAAGTTAGACACGGGACACCGGAGACGCGGGAGAAACAGAGAAGTTAGACACGGGACACCGGAGACGCGGGAGAAACAGAGAAGTTAGACACGGGACACCGAAGACGCGGGAGACACAGTGAAGTTAGACACGAGACACCGAAGACGCGGGAGAAACAGTGAAGTTAGACACGGGACACCGAAGACGCGGGAGAAACAGTGAAGTTAGACACGAGACACCGGAGACGCGGGGGAAACAGAGAAGTTAGACACGGGACACCGCAGACGCGGGAGAAACAGAGAAGTTAGACACGGGACACCGGAGACGCGGGAGAAACAGTGAAGTTCGACACGGGACACCGGAGACGCGGGAGAAACAGTGAAGTTTGACACTGGACACCGGAGACGCGGGAGAAACAGAGAAGTTAGACACGGGACACCGGAGACGCGGGAGAAACAGTGGAGTTAGACACGGGACACCGGAGACGCGGAAGAAACAGTGAAGGCAGACACGGGACACCGGAGACGCGGGAGAAACATAGAAGTTAGACACGGGACACCGGAGACGCGGGAGAAACAGTGGAGTTAGACACGGGACACCGGAGACGCGGAAGAAACAGTGAAGTCAGACACGGGACACCGGAAACCCGGGAGAAACAGTAAAGTTAGACACGGGACACCGGAGACGCGGGAGAAACAGTGAAGTTAGACACGGGACACCGGAGACGCGGGAGAAACAGAGAAGTTAGACACGAGACACCGGAGACGCGGGAGAAACAGTAAAGTTAGACACGGGACACCGGAGACGCGGGAGAAACAGTGAAGTCAGACACGGGACACCGGAGACGCGGGAGAAACAGTGAAGTTAGACACGGGACACCGGAGACGCGGGAGAAACAGAGAACTTAGACACGGGACACGACAGACACGGGAGAAACAGTGAAGTTAGACACGGGACACCGGAGAGGCGGGAAAAACAGTGAAGTCAGACACGGGACACCGGAGACGCGGGAGAAACAGAGAAGTTAGACACGGGACACCGGAGACGCGGGAGAAACAGAGAAGTTAGACACGGGACACCGGAGACCCGGGAGAAACAGAGAAGTTAGACACGGGACACCGGAGACCCGGGAGAAACAGAGAAGTTAGACACGGGACACCGGAGACGCGGGAGAAAGAGAGAAGTTAGACACGGGACACCGGAGACGCGGGAGAAACAGTGAAGTTAGACACGGGACACGGGAGACACGGGAAAAACAGTGAAGTTACACGCGGGACACCGGAGACGCGGGAGAAACAGAGAAGTTAGACACGGGACACCGGAGACGCGGGAGAAACAGTGAAGTTAGACACGGGACACCGGAGACGCGGGAGAAACGGAGAAGTTAGACACGGGACACCGAAGACTCGGGAGAAACAGTGCAGTTAGACACGGGACACGGGAGACACGGGAGAAACAGTGAAGTTAGACACGGGACACCGGAGACGCGGGAGAAACAGTGAAGTTAGACACGGGACACCGGAGACGCGGAAGAAACAGTGAAGTCAGACACGGGACACCGGAGACGCGGGAGAAACAGTGAAGTTAGACACGGGACACCGGAGACGCGTTAGAAACAGTGAAGTTAGACACGGGACACGACAGACACGGGAGAAACAGTGAAGTTAGACAAGGGACACCGGAGACGCGGGAGAAACAGAGAAGTTAGACACGGGACACCGGAGACGCGGGAGAAACAGAGAAGTTAGACACGGGACACCGAAGACGCGGGAGAAACCGTGAAATTAGACACGGGACACCGGAAACCCGGGAGAAACAGAGAAGTTAGACACGGGACACCGGAGACGCGGGAGAAACAGTGAAGTCAGACACGGGACACCGGAAACCCGGGAGAAACAGTAAAGTTAGACACGGGACACCGGAGACGCGGGAGAAACAGTGAAGTCAGACACGGGACACCGGAGACGCGGGAGAAACAGTGAAGTTAGACACGGGACACCGGAGACGCGGGAGAAACAGTGAAGTTAGACACGGGACACCGGAGACGCGGAAGAAACGGTGAAGTCAGACACGGGACACCGGAGACGCGTTAGAAACAGAGAAGTTAGACACGGGACACCGGAGACGCGGGAGAAACCTTGAAAATAGACACGGGACACCGGAAACCCGGGAAAACAGTGACGTTAGACATGGGACACCGGAGACCCGGGAGAAACAGAGAAGTTAGACACGGGACACCGGAGACCCGGGAGAAACAGAGAAGTTAGCCACGGGAGACCGGAGACGCGGGAGAAACAGAGAAGTTAGACACGGGACACCGGAGACCCGGGAGAAACAGTGAAGTTAGACACGGGACACCGGAGACCCGGGAAAAACAGAGAAGTTAGACACGGGACACCGGAGACGCGGGAGAAACAGAGAAGTTAGACATGGGACACCGGAGACCCGGGAGAAACAGAGAAGTTAAACACGGGACACCGGAGACGCGGGAGAAACAGAGAAGTTAGCCACGGGAGACCGGAGACGCGGGAGAAACAGAGAAGTTAGACACGGGACACCGGAGACGCGGGAGAAACAGAGAAGTTAGACACGGGACACCGGAGACGCGGGAGAAACAGAGAAGTTAGACACGGGACACCGAAGACGCGGGAGACACAGTGAAGTTAGACACGAGACACCGAAGACGCGGGAGAAACAGTGAAGTTAGACACGGGACACCGAAGACGCGGGAGAAACAGTGAAGTTAGACACGAGACACCGGAGACGCGGGGGAAACAGAGAAGTTAGACACGGGACACCGCAGACGCGGGAGAAACAGAGAAGTTAGACACGGGACACCGGAGGCCCGGGAGAAACAGAGCAGTTAGACACGGGACACCGGAGACCCGGGAGAAACAGAGAAGTTAGACACGGGACACCGGAGACGCGGGAGAAACAGAGAAGTTAGACACGGGACACCGGAGACGCGGGAGAAACAGTGAAGTTAGACACGGGACACGGGAGACACGGGAAAAACAGTGAAGTTAGACGCGGGACACCGGAGACGCGGGAGAAACAGAGAAGTTAGACACGGGACACCGGAGACGCGGGAGAAACAGTGAAGTTCGACACGGGACACCGGAGACGCGGGAGAAACAGTGAAGTTTGACACTGGACACCGGAGACGCGGGAGAAACAGAGAAGTTAGACACGGGACACCGGAGACGCGGGAGAAACAGTGGAGTTAGACACGGGACACCGGAGACGCGGAAGAAACAGTGAAGGCAGACACGGGACACCGGAGACGCGGGAGAAACATAGAAGTTAGACACGGGACACCGGAGACGCGGGAGAAACAGTGGAGTTAGACACGGGACACCGGAGACGCGGAAGAAACAGTGAAGTCAGACACGGGACACCGGAAACCCGGGAGAAACAGTAAAGTTAGACACGGGACACCGGAGACGCGGGAGAAACAGTGAAGTTAGACACGGGACACCGGAGACGCGGGAGAAACAGAGAAGTTAGACACGAGACACCGGAGACGCGGGAGAAACAGTAAAGTTAGACACGGGACACCGGAGACGCGGGAGAAACAGTGAAGTCAGACACGGGACACCGGAGACGCGGGAGAAACAGTGAAGTTAGACACGGGACACCGGAGACGCGGGAGAAACAGAGAACTTAGACACGGGACACGACAGACACGGGAGAAACAGTGAAGTTAGACACGGGACACCGGAGAGGCGGGAAAAACAGTGAAGTCAGACACGGGACACCGGAGACGCGGGAGAAACAGAGAAGTTAGACACGGGACACCGGAGACGCGGGAGAAACAGAGAAGTTAGACACGGGACACCGGAGACCCGGGAGAAACAGAGAAGTTAGACACGGGACACCGGAGACCCGGGAGAAACAGAGAAGTTAGACACGGGACACCGGAGACGCGGGAGAAAGAGAGAAGTTAGACACGGGACACCGGAGACGCGGGAGAAACAGTGAAGTTAGACACGGGACACGGGAGACACGGGAAAAACAGTGAAGTTACACGCGGGACACCGGAGACGCGGGAGAAACAGAGAAGTTAGACACGGGACACCGGAGACGCGGGAGAAACAGTGAAGTTAGACACGGGACACCGGAGACGCGGGAGAAACGGAGAAGTTAGACACGGGACACCGAAGACTCGGGAGAAACAGTGCAGTTAGACACGGGACACGGGAGACACGGGAGAAACAGTGAAGTTAGACACGGGACACCGGAGACGCGGGAGAAACAGTGAAGTTAGACACGGGACACCGGAGACGCGGAAGAAACAGTGAAGTCAGACACGGGACACCGGAGACGCGGGAGAAACAGTGAAGTTAGACACGGGACACCGGAGACGCGTTAGAAACAGTGAAGTTAGACACGGGACACGACAGACACGGGAGAAACAGTGAAGTTAGACAAGGGACACCGGAGACGCGGGAGAAACAGAGAAGTTAGACACGGGACACCGGAGACGCGGGAGAAACAGAGAAGTTAGACACGGGACACCGAAGACGCGGGAGAAACCGTGAAATTAGACACGGGACACCGGAAACCCGGGAGAAACAGAGAAGTTAGACACGGGACACCGGAGACGCGGGAGAAACAGTGAAGTCAGACACGGGACACCGGAAACCCGGGAGAAACAGTAAAGTTAGACACGGGACACCGGAGACGCGGGAGAAACAGTGAAGTCAGACACGGGACACCGGAGACGCGGGAGAAACAGTGAAGTTAGACACGGGACACCGGAGACGCGGGAGAAACAGTGAAGTTAGACACGGGACACCGGAGACGCGGAAGAAACGGTGAAGTCAGACACGGGACACCGGAGACGCGTTAGAAACAGAGAAGTTAGACACGGGACACCGGAGACGCGGGAGAAACCTTGAAAATAGACACGGGACACCGGAAACCCGGGAAAACAGTGACGTTAGACATGGGACACCGGAGACCCGGGAGAAACAGAGAAGTTAGACACGGGACACCGGAGACCCGGGAGAAACAGAGAAGTTAGCCACGGGAGACCGGAGACGCGGGAGAAACAGAGAAGTTAGACACGGGACACCGGAGACGCGGGAGAAACAGAGAAGTTAGACACGGGACACCGGAGACGCGGGAGAAACAGAGAAGTTAGACACGGGACACCGAAGACGCGGGAGACACAGTGAAGTTAGACACGAGACACCGAAGACGCGGGAGAAACAGTGAAGTTAGACACGGGACACCGGAGACGCGGGAGAAACAGTGGAGTTAGACACGGGACACCGGAGACGCGGAAGAAACAGTGAAGTCAGACACGGGACACCGGAGACGCGGGAGAAACATAGAAGTTAGACACGGGACACCGGAGACGCGGAAGAAACAGTGAAGTCAGACACGGGACACCGGAGACGCGGGAGAAACATAGAAGTTAGACACGGGACACCGGAGACGCGGGAGAAACAGTGGAGTTAGACACGGGACACCGGAGACGCGGAAGAAACAGTGAAGTCAGACACGGGACACCGGAGACGCGTTAGAAACAGTGAAGTTAGACACGGGACACCGGAGACGCGGGAGAAACCGTGAAATTATACACGGAACACCGGAAACCCGGGAGAAACAGTGAAGTTAGAGACGGGACACCGGAGACGCGGGAGAAACAGTGAAGTCAGACACGGGACACCGGAAACCCGGGAGAAACAGTGAAGTTAGACACGGGACACCGGAGACGCGGGAGAAACAGTGAAGTTAGACACGGGACACCGGAGACGCAGGAGAAACAGAGAAGTTAGACACGGGACACCGGAGACGCGGGAGAAACAGTAAAGTTAGACACGGGACACCGGAGACGCGGGAGAAACAGTGAAGTCAGACACGGGACACCGGAGACGCGGGAGAAACAGTGAAGTTAGACACGGGACACCGGAGACGCGGAAGAAACAGTGAAGTCAGACACGGGACACCGGAGACGCGGGAGAAACAGTGAAGTTAGACACGGGACACCGGAGACGCGTTAGAAACAGTGAAGTTAGACACGGGACACGACAGACACGGGAGAAACAGTGAAGTTAGACAAGGGACACCGGAGACGCGGGAGAAACAGAGAAGTTAGACACGGGACACCGGAGACGCGGGAGAAACAGAGAAGTTAGACACGGGACACCGAAGACGCGGGAGAAACCGTGAAATTAGACACGGGACACCGGAAACCCGGGAGAAACAGAGAAGTTAGACACGGGACACCGGAGACGCGGGAGAAACAGTGAAGTCAGACACGGGACACCGGAAACCCGGGAGAAACAGTAAAGTTAGACACGGGACACCGGAGACGCGGGAGAAACAGTGAAGTCAGACACGGGACACCGGAGACGCGGGAGAAACAGTGAAGTTAGACACGGGACACCGGAGACGCGGGAGAAACAGTGAAGTTAGACACGGGACACCGGAGACGCGGAAGAAACAGTGAAGTCAGACACGGGACACCGGAGACGCGTTAGAAACAGAGAAGTTAGACACGGGACACCGGAGACGCGGGAGAAACCTTGAAATTAGACACGGGACACCGGAAACCCGGGAAAAACAGTGACGTTAGACATGGGACACCGGAGACCCGGGAGAAACAGAGAAGTTAGACACGGGACACCGGAGACCCGGGAGAAACAGAGAAGTTAGACACGGGACACCGGAGACGCGGGAGAAACAGTGAAGTTAGACACGGGACACGGGAGACCCGGGAGAAACAGTGAAGTTAGACACGGGACACCGGAGACCCGGGAAAAACAGAGAAGTTAGACACGGGACACCGGAGACCCGGGAGAAACAGAGAAGTTAGACATGGGACACCGGAGACCCGGGAGAAACAGAGAAGTTAGACACGGGACACCGGAGACGCGGGAGAAACAGAGAAGTTAGCCACGGGAGACCGGAGACGCGGGAGAAACAGAGAAGTTAGACACGGGACACCGGAGACGCGGGAGAAACAGAGAAGTTAGACACGGGACACCGGAGACGCGGGAGAAACAGAGAAGTTAGACACGGGACACCGGAAACCCGGGAGAAACAGTGAAGTTAGACACGGGACACCGGAGACGCGGGAGAAACAGTGAAGTTAGACACGGGACACCGGAGACGCAGGAGAAACAGAGAAGTTAGACACGGGACACCGGAGACGCGGGAGAAACAGTAAAGTTAGACACGGGACACCGGAGACGCGGGAGAAACAGTGAAGTCAGACACGGGACACCGGAGACGCGGGAGAAACAGTGAAGTTAGACACGGGACACCGGAGACGCGGAAGAAACAGTGAAGTCAGACACGGGACACCGGAGACGCGGGAGAAACAGTGAAGTTAGACACGGGACACCGGAGACGCGTTAGAAACAGTGAAGTTAGACACGGGACACGACAGACACGGGAGAAACAGTGAAGTTAGACAAGGGACACCGGAGACGCGGGAGAAACAGAGAAGTTAGACACGGGACACCGGAGACGCGGGAGAAACAGAGAAGTTAGACACGGGACACCGAAGACGCGGGAGAAACCGTGAAATTAGACACGGGACACCGGAAACCCGGGAGAAACAGAGAAGTTAGACACGGGACACCGGAGACGCGGGAGAAACAGTGAAGTCAGACACGGGACACCGGAAACCCGGGAGAAACAGTAAAGTTAGACACGGGACACCGGAGACGCGGGAGAAACAGTGAAGTCAGACACGGGACACCGGAGACGCGGGAGAAACAGTGAAGTTAGACACGGGACACCGGAGACGCGGGAGAAACAGTGAAGTTAGACACGGGACACCGGAGACGCGGAAGAAACAGTGAAGTCAGACACGGGACACCGGAGACGCGTTAGAAACAGAGAAGTTAGACACGGGACACCGGAGACGCGGGAGAAACCTTGAAATTAGACACGGGACACCGGAAACCCGGGAAAAACAGTGACGTTAGACATGGGACACCGGAGACCCGGGAGAAACAGAGAAGTTAGACACGGGACACCGGAGACCCGGGAGAAACAGAGAAGTTAGACACGGGACACCGGAGACGCGGGAGAAACAGTGAAGTTAGACACGGGACACGGGAGACCCGGGAGAAACAGTGAAGTTAGACACGGGACACCGGAGACCCGGGAAAAACAGAGAAGTTAGACACGGGACACCGGAGACCCGGGAGAAACAGAGAAGTTAGACATGGGACACCGGAGACCCGGGAGAAACAGAGAAGTTAGACACGGGACACCGGAGACGCGGGAGAAACAGAGAAGTTAGCCACGGGAGACCGGAGACGCGGGAGAAACAGAGAAGTTAGACACGGGACACCGGAGACGCGGGAGAAACAGAGAAGTTAGACACGGGACACCGGAGACGCGGGAGAAACAGAGAAGTTAGACACGGGACACCGAAGACGCGGGAGACACAGTGAAGTTAGACACGAGACACCGAAGACGCGGGAGAAACAGTGAAGTTAGACACGGGACACCGAAGACGCGGGAGAAACAGTGAAGTTAGACACGAGACACCGGAGACGCGGGGGAAACAGTAAAGTTAGACACGGGACACCGGAGACGCGGGAGAAACAGTGAAGTCAGACACGTTACACCGGAGACGCGGGAGAAACAGAGAAGTTAGACACGGGACACCGGAGACGCGGGAGAAACAGCGGAGTTAGACACGGGACACCGGAGACGCGGAAGAAACAGTGAAGTCAGACACGGGACACCGGAGACGCGGGAGAAACATAGAAGTTAGACACGGGACACCGGAGACGCGGGAGAAACAGTGGAGTTAGACACGGGACACCGGAGACGCGGAAGAAACAGTGAAATCAGACACGGGACACCGGAGACGCGTTAGAAACAGTGAAGTTAGACACGGGACACCGGAGACGCGGGAGAAACCGTGAAATTATACACGGAACACCGGAAACCCGGGAGAAACAGTGAAGTTAGAGACGGGACACCGGAGACGCGGGAGAAACAGTGAAGTCAGACACGGGACACCGGAAACCCGGGAGAAACAGTAAAGTTAGACACGGGACACCGGAGACGCGGGAGAAACAGTGAAGTTAGACACGGGACACCGGAGACGCGGGAGAAACAGAGAAGTTAGACACGGGACACCGGAGACGCGGGAGAAACAGTAAAGTTAGACACGGGACACCGGAGACGCGGGAGAAACAGTGAAGTCAGACACGGGACACCGGAGACGCGGGAGAAACAGTGAAGTTAGACACGGGACACCGGAGACGCGGGAGAAAGAGAGAACTTAGACACGGGACACGACAGACACGGGAGAAACAGTGAAGTTAGACACGGGACACCGGAGACGCGGGAGAAACAGTGAAGTTAGACACGCGACACCGGAGACGCGGGAGAAACAGTGAAGTGAGACACGCGACACCGGAGACGCGGGAGAAACAGTGAAGTTAGACACGGGACACCGGAGACGCGGGAGAAACAGTGAAGTTAGACACGGGACACCGGAGACGCGGGAGAAACAGTGAAGTTAGACACGGGACACCGGAGACGCGGGAGAAACCGTGAAATTATACACGGAACACCGGAACCCGGGAGAAACAGTGAAGTTAGACACGGGACACCGGAAACGCGGGAGAAACAGTGAAGTCAGACACGGGACACCGGAAACCCGGGAGAAACAGTAAAGTTAGACACGGGACACCGGAGACGCGGGAGAAACAGTGAAGTCAGACACGGGACACCGGAGACGCGGGAGAAACAGTGAAGTTAGACACGGGACACCGGAGACGCGGGAGAAACAGTGAAGTTAGACACGGGACACCGGAGACGCGGAAGAAACAGTGAAGTCAGACACGGGACACCGGAGACGCGTTAGAAACAGAGAAGATAGACACGGGACACCGGAGACCCGGGAGAAACAGAGAAGTTAGACACGGGACACCGGAGACGCGGGAGAAACAGCGAAGTTAGACACGGGACACCGGAGACCCGGGAGAAACAGTGAAGTTAGACACGGGACACCGGAGACCCGGGAGAAACAGAGAAGTTAGACACGGGACACCGGAGACCCGGGAGAAACAGAGAAGTTAGACATGGGACACCGGAGACCCGGGAGAAACAGAGAAGTTAGACACGGGACACCGGAGACGCGGGAGAAACAGAGAAGTTAGCCACGGGACACCGGAGACGCGGGAGAAACAGAGAAGTTAGACACGGGACACCGGAGACGCGGGAGAAACAGAGAAGTTAGACACGGGACACCGAAGACGCGGGGGAAACAGAGAAGTTAGACACGGGACACCGAAGACGCGGGAGAAACAGTGAATTTAGACACGAGACACCGAAGACGCGGGAGAAACAGTGAAGTTAGACACGGGGCACCGAAGACGCGGGAGAAACAGTGAAGTTAGACACGGGACACCGGAGACGCGGGGGAAACAGAGAAGTTAGACACGGGACACCGGAGACGCGGGAGAAACAGAGAAGTTAGACACGGGACACCGGAGACCCGGGAGAAACAGAGAAGTTAGACACGGGACACCGGAGACCCGGGAGAAACAGAGAAGTTAGACACGGGACACCGGAGACGCGGGAGAAACAGAGAAGTTAGACACGGGAGACCGGAGACGCGGGAGAAACAGTGAAGTTAGACACGGGACACGGGAGACACGGGAGAAACAGTGAAGTTAGACACGGGACACCGGAAACGCGGGAGAAACAGAGAAGTTAGACACGGGACACCGGAGACGCGGGAGAAACAGTGAAGTTTGACACGGGACACCGGAGACGCGGGAGAAACAGTGAAGTTTGACACGGGACACCGGAGACGCGGGAGAAACAGAGAAGATAGACACGGGACACCGGAGACGCGGGAGAAACGGAGAAGTTAGACACCGGATACCGAAGACTCGGGAGAAACAGTGCAGTCAGACACGGGACACGGGAGACACGGGAGAAACAGTGAAGTTAGACACGGGACACCGGAGACGCGGGAGAAACAGTGAAGTTAGACACGGGACACCGGAGACGCGGAAGAAACAGTGAAGTCAGACACGGGACACCGGAGACGCGGGAGAAACAGTGAAGTTAGACACGGGACACCGGAGACGCGTTAGAAACAGTGAAGTTAGACACGGGACACGAGAGACACGGGAGAAACAGTGAAGTTAGACAAGGGACACCGGAGACGCGGGAGAAACAGAGAAGTTAGACACGGGACACCGGAGACGCGGGAGAAACAGAGAAGTTAGACACGGGACACCGAAGACGCGGGAGAAACCGTGAAATTAGACACGGGACACCGGAAACCCGGGAGAAACAGAGAAGTTAGACACGGGATACCGGAGACGCGGGAGAAACAGTGAAGTCAGACACGGGACACCGGAGACGCGGGAGAAACAGTGAAGTTAGACACGGGACACCGGAGACGCGGGAGAAACAGTGAAGTTAGACACGGGACACCGGAGACGCGGAAGAAACAGTGAAGTCAGACACGGGACACCGGAGACGCGTTAGAAACAGAGAAGTTAGACACGGGACACCGGAGACGCGGGAGAAACCTTGAAATTAGACACGGGACACCGGAAACCCGGGAGAAACAGTGACGTTAGACATGGGACACCGGAGACGCGGGAGAAACAATGAAGTTAGACACGGGACACCGGAGACCCGGGAGAAACAGAGAAGTTAGACACGGGACACCGGAGACGCGGGAGAAACAGAGAAGTTAGACACGGGACACCGGAGACGCGGGAGAAAGAGTGAAGTTAGACACGGGACACCGGAGACCCGGGAGAAACAGTGAAGTTAGACACGGGACACCGGAGACCCGGGAAAAACAGAGAAGTTAGACACGGGACACCGGAGACGCGGGAGAAACAGAGAAGTTAGACATGGGACACCGGAGACCCGGGAGAAACAGAGAAGTTAAACACGGGACACCGGAGACGCGGGAGAAACAGAGAAGTTAGCCACGGGAGACCGGAGACGCGGGAGAAACAGAGAAGTTAGACACGGGACACCGGAGACGCGGGAGAAACAGAGAAGTTAGACACGGGACACCGAAGACGCGGGAGAAACAGAGAAGTTAGACACGGGACACCGAAGACGCGGGAGACACAGTGAAGTTAGACACGAGACACCGAAGACGCGGGAGAAACAGTAAAGTTAGACACGGGACACCGAAGACGCGGGAGAAACAGTGAAGTTAGACACGAGACACCGGAGACGCGGGGGAAACAGTAAAGTTAGACACGGGACACCGGAGACGCGGGAGAAACAGTGAAGTCAGACACGGGACACCGGAGACGCGGGAGAAACAGAGAAGTTAGACACGGGACACCGGAGACGCGGGAGAAACAGAGAAGTTAGACACGGGACACCGGAGGCCCGGGAGAAACAGAGCAGTTAGACACGGGACACCGGAGACCCGGGAGAAACAGAGAAGTTAGACACGGGACACCGGAGACGCGGGAGAAACAGAGAAGTTAGACACGGGACACCGGAGACGCGGGAGAAACAGTGAAGTTAGACACGGGACACGGGAGACACGGGAAAAACAGTGAAGTTAGACGCGGGACACCGGAGACGCGGGAGAAACAGAGAAGTTAGACACGGGACACCGGAGACGCGGGAGAAACAGTGAAGTTCGACACGGGACACCGGAGACGCGGGAGAAACAGTGAAGTTTGACACTGGACACCGGAGACGCGGGAGAAACAGAGAAGTTAGACACGGGACACCGGAGACGCGGGAGAAACAGTGGAGTTAGACACGGGACACCGGAGACGCGGAAGAAACAGTGAAGGCAGACACGGGACACCGGAGACGCGGGAGAAACATAGAAGTTAGACACGGGACACCGGAGACGCGGGAGAAACAGTGGAGTTAGACACGGGACACCGGAGACGCGGAAGAAACAGTGAAGTCAGACACGGGACACCGGAAACCCGGGAGAAACAGTAAAGTTAGACACGGGACACCGGAGACGCGGGAGAAACAGTGAAGTTAGACACGGGACACCGGAGACGCGGGAGAAACAGAGAAGTTAGACACGAGACACCGGAGACGCGGGAGAAACAGTAAAGTTAGACACGGGACACCGGAGACGCGGGAGAAACAGTGAAGTCAGACACGGGACACCGGAGACGCGGGAGAAACAGTGAAGTTAGACACGGGACACCGGAGACGCGGGAGAAACAGAGAACTTAGACACGGGACACGACAGACACGGGAGAAACAGTGAAGTTAGACACGGGACACCGGAGAGGCGGGAAAAACAGTGAAGTCAGACACGGGACACCGGAGACGCGGGAGAAACAGAGAAGTTAGACACGGGACACCGGAGACGCGGGAGAAACAGAGAAGTTAGACACGGGACACCGGAGACGCGGGAGAAAGAGAGAAGTTAGACACGGGACACCGGAGACGCGGGAGAAACAGTGAAGTTAGACACGGGACACGGGAGACACGGGAAAAACAGTGAAGTTAGACGCGGGACACCGGAGACGCGGGAGAAACAGAGAAGTTAGACACGGGACACCGGAGACGCGGGAGAAACAGTGAAGTTAGACACGGGACACCGGAGACGCGGGAGAAACGGAGAAGTTAGACACGGGACACCGAAGACTCGGGAGAAACAGTGCAGTCAGACACGGGACACGGGAGACACGGGAGAAACAGTGAAGTTAGACACGGGACACCGGAGACGCGGGAGAAACAGTGAAGTTAGACACGGGACACCGGAGACGCGGAAGAAACAGTGAAGTCAGACACGGGACACCGGAGACGCGGGAGAAACAGTGAAGTTAGACACGGGACACCGGAGACGCGTTAGAAACAGTGAAGTTAGACACGGGACACGACAGACACGGGAGAAACAGTGAAGTTAGACAAGGGACACCGGAGACGCGGGAGAAACAGAGAAGTTAGACACGGGACACCGGAGACGCGGGAGAAACAGTGAAGTTAGACACGGGACACCGGAGACGCGGGAGAAACAGTGAAGTTAGACACGGGACACCGGAGACGCGGAAGAAACAGTGAAGTCAGACACGGGACACCGGAGACGCGTTAGAAACAGAGAAGTTAGACACGGGACACCGGAGACGCGGGAGAAACCTTGAAATTAGACACGGGACACCGGAAACCCGGGAGAAACAGTGACGTTAGACATGGGACACCGGAGACGCGGGAGAAACAATGAAGTTAGACACGGGACACCGGAGACCCGGGAGAAACAGAGAAGTTAGACACGGGACACCGGAGACGCGGGAGAAACAGAGAAGTTAGACACGGGACACCGGAGACGCGGGAGAAACAGTGAAGTTAGACACGGGACACCGGAGACCCGGGAGAAACAGTGAAGTTAGACACGGGACACCGGAGACCCGGGAAAAACAGAGAAGTTAGACACGGGACACCGGAGACGCGGGAGAAACAGAGAAGTTAGACATGGGACACCGGAGACCCGGGAGAAACAGAGAAGTTAAACACGGGACACCGGAGACGCGGGAGAAACAGAGAAGTTAGCCACGGGAGACCGGAGACGCGGGAGAAACAGAGAAGTTAGACACGGGACACCGGAGACGCGGGAGAAACAGAGAAGTTAGACACGGGACACCGGAGACGCGGGAGAAACAGAGAAGTTAGACACGGGACACCGAAGACGCGGGAGACACAGTGAAGTTAGACACGAGACACCGAAGACGCGGGAGAAACAGTGAAGTTAGACACGGGACACCGAAGACGCGGGAGAAACAGTGAAGTTAGACACGAGACACCGGAGACGCGGGGGAAACAGTAAAGTTAGACACGGGACACCGGAGACGCGGGAGAAACAGTGAAGTCAGACACGGGACACCGGAGACGCGGGAGAAACAGAGAAGTTAGACACGGGACACCGGAGACGCGGGAGAAACAGAGAAGTTAGACACGGGACACCGGAGGCCCGGGAGAAACAGAGCAGTTAGACACGGGACACCGGAGACCCGGGAGAAACAGAGAAGTTAGACACGGGACACCGGAGACGCGGGAGAAACAGAGAAGTTAGACACGGGACACCGGAGACGCGGGAGAAACAGTGAAGTTAGACACGGGACACGGGAGACACGGGAAAAACAGTGAAGTTAGACGCGGGACACCGGAGACGCGGGAGAAACAGAGAAGTTAGACACGGGACACCGGAGACGCGGGAGAAACAGTGAAGTTCGACACGGGACACCGGAGACGCGGGAGAAACAGTGAAGTTTGACACTGGACACCGGAGACGCGGGAGAAACAGAGAAGTTAGACACGGGACACCGGAGACGCGGGAGAAACAGTGGAGTTAGACACGGGACACCGGAGACGCGGAAGAAACAGTGAAGGCAGACACGGGACACCGGAGACGCGGGAGAAACATAGAAGTTAGACACGGGACACCGGAGACGCGGGAGAAACAGTGGAGTTAGACACGGGACACCGGAGACGCGGAAGAAACAGTGAAGTCAGACACGGGACACCGGAAACCCGGGAGAAACAGTAAAGTTAGACACGGGACACCGGAGACGCGGGAGAAACAGTGAAGTTAGACACGGGACACCGGAGACGCGGGAGAAACAGAGAAGTTAGACACGAGACACCGGAGACGCGGGAGAAACAGTAAAGTTAGACACGGGACACCGGAGACGCGGGAGAAACAGTGAAGTCAGACACGGGACACCGGAGACGCGGGAGAAACAGTGAAGTTAGACACGGGACACCGGAGACGCGGGAGAAACAGAGAACTTAGACACGGGACACGACAGACACGGGAGAAACAGTGAAGTTAGACACGGGACACCGGAGAGGCGGGAAAAACAGTGAAGTCAGACACGGGACACCGGAGACGCGGGAGAAACAGAGAAGTTAGACACGGGACACCGGAGACGCGGGAGAAACAGAGAAGTTAGACACGGGACACCGGAGACCCGGGAGAAACAGAGAAGTTAGACACGGGACACCGGAGACCCGGGAGAAACAGAGAAGTTAGACACGGGACACCGGAGACGCGGGAGAAAGAGAGAAGTTAGACACGGGACACCGGAGACGCGGGAGAAACAGTGAAGTTAGACACGGGACACGGGAGACACGGGAAAAACAGTGAAGTTAGACGCGGGACACCGGAGACGCGGGAGAAACAGAGAAGTTAGACACGGGACACCGGAGACGCGGGAGAAACAGTGAAGTTAGACACGGGACACCGGAGACGCGGGAGAAACGGAGAAGTTAGACACGGGACACCGAAGACTCGGGAGAAACAGTGCAGTCAGACACGGGACACGGGAGACACGGGAGAAACAGTGAAGTTAGACACGGGACACCGGAGACGCGGGAGAAACAGTGAAGTTAGACACGGGACACCGGAGACGCGGAAGAAACAGTGAAGTCAGACACGGGACACCGGAGACGCGGGAGAAACAGTGAAGTTAGACACGGGACACCGGAGACGCGTTAGAAACAGTGAAGTTAGACACGGGACACGACAGACACGGGAGAAACAGTGAAGTTAGACAAGGGACACCGGAGACGCGGGAGAAACAGAGAAGTTAGACACGGGACACCGGAGACGCGGGAGAAACAGTGAAGTTTGACACGGGACACCGGAGACGCGGGAGAAACAGTGAAGTTTGACACGGGACACCGGAGACGCGGGAGAAACAGAGAAGATAGACACGGGACACCGGAGACGCGGGAGAAACGGAGAAGTTAGACACCGGATACCGAAGACTCGGGAGAAACAGTGCAGTCAGACACGGGACACGGGAGACACGGGAGAAACAGTGAAGTTAGACACGGGACACCGGAGACGCGGGAGAAACAGTGAAGTTAGACACGGGACACCGGAGACGCGGAAGAAACAGTGAAGTCAGACACGGGACACCGGAGACGCGGGAGAAACAGTGAAGTTAGACACGGGACACCGGAGACGCGTTAGAAACAGTGAAGTTAGACACGGGACACGAGAGACACGGGAGAAACAGTGAAGTTAGACAAGGGATACCGGAGACGCGGGAGAAACAGAGAAGTTAGACACGGGACACCGGAGACGCGGGAGAAACAGAGAAGTTAGACACGGGACACCGAAGACGCGGGAGAAACCGTGAAATTAGACACGGGACACCGGAAACCCGGGAGAAACAGAGAAGTTAGACACGGGATACCGGAGACGCGGGAGAAACAGTGAAGTCAGACACGGGACACCGGAGACGCGGGAGAAACAGTGAAGTTAGACACGGGACACCGGAGACGCGGGAGAAACAGTGAAGTTAGACACGGGACACCGGAGACGCGGAAGAAACCTTGAAATTAGACACGGGACACCGGAAACCCGGGAGAAACAGTGACGTTAGACATGGGACACCGGAGACGCGGGAGAAACAATGAAGTTAGACACGGGACACCGGAGACCCGGGAGAAACAGAGAAGTTAGACACGGGACACCGGAGACGCGGGAGAAACAGAGAAGTTAGACACGGGACACCGGAGACGCGGGAGAAAGAGTGAAGTTAGACACGGGACACCGGAGACCCGGGAGAAACAGTGAAGTTAGACACGGGACACCGGAGACCCGGGAAAAACAGAGAAGTTAGACACGGGACACCGGAGACGCGGGAGAAACAGAGAAGTTAGACATGGGACACCGGAGACCCGGGAGAAACAGAGAAGTTAAACACGGGACACCGGAGACGCGGGAGAAACAGAGAAGTTAGCCACGGGAGACCGGAGACGCGGGAGAAACAGAGAAGTTAGACACGGGACACCGGAGACGCGGGAGAAACAGAGAAGTTAGACACGGGACACCGAAGACGCGGGAGAAACAGAGAAGTTAGACACGGGACACCGAAGACGCGGGAGACACAGTGAAGTTAGACACGAGACACCGAAGACGCGGGAGAAACAGTAAAGTTAGACACGGGACACCGAAGACGCGGGAGAAACAGTGAAGTTAGACACGAGACACCGGAGACGCGGGGGAAACAGTAAAGTTAGACACGGGACACCGGAGACGCGGGAGAAACAGTGAAGTCAGACACGGGACACCGGAGACGCGGGAGAAACAGAGAAGTTAGACACGGGACACCGGAGACGCGGGAGAAACAGAGAAGTTAGACACGGGACACCGGAGGCCCGGGAGAAACAGAGCAGTTAGACACGGGACACCGGAGACCCGGGAGAAACAGAGAAGTTAGACACGGGACACCGGAGACGCGGGAGAAACAGAGAAGTTAGACACGGGACACCGGAGACGCGGGAGAAACAGTGAAGTTAGACACGGGACACGGGAGACACGGGAAAAACAGTGAAGTTAGACGCGGGACACCGGAGACGCGGGAGAAACAGAGAAGTTAGACACGGGACACCGGAGACGCGGGAGAAACAGTGAAGTTCGACACGGGACACCGGAGACGCGGGAGAAACAGTGAAGTTTGACACTGGACACCGGAGACGCGGGAGAAACAGAGAAGTTAGACACGGGACACCGGAGACGCGGGAGAAACAGTGGAGTTAGACACGGGACACCGGAGACGCGGAAGAAACAGTGAAGGCAGACACGGGACACCGGAGACGCGGGAGAAACATAGAAGTTAGACACGGGACACCGGAGACGCGGGAGAAACAGTGGAGTTAGACACGGGACACCGGAGACGCGGAAGAAACAGTGAAGTCAGACACGGGACACCGGAAACCCGGGAGAAACAGTAAAGTTAGACACGGGACACCGGAGACGCGGGAGAAACAGTGAAGTTAGACACGGGACACCGGAGACGCGGGAGAAACAGAGAAGTTAGACACGAGACACCGGAGACGCGGGAGAAACAGTAAAGTTAGACACGGGACACCGGAGACGCGGGAGAAACAGTGAAGTCAGACACGGGACACCGGAGACGCGGGAGAAACAGTGAAGTTAGACACGGGACACCGGAGACGCGGGAGAAACAGAGAACTTAGACACGGGACACGACAGACACGGGAGAAACAGTGAAGTTAGACACGGGACACCGGAGAGGCGGGAAAAACAGTGAAGTCAGACACGGGACACCGGAGACGCGGGAGAAACAGAGAAGTTAGACACGGGACACCGGAGACGCGGGAGAAACAGAGAAGTTAGACACGGGACACCGGAGACGCGGGAGAAAGAGAGAAGTTAGACACGGGACACCGGAGACGCGGGAGAAACAGTGAAGTTAGACACGGGACACGGGAGACACGGGAAAAACAGTGAAGTTAGACGCGGGACACCGGAGACGCGGGAGAAACAGAGAAGTTAGACACGGGACACCGGAGACGCGGGAGAAACAGTGAAGTTAGACACGGGACACCGGAGACGCGGGAGAAACGGAGAAGTTAGACACGGGACACCGAAGACTCGGGAGAAACAGTGCAGTCAGACACGGGACACGGGAGACACGGGAGAAACAGTGAAGTTAGACACGGGACACCGGAGACGCGGGAGAAACAGTGAAGTTAGACACGGGACACCGGAGACGCGGAAGAAACAGTGAAGTCAGACACGGGACACCGGAGACGCGGGAGAAACAGTGAAGTTAGACACGGGACACCGGAGACGCGTTAGAAACAGTGAAGTTAGACACGGGACACGACAGACACGGGAGAAACAGTGAAGTTAGACAAGGGACACCGGAGACGCGGGAGAAACAGAGAAGTTAGACACGGGACACCGGAGACGCGGGAGAAACAGTGAAGTTAGACACGGGACACCGGAGACGCGGGAGAAACAGTGAAGTTAGACACGGGACACCGGAGACGCGGAAGAAACAGTGAAGTCAGACACGGGACACCGGAGACGCGTTAGAAACAGAGAAGTTAGACACGGGACACCGGAGACGCGGGAGAAACCTTGAAATTAGACACGGGACACCGGAAACCCGGGAGAAACAGTGACGTTAGACATGGGACACCGGAGACGCGGGAGAAACAATGAAGTTAGACACGGGACACCGGAGACCCGGGAGAAACAGAGAAGTTAGACACGGGACACCGGAGACGCGGGAGAAACAGAGAAGTTAGACACGGGACACCGGAGACGCGGGAGAAACAGTGAAGTTAGACACGGGACACCGGAGACCCGGGAGAAACAGTGAAGTTAGACACGGGACACCGGAGACCCGGGAAAAACAGAGAAGTTAGACACGGGACACCGGAGACGCGGGAGAAACAGAGAAGTTAGACATGGGACACCGGAGACCCGGGAGAAACAGAGAAGTTAAACACGGGACACCGGAGACGCGGGAGAAACAGAGAAGTTAGCCACGGGAGACCGGAGACGCGGGAGAAACAGAGAAGTTAGACACGGGACACCGGAGACGCGGGAGAAACAGAGAAGTTAGACACGGGACACCGGAGACGCGGGAGAAACAGAGAAGTTAGACACGGGACACCGAAGACGCGGGAGACACAGTGAAGTTAGACACGAGACACCGAAGACGCGGGAGAAACAGTGAAGTTAGACACGGGACACCGAAGACGCGGGAGAAACAGTGAAGTTAGACACGAGACACCGGAGACGCGGGGGAAACAGTAAAGTTAGACACGGGACACCGGAGACGCGGGAGAAACAGTGAAGTCAGACACGGGACACCGGAGACGCGGGAGAAACAGAGAAGTTAGACACGGGACACCGGAGACGCGGGAGAAACAGAGAAGTTAGACACGGGACACCGGAGGCCCGGGAGAAACAGAGCAGTTAGACACGGGACACCGGAGACCCGGGAGAAACAGAGAAGTTAGACACGGGACACCGGAGACGCGGGAGAAACAGAGAAGTTAGACACGGGACACCGGAGACGCGGGAGAAACAGTGAAGTTAGACACGGGACACGGGAGACACGGGAAAAACAGTGAAGTTAGACGCGGGACACCGGAGACGCGGGAGAAACAGAGAAGTTAGACACGGGACACCGGAGACGCGGGAGAAACAGTGAAGTTCGACACGGGACACCGGAGACGCGGGAGAAACAGTGAAGTTTGACACTGGACACCGGAGACGCGGGAGAAACAGAGAAGTTAGACACGGGACACCGGAGACGCGGGAGAAACAGTGGAGTTAGACACGGGACACCGGAGACGCGGAAGAAACAGTGAAGGCAGACACGGGACACCGGAGACGCGGGAGAAACATAGAAGTTAGACACGGGACACCGGAGACGCGGGAGAAACAGTGGAGTTAGACACGGGACACCGGAGACGCGGAAGAAACAGTGAAGTCAGACACGGGACACCGGAAACCCGGGAGAAACAGTAAAGTTAGACACGGGACACCGGAGACGCGGGAGAAACAGTGAAGTTAGACACGGGACACCGGAGACGCGGGAGAAACAGAGAAGTTAGACACGAGACACCGGAGACGCGGGAGAAACAGTAAAGTTAGACACGGGACACCGGAGACGCGGGAGAAACAGTGAAGTCAGACACGGGACACCGGAGACGCGGGAGAAACAGTGAAGTTAGACACGGGACACCGGAGACGCGGGAGAAACAGAGAACTTAGACACGGGACACGACAGACACGGGAGAAACAGTGAAGTTAGACACGGGACACCGGAGAGGCGGGAAAAACAGTGAAGTCAGACACGGGACACCGGAGACGCGGGAGAAACAGAGAAGTTAGACACGGGACACCGGAGACGCGGGAGAAACAGAGAAGTTAGACACGGGACACCGGAGACCCGGGAGAAACAGAGAAGTTAGACACGGGACACCGGAGACCCGGGAGAAACAGAGAAGTTAGACACGGGACACCGGAGACGCGGGAGAAAGAGAGAAGTTAGACACGGGACACCGGAGACGCGGGAGAAACAGTGAAGTTAGACACGGGACACGGGAGACACGGGAAAAACAGTGAAGTTAGACGCGGGACACCGGAGACGCGGGAGAAACAGAGAAGTTAGACACGGGACACCGGAGACGCGGGAGAAACAGTGAAGTTAGACACGGGACACCGGAGACGCGGGAGAAACGGAGAAGTTAGACACGGGACACCGAAGACTCGGGAGAAACAGTGCAGTCAGACACGGGACACGGGAGACACGGGAGAAACAGTGAAGTTAGACACGGGACACCGGAGACGCGGGAGAAACAGTGAAGTTAGACACGGGACACCGGAGACGCGGAAGAAACAGTGAAGTCAGACACGGGACACCGGAGACGCGGGAGAAACAGTGAAGTTAGACACGGGACACCGGAGACGCGTTAGAAACAGTGAAGTTAGACACGGGACACGACAGACACGGGAGAAACAGTGAAGTTAGACAAGGGACACCGGAGACGCGGGAGAAACAGAGAAGTTAGACACGGGACACCGGAGACGCGGGAGAAACAGAGAAGTTAGACACGGGACACCGAAGACGCGGGAGAAACCGTGAAATTTGACACGGGACACCGGAAACCCGGGAGAAACAGAGAAGTTAGACACGGGACACCGGAGACGCGGGAGAAACAGTGAAGTCAGACATGGGACACCGGAAACCCGGGAGAAACAGTAAAGTTAGACACGGGACACCGGAGACGCGGGAGAAACAGTGAAGTCAGACACGGGACACCGGAGACGCGGGAGAAACAGTGAAGTTAGACACGGGACACCGGAGACGCGGGAGAAACAGTGAAGTTAGACACGGGACACCGGAGACGCGGAAGAAACAGTGAAGTCAGACACGGGACACCGGAGACGCGTTAGAAACAGAGAAGTTAGACACGGGACACCGGAGACGCGGGAGAAACCTTGAAAATAGACACGGGACACCGGAAACCCGGGAAAACAGTGACGTTAGACATGGGACACCGGAGACCCGGGAGAAACAGAGAAGTTAGACACGGGACACCGGAGACCCGGGAGAAACAGAGAAGTTAGCCACGGGAGACCGGAGACGCGGGAGAAACAGAGAAGTTAGACACGGGACACCGGAGACGCGGGAGAAACAGAGAAGTTAGACACGGGACACCGGAGACGCGGGAGAAACAGAGAAGTTAGACACGGGACACCGAAGACGCGGGAGACACAGTGAAGTTAGACACGAGACACCGAAGACGCGGGAGAAACAGTGAAGTTAGACACGGGACACCGAAGACGCGGGAGAAACAGTGAAGTTAGACACGAGACACCGGAGACGCGGGGGAAACAGTAAAGTTAGACACGGGACACCGGAGACGCGGGAGAAACAGTGAAGTCAGACACGTTACACCGGAGACGCGGGAGAAACAGAGAAGTTAGACACGGGACACCGGAGACGCGGGAGAAACAGTGGAGTTAGACACGGGACACCGGAGACGCGGAAGAAACAGTGAAGTCAGACACGGGACACCGGAGACGCGGGAGAAACATAGAAGTTAGACACGGGACACCGGAGACGCGGGAGAAACAGTGGAGTTAGACACGGGACACCGGAGACGCGGAAGAAACAGTGAAGTCAGACACGGGACACCGGAGACGCGTTAGAAACAGTGAAGTTTGACACGGGACACCGGAGACGCGGGAGAAACAGAGAAGTTAGACACGGGACACCGGAGACGCGGGAGAAACAGTGAAGTTTGACACGGGACACCGGAGACGCGGGAGAAACAGTGAAGTTTGACACGGGACACCGGAGACGCGGGAGAAACAGAGAAGATAGACACGGGACACCGGAGACGCGGGAGAAACGGAGAAGTTAGACACCGGATACCGAAGACTCGGGAGAAACAGTGCAGTCAGACACGGGACACGGGAGACACGGGAGAAACAGTGAAGTTAGACACGGGACACCGGAGACGCGGGAGAAACAGTGAAGTTAGACACGGGACACCGGAGACGCGGAAGAAACAGTGAAGTCAGACACGGGACACCGGAGACGCGGGAGAAACAGTGAAGTTAGACACGGGACACCGGAGACGCGTTAGAAACAGTGAAGTTAGACACGGGACACGAGAGACACGGGAGAAACAGTGAAGTTAGACAAGGGACACCGGAGACGCGGGAGAAACAGAGAAGTTAGACACGGGACACCGGAGACGCGGGAGAAACAGAGAAGTTAGACACGGGACACCGAAGACGCGGGAGAAACCGTGAAATTAGACACGGGACACCGGAAACCCGGGAGAAACAGAGAAGTTAGACACGGGATACCGGAGACGCGGGAGAAACAGTGAAGTCAGACACGGGACACCGGAGACGCGGGAGAAACAGTGAAGTTAGACACGGGACACCGGAGACGCGGGAGAAACAGTGAAGTTAGACACGGGACACCGGAGACGCGGAAGAAACAGTGAAGTCAGACACGGGACACCGGAGACGCGTTAGAAACAGAGAAGTTAGACACGGGACACCGGAGACGCGGGAGAAACCTTGAAATTAGACACGGGACACCGGAAACCCGGGAGAAACAGTGACGTTAGACATGGGACACCGGAGACGCGGGAGAAACAATGAAGTTAGACACGGGACACCGGAGACCCGGGAGAAACAGAGAAGTTAGACACGGGACACCGGAGACGCGGGAGAAACAGAGAAGTTAGACACGGGACACCGGAGACGCGGGAGAAACAGTGAAGTTAGACACGGGACACCGGAGACCCGGGAGAAACAGTGAAGTTAGACACGGGACACCGGAGACCCGGGAAAAACAGAGAAGTTAGACACGGGACACCGGAGACGCGGGAGAAACAGAGAAGTTAGACATGGGACACCGGAGACCCGGGAGAAACAGAGAAGTTAAACACGGGACACCGGAGACGCGGGAGAAACAGAGAAGTTAGCCACGGGAGACCGGAGACGCGGGAGAAACAGAGAAGTTAGACACGGGACACCGGAGACGCGGGAGAAACAGAGAAGTTAGACACGGGACACCGAAGACGCGGGAGACACAGTGAAGTTAGACACGAGACACCGAAGACGCGGGAGAAACAGTAAAGTTAGACACGGGACACCGAAGACGCGGGAGAAACAGTGAAGTTAGACACGAGACACCGGAGACGCGGGGGAAACAGTAAAGTTAGACACGGGACACCGGAGACGCGGGAGAAACAGTGAAGTCAGACACGGGACACCGGAGACGCGGGAGAAACAGAGAAGTTAGACACGGGACACCGGAGACGCGGGAGAAACAGAGAAGTTAGACACGGGACACCGGAGGCCCGGGAGAAACAGAGCAGTTAGACACGGGACACCGGAGACCCGGGAGAAACAGAGAAGTTAGACACGGGACACCGGAGACGCGGGAGAAACAGAGAAGTTAGACACGGGACACCGGAGACGCGGGAGAAACAGTGAAGTTAGACACGGGACACGGGAGACACGGGAAAAACAGTGAAGTTAGACGCGGGACACCGGAGACGCGGGAGAAACAGAGAAGTTAGACACGGGACACCGGAGACGCGGGAGAAACAGTGAAGTTCGACACGGGACACCGGAGACGCGGGAGAAACAGTGAAGTTTGACACTGGACACCGGAGACGCGGGAGAAACAGAGAAGTTAGACACGGGACACCGGAGACGCGGGAGAAACAGTGGAGTTAGACACGGGACACCGGAGACGCGGAAGAAACAGTGAAGGCAGACACGGGACACCGGAGACGCGGGAGAAACATAGAAGTTAGACACGGGACACCGGAGACGCGGGAGAAACAGTGGAGTTAGACACGGGACACCGGAGACGCCGAAGAAACAGTGAAGTCAGACACGGGACACCGGAAACCCGGGAGAAACAGTAAAGTTAGACACGGGACACCGGAGACGCGGGAGAAACAGTGAAGTTAGACACGGGACACCGGAGACGCGGGAGAAACAGAGAAGTTAGACACGAGACACCGGAGACGCGGGAGAAACAGTAAAGTTAGACACGGGACACCGGAGACGCGGGAGAAACAGTGAAGTCAGACACGGGACACCGGAGACGCGGGAGAAACAGTGAAGTTAGACACGGGACACCGGAGACGCGGGAGAAACAGAGAACTTAGACACGGGACACGACAGACACGGGAGAAACAGTGAAGTTAGACACGGGACACCGGAGAGGCGGGAAAAACAGTGAAGTCAGACACGGGACACCGGAGACGCGGGAGAAACAGAGAAGTTAGACACGGGACACCGGAGACGCGGGAGAAACAGAGAAGTTAGACACGGGACACCGGAGACGCGGGAGAAAGAGAGAAGTTAGACACGGGACACCGGAGACGCGGGAGAAACAGTGAAGTTAGACACGGGACACGGGAGACACGGGAAAAACAGTGAAGTTAGACGCGGGACACCGGAGACGCGGGAGAAACAGAGAAGTTAGACACGGGACACCGGAGACGCGGGAGAAACAGTGAAGTTAGACACGGGACACCGGAGACGCGGGAGAAACGGAGAAGTTAGACACGGGACACCGAAGACTCGGGAGAAACAGTGCAGTCAGACACGGGACACGGGAGACACGGGAGAAACAGTGAAGTTAGACACGGGACACCGGAGACGCGGGAGAAACAGTGAAGTTAGACACGGGACACCGGAGACGCGGAAGAAACAGTGAAGTCAGACACGGGACACCGGAGACGCGGGAGAAACAGTGAAGTTAGACACGGGACACCGGAGACGCGTTAGAAACAGTGAAGTTAGACACGGGACACGACAGACACGGGAGAAACAGTGAAGTTAGACAAGGGACACCGGAGACGCGGGAGAAACAGAGAAGTTAGACACGGGACACCGGAGACGCGGGAGAAACAGTGAAGTTAGACACGGGACACCGGAGACGCGGGAGAAACAGTGAAGTTAGACACGGGACACCGGAGACGCGGAAGAAACAGTGAAGTCAGACACGGGACACCGGAGACGCGTTAGAAACAGAGAAGTTAGACACGGGACACCGGAGACGCGGGAGAAACCTTGAAATTAGACACGGGACACCGGAAACCCGGGAGAAACAGTGACGTTAGACATGGGACACCGGAGACGCGGGAGAAACAATGAAGTTAGACACGGGACACCGGAGACCCGGGAGAAACAGAGAAGTTAGACACGGGACACCGGAGACGCGGGAGAAACAGAGAAGTTAGACACGGGACACCGGAGACGCGGGAGAAACAGTGAAGTTAGACACGGGACACCGGAGACCCGGGAGAAACAGTGAAGTTAGACACGGGACACCGGAGACCCGGGAAAAACAGAGAAGTTAGACACGGGACACCGGAGACGCGGGAGAAACAGAGAAGTTAGACATGGGACACCGGAGACCCGGGAGAAACAGAGAAGTTAAACACGGGACACCGGAGACGCGGGAGAAACAGAGAAGTTAGCCACGGGAGACCGGAGACGCGGGAGAAACAGAGAAGTTAGACACGGGACACCGGAGACGCGGGAGAAACAGAGAAGTTAGACACGGGACACCGGAGACGCGGGAGAAACAGAGAAGTTAGACACGGGACACCGAAGACGCGGGAGACACAGTGAAGTTAGACACGAGACACCGAAGACGCGGGAGAAACAGTGAAGTTAGACACGGGACACCGAAGACGCGGGAGAAACAGTGAAGTTAGACACGAGACACCGGAGACGCGGGGGAAACAGTAAAGTTAGACACGGGACACCGGAGACGCGGGAGAAACAGTGAAGTCAGACACGGGACACCGGAGACGCGGGAGAAACAGAGAAGTTAGACACGGGACACCGGAGACGCGGGAGAAACAGAGAAGTTAGACACGGGACACCGGAGGCCCGGGAGAAACAGAGCAGTTAGACACGGGACACCGGAGACCCGGGAGAAACAGAGAAGTTAGACACGGGACACCGGAGACGCGGGAGAAACAGAGAAGTTAGACACGGGACACCGGAGACGCGGGAGAAACAGTGAAGTTAGACACGGGACACGGGAGACACGGGAAAAACAGTGAAGTTAGACGCGGGACACCGGAGACGCGGGAGAAACAGAGAAGTTAGACACGGGACACCGGAGACGCGGGAGAAACAGTGAAGTTCGACACGGGACACCGGAGACGCGGGAGAAACAGTGAAGTTTGACACTGGACACCGGAGACGCGGGAGAAACAGAGAAGTTAGACACGGGACACCGGAGACGCGGGAGAAACAGTGGAGTTAGACACGGGACACCGGAGACGCGGAAGAAACAGTGAAGGCAGACACGGGACACCGGAGACGCGGGAGAAACATAGAAGTTAGACACGGGACACCGGAGACGCGGGAGAAACAGTGGAGTTAGACACGGGACACCGGAGACGCGGAAGAAACAGTGAAGTCAGACACGGGACACCGGAAACCCGGGAGAAACAGTAAAGTTAGACACGGGACACCGGAGACGCGGGAGAAACAGTGAAGTTAGACACGGGACACCGGAGACGCGGGAGAAACAGAGAAGTTAGACACGAGACACCGGAGACGCGGGAGAAACAGTAAAGTTAGACACGGGACACCGGAGACGCGGGAGAAACAGTGAAGTCAGACACGGGACACCGGAGACGCGGGAGAAACAGTGAAGTTAGACACGGGACACCGGAGACGCGGGAGAAACAGAGAACTTAGACACGGGACACGACAGACACGGGAGAAACAGTGAAGTTAGACACGGGACACCGGAGAGGCGGGAAAAACAGTGAAGTCAGACACGGGACACCGGAGACGCGGGAGAAACAGAGAAGTTAGACACGGGACACCGGAGACGCGGGAGAAACAGAGAAGTTAGACACGGGACACCGGAGACCCGGGAGAAACAGAGAAGTTAGACACGGGACACCGGAGACCCGGGAGAAACAGAGAAGTTAGACACGGGACACCGGAGACGCGGGAGAAAGAGAGAAGTTAGACACGGGACACCGGAGACGCGGGAGAAACAGTGAAGTTAGACACGGGACACGGGAGACACGGGAAAAACAGTGAAGTTAGACGCGGGACACCGGAGACGCGGGAGAAACCTTGAAATTAGACACGGGACACCGGAAACCCGGGAGAAACAGTGACGTTAGACATGGGACACCGGAGACGCGGGAGAAACAATGAAGTTAGACACGGGACACCGGAGACCCGGGAGAAACAGAGAAGTTAGACACGGGACACCGGAGACGCGGGAGAAACAGAGAAGTTAGACACGGGACACCGGAGACGCGGGAGAAACAGTGAAGTTAGACACGGGACACCGGAGACCCGGGAGAAACAGTGAAGTTAGACACGGGACACCGGAGACCCGGGAAAAACAGAGAAGTTAGACACGGGACACCGGAGACGCGGGAGAAACAGAGAAGTTAGACATGGGACACCGGAGACCCGGGAGAAACAGAGAAGTTAAACACGGGACACCGGAGACGCGGGAGAAACAGAGAAGTTAGCCACGGGAGACCGGAGACGCGGGAGAAACAGAGAAGTTAGACACGGGACACCGGAGACGCGGGAGAAACAGAGAAGTTAGACACGGGACACCGGAGACGCGGGAGAAACAGAGAAGTTAGACACGGGACACCGAAGACGCGGGAGACACAGTGAAGTTAGACACGAGACACCGAAGACGCGGGAGAAACAGTGAAGTTAGACACGGGACACCGAAGACGCGGGAGAAACAGTGAAGTTAGACACGAGACACCGGAGACGCGGGGGAAACAGTAAAGTTAGACACGGGACACCGGAGACGCGGGAGAAACAGTGAAGTCAGACACGGGACACCGGAGACGCGGGAGAAACAGAGAAGTTAGACACGGGACACCGGAGACGCGGGAGAAACAGAGAAGTTAGACACGGGACACCGGAGGCCCGGGAGAAACAGAGCAGTTAGACACGGGACACCGGAGACCCGGGAGAAACAGAGAAGTTAGACACGGGACACCGGAGACGCGGGAGAAACAGAGAAGTTAGACACGGGACACCGGAGACGCGGGAGAAACAGTGAAGTTAGACACGGGACACGGGAGACACGGGAAAAACAGTGAAGTTAGACGCGGGACACCGGAGACGCGGGAGAAACAGAGAAGTTAGACACGGGACACCGGAGACGCGGGAGAAACAGTGAAGTTCGACACGGGACACCGGAGACGCGGGAGAAACAGTGAAGTTTGACACTGGACACCGGAGACGCGGGAGAAACAGAGAAGTTAGACACGGGACACCGGAGACGCGGGAGAAACAGTGGAGTTAGACACGGGACACCGGAGACGCGGAAGAAACAGTGAAGGCAGACACGGGACACCGGAGACGCGGGAGAAACATAGAAGTTAGACACGGGACACCGGAGACGCGGGAGAAACAGTGGAGTTAGACACGGGACACCGGAGACGCGGAAGAAACAGTGAAGTCAGACACGGGACACCGGAAACCCGGGAGAAACAGTAAAGTTAGACACGGGACACCGGAGACGCGGGAGAAACAGTGAAGTTAGACACGGGACACCGGAGACGCGGGAGAAACAGAGAAGTTAGACACGAGACACCGGAGACGCGGGAGAAACAGTAAAGTTAGACACGGGACACCGGAGACGCGGGAGAAACAGTGAAGTCAGACACGGGACACCGGAGACGCGGGAGAAACAGTGAAGTTAGACACGGGACACCGGAGACGCGGGAGAAACAGAGAACTTAGACACGGGACACGACAGACACGGGAGAAACAGTGAAGTTAGACACGGGACACCGGAGAGGCGGGAAAAACAGTGAAGTCAGACACGGGACACCGGAGACGCGGGAGAAACAGAGAAGTTAGACACGGGACACCGGAGACGCGGGAGAAACAGAGAAGTTAGACACGGGACACCGGAGACCCGGGAGAAACAGAGAAGTTAGACACGGGACACCGGAGACCCGGGAGAAACAGAGAAGTTAGACACGGGACACCGGAGACGCGGGAGAAAGAGAGAAGTTAGACACGGGACACCGGAGACGCGGGAGAAACAGTGAAGTTAGACACGGGACACGGGAGACACGGGAAAAACAGTGAAGTTAGACGCGGGACACCGGAGACGCGGGAGAAACAGAGAAGTTAGACACGGGACACCGGAGACGCGGGAGAAACAGTGAAGTTAGACACGGGACACCGGAGACGCGGGAGAAACGGAGAAGTTAGACACGGGACACCGAAGACTCGGGAGAAACAGTGCAGTCAGACACGGGACACGGGAGACACGGGAGAAACAGTGAAGTTAGACACGGGACACCGGAGACGCGGGAGAAACAGTGAAGTTAGACACGGGACACCGGAGACGCGGAAGAAACAGTGAAGTCAGACACGGGACACCGGAGACGCGGGAGAAACAGTGAAGTTAGACACGGGACACCGGAGACGCGTTAGAAACAGTGAAGTTAGACACGGGACACGACAGACACGGGAGAAACAGTGAAGTTAGACAAGGGACACCGGAGACGCGGGAGAAACAGAGAAGTTAGACACGGGACACCGGAGACGCGGGAGAAACAGAGAAGTTAGACACGGGACACCGAAGACGCGGGAGAAACCGTGAAATTTGACACGGGACACCGGAAACCCGGGAGAAACAGAGAAGTTAGACACGGGACACCGGAGACGCGGGAGAAACAGTGAAGTCAGACATGGGACACCGGAAACCCGGCAGAAACAGTAAAGTTAGACACGGGACACCGGAGACGCGGGAGAAACAGTGAAGTCAGACACGGGACACCGGAGACGCGGGAGAAACAGTGAAGTTAGACACGGGACACCGGAGACGCGGGAGAAACAGTGAAGTTAGACACGGGACACCGGAGACGCGGAAGAAACAGTGAAGTCAGACACGGGACACCGGAGACGCGTTAGAAACAGAGAAGTTAGACACGGGACACCGGAGACGCGGGAGAAACCTTGAAAATAGACACGGGACACCGGAAACCCGGGAAAACAGTGACGTTAGACATGGGACACCGGAGACCCGGGAGAAACAGAGAAGTTAGACACGGGACACCGGAGACCCGGGAGAAACAGAGAAGTTAGCCACGGGAGACCGGAGACGCGGGAGAAACAGAGAAGTTAGACACGGGACACCGGAGACGCGGGAGAAACAGAGAAGTTAGACACGGGACACCGGAGACGCGGGAGAAACAGAGAAGTTAGACACGGGACACCGAAGACGCGGGAGACACAGTGAAGTTAGACACGAGACACCGAAGACGCGGGAGAAACAGTGAAGTTAGACACGGGACACCGAAGACGCGGGAGAAACAGTGAAGTTAGACACGAGACACCGGAGACGCGGGGGAAACAGTAAAGTTAGACACGGGACACCGGAGACGCGGGAGAAACAGTGAAGTCAGACACGTTACACCGGAGACGCGGGAGAAACAGAGAAGTTAGACACGGGACACCGGAGACGCGGGAGAAACAGTGGAGTTAGACACGGGACACCGGAGACGCGGAAGAAACAGTGAAGTCAGACACGGGACACCGGAGACGCGGGAGAAACATAGAAGTTAGACACGGGACACCGGAGACGCGGGAGAAACAGTGGAGTTAGACACGGGACACCGGAGACGCGGAAGAAACAGTGAAGTCAGACACGGGACACCGGAGACGCGTTAGAAACAGTGAAGTTAGACACGGGACACCGGAGACGCGGGAGAAACCGTGAAATTATACACGGAACACCGGAAACCCGGGAGAAACAGTGAAGTTAGAGACGGGACACCGGAGACGCGGGAGAAACAGTGAAGTCAGACACGGGACACCGGAAACCCGGGAGAAACAGTGAAGTTAGACACGGGACACCGGAGACGCGGGAGAAACAGTGAAGTTAGACACGGGACACCGGAGACGCAGGAGAAACAGAGAAGTTAGACACGGGACACCGGAGACGCGGGAGAAACAGTAAAGTTAGACACGGGACACCGGAGACGCGGGAGAAACAGTGAAGTCAGACACGGGACACCGGAGACGCGGGAGAAACAGTGAAGTTAGACACGGGACACCGGAGACGCGGAAGAAACAGTGAAGTCAGACACGGGACACCGGAGACGCGGGAGAAACAGTGAAGTTAGACACGGGACACCGGAGACGCGTTAGAAACAGTGAAGTTAGACACGGGACACGACAGACACGGGAGAAACAGTGAAGTTAGACAAGGGACACCGGAGACGCGGGAGAAACAGAGAAGTTAGACACGGGACACCGGAGACGCGGGAGAAACAGAGAAGTTAGACACGGGACACCGAAGACGCGGGAGAAACCGTGAAATTAGACACGGGACACCGGAAACCCGGGAGAAACAGAGAAGTTAGACACGGGACACCGGAGACGCGGGAGAAACAGTGAAGTCAGACACGGGACACCGGAAACCCGGGAGAAACAGTAAAGTTAGACACGGGACACCGGAGACGCGGGAGAAACAGTGAAGTCAGACACGGGACACCGGAGACGCGGGAGAAACAGTGAAGTTAGACACGGGACACCGGAGACGCGGGAGAAACAGTGAAGTTAGACACGGGACACCGGAGACGCGGAAGAAACAGTGAAGTCAGACACGGGACACCGGAGACGCGTTAGAAACAGAGAAGTTAGACACGGGACACCGGAGACGCGGGAGAAACCTTGAAATTAGACACGGGACACCGGAAACCCGGGAAAAACAGTGACGTTAGACATGGGACACCGGAGACCCGGGAGAAACAGAGAAGTTAGACACGGGACACCGGAGACCCGGGAGAAACAGAGAAGTTAGACACGGGACACCGGAGACGCGGGAGAAACAGTGAAGTTAGACACGGGACACGGGAGACCCGGGAGAAACAGTGAAGTTAGACACGGGACACCGGAGACCCGGGAAAAACAGAGAAGTTAGACACGGGACACCGGAGACCCGGGAGAAACAGAGAAGTTAGACATGGGACACCGGAGACCCGGGAGAAACAGAGAAGTTAGACACGGGACACCGGAGACGCGGGAGAAACAGAGAAGTTAGCCACGGGAGACCGGAGACGCGGGAGAAACAGAGAAGTTAGACACGGGACACCGGAGACGCGGGAGAAACAGAGAAGTTAGACACGGGACACCGGAGACGCGGGAGAAACAGAGAAGTTAGACACGGGACACCGAAGACGCGGGAGACACAGTGAAGTTAGACACGAGACACCGAAGACGCGGGAGAAACAGTGAAGTTAGACACGGGACACCGAAGACGCGGGAGAAACAGTGAAGTTAGACACGAGACACCGGAGACGCGGGGGAAACAGTAAAGTTAGACACGGGACACCGGAGACGCGGGAGAAACAGTGAAGTCAGACACGTTACACCGGAGACGCGGGAGAAACAGAGAAGTTAGACACGGGACACCGGAGACGCGGGAGAAACAGTGGAGTTAGACACGGGACACCGGAGACGCGGAAGAAACAGTGAAGTCAGACACGGGACACCGGAGACGCGGGAGAAACATAGAAGTTAGACACGGGACACCGGAGACGCGGGAGAAACAGTGGAGTTAGACACGGGACACCGGAGACGCGGAAGAAACAGTGAAATCAGACACGGGACACCGGAGACGCGTTAGAAACAGTGAAGTTAGACACGGGACACCGGAGACGCGGGAGAAACCGTGAAATTATACACGGAACACCGGAAACCCGGGAGAAACAGTGAAGTTAGAGACGGGACACCGGAGACGCGGGAGAAACAGTGAAGTTAGACACGGGACACCGGAGACGCGGGAGAAACAGTGAAGTCAGACACGGGACACCGGAAACCCGGGAGAAACAGTAAAGTTAGACACGGGACACCGGAGACGCGGGAGAAACAGTGAAGTTAGACACGGGACACCGGAGACGCGGGAGAAACATAGAAGTTAGACACGGGACACCGGAGACGCGGGAGAAACAGTAAAGTTAGACACGGGACACCGGAGACGCGGGAGAAACAGTGAAGTCAGACACGGGACACCGGAGACGCGGGAGAAACAGTGAAGTTAGACACGGGACACCGGAGACGCGGGAGAAACAGAGAACTTAGACACGGGACACGACAGACACGGGAGAAACAGTGAAGTTAGACACGGGACACCGGAGACGCGGGAGAAACAGTGAAGTTAGACACGCGACACCGGAGACGCGGGAGAAACAGTGAAGTGAGACACGCGACACCGGAGACGCGGGAGAAACAGTGAAGTTAGACACGGGACACCGGAGACGCGGGAGAAACAGTGAAGTGAGACACGGGACACCGGAGACGCGGGAGAAACAGTGAAGTTAGACACGGGACACCGGAGACGCGGGAGAAACCGTGAAATTATACACGGAACACCGGAACCCGGGAGAAACAGTGAAGTTAGACACGGGACACCGGAAACGCGGGAGAAACAGTGAAGTCAGACACGGGACACCGGAAACCCGGGAGAAACAGTAAAGTTAGACACGGGACACCGGAGACGCGGGAGAAACAGTGAAGTCAGACACGGGACACCGGAGACGCGGGAGAAACAGTGAAGTTAGACACGGGACACCGGAGACGCGGGAGAAACAGTGAAGTTAGACACGGGACACCGGAGACGCGGAAGAAACAGTGAAGTCAGACACGGGACACCGGAGACGCGTTAGAAACAGAGAAGATAGACACGGGACACCGGAGACCCGGGAGAAACAGAGAAGTTAGACACGGGACACCGGAGACGCGGGAGAAACAGTGAAGTTAGACACGGGACACCGGAGACCCGGGAGAAACAGTGAAGTTAGACACGGGACACCGGAGACCCGGGAGAAACAGAGAAGTTAGACACGGGACACCGGAGACCCGGGAGAAACAGAGAAGTTAGACATGGGACACCGGAGACCCGGGAGAAACAGAGAAGTTAGACACGGGACACCGGAGACGCGGGAGAAACAGAGAAGTTAGCCACGGGACACCGGAGACGCGGGAGAAACAGAGAAGTTAGACACGGGACACCGGAGACGCGGGAGAAACAGAGAAGTTAGACACGGGACACCGAAGACGCGGGAGAAACAGAGAAGTTAGACACGGGACACCGAAGACGCGGGAGAAACAGTGAATTTAGACACGAGACACCGAAGACGCGGGAGAAACAGTGAAGTTAGACACGGGGCACCGAAGACGCGGGAGAAACAGTGAAGTTAGACACGGGACACCGGAGACGCGGGGGAAACAGAGAAGTTAGACACGGGACACCGGAGACGCGGGAGAAACAGAGAAGTTAGACACGGGACACCGGAGACCCGGGAGAAACAGAGAAGTTAGACACGGGACACCGGAGACCCGGGAGAAACAGAGAAGTTAGACACGGGACACCGGAGACGCGGGAGAAACAGAGAAGTTAGACACGGGAGACCGGAGACGCGGGAGAAACAGTGAAGTTAGACACGGGACACGGGAGACACGGGAGAAACAGTGAAGTTAGACGCGGGACACCGGAAACGCGGGAGAAACAGAGAAGTTAGACACGGGACACCGGAGACGCGGGAGAAACAGTGAAGTTTGACACGGGACACCGGAGACGCGGGAGAAACAGTGAAGTTTGACACGGGACACCGGAGACGCGGGAGAAACAGAGAAGATAGACACGGGACACCGGAGACGCGGGAGAAACGGAGAAGTTAGACACCGGATACCGAAGACTCGGGAGAAACAGTGCAGTCAGACACGGGATACCGGAGACGCGGGAGAAACAGTGAAGTCAGACACGGGACACCGGAGACGCGGGAGAAACAGTGAAGTTAGACACGGGACACCGGAGACGCGGGAGAAACAGTGAAGTTAGACACGCGACACCGGAGACGCGGAAGAAACAGTGAAGTCAGACACGGGACACCGGAGACGCGTTAGAAACAGAGAAGTTAGACACGGGACACCGGAGACGCGGGAGAAACCTTGAAATTAGACACGGGACACCGGAAACCCGGGAGAAACAGTGACGTTAGACATGGGACACCGGAGACGCGGGAGAAACAATGAAGTTAGACACGGGACACCGGAGACCCGGGAGAAACAGAGAAGTTAGACACGGGACACCGGAGACGCGGGAGAAACAGAGAAGTTAGACACGGGACACCGGAGACGCGGGAGAAACAGTGAAGTTAGACACGGGACACCGGAGACCCGGGAGAAACAGTGAAGTTAGACACGGGACACCGGAGACCCGGGAAAAACAGAGAAGTTAGACACGGGACACCGGAGACGCGGGAGAAACAGAGAAGTTAGACATGGGACACCGGAGACCCGGGAGAAACAGAGAAGTTAAACACGGGACACCGGAGACGCGGGAGAAACAGAGAAGTTAGCCACGGGAGACCGGAGACGCGGGAGAAACAGAGAAGTTAGACACGGGACACCGGAGACGCGGGAGAAACAGAGAAGTTAGACACGGGACACCGGAGACGCGGGAGAAACAGAGAAGTTAGACACGGGACACCGAAGACGCGGGAGACACAGTGAAGTTAGACACGAGACACCGAAGACGCGGGAGAAACAGTGAAGTTAGACACGGGACACCGAAGACGCGGGAGAAACAGTGAAGTTAGACACGAGACACCGGAGACGCGGGGGAAACAGTAAAGTTAGACACGGGACACCGGAGACGCGGGAGAAACAGTGAAGTCAGACACGGGACACCGGAGACGCGGGAGAAACAGAGAAGTTAGACACGGGACACCGGAGACGCGGGAGAAACAGAGAAGTTAGACACGGGACACCGGAGGCCCGGGAGAAACAGAGCAGTTAGACACGGGACACCGGAGACCCGGGAGAAACAGAGAAGTTAGACACGGGACACCGGAGACGCGGGAGAAACAGAGAAGTTAGACACGGGACACCGGAGACGCGGGAGAAACAGTGAAGTTAGACACGGGACACGGGAGACACGGGAAAAACAGTGCAGTTAGACGCGGGACACCGGAGACGCGGGAGAAACAGAGAAGTTAGACACGGGACACCGGAGACGCGGGAGAAACAGTGAAGTTCGACACGGGACACCGGAGACGCGGGAGAAACAGTGAAGTTTGACACTGGACACCGGAGACGCGGGAGAAACAGAGAAGTTAGACACGGGACACCGGAGACGCGGGAGAAACAGTGGAGTTAGACACGGGACACCGGAGACGCGGAAGAAACAGTGAAGGCAGACACGGGACACCGGAGACGCGGGAGAAACATAGAAGTTAGACACGGGACACCGGAGACGCGGGAGAAACAGTGGAGTTAGACACGGGACACCGGAGACGCGGAAGAAACAGTGAAGTCAGACACGGGACACCGGAAACCCGGGAGAAACAGTAAAGTTAGACACGGGACACCGGAGACGCGGGAGAAACAGTGAAGTTAGACACGGGACACCGGAGACGCGGGAGAAACAGAGAAGTTAGACACGAGACACCGGAGACGCGGGAGAAACAGTAAAGTTAGACACGGGACACCGGAGACGCGGGAGAAACAGTGAAGTCAGACACGGGACACCGGAGACGCGGGAGAAACAGTGAAGTTAGACACGGGACACCGGAGACGCGGGAGAAACAGAGAACTTAGACACGGGACACGACAGACACGGGAGAAACAGTGAAGTTAGACACGGGACACCGGAGAGGCGGGAAAAACAGTGAAGTCAGACACGGGACACCGGAGACGCGGGAGAAACAGAGAAGTTAGACATGGGACACCGGAGACGCGGGAGAAACAGAGAAGTTAGACACGGGACACCGGAGACCCGGGAGAAACAGAGAAGTTAGACACGGGACACCGGAGACCCGGGAGAAACAGAGAAGTTAGACACGGGACACCGGAGACGCGGGAGAAACAGAGAAGTTAGACACGGGACACCGGAGACGCGGGAGAAACAGTGAAGTTAGACACGGGACACGGGAGACACGGGAAAAACAGTGAAGTTAGACGCGGGACACCGGAGACGCGGGAGAAACAGAGAAGTTAGACACGGGACACCGGAGACGCGGGAGAAACAGTGAAGTTAGACACGGGACACCGGAGACGCGGGAGAAACGGAGAAGTTAGACACGGGACACCGAAGACTCGGGAGAAACAGTGCAGTCAGACACGGGACACGGGAGACACGGGAGAAACAGTGAAGTTAGACACGGGACACCGGAGACGCGGGAGAAACAGTGAAGTTAGACACGGGACACCGGAGACGCGGAAGAAACACTGAAGTCAGACACGGGACACCGGAGACGCGGGAGAAACAGTGAAGTTAGACACGGGACACCGGAGACGCGTTAGAAACAGTGAAGTTAGACACGGGACACGACAGACACGGGAGAAACAGTGAAGTTAGACAAGGGACACCGGAGACGCGGGAGAAACAGAGAAGTTAGACACGGGACACCGGAGACGCGGGAGAAACAGAGAAGTTAGACACGGGACACCGAAGACGCGGGAGAAACCGTGAAATTAGACACGGGACACCGGAAACCCGGGAGAAACAGAGAAGTTAGACACGGGACACCGGAGACGCGGGAGAAACAGTGAAGTCAGACACGGGACACCGGAAACCCGGGAGAAACAGTAAAGTTAGACACGGGACACCGGAGACGCGGGAGAAACAGTGAAGTCAGACACGGGACACCGGAGACGCGGGAGAAACAGTGAAGTTAGACACGGGACACCGGAGACGCGGGAGAAACAGTGAAGTTAGACACGGGACACCGGAGACGCGGAAGAAACAGTGAAGTCAGACACGGGACACCGGAGACGCGTTAGAAACAGAGAAGTTAGACACGGGACACCGGAGACGCGGGAGAAACCTTGAAAATAGACACGGGACACCGGAAACCCGGGAAAACAGTGACGTTAGACGTGGGACACCGGAGACCCGGGAGAAACAGAGAAGTTAGACACGGGACACCGGAGACCCGGGAGAAACAGAGAAGTTAGCCACGGGAGACCGGAGACGCGGGAGAAACAGAGAAGTTAGACACGGGACACCGGAGACGCGGGAGAAACAGAGAAGTTAGACACGGGACACCGGAGACGCGGGAGAAACAGAGAAGTTAGACACGGGACACCGAAGACGCGGGAGACACAGTGAAGTTAGACACGAGACACCGAAGACGCGGGAGAAACAGTGAAGTTAGACACGGGACACCGAAGACGCGGGAGAAACAGTGAAGTTAGACACGAGACACCGGAGACGCGGGGGAAACAGTAAAGTTAGACACGGGACACCGGAGACGCGGGAGAAACAGTGAAGTCAGACACGTTACACCGGAGACGCGGGAGAAACAGAGAAGTTAGACACGGGACACCGGAGCCGCGGGAGAAACAGTGGAGTTAGACACGGGACACCGGAGACGCGGAAGAAACAGTGAAGTCAGACACGGGACACCGGAGACGCGGGAGAAACATAGAAGTTAGACACGGGACACCGGAGACGCGGGAGAAACAGTGGAGTTAGACACGGGACACCGGAGACGCGGAAGAAACAGTGAAGTCAGACACGGGACACCGGAGACGCGTTAGAAACAGTGAAGTTAGACACGGGACACCGGAGACGCGGGAGAAACAGTGAAGTTAGACACGGGACACCGGAGACGCGGGAGAAACGGAGAAGTTAGACACGGGACACCGAAGACTCGGGAGAAACAGTGCAGTCAGACACGGGACACGGGAGACACGGGAGAAACAGTGAAGTTAGACACGGGACACCGGAGACGCGGGAGAAACAGTGAAGTTAGACACGGGACACCGGAGACGCGGAAGAAACACTGAAGTCAGACACGGGACACCGGAGACGCGGGAGAAACAGTGAAGTTAGACACGGGACACCGGAGACGCGTTAGAAACAGTGAAGTTAGACACGGGACACGACAGACACGGGAGAAACAGTGAAGTTAGACAAGGGACACCGGAGACGCGGGAGAAACAGAGAAGTTAGACACGGGACACCGGAGACGCGGGAGAAACAGAGAAGTTAGACACGGGACACCGAAGACGCGGGAGAAACCGTGAAATTAGACACGGGACACCGGAAACCCGGGAGAAACAGAGAAGTTAGACACGGGACACCGGAGACGCGGGAGAAACAGTGAAGTCAGACACGGAACACCGGAAACCCGGGAGAAACAGTAAAGTTAGACACGGGACACCGGAGACGCGGGAGAAACAGTGAAGTCAGACACGGGACACCGGAGACGCGGGAGAAACAGTGAAGTTAGACACGGGACACCGGAGACGCGGGAGAAACAGTGAAGTTAGACACGGGACACCGGAGACGCGGAAGAAACAGTGAAGTCAGACACGGGACACCGGAGACGCGTTAGAAACAGAGAAGTTAGACACGGGACACCGGAGACGCGGGAGAAACCTTGAAAATAGACACGGGACACCGGAAACCCGGGAAAACAGTGACGTTAGACGTGGGACACCGGAGACCCGGGAGAAACAGAGAAGTTAGACACGGGACACCGGAGACCCGGGAGAAACAGAGAAGTTAGCCACGGGAGACCGGAGACGCGGGAGAAACAGAGAAGTTAGACACGGGACACCGGAGACGCGGGAGAAACAGAGAAGTTAGACACGGGACACCGGAGACGCGGGAGAAACAGAGAAGTTAGACACGGGACACCGAAGACGCGGGAGACACAGTGAAGTTAGACACGAGACACCGAAGACGCGGGAGAAACAGTGAAGTTAGACACGGGACACCGAAGACGCGGGAGAAACAGTGAAGTTAGACACGAGACACCGGAGACGCGGGGGAAACAGTAAAGTTAGACACGGGACACCGGAGACGCGGGAGAAACAGTGAAGTCAGACACGTTACACCGGAGACGCGGGAGAAACAGAGAAGTTAGACACGGGACACCGGAGCCGCGGGAGAAACAGTGGAGTTAGACACGGGACACCGGAGACGCGGAAGAAACAGTGAAGTCAGACACGGGACACCGGAGACGCGGGAGAAACATAGAAGTTAGACACGGGACACCGGAGACGCGGGAGAAACAGTGGAGTTAGACACGGGACACCGGAGACGCGGAAGAAACAGTGAAGTCAGACACGGGACACCGGAGACGCGTTAGAAACAGTGAAGTTAGACACGGGACACCGGAGACGCGGGAGAAACCGTGAAATTATACACGGAACACCGGAAACCCGGGAGAAACAGTGAAGTTAGAGACGGGACACCGGAGACGCGGGAGAAACAGTGAAGTCAGACACGGGACACCGGAAACCCGGGAGAAACAGTGAAGTTAGACACGGGACACCGGAGACGCGGGAGAAACAGTGAAGTTAGACACGGGACACCGGAGACGCAGGAGAAACAGAGAAGTTAGACACGGGACACCGGAGACGCGGGAGAAACAGTAAAGTTAGACACGGGACACCGGAGACGCGGGAGAAACAGTGAAGTCAGACACGGGACACCGGAGACGCGGGAGAAACAGTGAAGTTAGACACGGGACACCGGAGACGCGGAAGAAACAGTGAAGTCAGACACGGGACACCGGAGACGCGGGAGAAACAGTGAAGTTAGACACGGGACACCGGAGACGCGTTAGAAACAGTGAAGTTAGACACGGGACACGACAGACACGGGAGAAACAGTGAAGTTAGACAAGGGACACCGGAGACGCGGGAGAAACAGAGAAGTTAGACACGGGACACCGGAGACGCGGGAGAAACAGAGAAGTTAGACACGGGACACCGAAGACGCGGGAGAAACCGTGAAATTAGACACGGGACACCGGAAACCCGGGAGAAACAGAGAAGTTAGACACGGGACACCGGAGACGCGGGAGAAACAGTGAAGTCAGACACGGGACACCGGAAACCCGGGAGAAACAGTAAAGTTAGACACGGGACACCGGAGACGCGGGAGAAACAGTGAAGTCAGACACGGGACACCGGAGACGCGGGAGAAACAGTGAAGTTAGACACGGGACACCGGAGACGCGGGAGAAACAGTGAAGTTAGACACGGGACACCGGAGACGCGGAAGAAACAGTGAAGTCAGACACGGGACACCGGAGACGCGTTAGAAACAGAGAAGTTAGACACGGGACACCGGAGACGCGGGAGAAACCTTGAAATTAGACACGGGACACCGGAAACCCGGGAAAAACAGTGACGTTAGACATGGGACACCGGAGACCCGGGAGAAACAGAGAAGTTAGACACGGGACACCGGAGACCCGGGAGAAACAGAGAAGTTAGACACGGGACACCGGAGACGCGGGAGAAACAGTGAAGTTAGACACGGGACACGGGAGACCCGGGAGAAACAGTGAAGTTAGACACGGGACACCGGAGACCCGGGAAAAACAGAGAAGTTAGACACGGGACACCGGAGACCCGGGAGAAACAGAGAAGTTAGACATGGGACACCGGAGACCCGGGAGAAACAGAGAAGTTAGACACGGGACACCGGAGACGCGGGAGAAACAGAGAAGTTAGCCACGGGAGACCGGAGACGCGGGAGAAACAGAGAAGTTAGACACGGGACACCGGAGACGCGGGAGAAACAGAGAAGTTAGACACGGGACACCGGAGACGCGGGAGAAACAGAGAAGTTAGACACGGGACACCGAAGACGCGGGAGACACAGTGAAGTTAGACACGAGACACCGAAGACGCGGGAGAAACAGTGAAGTTAGACACGGGACACCGAAGACGCGGGAGAAACAGTGAAGTTAGACACGAGACACCGGAGACGCGGGGGAAACAGTAAAGTTAGACACGGGACACCGGAGACGCGGGAGAAACAGTGAAGTCAGACACGTTACACCGGAGACGCGGGAGAAACAGAGAAGTTAGACACGGGACACCGGAGACGCGGGAGAAACAGCGGAGTTAGACACGGGACACCGGAGACGCGGAAGAAACAGTGAAGTCAGACACGGGACACCGGAGACGCGGGAGAAACATAGAAGTTAGACACGGGACACCGGAGACGCGGGAGAAACAGTGGAGTTAGACACGGGACACCGGAGACGCGGAAGAAACAGTGAAATCAGACACGGGACACCGGAGACGCGTTAGAAACAGTGAAGTTAGACACGGGACACCGGAGACGCGGGAGAAACCGTGAAATTATACACGGAACACCGGAAACCCGGGAGAAACAGTGAAGTTAGAGACGGGACACCGGAGACGCGGGAGAAACAGTGAAGTCAGACACGGGACACCGGAAACCCGGGAGAAACAGTAAAGTTAGACACGGGACACCGGAGACGCGGGAGAAACAGTGAAGTTAGACACGGGACACCGGAGACGCGGGAGAAACAGAGAAGTTAGACACGGGACACCGGAGACGCGGGAGAAACAGTAAAGTTAGACACGGGACACCGGAGACGCGGGAGAAACAGTGAAGTCAGACACGGGACACCGGAGACGCGGGAGAAACAGTGAAGTTAGACACGGGACACCGGAGACGCGGGAGAAACAGAGAACTTAGACACGGGACACGACAGACACGGGAGAAACAGTGAAGTTAGACCCGGGACACCGGAGACGCGGGAGAAACAGTGAAGTTAGACACGCGACACCGGAGACGCGGGAGAAACAGTGAAGTGAGACACGCGACACCGGAGACGCGGGAGAAACAGTGAAGTTAGACACGGGACACCGGAGACGCGGGAGAAACAGTGAAGTTAGACACGGGACACCGGAGACGCGGGAGAAACAGTGAAGTTAGACACGGGACACCGGAGACGCGGGAGAAACAGTGAAATTATACACGGAACACCGGAACCCGGGAGAAACAGTGAAGTTAGACACGGGACACCGGAAACGCGGGAGAAACAGTGAAGTTAGACACGGGACACCGGAAACGCGGGAGAAACAGTGAAGTCAGACACGGGACACAGGAGACGCGGGAGAAACAGTGAAGTTAGACACGGGACACCGGAGACGCGGGAGAAACAGTGAAGTTAGACACGGGACACCGGAGACGCGGAAGAAACAGTGAAGTCAGACACGGGACACCGGAGACGCGTTAGAAACAGAGAAGTTTGACACGGGACACCGGAGACTCGGGAGAAACCTTGAAATTAGACACGGGACACCGGAAACCCGGGAGAAACAGTGACGTTAGACATGGGACACCGGAGACGCGGGAGAAACAGTGAAGTTAGACACGGGACACCGGAGACCCGGGAGAAACAGAGAAGATAGACACGGGACACCGGAGACCCGGGAGAAACAGAGAAGTTAGACACGGGACACCGGAGACGCGGGAGAAACAGTGAAGTTAGACACGGGACACCGGAGACCCGGGAGAAACAGTGAAGTTAGACACGGGACACCGGAGACCCGGGAGAAACAGAGAAGTTAGACACGGGACACCGGAGACCCGGGAGAAACAGAGAAGTTAGACATGGGACACCGGAGACCCGGGAGAAACAGAGAAGTTAGACACGGGACACCGGAGACCCGGGAGAAACAGAGAAGTTAGCCACGGGACACCGGAGACGCGGGAGAAACAGAGAAGTTAGACACGGGACACCGGAGACGCGGGAGAAACAGAGAAGTTAGACACGGGACACCGAAGACGCGGGAGAAACAGATAAGTTAGACACGGGACACCGAAGACGCGGGAGAAACAGTCAATTTAGACACGAGACACCGAAGACGCGGGAGAAACAGTGAAGTTAGACACGGGGCACCGAAGACGCGGGAGAAACAGTGAAGTTAGACACGGGACACCGGAGACGCGGGGGAAACAGAGAAGTTAGACACGGGACACCGGAGACGCGGGAGAAACAGAGAAGTTAGACACGGGACACCGGAGACCCGGGAGAAACAGAGAAGTTAGACACGGGACACCGGAGACCCGGGAGAAACAGTGAAGTTAGACACGGGACACCGGAGACGCGGGAGAAACAGAGAAGTTAGACACGGGAGACCGGAGACGCGGGAGAAACAGTGAAGTTAGACACGGGACACGGGAGACACGGGAGAAACAGTGAAGTTAGACGCGGGACACCGGAAACGCGGGAGAAACAGAGAAGTTAGACACGGGACACCGGAGACGCGGGAGAAACAGTGAAGTTTGACACGGGACACCGGAGACGCGGGAGAAACAGTGAAGTTTGACACGGGACACCGGAGACGCGGGAGAAACAGAGAAGATAGACACGGGACACCGGAGACGCGGGAGAAACGGAGAAGTTAGACACCGGATACCGAAGACTCGGGAGAAACAGTGCAGTCAGACACGGGACACGGGAGACACGGGAGAAACAGTGAAGTTAGACACGGGACACCGGAGACGCGGAAGAAACAGTGAAGTCAGACACGGGACACCGGAGACGCGGGAGAAACAGTGAAGTTAGACACGGGACACCGGAGACGCGTTAGAAACAGTGAAGTTAGACACGGGACACGACAGACACGGGAGAAACAGTGAAGTTAGACACGGGACACCGGAGACGCGGGAGAAACAGAGAAGTTAGACACGGGACACCGGAAACCCGGGAGAAACAGAGAAGTTAGACACGGGACACCGGAGACGCGGGAGAAACAGTGAAGTTAGACACGGGACACCGGAGACCCGGGAGAAACAGTGAAGTTAGACACGGGACACCGGAGACCCGGGAAAAACAGAGAAGTTAGACACGGGACACCGGAGACGCGGGAGAAACAGAGAAGTTAGACAAGGGACACCGGAGACGCGTTAGAAACAGTGAAGTTAGACACGGGACACGACAGACACGGGAGAAACAGTGAAGTTAGACACGGGACACCGGAGACCCGGGAGAAACAGAGAAGTTAGACACGGGACACCGGAGACGCGGGAGAAACATAGAAGTTAGACACGGGACACCGCAGACGCGGGAGAAACAGTGAAGTTAGACACGGGACACCGGAGACGCGGGAGAAACAGTGAAGTTAGACACGGGACACGGGAGACCCGGGAGAAACAGTGAAGTTAGACGCGGGACATCGGAGACGCGGGAGAAACAGAGAAGTTAGACACGGGACACGACAGACACGGGAGAAACAGTGAAGTTAGACACGGGACACCGGAGACGCGTTAGAAACAGTGCAGTCAGACACGGGACACGGGAGAAACAGTGAAGTTAGACACGGGACACCGGAGACGCGGGAGAAACAGTGAAGTTTGACACGGGACACCGGAGACGCGGAAGAAGCAGAGAAGTCAGACACGGGACACCGGAGACGCGGGAGAAACAGTGAAGTTAGACACGGGACACCGGAGACGCGGGAGAAACAGTGAAGTTAGACACGGGACACCGGAGACGCGGAAGAAACAGTGAAGTCAGACACGGGACACCGGAGACGCGTTAGAAACAGAGAAGTTAGACACGGGACACCGGAGACGCGGGAGAAACAGTGAAAGTAGCCACGGGACACCGGAAACACGGGAGAAACAGTGAAGTTAGACACGGGACACCGGAGACGCGTTAGAAACAGAGAAGTTAGACACGGGACACCGGAGACCCGAGAGAAACAGAGAAGTTAGACACGGGACACCGGAGACCCGGGAGAAACAGAGAAGTTAGACACGGGACACCGGAGACGCGGGAGAAACATAGAAGTTAGACACGGGACACCGCAGACGCGGGAGAAACAGTGAAGTTAGACACGGGACACCGGAGACCCTGGAGAAACAGTGAAGTTAGACACGGGACACGGGAGACACGGGAGAAACAGTGAAGTTAGACGCGGGACACCGGAGACGCAGGAGAAACAGAGAAGTTAGACACGGGACACGACAGACACGGGAGAAACAGTGAAGTTAGACACGGGACACCGGAGACGCGGGAGAAACAGTGAAGTTTGACACGGGACACCGGAGACGCGGGAGAAACAGAGAAGTTAGACACGGGACACCGGAGACGCGCGAGAAACGGAGATGTTTAACACGGGACACCGAAGACGCGGGAGAAACAGTGCAGTCAGACACGGGACACGGGAGACACGGGAGAAACAGTGAAGTTAGACACGGGACACCGGAGACGCTGGAGAAACAGTGAAGTTAGACACGGGACACCGGAGACGCGGAAGAAACAGTGAAGTCACACACGGGACACCGGAGACGCGGGAGAAACAGTGAAGTTAGACACGGGACACCGGAGACCCGGGAGAACAGTGAAGTTAGACACGGGACACCGGAGACGCGTTAGAAACGGTGAAGTTAGACACGGGACACCGGAGGCGCGGGAGAAACAGTGAAGTTAGACACGGGACACCGGAGACGCGGAAGAAACAGTGAAGTTAGACACGGGACACCGGAGACGCGGGAGAAACAGTGAAGTTAGACACGGGACACCGGAGACGCGGGAGAAACAGTGGAGTTAGACACGGGACACCGGAGACGCGTTAGAAACCGTGAAGTTAGACACGGGACACCGGAGACGCGGAGAAACAGTGAAGTTAGACACGGGACACGACAGACACGGGAGAAACAGTGATGTTAGACACGGGACACCGGAGACGCGGGAGAAACAGTGAAGTTAGACACGGGACACCGGAGACGCGGGAGAAACAGAGGAGTTAGACACGGGACACCGGAGACGCGTTAGAAAGAGTGAAGTTAGACACGGGACATCGGAGACGCGGAGAAACAGTGAAGTTAGACACGGGACACGACAGACACGGGAGAAACAGTGAAGTTAGACACGGGACACCGGAGACGCGGGAGAAACAGTGAAGTTAGACACGGTACACCGGAGACGCGGGAGAAACAGAGAAGTTAGACACGGGACACCGGAGACGCGGGAGAAACAGAGAAGTTAGACACGGGACACCGAAGACGCGGGAGAAACAGTGCAGTCAGACACGGGACACGGGAGACATCAGAGAAACAGTGAAGTTAGACGCGGGGCACCGGAGACGCGGGAAAAACAGAGAACTTAGACACGGGACACGACAGACACGGGAGAAACAGTGAAGTTAGACACGGGACACCGGAGACGCGGGAGAAACAGTGAAGTTAGACACGCGACACCGGAGACGCGGGAGAAACAGTGAAGTTAGACACGGGACACCGGAGACGCGGGAGAAACAGTGAAGTCAGACACGGGACGCCGGAGACGCGTTAGAAACAGAGAAGTTAGACACGGGACACCGGAGACGCGGGAGAAACAGTGAAATTAGCCACGGGACACCGGAAACCCGCGAGAAACAGTGAAGTTAGACACGGGACACCGGAGATGCGTTAGAAACAGGGAAGTTAGACACGGGACACCGGAGACCCGAGAGAAACAGAGAAGTTAGACACGGGACACCGGAGACGCGGGAGAAACAGAGAAGTTAGACACGGGACACCGGAGACCCGGGAGAAACAGTGAAGTTAGACACGGGACACCGCAGACGCGGGAGAAACAGTGAAGTTAGACACGGGACACCGGAGACCCTGGAGAAACAGTGAAGTTAGACACGGGACACGGGAGACACGGGAGAAACAGTGAAGTTAGACGCGGGACACCGGAGACGCGGGAGAAACAGAGAAGTTAGACACGGGACACGACAGACACGGGAGAAACAGTGAAGTTAGACACGGGACACCGGAGACGCTCGAGAAACAGTGAAGTTTGACACGGGACACCGGAGACGCGGGAGAAACAGAGAAGTTAGACACGGGACACCGGAGACGCGGGAGAAACGGAGAAGTTAGACACGGGACACCGAAGACGCGGGAGAAACAGTGCAGTCAGACACGGGACATGGGAGACACGGGAGAAACAGTGAAGTTAGACACGGGACACCGGAGACGCGGGAGAAACAGTGAAGTTAGACACGGGACACCGGAGATGCGGAAGAAACAGTGAAGTCACACACGGGACACCGGAGACGCGGGAGAAACAGTGAAGTTAGACACGGGACACCGGAGACCCGGGAGAACAGTGAAGTTAGACACGGGACACCGGAGACGCGTTAGAAACGGTGAAGTTAGACACGGGACACCGGAGGCGCGGGAGAAACAGTGAAGTTAGACACGGGACACCGGAGACGCGGAAGAAACAGTGAAGTTAGACACGGGACACCGGAGACGCGGGAGAAACAGTGAAGTTAGACACGGGACACCGGAGACGCGGGAGAAACAGTGGAGTTAGACACGGGACACCGGAGACGCGGGAGAAACCGTGAAGTTAGACACGGGACACCGGAGACGCGGAGAAACAGTGAAGTTAGACACGGGACAGGACAGACACGGGAGAAACAGTGATGTTAGACACGGGACACCGGAGACGCGGGAGAAACAGTGAAGTTAGACACGGGACACCGGAGACGCGGGAGAAACAGAGGAGTTAGACACGGGACACCGGAGACGCGTTAGAAACAGTGAAGTTAGACACGGGACATCGGAGACGCGGAGAAACAGTGAAGTTAGACACGGGACACGACAGACACGGGAGAAACAGTGAAGTTAGACACGGGACACCGGAGACGCGGGAGAAACAGTGAAGTTAGACACGGTACACCGGAGACGCGGGAGAAACAGAGAAGTTAGACACGGGACACCGGAGACGCGGGAGAAACAGAGAAGTTAGACACGGGACACCGAAGACGCGGGAGAAACAGTGCAGTCAGACACGGGACACGGGAGACATGAGAGAAACAGTGAAGTTAGACGCGGGGCACCGGAGACGCGGGAAAAACAGAGAACTTAGACACGGGACACGACAGACACGGGAGAAACGGTGAAGTTAGACACGGGACACCGGAGACGCGGGAGAAACAGTGAAGTTAGACACGCGACACCGGAGACGCGGGAGAAACAGTGAAGTTAGACACGGGACACCGGAGACGCGGGAGAAACAGAGAACTTAGACACGGGACACGACAGACACGGGAGAAACAGTGAAGTTAGACACGGGACACCGGAGACGCAGGAGAAACAGTGAAGTTAGACACGCGACACCGGAGACGCGGGAGAAACAGTGAAGTTAGACACGCGACACCGGAGACGCGGGAGAAACAGTGAAGTTAGACACGGGACACCGGAGACGCGGGAGAAACAGTGAAGTTAGACACGGGACACCGGAGACGCGGGAGAAACAGTGAAGTTAGACACGGGACACCGGAGACGCGGGAGAAACACTGAAGTTAGACGCGGGACACCGGAAACGCGGGAGAAACAGAGAAGTTAGACACGGGACACCGGAGACGCGGGAGAAACAGTGAAGTCAGACACGGGACACCGGAGACGCGGGAGAAACAGTGAAGTTAGACACGGGACACCGGAGACGCGGAAGAAACAGTGAAGTCAGACACGGGACACCGGAGACGCGTTAGAAACAGTGAAGTTAGACACGGGACACCGGAGACGCGGGAGAAACCGTGAAATTATACACGGAACACCGGAACCCGGGAGAAACAGTGAAGTTAGACACGGGACACCGGAGACGCGGGAGAAACAGTGAAGTCAGACACGGGACACCGGAAACCCGGGAGAAACAGTAAAGTTAGACACGGGACACCGGAGACGCGGGAGAAACAGTGAAGTCAGACACGGGACACCGGAGACGCGGGAGAAACAGTGAAGTTAGACACGGGACACCGGAGACGCGGGAGAAACAGTGAAGTTAGACACGGGACACCGGAGACGCGGAAGAAACAGTGAAGTCAGACACGGGACACCGGAGACGCGTTAGAAACAGAGAAGTTAGACACGGGACACCGGAGACTCGGGAGAAACCTTGAAATTAGACACGGGACACCGGAAACCCGGGAGAAACAGTGACGTTAGACATGGGACACCGGAGACGCGGGAGAAACAGTGAAGTTAGACACGGGACACCGGAGACCCGGGAGAAACAGAGAAGATAGACACGGGACACCGGAGACCCGGGAGAAACAGAGAAGTTAGACACGGAACACCGGAGACGCGGGAGAAACAGTGAAGTTAGACACGGGACACCGGAGACCCGGGAGAAACAGTGAAGTTAGACACGGGACACCGGAGACCCGGGAGAAACAGAGAAGTTAGACACGGGACACCGGAGACCCGGGAGAAACAGAGAAGTTAGACATGGGACACCGGAGACCCGGGAGAAACAGAGAAGTTAGACACGGGACACCGGAGACGCGGGAGAAACAGAGAAGTTAGCCACGGGACACCGGAGACGCGGGAGAAACAGAGAAGTTAGACACGGGACACCGGAGACGCGGGAGAAACAGAGAAGTTAGACACGGGACACCGAAGACGCGGGAGAAACAGAGAAGTTAGACACGGGACACCGAAGACGCGGGAGAAACAGTGAATTTAGACACGAGACACCGAAGACGCGGGAGAAACAGTGAAGTTAGACACGGGGCACCGAAGACGCGGGAGAAACTGTGAAGTTAGACACGGGACACCGGAGACGCGGGAGAAACAGAGAAGTCAGACACGGGACACCGGAGACGCGGGAGAAACAGTGAAGTTAGACACGGGACACCGGAGACGCGGGAGAAACAGTGAAGTTAGACACGGTACACCGGAGACGCGGGAGAAACAGAGAAGTTAGACACGGGACACCGGAGACGCGGGAGAAACAGAGAAGTTAGACACGGGACACCGAAGACGCGGGAGAAACAGTGCAGTCAGACACGGGACACGGGAGACATGAGAGAAACAGTGAAGTTAGACGCGGGGCACCGGAGACGCGGGAAAAACAGAGAACTTAGACACGGGACACGACAGACACGGGAGAAACGGTGAAGTTAGACACGGGACACCGGAGACGCGGGAGAAACAGTGAAGTTAGACACGCGACACCGGAGACGCGGGAGAAACAGTGAAGTTAGACACGGGACACCGGAGACGCGGGAGAAACAGAGAACTTAGACACGGGACACGACAGACACGGGAGAAACAGTGAAGTTAGACACGGGACACCGGAGACGCAGGAGAAACAGTGAAGTTAGACACGCGACACCGGAGACGCGGGAGAAACAGTGAAGTTAGACACGCGACACCGGAGACGCGGGAGAAACAGTGAAGTTAGACACGGGACACCGGAGACGCGGGAGAAACAGTGAAGTTAGACACGGGACACCGGAGACGCGGGAGAAACAGTGAAGTTAGACACGGGACACCGGAGACGCGGGAGAAACACTGAAGTTAGACGCGGGACACCGGAAACGCGGGAGAAACAGAGAAGTTAGACACGGGACACCGGAGACGCGGGAGAAACAGTGAAGTCAGACACGGGACACCGGAGACGCGGGAGAAACAGTGAAGTTAGACACGGGACACCGGAGACGCGGAAGAAACAGTGAAGTCAGACACGGGACACCGGAGACGCGTTAGAAACAGTGAAGTTAGACACGGGACACCGGAGACGCGGGAGAAACCGTGAAATTATACACGGAACACCGGAACCCGGGAGAAACAGTGAAGTTAGACACGGGACACCGGAGACGCGGGAGAAACAGTGAAGTCAGACACGGGACACCGGAAACCCGGGAGAAACAGTAAAGTTAGACACGGGACACCGGAGACGCGGGAGAAACAGTGAAGTCAGACACGGGACACCGGAGACGCGGGAGAAACAGTGAAGTTAGACACGGGACACCGGAGACGCGGGAGAAACAGTGAAGTTAGACACGGGACACCGGAGACGCGGAAGAAACAGTGAAGTCAGACACGGGACACCGGAGACGCGTTAGAAACAGAGAAGTTAGACACGGGACACCGGAGACTCGGGAGAAACCTTGAAATTAGACACGGGACACCGGAAACCCGGGAGAAACAGTGACGTTAGACATGGGACACCGGAGACGCGGGAGAAACAGTGAAGTTAGACACGGGACACCGGAGACCCGGGAGAAACAGAGAAGATAGACACGGGACACCGGAGACCCGGGAGAAACAGAGAAGTTAGACACGGAACACCGGAGACGCGGGAGAAACAGTGAAGTTAGACACGGGACACCGGAGACCCGGGAGAAACAGTGAAGTTAGACACGGGACACCGGAGACCCGGGAGAAACAGAGAAGTTAGACACGGGACACCGGAGACCCGGGAGAAACAGAGAAGTTAGACATGGGACACCGGAGACCCGGGAGAAACAGAGAAGTTAGACACGGGACACCGGAGACGCGGGAGAAACAGAGAAGTTAGCCACGGGACACCGGAGACGCGGGAGAAACAGAGAAGTTAGACACGGGACACCGGAGACGCGGGAGAAACAGAGAAGTTAGACACGGGACACCGAAGACGCGGGAGAAACAGAGAAGTTAGACACGGGACACCGAAGACGCGGGAGAAACAGTGAATTTAGACACGAGACACCGAAGACGCGGGAGAAACAGTGAAGTTAGACACGGGGCACCGAAGACGCGGGAGAAACTGTGAAGTTAGACACGGGACACCGGAGACGCGGGAGAAACAGAGAAGTCAGACACGGGACACCGGAGACGCGGGAGAAACAGTGAAGTTAGACACGGGACACCGGAGACGCGGGAGAAACAGTGAAGTTAGACACGGGACACCGGAGACGCGGAAGAAACAGTGAAGTCAGACACGGGACACCGGAGACGCGTTAGAAACAGAGAAGTTAGACACGGGACACCGGAGACTCGGGAGAAACCTTGAAATTAGACACGGGACACCGGAAACCCGGGAGAAGCAGTGACGTTAGACATGGGACACCGGAGACGCGGGAGAAACAGTGAAGTTAGACACGGGACACCGGAGACCCGGGAGAAACAGAGAAGATAGACACGGGACACCGGAGACCCGGGAGAAACAGAGAAGTTAGACACGGAACACCGGAGACGCGGGAGAAACAGTGAAGTTAGACACGGGACACCGGAGACCCGGGAGAAACAGTGAAGTTAGACACGGGACACCGGAGACCCGGGAGAAACAGAGAAGTTAGACACGGGACACCGGAGACCCGGGAGAAACAGAGAAGTTAGACATGGGACACCGGAGACCCGGGAGAAACAGAGAAGTTAGACACGGGACACCGGAGACGCGGGAGAAACAGAGAAGTTAGCCACGGGACACCGGAGACGCGGGAGAAACAGAGAAGTTAGACACGGGACACCGGAGACGCGGGAGAAACAGAGAAGTTAGACACGGGACACCGAAGACGCGGGAGAAACAGAGAAGTTAGACACGGGACACCGAAGACGCGGGAGAAACAGTGAATTTAGACACGAGACACCGAAGACGCGGGAGAAACAGTGAAGTTAGACACGGGGCACCGAAGACGCGGGAGAAACTGTGAAGTTAGACACGGGACACCGGAGACGCGGGAGAAACAGAGAAGTTAGACACGGGACACCGGAGACGCGGGAGAAACAGAGAAGTTAGACACGGGACACCGGAGACCCGGGAGAAACAGAGAAGTTAGACACGGGACACCGGAGACCCGGGAGAAACAGAGAAGTTAGACACGGGACACCGGAGACGCGGGAGAAACAAAGAAGTTAGACACGGGACACCGGAGACGCGGGAGAAACAGTGAAGTTAGACACGGGACACGGGAGACACGGGAGAAACAGTGAAGTTAGACGCGGGACACCGGAGACGCGGGAGAAACAGAGAAGTTAGACACGGGACACCGGAGACGCGGGAGAAACAGTGAAGTTTGACACCGGACACCGGAGACGCGGGAGAAACAGTGAAGTTTGACACGGGACACCGGAGACGCGGGAGAAACAGAGAAGTTAGACACGGGACACCGGAGACGCGGGAGAAGCGGAGAAGTTAGACACCGGATACCGAAGACTCGGGAGAAACAGTGCAGTCAGACACGGGACACGGGAGACACGGGAGAAACAGTGAAGTTAGACACGGGACACCGGAGACGCGGGAGAAACAGTGAAGTTAGACACGGGACACCGGAGACGCGGAAGAAACAGTGAAGTCAGACACGGGACACCGGAGACGCGGGAGAAACAGTGAAGTTAGACACGGGACACCGGAGACGCGTTAGAAACAGTGAAGTTAGACACGGGACACGACAGACACGGGAGAAACAGTGAAGTTAGACACGGGACACCGGAGACGCGGGAGAAACAGAGAAGTTAGACACGGGACACCGGAGACGCGGGAGAAACAGAGAAGTTAGACACGGGACACCGGAGACCCGGGACACCGGAGACCCGGGAGAAACAGAGAAGTTAGACACGGGACACCGGAGACCCGGGAGAAACAGAGAAGTTAGACACGGGACACCGGAGACGCGGGAGAAACATAGAAGTTAGACACGGGACACCGCAGACGCGGGAGAAACAGTGAAGTTAGACACGGGACACCGGAGACGCGGGAGAAACAGTGAAGTTAGACACGGGACACGGGAGACCCGGGAGAAACAGTGAAGTTAGACGCGGGACACCGGAGACGCGGGAGAAACAGAGAAGTTAGACACGGGACACGACAGACACGGGAGAAACAGTGAAGTTAGACACGGGACACCGGAGACGCGTTAGAAACAGTGCAGTCAGACACGGGACACGGGAGAAACAGTGAAGTTAGACACGGGACACCGGAGACGCGGGAGAAACAGTGAAGTTAGACACGGGACACCGGAGACGCGGAAGAAGCAGAGAAGTCAGACACGGGACACCGGAGTCGCGGGAGAAACAGTGAAGTTAGACACGGGACACCGGAGACGCGGGAGAAACAGTGAAATTAGCCACGGGACACCGGAAACCCGGGAGAAACAGTGAAGTTAGACACGGGACACCGGAGACGCGTTAGAAACAGAGAAGTTAGACACGGGACACCGGAGACCCGAGAGAAACAGAGAAGTTAGACACGGGACACCGGAGACCCGGGAGAAACAGAGAAGTTAGACACGGGACACCGGAGACGCGGGAGAAACATAGAAGTTAGACACGGGACACCGCAGACGCGGGAGAAACAGTGAAGTTAGACACGGGACACCGGAGACCCTGGAGAAACAGTGAAGTTAGACACGGGACACGGGAGACACGGGAGAAACAGTGAAGTTAGACGCGGGACACCGGAGACGCGGGAGAAACAGAGAAGTTAGACACGGGACACGACAGACACGGGAGAAACAGTGAAGTTAGACACGGGACACCGGAGACGCGGGAGAAACAGTGAAGTTTGACACGGGACACCGGAGACGCGGGAGAAACAGAGAAGTTAGACACGGGACACCGGAGACGCGCGAGAAACGGAGAAGTTAGACACGGGACACCGAAGACGCGGGAGAAACAGTGCAGTCAGACACGGGACACGGGAGACACGGGAGAAACAGTGAAGTTAGACACGGGACACCGGAGACGCGGGAGAAACAGTGAAGTTAGACACGGGACACCGGAGACGCGGAAGAAACAGTGAAGTCACACACGGGACACCGGAGACGCGGGAGAAACAGTGAAGTTAGACACGGGACACCGGAGACCCGGGAGAACAGTGAAGTTAGACACGGGACACCGGAGACGCGTTAGAAACGGTGAAGTTAGACACGGGACACCGGAGGCGCGGGAGAAACAGTGAAGTTAGACACGGGACACCGGAGACGCGGAAGAAACAGTGAAGTTAGACACGGGACACGACAGACACGGGAGAAACAGTGAAGTTAGACACGGGACACCGGAGACACGGGAGAAACAGTGAAGTTAGACGCGGGACACCGGAGACGCGGGAGAAACAGAGAAGTTAGACACGGGACACGACAGACACGGGAGAAACAGTGAAGTTAGACACGGGACACCGGAGACGCTCGAGAAACAGTGAAGTTTGACACGGGACACCGGAGACGCGGGAGAAACAGAGAAGTTAGACACGGGACACCGGAGACGCGGGAGAAACGGAGAAGTTAGACACGGGACACCGAAGACGCGGGAGAAACAGTGCAGTCAGACACGGGACATGGGAGACACGGGAGAAACAGTGAAGTTAGACACGGGACACCGGAGACGCGGGAGAAACAGTGAAGTTAGACACGGGACACCGGAGATGCGGAAGAAACAGTGAAGTCACACACGGGACACCGGAGACGCGGGAGAAACAGTGAAGTTAGACACGGGACACCGGAGACCCGGGAGAACAGTGAAGTTAGACACGGGACACCGGAGACGCGTTAGAAACGGTGAAGTTAGACACGGGACACCGGAGGCGCGGGAGAAACAGTGAAGTTAGACACGGGACACCGGAGACGCGGAAGAAACAGTGAAGTTAGACACGGGACACCGGAGACGCGGGAGAAACAGTGAAGTTAGACACGGGACACCGGAGACGCGGGAGAAACAGTGGAGTTAGACACGGGACACCGGAGACGCGGGAGAAACCGTGAAGTTAGACACGGGACACCGGAGACGCGGAGAAACAGTGAAGTTAGACACGGGACAGGACAGACACGGGAGAAACAGTGATGTTAGACACGGGACACCGGAGACGCGGGAGAAACAGTGAAGTTAGACACGGGACACCGGAGACGCGGGAGAAACAGAGGAGTTAGACACGGGACACCGGAGACGCGTTAGAAACAGTGAAGTTAGACACGGGACATCGGAGACGCGGAGAAACAGTGAAGTTAGACACGGGACACGACAGACACGGGAGAAACAGTGAAGTTAGACACGGGACACCGGAGACGCGGGAGAAACAGTGAAGTTAGACACGGTACACCGGAGACGCGGGAGAAACAGAGAAGTTAGACACGGGACACCGGAGACGCGGGAGAAACAGAGAAGTTAGACACGGGACACCGAAGACGCGGGAGAAACAGTGCAGTCAGACACGGGACACGGGAGACATGAGAGAAACAGTGAAGTTAGACGCGGGGCACCGGAGACGCGGGAAAAACAGAGAACTTAGACACGGGACACGACAGACACGGGAGAAACAGTGAAGTTAGACACGGGACACCGGAGACGCGGGAGAAACAGTGAAGTTAGACACGCGACACCGGAGACGCGGGAGAAACAGTGAAGTTAGACACGGGACACCGGAGACGCGGGAGAAACAGAGAACTTAGACACGGGACACGACAGACACGGGAGAAACAGTGAAGTTAGACACGGGACACCGGAGACGCAGGAGAAACAGTGAAGTTAGACACGCGACACCGGAGACGCGGGAGAAACAGTGAAGTTAGACACGCGACACCGGAGACGCGGGAGAAACAGTGAAGTTAGACACGGGACACCGGAGACGCGGGAGAAACAGTGAAGTTAGACACGGGACACCGGAGACGCGGGAGAAACAGTGAAGTTAGACACGGGACACCGGAGACGCGGGAGAAACAGAGAAGATAGACACGGGACACCGGAGCCGCGGGAGAAACGGAGAAGTTAGACACCGGATACCGAAGACTCGGGAGAAACAGTGCAGTCAGACACGGGACACGGGAGACACGGGAGAAACAGTGAAGTTAGACACGGGACACCGGAGACGCGGGAGAAACAGTGAAGTTAGACACGGGACACCGGAGACGCGGAAGAAACAGTGAAGTCAGACACGGGACACCGGAGACGCGGGAGAAACAGAGAAGTTAGACACGGGACACCGGAAACCCGGGAGAAACAGAGAAGTTAGACACGGGACACCGGAGACGCGGGAGAAACAGTGAAGTTAGACACGGGACACCGGAGACCCGGGAGAAACAGTGAAGTTAGACACGGGACACCGGAGACCCGGGAAAAACAGAGAAGTTAGACACGGGACACCGGAGACGCGGGAGAAACAGAGAAGTTAGACAAGGGACACCGGAGACGCGTTAGAAACAGTGAAGTTAGACACGGGACACGACAGACACGGGAGAAACAGTGAAGTTAGACACGGGACACCGGAGACCCGGGAGAAACAGAGAAGTTAGACACGGGACACCGGAGACGCGGGAGAAACATAGAAGTTAGACACGGGACACCGCAGACGCGGGAGAAACAGTGAAGTTAGACACGGGACACCGGAGACGCGGGAGAAACAGTGAAGTTAGACACGGGACACGGGAGACCCGGGAGAAACAGTGAAGTTAGACGCGGGACACCGGAGACGCGGGAGAAACAGAGAAGTTAGACACGGGACACGACAGACACGGGAGAAACAGTGAAGTTAGACACGGGACACCGGAGACGCGTTAGAAACAGTGCAGTCAGACACGGGACACGGGAGAAACAGTGAAGTTAGACACGGGACACCGGAGACGCGGGAGAAACAGTGAAGTTTGACACGGGACACCGGAGACGCGGAAGAAGCAGAGAAGTCAGACACGGGACACCGGAGACGCGGGAGAAACAGTGAAGTTAGACACGGGACACCGGAGACGCGGGAGAAACAGTGAAGTTAGACACGGGACACCGGAGACGCGGAAGAAACAGTGAAGTCAGACACGGGACACCGGAGACGCGTTAGAAACAGAGAAGTTAGACACGGGACACCGGAGACGCGGGAGAAACAGTGAAAGTAGCCACGGGACACCGGAAACACGGGAGAAACAGTGAAGTTAGACACGGGACACCGGAGACGCGTTAGAAACAGAGAAGTTAGACACGGGACACCGGAGACCCGAGAGAAACAGAGAAGTTAGACACGGGACACCGGAGACCCGGGAGAAACAGAGAAGTTAGACACGGGACACCGGAGACGCGGGAGAAACATAGAAGTTAGACACGGGACACCGCAGACGCGGGAGAAACAGTGAAGTTAGACACGGGACACCGGAGACCCTGGAGAAACAGTGAAGTTAGACACGGGACACGGGAGACACGGGAGAAACAGTGAAGTTAGACGCGGGACACCGGAGACGCAGGAGAAACAGAGAAGTTAGACACGGGACACGACAGACACGGGAGAAACAGTGAAGTTAGACACGGGACACCGGAGACGCGGGAGAAACAGTGAAGTTTGACACGGGACACCGGAGACGCGGGAGAAACAGAGAAGTTAGACACGGGACACCGGAGACGCGCGAGAAACGGAGATGTTTAACACGGGACACCGAAGACGCGGGAGAAACAGTGCAGTCAGACACGGGACACGGGAGACACGGGAGAAACAGTGAAGTTAGACACGGGACACCGGAGACGCTGGAGAAACAGTGAAGTTAGACACGGGACACCGGAGACGCGGAAGAAACAGTGAAGTCACACACGGGACACCGGAGACGCGGGAGAAACAGTGAAGTTAGACACGGGACACCGGAGACCCGGGAGAACAGTGAAGTTAGACACGGGACACCGGAGACGCGTTAGAAACGGTGAAGTTAGACACGGGACACCGGAGGCGCGGGAGAAACAGTGAAGTTAGACACGGGACACCGGAGACGCGGAAGAAACAGTGAAGTTAGACACGGGACACCGGAGACGCGGGAGAAACAGTGAAGTTAGACACGGGACACCGGAGACGCGGGAGAAACAGTGGAGTTAGACACGGGACACCGGAGACGCGTTAGAAACCGTGAAGTTAGACACGGGACACCGGAGACGCGGAGAAACAGTGAAGTTAGACACGGGACACGACAGACACGGGAGAAACAGTGATGTTAGACACGGGACACCGGAGACGCGGGAGAAACAGTGAAGTTAGACACGGGACACCGGAGACGCGGGAGAAACAGAGGAGTTAGACACGGGACACCGGAGACCCGGGAAAAACAGAGAAGTTAGACACGGGACACCGGAGACGCGGGAGAAACAGAGAAGTTAGACAAGGGACACCGGAGACGCGTTAGAAACAGTGAAGTTAGACACGGGACACGACAGACACGGGAGAAACAGTGAAGTTAGACACGGGACACCGGAGACCCGGGAGAAACAGAGAAGTTAGACACGGGACACCGGAGACGCGGGAGAAACATAGAAGTTAGACACGGGACACCGCAGACGCGGGAGAAACAGTGAAGTTAGACACGGGACACCGGAGACGCGGGAGAAACAGTGAAGTTAGACACGGGACACGGGAGACCCGGGAGAAACAGTGAAGTTAGACGCGGGACACCGGAGACGCGGGAGAAACAGAGAAGTTAGACACGGGACACGACAGACACGGGAGAAACAGTGAAGTTAGACACGGGACACCGGAGACGCGTTAGAAACAGTGCAGTCAGACACGGGACACGGGAGAAACAGTGAAGTTAGACACGGGACACCGGAGACGCGGGAGAAACAGTGAAGTTTGACACGGGACACCGGAGACGCGGAAGAAGCAGAGAAGTCAGACACGGGACACCGGAGACGCGGGAGAAACAGTGAAGTTAGACACGGGACACCGGAGACGCGGGAGAAACAGTGAAGTTAGACACGGGACACCGGAGACGCGGAAGAAACAGTGAAGTCAGACACGGGACACCGGAGACGCGTTAGAAACAGAGAAGTTAGACACGGGACACCGGAGACGCGGGAGAAACAGTGAAAGTAGCCACGGGACACCGGAAACACGGGAGAAACAGTGAAGTTAGACACGGGACACCGGAGACGCGTTAGAAACAGAGAAGTTAGACACGGGACACCGGAGACCCGAGAGAAACAGAGAAGTTAGACACGGGACACCGGAGACCCGGGAGAAACAGAGAAGTTAGACACGGGACACCGGAGACGCGGGAGAAACATAGAAGTTAGACACGGGACACCGCAGACGCGGGAGAAACAGTGAAGTTAGACACGGGACACCGGAGACCCTGGAGAAACAGTGAAGTTAGACACGGGACACGGGAGACACGGGAGAAACAGTGAAGTTAGACGCGGGACACCGGAGACGCAGGAGAAACAGAGAAGTTAGACACGGGACACGACAGACACGGGAGAAACAGTGAAGTTAGACACGGGACACCGGAGACGCGGGAGAAACAGTGAAGTTTGACACGGGACACCGGAGACGCGGGAGAAACAGAGAAGTTAGACACGGGACACCGGAGACGCGCGAGAAACGGAGATGTTTAACACGGGACACCGAAGACGCGGGAGAAACAGTGCAGTCAGACACGGGACACGGGAGACACGGGAGAAACAGTGAAGTTAGACACGGGACACCGGAGACGCTGGAGAAACAGTGAAGTTAGACACGGGACACCGGAGACGCGGAAGAAACAGTGAAGTCACACACGGGACACCGGAGACGCGGGAGAAACAGTGAAGTTAGACACGGGACACCGGAGACCCGGGAGAACAGTGAAGTTAGACACGGGACACCGGAGACGCGTTAGAAACGGTGAAGTTAGACACGGGACACCGGAGGCGCGGGAGAAACAGTGAAGTTAGACACGGGACACCGGAGACGCGGAAGAAACAGTGAAGTTAGACACGGGACACCGGAGACGCGGGAGAAACAGTGAAGTTAGACACGGGACACCGGAGACGCGGGAGAAACAGTGAAGTTAGACACGGGACACCGGAGACGCGTTAGAAACCGTGAAGTTAGACACGGGACACCGGAGACGCGGAGAAACAGTGAAGTTAGACACGGGACACGACAGACACGGGAGAAACAGTGATGTTAGACACGGGACACCGGAGACGCGGGAGAAACAGTGAAGTTAGACACGGGACACCGGAGACGCGGGAGAAACAGAGGAGTTAGACACGGGACACCGGAGACGCGTTAGAAACAGTGAAGTTAGACACGGGACATCGGAGACGCGGAGAAACAGTGAAGTTAGACACGGGACACGACAGACACGGGAGAAACAGTGAAGTTAGACACGGGACACCGGAGACGCGGGAGAAACAGTGAAGTTAGACACGGTACACCGGAGACGCGGGAGAAACAGAGAAGTTAGACACGGGACACCGGAGACGCGGGAGAAACAGAGAAGTTAGACACGGGACACCGAAGACGCGGGAGAAACAGTGCAGTCAGACACGGGACACGGGAGACATCAGAGAAACAGTGAAGTTAGACGCGGGGCACCGGAGACGCGGGAAAAACAGAGAACTTAGACACGGGACACGACAGACACGGGAGAAACAGTGAAGTTAGACACGGGACACCGGAGACGCGGGAGAAACAGTGAAGTTAGACACGCGACACCGGAGACGCGGGAGAAACAGTGAAGTTAGACACGGGACACCGGAGACGCGGGAGAAACAGTGAAGTCAGACACGGGACGCCGGAGACGCGTTAGAAACAGAGAAGTTAGACACGGGACACCGGAGACGCGGGAGAAACAGTGAAATTAGCCACGGGACACCGGAAACCCGCGAGAAACAGTGAAGTTAGACACGGGACACCGGAGATGCGTTAGAAACAGGGAAGTTAGACACGGGACACCGGAGACCCGAGAGAAACAGAGAAGTTAGACACGGGACACCGGAGACGCGGGAGAAACAGAGAAGTTAGACACGGGACACCGGAGACCCGGGAGAAACAGTGAAGTTAGACACGGGACACCGCAGACGCGGGAGAAACAGTGAAGTTAGACACGGGACACCGGAGACCCTGGAGAAACAGTGAAGTTAGACACGGGACACGGGAGACACGGGAGAAACAGTGAAGTTAGACGCGGGACACCGGAGACGCGGGAGAAACAGAGAAGTTAGACACGGGACACGACAGACACGGGAGAAACAGTGAAGTTAGACACGGGACACCGGAGACGCTCGAGAAACAGTGAAGTTTGACACGGGACACCGGAGACGCGGGAGAAACAGAGAAGTTAGACACGGGACACCGGAGACGCGGGAGAAACGGAGAAGTTAGACACGGGACACCGAAGACGCGGGAGAAACAGTGCAGTCAGACACGGGACATGGGAGACACGGGAGAAACAGTGAAGTTAGACACGGGACACCGGAGACGCGGGAGAAACAGTGAAGTTAGACACGGGACACCGGAGATGCGGAAGAAACAGTGAAGTCACACACGGGACACCGGAGACGCGGGAGAAACAGTGAAGTTAGACACGGGACACCGGAGACCCGGGAGAACAGTGAAGTTAGACACGGGACACCGGAGACGCGTTAGAAACGGTGAAGTTAGACACGGGACACCGGAGGCGCGGGAGAAACAGTGAAGTTAGACACGGGACACCGGAGACGCGGAAGAAACAGTGAAGTTAGACACGGGACACCGGAGACGCGGGAGAAACAGTGAAGTTAGACACGGGACACCGGAGACGCGGGAGAAACAGTGGAGTTAGACACGGGACACCGGAGACGCGGGAGAAACCGTGAAGTTAGACACGGGACACCGGAGACGCGGAGAAACAGTGAAGTTAGACACGGGACAGGACAGACACGGGAGAAACAGTGATGTTAGACACGGGACACCGGAGACGCGGGAGAAACAGTGAAGTTAGACACGGGACACCGGAGACGCGGGAGAAACAGAGGAGTTAGACACGGGACACCGGAGACGCGTTAGAAACAGTGAAGTTAGACACGGGACATCGGAGACGCGGAGAAACAGTGAAGTTAGACACGGGACACGACAGACACGGGAGAAACAGTGAAGTTAGACACGGGACACCGGAGACGCGGGAGAAACAGTGAAGTTAGACACGGTACACCGGAGACGCGGGAGAAACAGAGAAGTTAGACACGGGACACCGGAGACGCGGGAGAAACAGAGAAGTTAGACACGGGACACCGAAGACGCGGGAGAAACAGTGCAGTCAGACACGGGACACGGGAGACATGAGAGAAACAGTGAAGTTAGACGCGGGGCACCGGAGACGCGGGAAAAACAGAGAACTTAGACACGGGACACGACAGACACGGGAGAAACGGTGAAGTTAGACACGGGACACCGGAGACGCGGGAGAAACAGTGAAGTTAGACACGCGACACCGGAGACGCGGGAGAAACAGTGAAGTTAGACACGGGACACCGGAGACGCGGGAGAAACAGAGAACTTAGACACGGGACACGACAGACACGGGAGAAACAGTGAAGTTAGACACGGGACACCGGAGACGCAGGAGAAACAGTGAAGTTAGACACGCGACACCGGAGACGCGGGAGAAACAGTGAAGTTAGACACGCGACACCGGAGACGCGGGAGAAACAGTGAAGTTAGACACGGGACACCGGAGACGCGGGAGAAACAGTGAAGTTAGACACGGGACACCGGAGACGCGGGAGAAACAGTGAAGTTAGACACGGGACACCGGAGACGCGGGAGAAACACTGAAGTTAGACGCGGGACACCGGAAACGCGGGAGAAACAGAGAAGTTAGACACGGGACACCGGAGACGCGGGAGAAACAGTGAAGTCAGACACGGGACACCGGAGACGCGGGAGAAACAGTGAAGTTAGACACGGGACACCGGAGACGCGGAAGAAACAGTGAAGTCAGACACGGGACACCGGAGACGCGTTAGAAACAGAGAAGTTAGACACGGGACACCGGAGACGCGGGAGAAACCGTGAAATTATACACGGAACACCGGAACCCGGGAGAAACAGTGAAGTTAGACACGGGACACCGGAGACGCGGGAGAAACAGTGAAGTCAGACACGGGACACCGGAAACCCGGGAGAAACAGTAAAGTTAGACACGGGACACCGGAGACGCGGGAGAAACAGTGAAGTCAGACACGGGACACCGGAGACGCGGGAGAAACAGTGAAGTTAGACACGGGACACCGGAGACGCGGGAGAAACAGTGAAGTTAGACACGGGACACCGGAGACGCGGAAGAAACAGTGAAGTCAGACACGGGACACCGGAGACGCGTTAGAAACAGAGAAGTTAGACACGGGACACCGGAGACTCGGGAGAAACCTTGAAATTAGACACGGGACACCGGAAACCCGGGAGAAACAGTGACGTTAGACATGGGACACCGGAGACGCGGGAGAAACAGTGAAGTTAGACACGGGACACCGGAGACCCGGGAGAAACAGAGAAGATAGACACGGGACACCGGAGACCCGGGAGAAACAGAGAAGTTAGACACGGAACACCGGAGACGCGGGAGAAACAGTGAAGTTAGACACGGGACACCGGAGACCCGGGAGAAACAGTGAAGTTAGACACGGGACACCGGAGACCCGGGAGAAACAGAGAAGTTAGACACGGGACACCGGAGACCCGGGAGAAACAGAGAAGTTAGACATGGGACACCGGAGACCCGGGAGAAACAGAGAAGTTAGACACGGGACACCGGAGACGCGGGAGAAACAGAGAAGTTAGCCACGGGACACCGGAGACGCGGGAGAAACAGAGAAGTTAGACACGGGACACCGGAGACGCGGGAGAAACAGAGAAGTTAGATACGGGACACCGAAGACGCGGGAGAAACAGAGAAGTTAGACACGGGACACCGAAGACGCGGGAGAAACAGTGAATTTAGACACGAGACACCGAAGACGCGGGAGAAACAGTGAAGTTAGACACGGGGCACCGAAGACGCGGGAGAAACTGTGAAGTTAGACACGGGACACCGGAGACGCGGGAGAAACAGAGAAGTTAGACACGGGACACCGGAGACGCGGGAGAAACAGAGAAGTTAGACACGGGACACCGGAGACCCGGGAGAAACAGAGAAGTTAGACACGGGACACCGGAGACCCGGGAGAAACAGAGAAGTTAGACACGGGACACCGGAGACGCGGGAGAAACAAAGAAGTTAGACACGGGACACCGGAGACGCGGGAGAAACAGTGAAGTTAGACACGGGACACGGGAGACACGGGAGAAACAGTGAAGTTAGACGCGGGACACCGGAAACGCGGGAGAAACAGAGAAGTTAGACACGGGACACCGGAGACGCGGGAGAAACAGTGAAGTTTGACACCGGACACCGGAGACGCGGGAGAAACAGTGAAGTTTGACACGGGACACCGGAGACGCGGGAGAAACAGAGAAGTTAGACACGGGACACCGGAGACGCGGGAGAAGCGGAGAAGTTAGACACCGGATACCGAAGACTCGGGAGAAACAGTGCAGTCAGACACGGGACACGGGAGACACGGGAGAAACAGTGAAGTTAGACACGGGACACCGGAGACGCGGGAGAAACAGTGAAGTTAGACACGGGACACCGGAGACGCGGAAGAAACAGTGAAGTCAGACACGGGACACCGGAGACGCGGGAGAAACAGTGAAGTTAGACACGGGACACCGGAGACGCGTTAGAAACAGTGAAGTTAGACACGGGACACGACAGACACGGGAGAAACAGTGAAGTTAGACACGGGACACCGGAGACGCGGGAGAAACAGAGAAGTTAGACACGGGACACCGGAGACGCGGGAGAAACAGAGAAGTTAGACACGGGACACCGGAGACCCGGGACACCGGAGACCCGGGAGAAACAGAGAAGTTAGACACGGGACACCGGAGACCCGGGAGAAACAGAGAAGTTAGACACGGGACACCGGAGACGCGGGAGAAACATAGAAGTTAGACACGGGACACCGCAGACGCGGGAGAAACAGTGAAGTTAGACACGGGACACCGGAGACGCGGGAGAAACAGTGAAGTTAGACACGGGACACGGGAGACCCGGGAGAAACAGTGAAGTTAGACGCGGGACACCGGAGACGCGGGAGAAACAGAGAAGTTAGACACGGGACACGACAGACACGGGAGAAACAGTGAAGTTAGACACGGGACACCGGAGACGCGTTAGAAACAGTGCAGTCAGACACGGGACACGGGAGAAACAGTGAAGTTAGACACGGGACACCGGAGACGCGGGAGAAACAGTGAAGTTAGACACGGGACACCGGAGACGCGGAAGAAGCAGAGAAGTCAGACACGGGACACCGGAGTCGCGGGAGAAACAGTGAAGTTAGACACGGGACACCGGAGACGCGGGAGAAACAGTGAAATTAGCCACGGGACACCGGAAACCCGGGAGAAACAGTGAAGTTAGACACGGGACACCGGAGACGCGTTAGAAACAGAGAAGTTAGACACGGGACACCGGAGACCCGAGAGAAACAGAGAAGTTAGACACGGGACACCGGAGACCCGGGAGAAACAGAGAAGTTAGACACGGGACACCGGAGACGCGGGAGAAACATAGAAGTTAGACACGGGACACCGCAGACGCGGGAGAAACAGTGAAGTTAGACACGGGACACCGGAGACCCTGGAGAAACAGTGAAGTTAGACACGGGACACGGGAGACACGGGAGAAACAGTGAAGTTAGACGCGGGACACCGGAGGCGCGGGAGAAACAGAGAAGTTAGACACGGGACACGACAGACACGGGAGAAACAGTGAAGTTAGACACGGGACACCGGAGACGCGGGAGAAACAGTGAAGTTTGACACGGGACACCGGAGACGCGGGAGAAACAGAGAAGTTAGACACGGGACACCGGAGACGCGCGAGAAACGGAGAAGTTAGACACGGGACACCGAAGACGCGGGAGAAACAGTGCAGTCAGACACGGGACACGGGAGACACGGGAGAAACAGTGAAGTTAGACACGGGACACCGGAGACGCGGGAGAAACAGTGAAGTTAGACACGGGACACCGGAGACGCGGAAGAAACAGTGAAGTCACACACGGGACACCGGAGACGCGGGAGAAACAGTGAAGTTAGACACGGGACACCGGAGACCCGGGAGAACAGTGAAGTTAGACACGGGACACCGGAGACGCGTTAGAAACGGTGAAGTTAGACACGGGACACCGGAGGCGCGGGAGAAACAGTGAAGTTAGACACGGGACACCGGAGACGCGGAAGAAACAGTGAAGTTAGACACGGGACACGACAGACACGGGAGAAACAGTGAAGTTAGACACGGGACACCGGAGACACGGGAGAAACAGTGAAGTTAGACGCGGGACACCGGAGACGCGGGAGAAACAGAGAAGTTAGACACGGGACACGACAGACACGGGAGAAACAGTGAAGTTAGACACGGGACACCGGAGACGCTCGAGAAACAGTGAAGTTTGACACGGGACACCGGAGACGCGGGAGAAACAGAGAAGTTAGACACGGGACACCGGAGACGCGGGAGAAACGGAGAAGTTAGACACGGGACACCGAAGACGCGGGAGAAACAGTGCAGTCAGACACGGGACATGGGAGACACGGGAGAAACAGTGAAGTTAGACACGGGACACCGGAGACGCGGGAGAAACAGTGAAGTTAGACACGGGACACCGGAGATGCGGAAGAAACAGTGAAGTCACACACGGGACACCGGAGACGCGGGAGAAACAGTGAAGTTAGACACGGGACACCGGAGACCCGGGAGAACAGTGAAGTTAGACACGGGACACCGGAGACGCGTTAGAAACGGTGAAGTTAGACACGGGACACCGGAGGCGCGGGAGAAACAGTGAAGTTAGACACGGGACACCGGAGACGCGGAAGAAACAGTGAAGTTAGACACGGGACACCGGAGACGCGGGAGAAACAGTGAAGTTAGACACGGGACACCGGAGACGCGGGAGAAACAGTGGAGTTAGACACGGGACACCGGAGACGCGGGAGAAACCGTGAAGTTAGACACGGGACACCGGAGACGCGGAGAAACAGTGAAGTTAGACACGGGACAGGACAGACACGGGAGAAACAGTGATGTTAGACACGGGACACAGGAGACGCGGGAGAAACAGTGAAGTTAGACACGGGACACCGGAGACGCGGGAGAAACAGAGGAGTTAGACACGGGACACCGGAGACGCGTTAGAAACAGTGAAGTTAGACACGGGACATCGGAGACGCGGAGAAACAGTGAAGTTAGACACGGGACACGACAGACACGGGAGAAACAGTGAAGTTAGACACGGGACACCGGAGACGCGGGAGAAACAGTGAAGTTAGACACGGTACACCGGAGACGCGGGAGAAACAGAGAAGTTAGACACGGGACACCGGAGACGCGGGAGAAACAGAGAAGTTAGACACGGGACACCGAAGACGCGGGAGAAACAGTGCAGTCAGACACGGGACACGGGAGACATGAGAGAAACAGTGAAGTTAGACGCGGGGCACCGGAGACGCGGGAAAAACAGAGAACTTAGACACGGGACACGACAGACACGGGAGAAACAGTGAAGTTAGACACGGGACACCGGAGACGCGGGAGAAACAGTGAAGTTAGACACGCGACACCGGAGACGCGGGAGAAACAGTGAAGTTAGACACGGGACACCGGAGACGCGGGAGAAACAGAGAACTTAGACACGGGACACGACAGACACGGGAGAAACAGTGAAGTTAGACACGGGACACCGGAGACGCAGGAGAAACAGTGAAGTTAGACACGCGACACCGGAGACGCGGGAGAAACAGTGAAGTTAGACACGCGACACCGGAGACGCGGGAGAAACAGTGAAGTTAGACACGGGACACCGGAGACGCGGGAGAAACAGTGAAGTTAGACACGGGACACCGGAGACGCGGGAGAAACAGTGAAGTTAGACACGGGACACCGGAGACGCGGGAGAAACACTGAAGTTAGACGCGGGACACCGGAAACGCGGGAGAAACAGAGAAGTTAGACACGGGACACCGGAGACGCGGGAGAAACAGTGAAGTCAGACACGGGACACCGGAGACGCGGGAGAAACAGTGAAGTTAGACACGGGACACCGGAGACGCGGAAGAAACAGTGAAGTCAGACACGGGACACCGGAGACGCGTTAGAAACAGTGAAGTTAGACACGGGACACCGGAGACGCGGGAGAAACCGTGAAATTATACACGGAACACCGGAACCCGGGAGAAACAGTGAAGTTAGACACGGGACACCGGAGACGCGGGAGAAACAGTGAAGTCAGACACGGGACACCGGAAACCCGGGAGAAACAGTAAAGTTAGACACGGGACACCGGAGACGCGGGAGAAACAGTGAAGTCAGACACGGGACACCGGAGACGCGGGAGAAACAGTGAAGTTAGACACGGGACACCGGAGACGCGGGAGAAACAGTGAAGTTAGACACGGGACACCGGAGACGCGGAAGAAACAGTGAAGTCAGACACGGGACACCGGAGACGCGTTAGAAACAGAGAAGTTAGACACGGGACACCGGAGACTCGGGAGAAACCTTGAAATTAGACACGGGACACCGGAAACCCGGGAGAAACAGTGACGTTAGACATGGGACACCGGAGACGCGGGAGAAACAGTGAAGTTAGACACGGGACACCGGAGACGCGGGAGAAACATAGAAGTTAGACACGGGACACCGCAGACGCGGGAGAAACAGTGAAGTTAGACACGGGACACCGGAGACCCTGGAGAAACAGTGAAGTTAGACACGGGACACGGGAGACACGGGAGAAACAGTGAAGTTAGACGCGGGACACCGGAGACGCAGGAGAAACAGAGAAGTTAGACACGGGACACGACAGACACGGGAGAAACAGTGAAGTTAGACACGGGACACCGGAGACGCGGGAGAAACAGTGAAGTTTGACACGGGACACCGGAGACGCGGGAGAAACAGAGAAGTTAGACACGGGACACCGGAGACGCGCGAGAAACGGAGATGTTTAACACGGGACACCGAAGACGCGGGAGAAACAGTGCAGTCAGACACGGGACACGGGAGACACGGGAGAAACAGTGAAGTTAGACACGGGACACCGGAGACGCTGGAGAAACAGTGAAGTTAGACACGGGACACCGGAGACGCGGAAGAAACAGTGAAGTCACACACGGGACACCGGAGACGCGGGAGAAACAGTGAAGTTAGACACGGGACACCGGAGACCCGGGAGAACAGTGAAGTTAGACACGGGACACCGGAGACGCGTTAGAAACGGTGAAGTTAGACACGGGACACCGGAGGCGCGGGAGAAACAGTGAAGTTAGACACGGGACACCGGAGACGCGGAAGAAACAGTGAAGTTAGACACGGGACACCGGAGACGCGGGAGAAACAGTGAAGTTAGACACGGGACACCGGAGACGCGGGAGAAACAGTGGAGTTAGACACGGGACACCGGAGACGCGTTAGAAACCGTGAAGTTAGACACGGGACACCGGAGACGCGGAGAAACAGTGAAGTTAGACACGGGACACGACAGACACGGGAGAAACAGTGATGTTAGACACGGGACACCGGAGACGCGGGAGAAACAGTGAAGTTAGACACGGGACACCGGAGACGCGGGAGAAACAGAGGAGTTAGACACGGGACACCGGAGACGCGTTAGAAACAGTGAAGTTAGACACGGGACATCGGAGACGCGGAGAAACAGTGAAGTTAGACACGGGACACGACAGACACGGGAGAAACAGTGAAGTTAGACACGGGACACCGGAGACGCGGGAGAAACAGTGAAGTTAGACACGGTACACCGGAGACGCGGGAGAAACAGAGAAGTTAGACACGGGACACCGGAGACGCGGGAGAAACAGAGAAGTTAGACACGGGACACCGAAGACGCGGGAGAAACAGTGCAGTCAGACACGGGACACGGGAGACATCAGAGAAACAGTGAAGTTAGACGCGGGGCACCGGAGACGCGGGAAAAACAGAGAACTTAGACACGGGACACGACAGACACGGGAGAAACAGTGAAGTTAGACACGGGACACCGGAGACGCGGGAGAAACAGTGAAGTTAGACACGCGACACCGGAGACGCGGGAGAAACAGTGAAGTTAGACACGGGACACCGGAGACGCGGGAGAAACAGTGAAGTCAGACACGGGACGCCGGAGACGCGTTAGAAACAGAGAAGTTAGACACGGGACACCGGAGACGCGGGAGAAACAGTGAAATTAGCCACGGGACACCGGAAACCCGCGAGAAACAGTGAAGTTAGACACGGGACACCGGAGATGCGTTAGAAACAGGGAAGTTAGACACGGGACACCGGAGACCCGAGAGAAACAGAGAAGTTAGACACGGGACACCGGAGACGCGGGAGAAACAGAGAAGTTAGACACGGGACACCGGAGACCCGGGAGAAACAGTGAAGTTAGACACGGGACACCGCAGACGCGGGAGAAACAGTGAAGTTAGACACGGGACACCGGAGACCCTGGAGAAACAGTGAAGTTAGACACGGGACACGGGAGACACGGGAGAAACAGTGAAGTTAGACGCGGGACACCGGAGACGCGGGAGAAACAGAGAAGTTAGACACGGGACACGACAGACACGGGAGAAACAGTGAAGTTAGACACGGGACACCGGAGACGCTCGAGAAACAGTGAAGTTTGACACGGGACACCGGAGACGCGGGAGAAACAGAGAAGTTAGACACGGGACACCGGAGACGCGGGAGAAACGGAGAAGTTAGACACGGGACACCGAAGACGCGGGCGAAACAGTGCAGTCAGACACGGGACATGGGAGACACGGGAGAAACAGTGAAGTTAGACACGGGACACCGGAGACGCGGGAGAAACAGTGAAGTTAGACACGGGACACCGGAGACGCGGGAGAAACAGTGAAGTTAGACACGGGACACCGGAGACCCGGGAGAACAGTGAAGTTAGACACGGGACACCGGAGACGCGTTAGAAACGGTGAAGTTAGACACGGGACACCGGAGGCGCGGGAGAAACAGTGAAGTTAGACACGGGACACCGGAGACGCGGAAGAAACAGTGAAGTTAGACACGGGACACCGGAGACGCGGGAGAAACAGTGAAGTTAGACACGGGACACCGGAGACGCGGGAGAAACAGTGGAGTTAGACACGGGACACCGGAGACGCGGGAGAAACCGTGAAGTTAGACACGGGACACCGGAGACGCGGAGAAACAGTGAAGTTAGACACGGGACAGGACAGACACGGGAGAAACAGTGATGTTAGACACGGGACACCGGAGACGCGGGAGAAACAGTGAAGTTAGACACGGGACACCGGAGACGCGGGAGAAACAGAGGAGTTAGACACGGGACACCGGAGACGCGTTAGAAACAGTGAAGTTAGACACGGGACATCGGAGACGCGGAGAAACAGTGAAGTTAGACACGGGACACGACAGACACGGGAGAAACAGTGAAGTTAGACACGGGACACCGGAGACGCGGGAGAAACAGTGAAGTTAGACACGGTACACCGGAGACGCGGGAGAAACAGAGAAGTTAGACACGGGACACCGGAGACGCGGGAGAAACAGAGAAGTTAGACACGGGACACCGAAGACGCGGGAGAAACAGTGCAGTCAGACACGGGACACGGGAGACATGAGAGAAACAGTGAAGTTAGACGCGGGGCACCGGAGACGCGGGAAAAACAGAGAACTTAGACACGGGACACGACAGACACGGGAGAAACGGTGAAGTTAGACACGGGACACCGGAGACGCGGGAGAAACAGTGAAGTTAGACACGCGACACCGGAGACGCGGGAGAAACAGTGAAGTTAGACACGGGACACCGGAGACGCGGGAGAAACAGAGAACTTAGACACGGGACACGACAGACACGGGAGAAACAGTGAAGTTAGACACGGGACACCGGAGACGCAGGAGAAACAGTGAAGTTAGACACGCGACACCGGAGACGCGGGAGAAACAGTGAAGTTAGACACGCGACACCGGAGACGCGGGAGAAACAGTGAAGTTAGACACGGGACACCGGAGACGCGGGAGAAACAGTGAAGTTAGACACGGGACACCGGAGACGCGGGAGAAACAGTGAAGTTAGACACGGGACACCGGAGACGCGGGAGAAACACTGAAGTTAGACGCGGGACACCGGAAACGCGGGAGAAACAGAGAAGTTAGACACGGGACACCGGAGACGCGGGAGAAACAGTGAAGTCAGACACGGGACACCGGAGACGCGGGAGAAACAGTGAAGTTAGACACGGGACACCGGAGACGCGGAAGAAACAGTGAAGTCAGACACGGGACACCGGAGACGCGTTAGAAACAGTGAAGTTAGACACGGGACACCGGAGACGCGGGAGAAACCGTGAAATTATACACGGAACACCGGAACCCGGGAGAAACAGTGAAGTTAGACACGGGACACCGGAGACGCGGGAGAAACAGTGAAGTCAGACACGGGACACCGGAAACCCGGGAGAAACAGTAAAGTTAGACACGGGACACCGGAGACGCGGGAGAAACAGTGAAGTCAGACACGGGACACCGGAGACGCGGGAGAAACAGTGAAGTTAGACACGGGACACCGGAGACGCGGGAGAAACAGTGAAGTTAGACACGGGACACCGGAGACGCGGAAGAAACAGTGAAGTCAGACACGGGACACCGGAGACGCGTTAGAAACAGAGAAGTTAGACACGGGACACCGGAGACTCGGGAGAAACCTTGAAATTAGACACGGGACACCGGAAACCCGGGAGAAACAGTGACGTTAGACATGGGACACCGGAGACGCGGGAGAAACAGTGAAGTTAGACACGGGACACCGGAGACCCGGGAGAAACAGAGAAGATAGACACGGGACACCGGAGACCCGGGAGAAACAGAGAAGTTAGACACGGAACACCGGAGACGCGGGAGAAACAGTGAAGTTAGACACGGGACACCGGAGACCCGGGAGAAACAGTGAAGTTAGACACGGGACACCGGAGACCCGGGAGAAACAGAGAAGTTAGACACGGGACACCGGAGACCCGGGAGAAACAGAGAAGTTAGACATGGGACACCGGAGACCCGGGAGAAACAGAGAAGTTAGACACGGGACACCGGAGACGCGGGAGAAACAGAGAAGTTAGCCACGGGACACCGGAGACGCGGGAGAAACAGAGAAGTTAGACACGGGACACCGGAGACGCGGGAGAAACAGAGAAGTTAGACACGGGACACCGAAGACGCGGGAGAAACAGAGAAGTTAGACACGGGACACCGAAGACGCGGGAGAAACAGTGAATTTAGACACGAGACACCGAAGACGCGGGAGAAACAGTGAAGTTAGACACGGGGCACCGAAGACGCGGGAGAAACTGTGAAGTTAGACACGGGACACCGGAGACGCGGGAGAAACAGAGAAGTTAGACACGGGACACCGGAGACGCGGGAGAAACAGAGAAGTTAGACACGGGACACCGGAGACCCGGGAGAAACAGAGAAGTTAGACACGGGACACCGGAGACCCGGGAGAAACAGAGAAGTTAGACACGGGACACCGGAGACGCGGGAGAAACAAAGAAGTTAGACACGGGACACCGGAGACGCGGGAGAAACAGTGAAGTTTGACACCGGACACCGGAGACGCGGGAGAAACAGTGAAGTTTGACACGGGACACCGGAGACGCGGGAGAAACAGAGAAGTTAGACACGGGACACCGGAGACGCGGGAGAAGCGGAGAAGTTAGACACCGGATACCGAAGACTCGGGAGAAACAGTGCAGTCAGACACGGGACACGGGAGACACGGGAGAAACAGCGAAGTTAGACACGGGACACCGGAGACGCGGGAGAAACAGTGAAGTTAGACACGGGACACCGGAGACGCGGAAGAAACAGTGAAGTCAGACACGGGACACCGGAGACGCGGGAGAAACAGTGAAGTTAGACACGGGACACCGGAGACGCGTTAGAAACAGTGAAGTTAGACACGGGACACGACAGACACGGGAGAAACAGTGAAGTTAGACACGGGACACCGGAGACGCGGGAGAAACAGAGAAGTTAGACACGGGACACCGGAGACGCGGGAGAAACAGAGAAGTTAGACACGGGACACCGGAGACCCGGGACACCGGAGACCCGGGAGAAACAGAGAAGTTAGACACGGGACACCGGAGACCCGGGAGAAACAGAGAAGTTAGACACGGGACACCGGAGACGCGGGAGAAACATAGAAGTTAGACACGGGACACCGCAGACGCGGGAGAAACAGTGAAGTTAGACACGGGACACGGGAGACCCGGGAGAAACAGTGAAGTTAGACGCGGGACACCGGAGACGCGGGAGAAACAGAGAAGTTAGACACGGGACACGACAGACACGGGAGAAACAGTGAAGTTAGACACGGGACACCGGAGACGCGTTAGAAACAGTGCAGTCAGACACGGGACACGGGAGAAACAGTGAAGTTAGACACGGGACACCGGAGACGCGGGAGAAACAGTGAAGTTAGACACGGGACACCGGAGACGCGGAAGAAGCAGAGAAGTCAGACACGGGACACCGGAGTCGCGGGAGAAACAGTGAAGTTAGACACGGGACACCGGAGACGCGGGAGAAACAGTGAAATTAGCCACGGGACACCGGAAACCCGGGAGAAACAGTGAAGTTAGACACGGGACACCGGAGACGCGTTAGAAACAGAGAAGTTAGACACGGGACACCGGAGACCCGAGAGAAACAGAGAAGTTAGACACGGGACACCGGAGACCCGGGAGAAACAGAGAAGTTAGACACGGGACACCGGAGACGCGGGAGAAACATAGAAGTTAGACACGGGACACCGCAGACGCGGGAGAAACAGTGAAGTTAGACACGGGACACCGGAGACCCTGGAGAAACAGTGAAGTTAGACACGGGACACGGGAGACACGGGAGAAACAGTGAAGTTAGACGCGGGACACCGGAGACGCGGGAGAAACAGAGAAGTTAGACACGGGACACGACAGACACGGGAGAAACAGTGAAGTTAGACACGGGACACCGGAGACGCGGGAGAAACAGTGAAGTTTGACACGGGACACCGGAGACGCGGGAGAAACAGAGAAGTTAGACACGGGACACCGGAGACGCGCGAGAAACGGAGAAGTTAGACACGGGACACCGAAGACGCGGGAGAAACAGTGCAGTCAGACACGGGACACGGGAGACACGGGAGAAACAGTGAAGTTAGACACGGGACACCGGAGACGCGGGAGAAACAGTGAAGTTAGACACGGGACACCGGAGACGCGGAAGAAACAGTGAAGTCACACACGGGACACCGGAGACGCGGGAGAAACAGTGAAGTTAGACACGGGACACCGGAGACCCGGGAGAACAGTGAAGTTAGACACGGGACACCGGAGACGCGTTAGAAACGGCGAAGTTAGACACGGGACACCGGAGGCGCGGGAGAAACAGTGAAGTTAGACACGGGACACCGGAGACGCGGAAGAAACAGTGAAGTTAGACACGGGACACGACAGACACGGGAGAAACAGTGAAGTTAGACACGGGACACCGGAGACACGGGAGAAACAGTGAAGTTAGACGCGGGACACCGGAGACGCGGGAGAAACAGAGAAGTTAGACACGGGACACGACAGACACGGGAGAAACAGTGAAGTTAGACACGGGACACCGGAGACGCTCGAGAAACAGTGAAGTTTGACACGGGACACCGGAGACGCGGGAGAAACAGAGAAGTTAGACACGGGACACCGGAGACGCGGGAGAAACGGAGAAGTTAGACACGGGACACCGAAGACGCGGGAGAAACAGTGCAGTCAGACACGGGACATGGGAGACACGGGAGAAACAGTGAAGTTAGACACGGGACACCGGAGACGCGGGAGAAACAGTGAAGTTAGACACGGGACACCGGAGATGCGGAAGAAACAGTGAAGTCACACACGGGACACCGGAGACGCGGGAGAAACAGTGAAGTTAGACACGGGACACCGGAGACCCGGGAGAACAGTGAAGTTAGACACGGGACACCGGAGACGCGTTAGAAACGGTGAAGTTAGACACGGGACACCGGAGGCGCGGGAGAAACAGTGAAGTTAGACACGGGACACCGGAGACGCGGAAGAAACAGTGAAGTTAGACACGGGACACCGGAGACGCGGGAGAAACAGTGAAGTTAGACACGGGACACCGGAGACGCGGGAGAAACAGTGGAGTTAGACACGGGACACCGGAGACGCGGGAGAAACCGTGAAGTTAGACACGGGACACCGGAGACGCGGAGAAACAGTGAAGTTAGACACGGGACAGGACAGACACGGGAGAAACAGTGCTGTTAGACACGGGACACCGGAGACGCGGGAGAAACAGTGAAGTTAGACACGGGACACCGGAGACGCGGGAGAAACAGAGGAGTTAGACACGGGACACCGGAGACGCGTTAGAAACAGTGAAGTTAGACACGGGACATCGGAGACGCGGAGAAACAGTGAAGTTAGACACGGGACACGACAGACACGGGAGAAACAGTGAAGTTAGACACGGGACACCGGAGACGCGGGAGAAACAGTGAAGTTAGACACGGTACACCGGAGACGCGGGAGAAACAGAGAAGTTAGACACGGGACACCGGAGACGCGGGAGAAACAGAGAAGTTAGACACGGGACACCGAAGACGCGGGAGAAACAGTGCAGTCAGACACGGGACACGGGAGACATGAGAGAAACAGTGAAGTTAGACGCGGGGCACCGGAGACGCGGGAAAAACAGAGAACTTAGACACGGGACACGACAGACACGGGAGAAACAGTGAAGTTAGACACGGGACACCGGAGACGCGGGAGAAACAGTGAAGTTAGACACGCGACACCGGAGACGCGGGAGAAACAGTGAAGTTAGACACGGGACACCGGAGACGCGGGAGAAACAGAGAACTTAGACACGGGACACGACAGACACGGGAGAAACAGTGAAGTTAGACACGGGACACCGGAGACGCAGGAGAAACAGTGAAGTTAGACACGCGACACCGGAGACGCGGGAGAAACAGTGAAGTTAGACACGCGACACCGGAGACGCGGGAGAAACAGTGAAGTTAGACACGGGACACCGGAGACGCGGGAGAAACAGTGAAGTTAGACACGGGACACCGGAGACGCGGGAGAAACAGTGAAGTTAGACACGGGACACCGGAGACGCGGGAGAAACACTGAAGTTAGACGCGGGACACCGGAAACGCGGGAGAAACAGAGAAGTTAGACACGGGACACCGGAGACGCGGGAGAAACAGTGAAGTCAGACACGGGACACCGGAGACGCGGGAGAAACAGTGAAGTTAGACACGGGACACCGGAGACGCGGAAGAAACAGTGAAGTCAGACACGGGACACCGGAGACGCGTTAGAAACAGTGAAGTTAGACACGGGACACCGGAGACGCGGGAGAAACCGTGAAATTATACACGGAACACCGGAACCCGGGAGAAACAGTGAAGTTAGACACGGGACACCGGAGACGCGGGAGAAACAGTGAAGTCAGACACGGGACACCGGAAACCCGGGAGAAACAGTAAAGTTAGACACGGGACACCGGAGACGCGGGAGAAACAGTGAAGTCAGACACGGGACACCGGAGACGCGGGAGAAACAGTGAAGTTAGACACGGGACACCGGAGACGCGGGAGAAACAGTGAAGTTAGACACGGGACACCGGAGACGCGGAAGAAACAGTGAAGTCAGACACGGGACACCGGAGACGCGTTAGAAACAGAGAAGTTAGACACGGGACACCGGAGACTCGGGAGAAACCTTGAAATTAGACACGGGACACCGGAAACCCGGGAGAAACAGTGACGTTAGACATGGGACACCGGAGACGCGGGAGAAACAGTGAAGTTAGACACGGGACACCGGAGACCCGGGAGAAACAGAGAAGATAGACACGGGACACCGGAGACCCGGGAGAAACAGAGAAGTTAGACACGGAACACCGGAGACGCGGGAGAAACAGTGAAGTTAGACACGGGACACCGGAGACCCGGGAGAAACAGTGAAGTTAGACACGGGACACCGGAGACCCGGGAGAAACAGAGAAGTTAGACATGGGACACCGGAGACCCGGGAGAAACAGAGAAGTTAGACACGGGACACCGGAGACGCGGGAGAAACAGAGAAGTTAGCCACGGGACACCGGAGACGCGGGAGAAACAGAGAAGTTAGAAACGGGACACCGGAGACGCGGGAGAAACAGAGAAGTTAGACACGGGACACCGAAGACGCGGGAGAAACAGAGAAGTTAGACACGGGACACCGAAGACGCGGGAGAAACAGTGAATTTAGACACGAGACACCGAAGACGCGGGAGAAACAGTGAAGTTAGACACGGGACACGGGAGACCCGGGAGAAACAGTGAAGTTAGACGCGGGACACCGGAGACGCGGGAGAAACAGAGAAGTTAGACACGGGACACGACAGACACGGGAGAAACAGTGAAGTTAGACACGGGACACCGGAGACGCGTTAGAAACAGTGCAGTCAGACACGGGACACGGGAGAAACAGTGAAGTTAGACACGGGACACCGGAGACGCGGGAGAAACAGTGAAGTTAGACACGGGACACCGGAGACGCGGAAGAAGCAGAGAAGTCAGACACGGGACACCGGAGTCGCGGGAGAAACAGTGAAGTTAGACACGGGACACCGGAGACGCGGGAGAAACAGTGAAATTAGCCACGGGACACCGGAAACCCGGGAGAAACAGTGAAGTTAGACACGGGACACCGGAGACGCGTTAGAAACAGAGAAGTTAGACACGGGACACCGGAGACCCGAGAGAAACAGAGAAGTTAGACACGGGACACCGGAGACCCGGGAGAAACAGAGAAGTTAGACACGGGACACCGGAGACGCGGGAGAAACATAGAAGTTAGACACGGGACACCGCAGACGCGGGAGAAACAGTGAAGTTAGACACGGGACACCGGAGACCCTGGAGAAACAGTGAAGTTAGACACGGGACACGGGAGACACGGGAGAAACAGTGAAGTTAGACGCGGGACACCGGAGACGCGGGAGAAACAGAGAAGTTAGACACGGGACACGACAGACACGGGAGAAACAGTGAAGTTAGACACGGGACACCGGAGACGCGGGAGAAACAGTGAAGTTTGACACGGGACACCGGAGACGCGGGAGAAACAGAGAAGTTAGACACGGGACACCGGAGACGCGCGAGAAACGGAGAAGTTAGACACGGGACACCGAAGACGCGGGAGAAACAGTGCAGTCAGACACGGGACACGGGAGACACGGGAGAAACAGTGAAGTTAGACACGGGACACCGGAGACGCGGGAGAAACAGTGAAGTTAGACACGGGACACCGGAGACGCGGAAGAAACAGTGAAGTCACACACGGGACACCGGAGACGCGGGAGAAACAGTGAAGTTAGACACGGGACACCGGAGACCCGGGAGAACAGTGAAGTTAGACACGGGACACCGGAGACGCGTTAGAAACGGTGAAGTTAGACACGGGACACCGGAGGCGCGGGAGAAACAGTGAAGTTAGACACGGGACACCGGAGACGCGGAAGAAACAGTGAAGTTAGACACGGGACACGACAGACACGGGAGAAACAGTGAAGTTAGACACGGGACACCGGAGACACGGGAGAAACAGTGAAGTTAGACGCGGGACACCGGAGACGCGGGAGAAACAGAGAAGTTAGACACGGGACACGACAGACACGGGAGAAACAGTGAAGTTAGACACGGGACACCGGAGACGCTCGAGAAACAGTGAAGTTTGACACGGGACACCGGAGACGCGGGAGAAACAGAGAAGTTAGACACGGGACACCGGAGACGCGGGAGAAACGGAGAAGTTAGACACGGGACACCGAAGACGCGGGAGAAACAGTGCAGTCAGACACGGGACATGGGAGACACGGGAGAAACAGTGAAGTTAGACACGGGACACCGGAGACGCGGGAGAAACAGTGAAGTTAGACACGGGACACCGGAGATGCGGAAGAAACAGTGAAGTCACACACGGGACACCGGAGACGCGGGAGAAACAGTGAAGTTAGACACGGGACACCGGAGACCCGGGAGAACAGTGAAGTTAGACACGGGACACCGGAGACGCGTTAGAAACGGTGAAGTTAGACACGGGACACCGGAGGCGCGGGAGAAACAGTGAAGTTAGACACGGGACACCGGAGACGCGGAAGAAACAGTGAAGTTAGACACGGGACACCGGAGACGCGGGAGAAACAGTGAAGTTAGACACGGGACACCGGAGACGCGGGAGAAACAGTGGAGTTAGACACGGGACACCGGAGACGCGGGAGAAACCGTGAAGTTAGACACGGGACACCGGAGACGCGGAGAAACAGTGAAGTTAGACACGGGACAGGACAGACACGGGAGAAACAGTGATGTTAGACACGGGACACCGGAGACGCGGGAGAAACAGTGAAGTTAGACACGGGACACCGGAGACGCGGGAGAAACAGAGGAGTTAGACACGGGACACCGGAGACGCGTTAGAAACAGTGAAGTTAGACACGGGACATCGGAGACGCGGAGAAACAGTGAAGTTAGACACGGGACACGACAGACACGGGAGAAACAGTGAAGTTAGACACGGGACACCGGAGACGCGGGAGAAACAGTGAAGTTAGACACGGTACACCGGAGACGCGGGAGAAACAGAGAAGTTAGACACGGGACACCGGAGACGCGGGAGAAACAGAGAAGTTAGACACGGGACACCGAAGACGCGGGAGAAACAGTGCAGTCAGACACGGGACACGGGAGACATGAGAGAAACAGTGAAGTTAGACGCGGGGCACCGGAGACGCGGGAAAAACAGAGAACTTAGACACGGGACACGACAGACACGGGAGAAACAGTGAAGTTAGACACGGGACACCGGAGACGCGGGAGAAACAGTGAAGTTAGACACGCGACACCGGAGACGCGGGAGAAACAGTGAAGTTAGACACGGGACACCGGAGACGCGGGAGAAACAGAGAACTTAGACACGGGACACGACAGACACGGGAGAAACAGTGAAGTTAGACACGGGACACCGGAGACGCAGGAGAAACAGTGAAGTTAGACACGCGACACCGGAGACGCGGGAGAAACAGTGAAGTTAGACACGCGACACCGGAGACGCGGGAGAAACAGTGAAGTTAGACACGGGACACCGGAGACGCGGGAGAAACAGTGAAGTTAGACACGGGACACCGGAGACGCGGGAGAAACAGTGAAGTTAGACACGGGACACCGGAGACGCGGGAGAAACACTGAAGTTAGACGCGGGACACCGGAAACGCGGGAGAAACAGAGAAGTTAGACACGGGACACCGGAGACGCGGGAGAAACAGTGAAGTCAGACACGGGACACCGGAGACGCGGGAGAAACAGTGAAGTTAGACACGGGACACCGGAGACGCGGAAGAAACAGTGAAGTCAGACACGGGACACCGGAGACGCGTTAGAAACAGTGAAGTTAGACACGGGACACCGGAGACGCGGGAGAAACCGTGAAATTATACACGGAACACCGGAACCCGGGAGAAACAGTGAAGTTAGACACGGGACACCGGAGACGCGGGAGAAACAGTGAAGTCAGACACGGGACACCGGAAACCCGGGAGAAACAGTAAAGTTAGACACGGGACACCGGAGACGCGGGAGAAACAGTGAAGTCAGACACGGGACACCGGAGACGCGGGAGAAACAGTGAAGTTAGACACGGGACACCGGAGACGCGGGAGAAACAGTGAAGTTAGACACGGGACACCGGAGACGCGGAAGAAACAGTGAAGTCAGACACGGGACACCGGAGACGCGTTAGAAACAGAGAAGTTAGACACGGGACACCGGAGACTCGGGAGAAACCTTGAAATTAGACACGGGACACCGGAAACCCGGGAGAAACAGTGACGTTAGACATGGGACACCGGAGACGCGGGAGAAACAGTGAAGTTAGACACGGGACACCGGAGACCCGGGAGAAACAGAGAAGATAGACACGGGACACCGGAGACCCGGGAGAAACAGAGAAGTTAGACACGGAACACCGGAGACGCGGGAGAAACAGTGAAGTTAGACACGGGACACCGGAGACCCGGGAGAAACAGTGAAGTTAGACACGGGACACCGGAGACCCGGGAGAAACAGAGAAGTTAGACACGGGACACCGGAGACCCGGGAGAAACAGAGAAGTTAGACATGGGACACCGGAGACCCGGGAGAAACAGAGAAGTTAGACACGGGACACCGGAGACGCGGGAGAAACAGAGAAGTTAGCCACGGGACACCGGAGACGCGGGAGAAACAGAGAAGTTAGACACGGGACACCGGAGACGCGGGAGAAACAGAGAAGTTAGACACGGGACACCGAAGACGCGGGAGAAACAGAGAAGTTAGACACGGGACACCGAAGACGCGGGAGAAACAGTGAATTTAGACACGAGACACCGAAGACGCGGGAGAAACAGTGAAGTTAGACACGGGGCACCGAAGACGCGGGAGAAACTGTGAAGTTAGACACGGGACACCGGAGACGCGGGAGAAACAGAGAAGTTAGACACGGGACACCGGAGACGCGGGAGAAACAGAGAAGTTAGACACGGGACACCGGAGACCCGGGAGAAACAGAGAAGTTAGACACGGGACACCGGAGACCCGGGAGAAACAGAGAAGTTAGACACGGGACACCGGAGACGCGGGAGAAACAAAGAAGTTAGACACGGGACACCGGAGACGCGGGAGAAACAGTGAAGTTAGACACGGGACACGGGAGACACGGGAGAAACAGTGAAGTTAGACGCGGGACACCGGAGACGCGGGAGAAACAGAGAAGTTAGACACGGGACACCGGAGACGCGGGAGAAACCGTGAAATTATACACGGAACACCGGAACCCGGGAGAAACAGTGAAGTTAGACACGGGACACCGGAGACGCGGGAGAAACAGTGAAGTCAGACACGGGACACCGGAAACCCGGGAGAAACAGTAAAGTTAGACACGGGACACCGGAGACGCGGGAGAAACAGTGAAGTCAGACACGGGACACCGGAGACGCGGGAGAAACAGTGAAGTTAGACACGGGACACCGGAGACGCGGGAGAAACAGTGAAGTTAGACACGGGACACCGGAGACGCGGAAGAAACAGTGAAGTCAGACACGGGACACCGGAGACGCGTTAGAAACAGAGAAGTTAGACACGGGACACCGGAGACTCGGGAGAAACCTTGAAATTAGACACGGGACACCGGAAACCCGGGAGAAACAGTGACGTTAGACATGGGACACCGGAGACGCGGGAGAAACAGTGAAGTTAGACACGGGACACCGGAGACCCGGGAGAAACAGAGAAGATAGACACGGGACACCGGAGACCCGGGAGAAACAGAGAAGTTAGACACGGAACACCGGAGACGCGGGAGAAACAGTGAAGTTAGACACGGGACACCGGAGACCCGGGAGAAACAGTGAAGTTAGACACGGGACACCGGAGACCCGGGAGAAACAGAGAAGTTAGACACGGGACACCGGAGACCCGGGAGAAACAGAGAAGTTAGACATGGGACACCGGAGACCCGGGAGAAACAGAGAAGTTAGACACGGGACACCGGAGACGCGGGAGAAACAGAGAAGTTAGCCACGGGACACCGGAGACGCGGGAGAAACAGAGAAGTTAGACACGGGACACCGGAGACGCGGGAGAAACAGAGAAGTTAGACACGGGACACCGAAGACGCGGGAGAAACAGAGAAGTTAGACACGGGACACCGAAGACGCGGGAGAAACAGTGAATTTAGACACGAGACACCGAAGACGCGGGAGAAACAGTGAAGTTAGACACGGGGCACCGAAGACGCGGGAGAAACTGTGAAGTTAGACACGGGACACCGGAGACGCGGGAGAAACAGAGAAGTTAGACACGGGACACCGGAGACGCGGGAGAAACAGAGAAGTTAGACACGGGACACCGGAGACCCGGGAGAAACAGAGAAGTTAGACACGGGACACCGGAGACCCGGGAGAAACAGAGAAGTTAGACACGGGACACCGGAGACGCGGGAGAAACAAAGAAGTTAGACACGGGACACCGGAGACGCGGGAGAAACAGTGAAGTTAGACACGGGACACGGGAGACACGGGAGAAACAGTGAAGTTAGACGCGGGACACCGGAGACGCGGGAGAAACAGAGAAGTTAGACACGGGACACCGGAGACGCGGGAGAAACAGTGAAGTTTGACACCGGACACCGGAGACGCGGGAGAAACAGTGAAGTTTGACACGGGACACCGGAGACGCGGGAGAAACAGAGAAGTTAGACACGGGACACCGGAGACGCGGGAGAAACGGAGAAGTTAGACACCGGATACCGAAGACTCGGGAGAAACAGTGCAGTCAGACACGGGACACGGGAGACACGGGAGAAACAGTGAAGTTAGACACGGGACACCGGAGACGCGGGAGAAACAGTGAAGTTAGACACGGGACACCGGAGACGCGGAAGAAACAGTGAAGTCAGACACGGGACACCGGAGACGCGGGAGAAACAGTGAAGTTAGACACGGGACACCGGAGACGCGTTAGAAACAGTGAAGTTAGACACGGGACACGACAGACACGGGAGAAACAGTGAAGTTAGACACGGGACACCGGAGACGCGGGAGAAACAGAGAAGTTAGACACGGGACACCGGAGACGCGGGAGAAACAGAGAAGTTAGACACGGGACACCGGAGACCCGGGACACCGGAGACCCGGGAGAAACAGAGAAGTTAGACACGGGACACCGGAGACCCGGGAGAAACAGAGAAGTTAGACACGGGACACCGGAGACGCGGGAGAAACATAGAAGTTAGACACGGGACACCGCAGACGCGGGAGAAACAGTGAAGTTAGACACGGGACACCGGAGACGCGGGAGAAACAGTGAAGTTAGACACGGGACACGGGAGACCCGGGAGAAACAGTGAAGTTAGACGCGGGACACCGGAGACGCGGGAGAAACAGAGAAGTTAGACACGGGACACGACAGACACGGGAGAAACAGTGAAGTTAGACACGGGACACCGGAGACGCGTTAGAAACAGTGCAGTCAGACACGGGACACGGGAGAAACAGTGAAGTTAGACACGGGACACCGGAGACGCGGGAGAAACAGTGAAGTTAGACACGGGACACCGGAGACGCGGAAGAAGCAGAGAAGTCAGACACGGGACACCGGAGTCGCGGGAGAAACAGTGAAGTTAGACACGGGACACCGGAGACGCGGGAGAAACAGTGAAATTAGCCACGGGACACCGGAAACCCGGGAGAAACAGTGAAGTTAGACACGGGACACCGGAGACGCGTTAGAAACAGAGAAGTTAGACACGGGACACCGGAGACCCGAGAGAAACAGAGAAGTTAGACACGGGACACCGGAGACCCGGGAGAAACAGAGAAGTTAGACACGGGACACCGGAGACGCGGGAGAAACATAGAAGTTAGACACGGGACACCGCAGACGCGGGAGAAACAGTGAAGTTAGACACGGGACACCGGAGACCCTGGAGAAACAGTGAAGTTAGACACGGGACACGGGAGACACGGGAGAAACAGTGAAGTTAGACGCGGGACACCGGAGACGCGGGAGAAACAGAGAAGTTAGACACGGGACACGACAGACACGGGAGAAACAGTGAAGTTAGACACGGGACACCGGAGACGCGGGAGAAACAGTGAAGTTTGACACGGGACACCGGAGACGCGGGAGAAACAGAGAAGTTAGACACGGGACACCGGAGACGCGCGAGAAACGGAGAAGTTAGACACGGGACACCGAAGACGCGGGAGAAACAGTGCAGTCAGACACGGGACACGGGAGACACGGGAGAAACAGTGAAGTTAGACACGGGACACCGGAGACGCGGGAGAAACAGTGAAGTTAGACACGGGACACCGGAGACGCGGAAGAAACAGTGAAGTCACACACGGGACACCGGAGACGCGGGAGAAACAGTGAAGTTAGACACGGGACACCGGAGACCCGGGAGAATAGTGAAGTTAGACACGGGACACCGGAGACGCGTTAGAAACGGTGAAGTTAGACACGGGACACCGGAGGCGCGGGAGAAACAGTGAAGTTAGACACGGGACACCGGAGACGCGGAAGAAACAGTGAAGTTAGACACGGGACACGACAGACACGGGAGAAACAGTGAAGTTAGACACGGGACACCGGAGACGCGGGAGAAACAGTGAAGTTAGACACGGGACACCGGAGACGCGGGAGAAACAGTGGAGTTAGACACGGGACACCGGAGACGCGTTAGAAACCGTGAAGTTGGACACGGGACACCGGAGACGCGGAGAAACAGTGAAGTTAGACACGGGACACGACAGACACGGGAGAAACAGTGATGTTAGACACGGGACACCGGAGACGCGGGAGAAACAGTGAAGTTAGACACGGGACACCGGAGACGCGGGAGAAACAGAGGAGTTAGACACGGGACACGACAGACACGGGAGAAACAGTGATGTGAGACACGGGACATCGGAGACGCGGGAGAAACAGTGAAGTTAGACACGGGACACCGGAGACGCGGGAGAAACAGTGAAGTTAGACACGGTACACCGGAGACGCGGGAGAAACAGAGAAGTTAGACACGGGACACCGGAGACGCGGGAGAAACAGAGAAGTTAGACACGGGACACCGAAGACGCGGGAGAAACAGTGCAGTCAGACACGGGACACGGGAGACATGAGAGAAACAGTGAAGTTAGACGCGGGGCACCGGAGACGCGGGAAAAACAGAGAACTTAGACACGGGACACGACAGACACGGGAGAAACAGTGAAGTTAGACACGGGACACCGGAGACGCGGGAGAAACAGTGAAGTTAGACACGCGACACCGGAGACGCGGGTGAAACAGTGAAGTTAGACACGGGACACCGGAGACGCGGGAGAAACAGTGAAGTCAGACACGGGACACCGGAGACGCGTTAGAAACAGAGAAGTTAGACACGGGACACCGGAGACGCGGGAGAAACAGAGGAGTTGGACACGGGACACGACAGACACGGGAGAAACAGTGATGTTAGACACGGGACATCGGAGACGCGGGAGAAACAGTGAAGTTAGACACGGGACACCGGAGACGCGGGAGAAACAGTGAAGTTAGACACGGTACACCGGAGACGCGGGAGAAACAGAGAAGTTAGACACGGGACACCGGAGACGCGGGGAAACAGAGAAGTTAGACACGGGACACCGAAGACGCGGGAGAAACAGTGCAGTCAGACACGGGACACGGGAGACATGAGAGAAACAGTGAAGTTAGACGCGGGGCACCGGAGACGCGGGAAAAACAGAGAACTTAGACACGGGACACGACAGACACGGGAGAAACAGTGAAGTTAGACACGGGACACCGGAGACGCGGGAGAAACAGTGAAGTTAGACACGCGACACCGGAGACGCGGGAGAAACAGTGAAGTTAGACACGGGACACCGGAGACGCGGGAGAAACAGTGAAGTCAGACACGGGACACCGGAGACGCGTTAGAAACAGAGAAGTTAGACACGGGACACCGGAGACGCGGGAGAAACAGTGAAATTAGCCACGGGACACCGGAAACCCGGGAGAAACAGTGAAGTTAGACACGGGACACCGGAGACGCGTTAGAAACAGAGAAGTTAGACACGGGACACCGGAGACCCGAGAGAAACAGAGAAGTTAGACACGGGACACCGGAGACCCGGGAGAAACAGAGAAGTTAGACACGGGACACCGGAGACGCGGGAGAAACAGTGAAGTTAGACACGGGACACCGCAGACGCGGGAGAAACAGTGAAGTTAGACACGGGACACCGGAGACCCTGGAGAAACAGTGAAGTTAGACACGGGACACGGGAGACACGGGAGAAACAGTGAAGTTAGACGCGGGACACCGGAGACGCGGGAGAAACAGAGAAGTTAGACACGGGACACGACAGACACGGGAGAAACAGTGAAGTTAGACACGGGACATCGGAGACGCTCGAGAAACAGTGAAGTTTGACACGGGACACCGGAGACGCGGGAGAAACAGAGAAGTTAGACACGGGACACCGGAGACGCGGGAGAAACGGAGAAGTTAGACACGGGACACCGAAGACGCGGGAGAAACAGTGCAGTCAGACACGGGACATGGGAGACACGGGAGAAACAGTGAAGTTAGACACGGGACACCGGAGACGCGGGAGAAACAGTGAAGTTAGACACGGGACACCAGAGACCCGGGAGAACAGTGAAGTTAGACACGGGACACCGGAGACGCGTTAGAAACGGTGAAGTTAGACACGGGACACCGGAGGCGCGGGAGAAACAGTGAAGTTAGACACGGGACACCGGAGACGCGGAAGAAACAGTGAAGTTAGACACGGGACACCGGAGACGCGGGAGAAACAGTGAAGTTAGACACGGGACACCGGAGACGCGGGAGAAACAGTGGAGTTAGACACGGGACACCGGAGACGCGGGAGAAACCGTGAAGTTAGACACGGGACACCGGAGACGCGGAGAAACAGTGAAGTTAGACACGGGACACGACAGACACGTTAGAAACAGTGATGTTAGACACGGGACACCGGAGACGCGGGAGAAACAGTGAAGTTAGACACGGGACACCGGAGACGCGGGAGAAACAGACGAGTTAGACACGGGACACCGGAGACGCGTTAGAAACAGTGAAGTTAGACACGGGACATCGGAGACGCGGAGAAACAGTGAAGTTAGACACGGGACACGACAGACACGGGAGAAACAGTGAAGTTAGACACGGAACACCGGAGACGCGGGAGAAACAGAGGAGTTAGACACGGGACACCGGAGACGCGTTAGAAACAGAGAAGTTAGACACGGGACATCGGAGACGCGGAGAAACAGTGAAGTTAGACACGGGACACGACAGACACGGGAGAAACAGTGAAGTTAGACACGGTACACCGGAGACGCGGGAGAAACAGAGAAGTTAGACACGGGACACCGGAGACCCTGGAGAAACAGTGAAGTTAGACACGGGACACGGGAGACACGGGAGAAACAGTGAAGTTAGACGCGGGACACCGGAGACGCGGGAGAAACAGAGAAGTTAGACACGGGACACGACAGACACGGGAGAAACAGTGAAGTTAGACACGGGACACCGGAGACGCGGGACAAACAGTGAAGTTTGACACGGGACACCGGAGACGCGGGAGAAACAGAGAAGTTAGACACGGGACACCGGAGACGCGCGAGAAACGGAGAAGTTAGACACGGGACACCGAAGACGCGGGAGAAACAGTGCAGTCAGACACGGGACACGGGAGACACGGGAGAAACAGTGAAGTTAGACACGGGACACCGGAGACGCGGGAGAAACAGTGAAGTTAGACACGGGACACCGGAGACGCGGAAGAAACAGTGAAGTCACACACGGGACACCGGAGACGCGGGAGAAACAGTGAAGTTAGACACGGGACACCGGAGACCCGGGAGAACAGTGAAGTTAGACACGGGACACCGGAGACGCGTTAGAAACGGTGAAGTTAGACACGGGACACCGGAGGCGCGGGAGAAACAGTGAAGTTAGACACGGGACACCGGAGACGCGGAAGAAACAGTGAAGTTAGACACGGGACACGACAGACACGGGAGAAACAGTGAAGTTAGACACGGGACACCGGAGACGCGGGAGAAACAGTGAAGTTAGACACGGGACACCGGAGACGCGGGAGAAACAGTGGAGTTAGACACGGGACACCGGAGACGCGTTAGAAACCGTGAAGTTGGACACGGGACACCGGAGACGCGGAGAAACAGTGAAGTTAGACACGGGACACGACAGACACGGGAGAAACAGTGATGTTAGACACGGGACACCGGAGACGCGGGAGAAACAGTGAAGTTAGACACGGGACACCGGAGACGCGGGAGAAACAGAGGAGTTAGACACGGGACACGACAGACACGGGAGAAACAGTGATGTGAGACACGGGACATCGGAGACGCGGGAGAAACAGTGAAGTTAGACACGGGACACCGGAGACGCGGGAGAAACAGTGAAGTTAGACACGGTACACCGGAGACGCGGGAGAAACAGAGAAGTTAGACACGGGACACCGGAGACGCGGGAGAAACAGAGAAGTTAGACACGGGACACCGAAGACGCGGGAGAAACAGTGCAGTCAGACACGGGACACGGGAGACATGAGAGAAACAGTGAAGTTAGACGCGGGGCACCGGAGACGCGGGAAAAACAGAGAACTTAGACACGGGACACGACAGACACGGGAGAAACAGTGAAGTTAGACACGGGACACCGGAGACGCGGGAGAAACAGTGAAGTTAGACACGCGACACCGGAGACGCGGGTGAAACAGTGAAGTTAGACACGGGACACCGGAGACGCGGGAGAAACAGTGAAGTCAGACACGGGACACCGGAGACGCGTTAGAAACAGAGAAGTTAGACACGGGACACCGGAGACGCGGGAGAAACAGAGGAGTTGGACACGGGACACGACAGACACGGGAGAAACAGTGATGTTAGACACGGGACATCGGAGACGCGGGAGAAACAGTGAAGTTAGACACGGGACACCGGAGACGCGGGAGAAACAGTGAAGTTAGACACGGTACACCGGAGACGCGGGAGAAACAGAGAAGTTAGACACGGGACACCGGAGACGCGGGGAAACAGAGAAGTTAGACACGGGACACCGAAGACGCGGGAGAAACAGTGCAGTCAGACACGGGACACGGGAGACATGAGAGAAACAGTGAAGTTAGACGCGGGGCACCGGAGACGCGGGAAAAACAGAGAACTTAGACACGGGACACGACAGACACGGGAGAAACAGTGAAGTTAGACACGGGACACCGGAGACGCGGGAGAAACAGTGAAGTTAGACACGCGACACCGGAGACGCGGGAGAAACAGTGAAGTTAGACACGGGACACCGGAGACGCGGGAGAAACAGTGAAGTCAGACACGGGACACCGGAGACGCGTTAGAAACAGAGAAGTTAGACACGGGACACCGGAGACGCGGGAGAAACAGTGAAATTAGCCACGGGACACCGGAAACCCGGGAGAAACAGTGAAGTTAGACACGGGACACCGGAGACGCGTTAGAAACAGAGAAGTTAGACACGGGACACCGGAGACCCGAGAGAAACAGAGAAGTTAGACACGGGACACCGGAGACCCGAGAGAAACAGAGAAGTTAGACACGGGACACCGGAGACGCGGGAGAAACAGTGAAGTTAGACACGGGACACCGCAGACGCGGGAGAAACAGTGAAGTTAGACACGGGACACCGGAGACCCTGGAGAAACAGTGAAGTTAGGCACGGGACACGGGAGACACGGGAGAAACAGTGAAGTTAGACGCGGGACACCGGAGACGCGGGAGAAACAGAGAAGTTAGACACGGGACACGACAGACACGGGAGAAACAGTGAAGTTAGACACGGGACATCGGAGACGCTCGAGAAACAGTGAAGTTTGACACGGGACACCGGAGACGCGGGAGAAACAGAGAAGTTAGACACGGGACACCGGAGACGCGGGAGAAACGGAGAAGTTAGACACGGGACACCGAAGACGCGGGAGAAACAGTGCAGTCAGACACGGGACATGGGAGACACGGGAGAAACAGTGAAGTTAGACACGGGACACCGGAGACGCGGGAGAAACAGTGAAGTTAGACACGGGACACCAGAGACCCGGGAGAACAGTGAAGTTAGACACGGGACACCGGAGACGCGTTAGAAACGGTGAAGTTAGACACGGGACACCGGAGGCGCGGGAGAAACAGTGAAGTTAGACACGGGACACCGGAGACGCGGAAGAAACAGTGAAGTTAGACACGGGACACCGGAGACGCGGGAGAAACAGTGAAGTTAGACACGGGACACCGGAGACGCGGGAGAAACAGTGGAGTTAGACACGGGACACCGGAGACGCGGGAGAAACCGTGAAGTTAGACACGGGACACCGGAGACGCGGAGAAACAGTGAAGTTAGACACGGGACACGACAGACACGTTAGAAACAGTGATGTTAGACACGGGACACCGGAGACGCGGGAGAAACAGTGAAGTTAGACACGGGACACCGGAGACGCGGGAGAAACAGAGGAGTTAGACACGGGACACCGGAGACGCGTTAGAAACAGTGAAGTTAGACACGGGACATCGGAGACGCGGAGAAACAGTGAAGTTAGACACGGGACACGACAGACACGGGAGAAACAGTGAAGTTAGACACGGAACACCGGAGACGCGGGAGAAACAGAGGAGTTAGACACGGGACACCGGAGACGCGTTAGAAACAGAGAAGTTAGACACGGGACATCGGAGACGCGGAGAAACAGTGAAGTTAGACACGGGACACGACAGACACGGGAGAAACAGTGAAGTTAGACACGGTACACCGGAGACGCGGGAGAAACAGAGAAGTTAGACACGGGACACCGGAGACGCGGGAGAAACATAGAAGTTAGACACGGGACACCGAAGACGCGGGAGAAACAGTGCAGTCAGACACGGGACACGGGAGACATGAGAGAAACAGTGAAGTTAGACGCGGGGCACCGGAGACGCGGGAAAAACAGAGAACTTAGACACGGGACACGACAGACACGGGAGAAACAGTGAAGTTAGACACGGGACACCGGAGACGCGGGAGAAACAGTGAAGTTAGACACGCGACACCGGAGACGCGGGAGAAACAGTGAAGTTAGACACGGGACACCGGAGACGCGGGAGAAACAGTGAAGTTAGACACGGGACACCGGAGACGCGGGAGAAACAGTGAAGTTAGACACGGGACACCGGAGACGCGGGAGAAACAGTGAAGTTAGACACGGGACACCGGAGACGCGGGAGAAACAGTGAAGTTAGACAAGGGACACCGGAGACGCGGAAGAAACAGTGAAGTCAGACACGGGACACCGGAGACGCGTTAGAAACAGTGAAGTTTGACACGGACACCGGAGACGCGGGAGAAACCGTGAAATTAGACACGGGACACCGGAAACCCGGGAGCAACAGAGAAGTTAGACACGGGACACCGGAGACGCGGGAGAAACAGTGAAGTCAGACACGGGACACCGGAAACCCGGGAGAAACAGTAAAGTGAGACACGGGACACCGGAGACGCGGGAGAAACAGTGAAGTCAGACACGGGACACCGGAGACGCGGGAGAAACAGTGAAGTTAGACACGGGACACCGGAGACGCGGGAGAAACAGTGAAGTTAGACACGGGACACCGGAGACGCGGAAGAAACAGTGAAGTCAGACACGGGACACCGGAGACGCGTTAGAAACAGAAAAGTTAGACACGGGACACCGGAGACGCGGGAGAAACCTTGAAATTAGACACGGGACACCGGAAATCCGGGAGAAACAGTGACGTTAGACATGGGACACCGGAGACGCGGGAGAAACAATGAAGTTAGACACGGGACACCGGAGACCCGGGAGAAACAGAGAAGTTAGACACGGGACACCGGAGACCCTGGAGAAACAGTGAAGTTAGACACGGGACACGGGAGACACGGGAGAAACAGCGAAGTTAGACGCCTGACACCGGAGACGCGGGAGAAACAGAGAAGTTAGACACGGGACACGACAGACACGGGAGAAACAGTGAAGTTAGACACGGGACACCGGAGACGCGGGAGAAACAGTGAAGTTTGACACGGGACACCGGAGACGCGGGAGAAACAGAGAAGTTAGACACGGGACACCGGAGACGCGGGGAAACAGAGAAGTTAGACACGGGACACCGAAGACGCGGGAGAAACAGTGCAGTCAGACACGGGACACGGGAGACATGAGAGAAACAGTGAAGTTAGACGCGGGGCACCGGAGACGCGGGAAAAACAGAGAACTTAGACACGGGACACGACAGACACGGGAGAAACAGTGAAGTTAGACACGGGACACCGGAGACGCGGGAGAAACAGTGAAGTTAGACACGCGACACCGGAGACGCGGGAGAAACAGTGAAGTTAGACACGGGACACCGGAGACGCGGGAGAAACAGTGAAGTCAGACACGGGACACCGGAGACGCGTTAGAAACAGAGAAGTTAGACACGGGACACCGGAGACGCGGGAGAAGCAGTGAAATTAGCCACGGGACACCGGAAACCCGGGAGAAACAGTGAAGTTAGACACGGGACACCGGAGACGCGTTAGAAACAGAGAAGTTAGACACGGGACACCGGAGACCCGAGAGAAACAGAGAAGTTAGACACGGGACACCGGAGACCCGGGAGAAACAGAGAAGTTAGACACGGGACACCGGAGACGCGGGAGAAACAGTGAAGTTAGACACGGGACACCGCAGACGCGGGAGAAACAGTGAAGTTAGACACGGGACACCGGAGACCCTGGAGAAACAGTGAAGTTAGACACGGGACACGGGAGACACGGGAGAAACAGTGAAGTTAGACGCGGGACACCGGAGACGCGGGAGAAACAGAGAAGTTAGACACGGGACACGACAGACACGGGAGAAACAGTGAAGTTAGACACGGGACATCGGAGACGCTCGAGAAACAGTGAAGTTTGACACGGGACACCGGAGACGCGGGAGAAACAGAGAAGTTAGACACGGGACACCGGAGACGCGGGAGAAACGGAGAAGTTAGACACGGGACACCGAAGACGCGGGAGAAACAGTGCAGTCAGACACGGGACATGGGAGACACGGGAGAAACAGTGAAGTTAGACACGGGACACCGGAGACGCGGGAGAAACAGTGAAGTTAGACACGGGACACCAGAGACCCGGGAGAACAGTGAAGTTAGACACGGGACACCGGAGACGCGTTAGAAACGGTGAAGTTAGACACGGGACACCGGAGGCGCGGGAGAAACAGTGAAGTTAGACACGGGACACCGGAGACGCGGAAGAAACAGTGAAGTTAGACACGGGACACCGGAGACGCGGGAGAAACAGTGAAGTTAGACACGGGACACCGGAGACGCGGGAGAAACAGTGGAGTTAGACACGGGACACCGGAGACGCGGGAGAAACCGTGAAGTTAGACACGGGACACCGGAGACGCGGAGAAACAGTGAAGTTAGACACGGGACACGACAGACACGTTAGAAACAGTGATGTTAGACACGGGACACCGGAGACGCGGGAGAAACAGTGAAGTTAGACACGGGACACCGGAGACGCGGGAGAAACAGAGGAGTTAGACACGGGACACCGGAGACGCGTTAGAAACAGTGAAGTTAGACACGGGACATCGGAGACGCGGAGAAACAGTGAAGTTAGACACGGGACACGACAGACACGGGAGAAACAGTGAAGTTAGACACGGAACACCGGAGACGCGGGAGAAACAGAGGAGTTAGACACGGGACACCGGAGACGCGTTAGAAACAGAGAAGTTAGACACGGGACATCGGAGACGCGGAGAAACAGTGAAGTTAGACACGGGACACGACAGACACGGGAGAAACAGTGAAGTTAGACACGGTACACCGGAGACGCGGGAGAAACAGAGAAGTTAGACACGGGACACCGGAGACGCGGGAGAAACATAGAAGTTAGACACGGGACACCGAAGACGCGGGAGAAACAGTGCAGTCAGACACGGGACACGGGAGACATGAGAGAAACAGTGAAGTTAGACGCGGGGCACCGGAGACGCGGGAAAAACAGAGAACTTAGACACGGGACACGACAGACACGGGAGAAACAGTGAAGTTAGACACGGGACACCGGAGACGCGGGAGAAACAGTGAAGTTAGACACGCGACACCGGAGACGCGGGAGAAACAGTGAAGTTAGACACGGGACACCGGAGACGCGGGAGAAACAGTGAAGTTAGACACGGGACACCGGAGACGCGGGAGAAACAGTGAAGTTAGACACGGGACACCGGAGACGCGGGAGAAACAGTGAAGTTAGACACGGGACACCGGAGACGCGGGAGAAACAGTGAAGTTAGACAAGGGACACCGGAGACGCGGAAGAAACAGTGAAGTCAGACACGGGACACCGGAGACGCGTTAGAAACAGTGAAGTTTGACACGGACACCGGAGACGCGGGAGAAACCGTGAAATTAGACACGGGACACCGGAAACCCGGGAGCAACAGAGAAGTTAGACACGGGACACCGGAGACGCGGGAGAAACAGTGAAGTCAGACACGGGACACCGGAAACCCGGGAGAAACAGTAAAGTGAGACACGGGACACCGGAGACGCGGGAGAAACAGTGAAGTCAGACACGGGACACCGGAGACGCGGGAGAAACAGTGAAGTTAGACACGGGACACCGGAGACGCGGAAGAAACAGTGAAGTCAGACACGGGACACCGGAGACGCGTTAGAAACAGAAAAGTTAGACACGGGACACCGGAGACGCGGGAGAAACCTTGAAATTAGACACGGGACACCGGAAATCCGGGAGAAACAGTGACGTTAGACATGGGACACCGGAGACGCGGGAGAAACAATGAAGTTAGACACGGGACACCGGAGACGCGGGAGAAACCTTGAAATTAGACACGGGACACCGGAAATCCGGGAGAAACAGTGACGTTAGACATGGGACACCGGAGACGCGGGAGAAACAGTGAAGTTAGACACGGGACACCGGAGACGCGGAAGAAACAGTGAAGTCAGACACGGGACACCGGAGACGCGTTAGAAACAGAAAAGTTAGACACGGGACACCGGAGACGCGGGAGAAACCTTGAAATTAGACACGGGACACCGGAAATCCGGGAGAAACAGTGACGTTAGACATGGGACACCGGAGACGCGGGAGAAACAATGAAGTTAGACACGGGACACCGGAGACCCGGGAGAAACAGAGAAGTTAGACACGGGACACCGGAGACCCTGGAGAAACAGTGAAGTTAGACACGGGACACGGGAGACACGGGAGAAACAGTGAAGTTAGACGCCTGACACCGGAGACGCGGGAGAAACAGAGAAGTTAGACACGGGACACGACAGACACGGGAGAAACAGTGAAGTTAGACACGGGACACCGGAGACGCGGGAGAAACAGTGAAGTTTGACACGGGACACCGGAGACGCGGGAGAAACAGAGAAGTTAGACACGGGACACCGGAGACGCGGGAGAAACGGAGAAGTTAGACACGGGACACCGAAGACGCGGGAGAAACAGTGCAGTCAGACACGGGACACGGGAGACACGGGAGAAACAGTGAAGTTAGACACGGGACACCGGAGACGCGGGAGAAACAGTGAAGTTAGACACGGGACACCGGAGACCCGGGAGAAACAGTAAAGTGAGACACGGGACACCGGAGACGCGGGAGAAACAGTGAAGTCAGACACGGGACACCGGAGACGCGGGAGAAACAGTGAAGTTAGACACGGGACACCGGAGACGCGGAAGAAACAGTGAAGTCAGACACGGGACACCGGAGACGCGTTAGAAACAGAAAAGTTAGACACGGGACACCGGAGACGCGGGAGAAACCTTGAAATTAGACACGGGACACCGGAAATCCGGGAGAAACAGTGACGTTAGACATGGGACACCGGAGACGCGGGAGAAACAATGAAGTTAGACACGGGACACCGGAGACGCGGGAGAAACCTTGAAATTAGACACGGGACACCGGAAATCCGGGAGAAACAGTGACGTTAGACATGGGACACCGGAGACGCGGGAGAAACAGTGAAGTTAGACACGGGACACCGGAGACGCGGAAGAAACAGTGAAGTCAGACACGGGACACCGGAGACGCGTTAGAAACAGAAAAGTTAGACACGGGACACCGGAGACGCGGGAGAAACCTTGAAATTAGACACGGGACACCGGAAATCCGGGAGAAACAGTGACGTTAGACATGGGACACCGGAGACGCGGGAGAAACAATGAAGTTAGACACGGGACACCGGAGACCCGGGAGAAACAGAGAAGTTAGACACGGGACACCGGAGACCCTGGAGAAACAGTGAAGTTAGACACGGGACACGGGAGACACGGGAGAAACAGTGAAGTTAGACGCCTGACACCGGAGACGCGGGAGAAACAGAGAAGTTAGACACGGGACACGACAGACACGGGAGAAACAGTGAAGTTAGACACGGGACACCGGAGACGCGGGAGAAACAGTGAAGTTTGACACGGGACACCGGAGACGCGGGAGAAACAGAGAAGTTAGACACGGGACACCGGAGACGCGGGAGAAACGGAGAAGTTAGACACGGGACACCGAAGACGCGGGAGAAACAGTGCAGTCAGACACGGGACACGGGAGACACGGGAGAAACAGTGAAGTTAGACACGGGACACCGGAGACGCGGGAGAAACAGTGAAGTTAGACACGGGACACCGGAGACGCGGAAGAAACAGTGAAGTCACACACGGGACACCGGAGACGCGGGAGAAACAGTGAAGTTAGACACGGGACACCGGAGACCCGGGAGAACAGTGAAGTTAGACACGGGACACCGGAGACGCGTTAGAAACGGTGAAGTTAGACACGGGACACCGGAGGCGCGGGAGAAACAGAGAAGTTAGACACGGGACACCGGAGACGCCAAAGAAACAGTGAAGTTAGACACGGGACACCGGAGACGCGGGAGAAACAGTGAAGTTAGACACGGGACACCGGAGACCCGGGAGAAACAGTGGAGTTAGACACGGGACTCCGGAGACGCGGGAGAAACCGTGAAGTTAGACACGGGACACCGGAGACGCGGGAGAAACAGAGGAGTTAGACACGGGACACCGGAGACGCGTTAGAAACAGTGAAGTTAGACACGGGACATCGGAGACGCGGAGAAACAGTGAAGCTAGACACGGGACACGACAGACACGGGAGAAACAGTGAAGTTAGACACGGTACACCGGAGACGCGGGAGAAACAGAGAAGTTAGACACGGGACACCGGAGACGCGGGAGAAACAGAGAAGTTAGACACGGGACACCGAAGACGCGGGAGAAACAGTGCAGTCAGACACGGGACACGGGAGACATGAGAGAAACAGTGAAGTTAGACGCGGGGGACCGGAGACGCGGGAAAAACAGAGAACTTAGACACGGGACACGACAGACACGGGAGAAACAGTGAAGTTAGACACGGGACACCGGAGACGCTCGAGAAACAGTGAAGTTTGACACGGGACATCGGAGACGCGGGAGAAACAGAGAAGTTAGACACGGGACACCGGAGACGCGGGAGAAACGGAGAAGTTAGACACGGGACACCGAAGACGCGGGAGAAACAGTGCAGTCAGACACGGGACATGGGAGACACGGGAGAAACAGTGAAGTTAGACACGGGACACCGGAGACGCGGGAGAAACAGTGAAGTTAGACACGGGACACCGGAGACCCGGGAGAACAGTGAAGTTAGACACGGGACACCGGAGACGCGTTAGAAACGGTGAAGTTAGACTCGGGACACCGGAGGCGCGGGAGAAACAGTGAAGTTAGACACGGGACACCGGAGACGCGGAAGAAGCAGTGAAGTTAGACACGGGACACCGGAGACGCGGGAGAAACAGTGAAGTTAGACACGGGACACCGGAGACGCGGGAGAAACAGTGGAGTTAGACACGGGACACCGGAGACGCGGGAGAAACCGTGAAGTTAGACACGGGACACCGGAGACGCGGAGAAACAGTGAAGTTAGACACGGGACACGACAGACACGGGAGAAACAGTGATGTTAGACACGGGACACCGGAGACGCGGGAGAAACAGTGAAGTTAGACACGGGACACCGGAGACGCGGGAGAAACAGTGAAGTTAGACACGGGACACCGGAGACGCGGGAGAAACAGTGAAGTTAGACACGGGACACCGGAGACGCGGGAGAAACAGTGAAGTTAGACACGGGACACCGGAGACGCGGGAGAAACAGTGAAGTTAGACAAGGGACACCGGAGACGCGGAAGAAACAGTGAAGTCAGACACGGGACACCGGAGACGCGTTAGAAACAGTGAAGTTTGACACGGACACCGGAGACGCGGGAGAAACCGTGAAATTAGACACGGGACACCGGAAACCCGGGAGAAACAGTAAAGTTAGACACGGGACACGGGAGACGCGGGAGAAACAGTGAAGTCAGACACGGGACACCGGAGACGCGGGAGAAACAGTGAAGTTAGACACGGGACACCGGAGACGCGGGAGAAACAGTGAAGTTAGACACGGGACACCGGAGACGCGGGAGAAACAGTGAAGTCAGACACGGGACACCGGAGACGCGGGAGAAACAGTGAAGTTAGACACGGGACACCGGAGACGCGGGAGAAACAGTGAAGTTAGACACGGGACACCGGAGACGCGGGAGAAACAGTGAAGTTAGACACGGGACACCGGAGACGCGGGAGAAACAGTGAAGTTAGACACGGGACACCGGAGACGCGGGAGAAACAGTGAAGTTAGACAAGGGACACCGGAGACGCGGAAGAAACAGTGAAGTCAGACACGGGACACCGGAGACGCGTTAGAAACAGTGAAGTTTGACACGGACACCGGAGACGCGGGAGAAACCGTGAAATTAGACACGGGACACCGGAAACCCCGGAGAAACAGTAAAGTTAGACACGGGACACGGGAGACGCGGGAGAAACAGTGAAGTCAGACACGGGACACCGGAGACGCGGGAGAAACAGTGAAGTTAGACACGGGACACCGGAGACGCGGGAGAAACAGTGAAGTTAGACACGGGACACCGGAGACGCGGAAGAAACAGTGAAGTCAGACACGGGACACCGGAGACGCGTTAGAAACAGAAAAGTTAGACACGGGACACCGGAGACGCGGGAGAAACCTTGAAATTAGACACGGGACACCGGAAACCCGGGAGAAACAGTGACGTTAGACATGGGACACCGGAGACGCGGGAGAAACAATGAAGTTAGACACGGGACACCGGAGACCCGGGAGAAACAGAGAAGTTAGACACGGGACACCGGAGACCCTGGAGAAACAGTGAAGTTAGACACGGGACACGGGAGACACGGGAGAAACAGTGAAGTTTGACGCCTGACACCGGAGACGCGGGAGAAACAGAGAAGTTAGACACGGGACACGACAGACACGGGAGAAACAGTGAAGTTAGACACGGGACACCGGAGACGCGGGAGAAACAGTGAAGTTTGACAAGGGACACCGGAGACGCGGAAGAAACAGTGAAGTCAGACACGGGACACCGGAGACGCGTTAGAAACAGTGAAGTTTGACACGGACACCGGAGACGCGGGAGAAACCGTGAAATTAGACACGGGACACCGGAAACCCGGGAGAAACAGTAAAGTTAGACACGGGACACGGGAGACGCGGGAGAAACAGTGAAGTCAGACACGGGACACCGGAGACGCGGGAGAAACAGTGAAGTTAGACACGGGACACCGGAGACGCGGGAGAAACAGTGAAGTTAGACACGGGACACCGGAGACGCGGGAGAAACAGTGAAGTCAGACACGGGACACCGGAGACGCGGGAGAAACAGTGAAGTTAGACACGGGACACCGGAGACGCGGGAGAAACAGTGAAGTTAGACACGGGACACCGGAGACGCGGGAGAAACAGTGAAGTTAGACACGGGACACCGGAGACGCGGGAGAAACAGTGAAGTTAGACACGGGACACCGGAGACGCGGGAGAAACAGTGAAGTTAGACAAGGGACACCGGAGACGCGGAAGAAACAGTGAAGTCAGACACGGGACACCGGAGACGCGTTAGAAACAGTGAAGTTTGACACGGACACCGGAGACGCGGGAGAAACCGTGAAATTAGACACGGGACACCGGAAACCCGGGAGAAACAGTAAAGTTAGACACGGGACACGGGAGACGCGGGAGAAACAGTGAAGTCAGACACGGGACACCGGAGACGCGGGAGAAACAGTGAAGTTAGACACGGGACACCGGAGACGCGGGAGAAACAGTGAAGTTAGACACGGGACACCGGAGACGCGGAAGAAACAGTGAAGTCAGACACGGGACACCGGAGACGCGTTAGAAACAGAAAAGTTAGACACGGGACACCGGAGACGCGGGAGAAACCTTGAAATTAGACACGGGACACCGGAAACCCGGGAGAAACAGTGACGTTAGACATGGGACACCGGAGACGCGGGAGAAACAATGAAGTTAGACACGGGACACCGGAGACCCGGGAGAAACAGAGAAGTTAGACACGGGACACCGGAGACCCTGGAGAAACAGTGAAGTTAGACACGGGACACGGGAGACACGGGAGAAACAGTGAAGTTTGACGCCTGACACCGGAGACGCGGGAGAAACAGAGAAGTTAGACACGGGACACGACAGACACGGGAGAAACAGTGAAGTTAGACACGGGACACCGGAGACGCGGGAGAAACAGTGAAGTTTGACACGGGACACCGGAGACGCGGGAGAAACAGAGAAGTTAGACACGGGACACCGGAGACGCGGGAGAAACGGAGAAGTTAGACACGGGACACCGAAGACGCGGGAGAAACAGTGCAGTCAGACACGGGACACGGGAGACACGGGAGAAACAGTGAAGTTAGACACGGGACACCGGAGACGCGGGAGAAACAGTGAAGTTAGACACGGGACACCGGAGACGCGGAAGAAACAGTGAAGTCACACACGGGACACCGGAGACGCGGGAGAAACAGAGAAGTTAGACACGGGACACCGGAGACGCGGGAGAAACAGTGAAGTTAGACACGGGACACCGGAGACGCGGAAGAAACAGTGAAGTCAGACACGGGACACCGGAGACGCGTTAGAAACAGAAAAGTTAGACACGGGACACCGGAGACGCGGGAGAAACCTTGAAATTAGACACGGGACACCGGAAATCCGGGAGAAACAGTGACGTTAGACATGGGACACCGGAGACGCGGGAGAAACAATGAAGTTAGACACGGGACACCGGAGACCCGGGAGAAACAGAGAAGTTAGACACGGGACACCGGAGACCCTGGAGAAACAGTGAAGTTAGACACGGGACACGGGAGACACGGGAGAAACAGCGAAGTTAGACGCCTGACACCGGAGACGCGGGAGAAACAGAGAAGTTAGACAAGGGACACGACAGACACGGGAGAAACAGTGAAGTTAGACACGGGACACCGGAGACGCGGGAGAAACAGTGAAGTTTGACACGGGACACCGGAGACGCGGGAGAAACAGAGAAGTTAGACACGGGACACCGGAGACGCGGGGAAACAGAGAAGTTAGACACGGGACACCGGAGACGCGGGAGAAACAGTGAAGTTAGACACGCGACACCGGAGACGCGGGAGAAACAGTGAAGTTAGACACGGGACACCGCAGACGCGGGAGAAACAGAGAACTTAGACACGGGAGAAACAGTGAAGTTAGACACGGGACACCGGAGACGCGGGAGAAACAGTGAAGTTAGACACGCGACACCGGAGACGCGGGAGAAACAGTGAAGTTAGACACGGGACACCGGAGACGCGGGAGAAACAGTGAAGTCAGACACGGGACACCGGAGACGCGTTAGAAACAGAGAAGTTAGACACGGGACACCGGAGACGCGGGAGAAACAGTGAAATTAGCCACGGGACACCGGAAACCCGGGAGAAACAGTGAAGTTAGACACGGGACACCGGAGACGCGTTAGAAACAGAGAAGTTAGACACGGGACACCGGAGACCCGAGAGAAACAGAGAAGTTAGACACGGGACACCGGAGACCCGGGAGAAACAGAGAAGTTAGACACGGGACACCGGAGACGCGGGAGAAACAGTGAAGTTAGACACGGGACACCGCAGACGCGGGAGAAACAGTGAAGTTAGACACGGGACACCGGAGACCCTGGAGAAACAGTGAAGTTAGACACGGGACACGGGAGACACGGGAGAAACAGTGAAGTTAGACGCGGGACACCGGAGACGCGGGAGAAACAGAGAAGTTAGACACGGGACACGACAGACACGGGAGAAACAGTGAAGTTAGACACGGGACATCGGAGACGCTCGAGAAACAGTGAAGTTTGACACGGGACACCGGAGACGCGGGAGAAACAGAGAAGTTAGACACGGGACACCGGAGACGCGGGAGAAACGGAGAAGTTAGACACGGGACACCGAAGACGCGGGAGAAACAGTGCAGTCAGACACGGGACATGGGAGACACGGGAGAAACAGTGAAGTTAGACACGGGACACCGGAGACGCGGGAGAAACAGTGAAGTTAGACACGGGACACCAGAGACCCGGGAGAACAGTGAAGTTAGACACGGGACACCGGAGACGCGTTAGAAACGGTGAAGTTAGACACGGGACACCGGAGGCGCGGGAGAAACAGTGAAGTTAGACACGGGACACCGGAGACGCGGAAGAAACAGTGAAGTTAGACACGGGACACCGGAGACGCGGGAGAAACAGTGAAGTTAGACACGGGACACCGGAGACGCGGGAGAAACAGTGGAGTTAGACACGGGACACCGGAGACGCGGGAGAAACCGTGAAGTTAGACACGGGACACCGGAGACGCGGAGAAACAGTGAAGTTAGACACGGGACACGACAGACACGTTAGAAACAGTGATGTTAGACACGGGACACCGGAGACGCGGGAGAAACAGTGAAGTTAGACACGGGACACCGGAGACGCGGGAGAAACAGAGGAGTTAGACACGGGACACCGGAGACGCGTTAGAAACAGTGAAGTTAGACACGGGACATCGGAGACGCGGAGAAACAGTGAAGTTAGACACGGGACACGACAGACACGGGAGAAACAGTGAAGTTAGACACGGAACACCGGAGACGCGGGAGAAACAGAGGAGTTAGACACGGGACACCGGAGACGCGTTAGAAACAGAGAAGTTAGACACGGGACATCGGAGACGCGGAGAAACAGTGAAGTTTGACACGGGACACGACAGACACGGGAGAAACAGTGAAGTTAGACACGGTACACCGGAGACGCGGGAGAAACAGAGAAGTTAGACACGGGACACCGGAGACGCGGGAGAAACATAGAAGTTAGACACGGGACACCGAAGACGCGGGAGAAACAGTGCAGTCAGACACGGGACACGGGAGACATGAGAGAAACAGTGAAGTTAGACGCGGGGCACCGGAGACGCGGGAAAAACAGAGAACTTAGACACGGGACACGACAGACACGGGAGAAACAGTGAAGTTAGACACGGGACACCGGAGACGCGGGAGAAACAGTGAAGTTAGACACGCGACACCGGAGACGCGGGAGAAACAGTGAAGTTAGACACGGGACACCGGAGACGCGGGAGAAACAGTGAAGTTAGACACGGGACACCGGAGACGCGGGAGAAACAGTGAAGTTAGACACGGGACACCGGAGACGCGGGAGAAACAGTGAAGTTAGACACGGGACACCGGAGACGCGGGAGAAACAGTGAAGTTAGACAAGGGACACCGGAGACGCGGAAGAAACAGTGAAGTCAGACACGGGACACCGGAGACGCGTTAGAAACAGTGAAGTTTGACACGGACACCGGAGACGCGGGAGAAACCGTGAAATTAGACACGGGACACCGGAAACCCGGGAGCAACAGAGAAGTTAGACACGGGACACCGGAGACGCGGGAGAAACAGTGAAGTCAGACACGGGACACCGGAAACCCGGGAGAAACAGTAAAGTGAGACACGGGACACCGGAGACGCGGGAGAAACAGTGAAGTCAGACACGGGACACCGGAGACGCGGGAGAAACAGTGAAGTTAGACACGGGACACCGGAGACGCGGGAGAAACAGTGAAGTTAGACACGGGACACCGGAGACGCGGAAGAAACAGTGAAGTCAGACACGGGACACCGGAGACGCGTTAGAAACAGAAAAGTTAGACACGGGACACCGGAGACGCGGGAGAAACCTTGAAATTAGACACGGGACACCGGAAATCCGGGAGAAACAGTGACGTTAGACATGGGACACCGGAGACGCGGGAGAAACAATGAAGTTAGACACGGGACACCGGAGACCCGGGAGAAACAGAGAAGTTAGACACGGGACACCGGAGACCCTGGAGAAACAGTGAAGTTAGACACGGGACACGGGAGACACGGGAGAAACAGTGAAGTTAGACGCCTGACACCGGAGACGCGGGAGAAACAGAGAAGTTAGACACGGGACACGACAGACACGGGAGAAACAGTGAAGTTAGACACGGGACACCGGAGACGCGGGAGAAACAGTGAAGTTTGACACGGGACACCGGAGACGCGGGAGAAACAGAGAAGTTAGACACGGGACACCGGAGACGCGGGAGAAACGGAGAAGTTAGACACGGGACACCGAAGACGCGGGAGAAACAGTGCAGTCAGACACGGGACACGGGAGACACGGGAGAAACAGTGAAGTTAGACACGGGACACCGGAGACGCGGGAGAAACAGTGAAGTTAGACACGGGACACCGGAGACGCGGAAGAAACAGTGAAGTCACACACGGGACACCGGAGACGCGGGAGAAACAGTGAAGTTAGACACGGGACACCGGAGACCCGGGAGAACAGTGAAGTTAGACACGGGACACCGGAGACGCGTTAGAAACGGTGAAGTTAGACACGGGACACCGGAGGCGCGGGAGAAACAGTGAAGTTAGACACGGGACACCGGAGACGCCAAAGAAACAGTGAAGTTAGACACGGGACACCGGAGACGCGGGAGAAACAGTGAAGTTAGACACGGGACACCGGAGACCCGGGAGAAACAGTGGAGTTAGACACGGGACTCCGGAGACGCGGGAGAAACCGTGAAGTTAGACACGGGACACCGGAGACGCGGGAGAAACAGAGGAGTTAGACACGGGACACCGGAGACGCGTTAGAAACAGTGAAGTTAGACACGGGACATCGGAGACGCGGAGAAACAGTGAAGTTAGACACGGGACACGACAGACACGGGAGAAACAGTGAAGTTAGACACGGTACACCGGAGACGCGGGAGAAACAGAGAAGTTAGACACGGGACACCGGAGACGCGGGAGAAACAGAGAAGTTAGACACGGGACACCGAAGACGCGGGAGAAACAGTGCAGTCAGACACGGGACACGGGAGACATGAGAGAAACAGTGAAGTTAGACGCGGGGCACCGGAGACGCGGGAAAAACAGAGAACTTAGACACGGGACACGACAGACACGGGAGAAACAGTGAAGTTAGACACGGGACACCGGAGACGCTCGAGAAACAGTGAAGTTTGACACGGGACATCGGAGACGCGGGAGAAACAGAGAAGTTAGACACGGGACACCGGAGACGCGGGAGAAACGGAGAAGTTAGACACGGGACACCGAAGACGCGGGAGAAACAGTGCAGTCAGACACGGGACATGGGAGACACGGGAGAAACAGTGAAGTTAGACACGGGACACCGGAGACGCGGGAGAAACAGTGAAGTTAGACACGGGACACCGGAGACCCGGGAGAACAGTGAAGTTAGACACGGGACACCGGAGACGCGTTAGAAACGGTGAAGTTAGACTCGGGACACCGGAGGCGCGGGAGAAACAGTGAAGTTAGACACGGGACACCGGAGACGCGGAAGAAACAGTGAAGTTAGACACGGGACACCGGAGACGCGGGAGAAACAGTGAAGTTAGACACGGGACACCGGAGACGCGGGAGAAACAGTGGAGTTAGACACGGGACACCGGAGACGCGGGAGAAACAGTGAAGTTAGACACGGGACACCGGAGACGCGGGAGAAACAGTGAAGTTAGACACGGGACACCGGAGACGCGGGAGAAACAGTGAAGTTAGACACGGGACACCGGAGACGCGGGAGAAACAGTGAAGTTAGACACGGGACACCGGAGACGCGGGAGAAACAGTGAAGTTAGACAAGGGACACCGGAGACGCGGAAGAAACAGTGAAGTCAGACACGGGACACCGGAGACGCGTTAGAAACAGTGAAGTTTGACACGGACACCGGAGACGCGGGAGAAACCATGAAATTAGACACGGGACACCGGAAACCCGGGAGAAACAGTAAAGTTAGACACGGGACACGGGAGACGCGGGAGAAACAGTGAAGTCAGACACGGGACACCGGAGACGCGGGAGAAACAGTGAAGTTAGACACGGGACACCGGAGACGCGGGAGAAACAGTGAAGTTAGACACGGGACACCGGAGACGCGGGAGAAACAGTGAAGTCAGACACGGGACACCGGAGACGCGGGAGAAACAGTGAAGTTAGACACGGGACACCGGAGACGCGGGAGAAACAGTGAAGTTAGACACGGGACACCGGAGACGCGGGAGAAACAGTGAAGTTAGACACGGGACACCGGAGACGCGGGAGAAACAGTGAAGTTAGACACGGGACACCGGAGACGCGGGAGAAACAGTGGAGTTAGACAAGGGACACCGGAGACGCGGAAGAAACAGTGAAGTCAGACACGGGACACCGGAGACGCGTTAGAAACAGTGAAGTTTGACACGGACACCGGAGACGCGGGAGAAACCGTGAAATTAGACACGGGACACCGGAAACCCCGGAGAAACAGTAAAGTTAGACACGGGACACGGGAGACGCGGGAGAAACAGTGAAGTCAGACACGGGACACCGGAGACGCGGGAGAAACAGTGAAGTTAGACACGGGACACCGGAGACGCGGGAGAAACAGTGAAGTTAGACACGGGACACCGGAGACGCGGAAGAAACAGTGAAGTCAGACACGGGACACCGGAGACGCGTTAGAAACAGAAAAGTTAGACACGGGACACCGGAGACGCGGGAGAAACCTTGAAATTAGACACGGGACACCGGAAACCCGGGAGAAACAGTGACGTTAGACATGGGACACCGGAGACGCGGGAGAAACAATGAAGTTAGACACGGGACACCGGAGACCCGGGAGAAACAGAGAAGTTAGACACGGGACACCGGAGACCCTGGAGAAACAGTGAAGTTAGACACGGGACACGGGAGACACGGGAGAAACAGTGAAGTTTGACGCCTGACACCGGAGACGCGGGAGAAACAGTGAAGTTTGACAAGGGACACCGGAGACGCGGAAGAAACAGTGAAGTCAGACACGGGACACCGGAGACGCGTTAGAAACAGTGAAGTTTGACACGGACACCGGAGACGCGGGAGAAACCGTGAAATTAGACACGGGACACCGGAAACCCGGGAGAAACAGTAAAGTTAGACACGGGACACGGGAGACGCGGGAGAAACAGTGAAGTCAGACACGGGACACCGGAGACGCGGGAGAAACAGTCAAGTTAGACACGGGACACCGGAGACGCGGGAGAAACAGTGAAGTTAGACACGGGACACCGGAGACGCGGGAGAAACAGTGAAGTCAGACACGGGACACCGGAGACACGGGAGAAACAGTGAAGTTAGACACGGGACACCGGAGACGCGGGAGAAACAGTGAAGTTAGACACGGGACACCGGAGACGCGGGAGAAACAGTGAAGTTAGACACGGGACACCGGAGACGCGGGAGAAACAGTGAAGTTAGACACGGGACACCGGAGACGCGGGAGAAACAGTGAAGTTAGACAAGGGACACCGGAGACGCGGAAGAAACAGTGAAGTCAGACACGGGACACCGGAGACGCGTTAGAAACAGTGAAGTTTGACACGGACACCGGAGACGCGGGAGAAACCGTGAAATTAGACACGGGACACCGGAAACCCGGGAGAAACAGTAAAGTTAGACACGGGACACGGGAGACGCGGGAGAAACAGTGAAGTCAGACACGGGACACCGGAGACGCGGGAGAAACAGTGAAGTTAGACACGGGACACCGGAGACGCGGGAGAAACAGTGAAGTTAGACACGGGACACCGGAGACGCGTTAGAAACAGTGAAGTCAGACACGGGACACCGGAGACGCGTTAGAAACAGAAAAGTTAGACACGGGACACCGGAGACGCGGGAGAAACCTTGAAATTAGACACGGGACACCGGAAACCCGGGAGAAACAGTGACGTTAGACATGGGACACCGGAGACGCGGGAGAAACAATGAAGTTAGACACGGGACACCGGAGACCCGGGAGAAACAGAGAAGTTAGACACGGGACACCGGAGACCCTGGAGAAACAGTGAAGTTAGACACGGGACACGGGAGACACGGGAGAAACAGTGAAGTTTGACGCCTGACACCGGAGACGCGGGAGAAACAGAGAAGTTAGACACGGGACACGACAGACACGGGAGAAACAGTGAAGTTAGACACGGGACACCGGAGACGCGGGAGAAACAGTGAAGTTTGACACGGGACACCGGAGACGCGGGAGAAACAGAGAAGTTAGACACGGGACACCGGAGACGCGGGAGAAACGGAGAAGTTAGACACGGGACACCGAAGACGCGGGAGAAACAGTGCAGTCAGACACGGGACACGGGAGACACGGGAGAAACAGTGAAGTTAGACACGGGACACCGGAGACGCGGGAGAAACAGTGAAGTTAGACACGGGACACCGGAGACGCGGAAGAAACAGTGAAGTCACACACGGGACACCGGAGACGCGGGAGAAACAGTGAAGTTAGACACGGGACACCGGAGACGCGGGAGAAACAGTGAAGTTAGACAAGGGACACCGGAGACGCGGAAGAAACAGTGAAGTCAGACACGGGACACCGGAGACGCGTTAGAAACAGTGAAGTTTGACACGGACACCGGAGACGCGGGAGAAACCGTGAAATTAGACACGGGACACCGGAAACCCGGGAGAAACAGTAAAGTTAGACACGGGACACGGGAGACGCGGGAGAAACAGTGAAGTCAGACACGGGACACCGGAGACGCGGGAGAAACAGTGAAGTTAGACACGGGACACCGGAGACGCGGGAGAAACAGTGAAGTTAGACACGGGACACCGGAGACGCGGAAGAAACAGTGAAGTCAGACACGGGACACCGGAGACGCGTTAGAAACAGAAAAGTTAGACACGGGACACCGGAGACGCGGGAGAAACCTTGAAATTAGACACGGGACACCGGAAACCCGGGAGAAACAGTGACGTTAGACATGGGACACCGGAGACGCGGGAGAAACAATGAAGTTAGACACGGGACACCGGAGACCCGGGAGAAACAGAGAAGTTAGACACGGGACACCGGAGACCCTGGAGAAACAGTGAAGTTAGACACGGGACACGGGAGACACGGGAGAAACAGTGAAGTTTGACGCCTGACACCGGAGACGCGGGAGAAACAGAGAAGTTAGACACGGGACACGACAGACACGGGAGAAACAGTGAAGTTAGACACGGGACACCGGAGACGCGGGAGAAACAGTGAAGTTTGACACGGGACACCGGAGACGCGGGAGAAACAGAGAAGTTAGACACGGGACACCGGAGACGCGGGAGAAACGGAGAAGTTAGACACGGGACACCGAAGACGCGGGAGAAACAGTGCAGTCAGACACGGGACACGGGAGACACGGGAGAAACAGTGAAGTTAGACACGGGACACCGGAGACGCGGGAGAAACAGTGAAGTTAGACACGGGACACCGGAGACGCGGAAGAAACAGTGAAGTCACACACGGGACACCGGAGACGCGGGAGAAACAGTGAAGTTAGACACGGGACACCGGAGACCCGGGAGAACAGTGAAGTTAGACACGGGACACCGGAGACGCGTTAGAAACGGTGAAGTTAGACACGGGACACCGGAGGCGCGGGAGAAACAGTGAAGTTAGACACGGGACACCGGAGACGCCAAAGAAACAGTGAAGTTAGACACGGGACACCGGAGACGCGGGAGAAACAGTGAAGTTAGACACGGGACACCGGAGACGCGGGAGAAACAGTGGAGTTAGACACGGGACTCCGGAGACGCGGGAGAAACCGTGAAGTTAGACACGGGACACCGGAGACGCGGAGAAACAGTGAAGTTAGACACGGGACACGACAGACACGGGAGAAACAGTGATGTTAGACACGGGACACCGGAGACGCGGGAGAAACAGTAAAGTTAGACACGGGACACCGGAGACGCGGGAGAAACAGAGGAGTTTGACACGGGACACCGGAGACGCGTTAGAAACAGTGAAGTTAAGCACGGGACATCGGAGACGCGGAGAAACAGTGAAGTTAGACACGGGACACGACAGACACGGGAGAAACAGTGAAGTTAGACACGGGACACCGGAGACGCAGGAGAAACAGTGAAGTTAGACACGGTACACCGGAGACGCGGGAGAAACAGAGAAGTTAGACACGGGACACCGGAGACGCGGGAGAAACAGAGAAGTTAGACACGGGACACCGAAGACGCGGGAGAAACAGTGCAGTCAGACACGGGACACGGGAGGCATGAGAGAGACAGTGAAGTTAGACGCGGGGCACCGGAGACGCGGGAAAAACAGAGAACTTAGACACGGGACACGACAGACACGGGAGAAACAGTGAAGTTAGACACGGGACACCGGAGACGCGGGAGAAACAGTGAAGTTAGACACGCGACACCGGAGACGCGGGAGAAACAGTGAAGTTAGACACGGGACACCGGAGACGCGGGAGAAACAGTGAAGTTAGACACGGGACACCGGAGACGCGGGAGAAACAGTGAAGTTAGACACGGGACACCGGAGACGCGGGAGAAACAGTGAAGTTAGACACGGGACACCGGAGACGCGGGAGAAACAGTGAAGTTAGACAAGGGACACCGGAGACGCGGAAGAAACAGTGAAGTCAGACACGGGACACCGGAGACGCGGGAGAAACAGTGAAGTTAGACAAGGGACACCGGAGACGCGGGAGAAACAGAGAAGTTAGACACGGGACACCGAAGACTCGGGAGAAACAGTGCAGTCAGACACGGGACACGGGAGACACGGGAGAAACAGTGAAGTTAGACACGGGACACCGGAGACGCGGGAGAAACAGTGAAGTTAGACACGGGACACCGGAGACGCGGAAGAAACAGTGAAGTCAGACACGGGACACCGGAGACGCGGGAGAAACAGTGAAGTTAGACACGGGACACCGGAGACGCGTTAGAAACAGTGAAGTTAGACACGGGACACGACAGACACGGGAGAAACAGTGAAGTTAGACAAGGGACACCGGAGACGCGGGAGAAACAGTGAAGTTAGACAAGGGACACCGGAGACGCGGGAGAAACAGAGAAGTTAGACACGGGACACCGAAGACTCGGGAGAAACAGTGCAGTCAGACACGGGACACGGGAGACACGGGAGAAACAGTGAAGTTAGACACGGGACACCGGAGACGCGGGAGAAACAGTGAAGTTAGACACGGGACACCGGAGACGCGGAAGAAACAGTGAAGTCAGACACGGGACACCGGAGACGCGGGAGAAACAGTGAAGTTAGACACGGGACACCGGAGACGCGTTAGAAACAGTGAAGTTAGACACGGGACACGACAGACACGGGAGAAACAGTGAAGTTAGACAAGGGACACCGGAGACGCGGGAGAAACAGAGAAGTTAGACACGGGACACCGGAGACGCGGGAGAAACAGAGAAGTTAGACACGGGACACCGAAGACGCGGGAGAAACCGTGAAATTAGACACGGGACACCGGAAACCCGGGAGAAACAGAGAAGTTAGACACGGGACACCGGAAACCCGGGAGAAACAGTGAAGTCAGACACGGGACACCGGAAACCCGGGAGAAACAGTAAAGTTAGACACGGGACACCGGAGACGCGGGAGAAACAGTGAAGTCAGACACGGGACACCGGAGACGCGGGAGAAACAGTGAAGTTAGACACGGGACACCGGAGACGCGGGAGAAACAGTGAAGTTAGACACGGGACACCGGAGACGCGGAAGAAACAGTGAAGTCAGACACGGGACACCGGAGACGCGTTAGAAACAGAGAAGTTAGACACGGGACACCGGAGACGCGGGAGAAACCTTGAAATTAGACACGGGACACCGGAAACCCGGGAAAAACAGTGACGTTAGACATGGGACACCGGAGACGCGGGAGAAACAATGAAGTTAGACACGGGACACCGGAGACCCGGGAGAAACAGAGAAGTTAGACACGGGACACCGGAGACCCGGGAGAAACAGAGAAGTTAGACACGGGACACCGGAGACGCGGGAGAAACAGAGAAGTTAGACACGGGACACCGGAGACGCGGGAGAAACGGAGAAGTTAGACACGGGACACCGAAGACGCGGGAGAAACAGTGCAGCCAGACACGGGACACGGGAGACATGAGAGAAACAGTGAAGTTAGACGCGGGGCACCGGAGACGCGGGAAAAACAGAGAACTTAGACACGGGACACGACAGACACGGGAGAAACAGTGAAGTTAGACACGGGACACCGGAGACGCGGGAGAAACAGTGAAGTTAGACACGCGACACCGGAGACGCGGGAGAAACAGTGAAGTTAGACACGGGACACCGGAGACGCGGGAGAAACAGTGAAGTTAGACACGGGACACCGGAGACGCGGGAGAAACAGTGAAGTTAGACACGGGACACCGGAGACGCGGGAGAAACAGTGAAGTTAGACACGGGACACCGGAGACGCGGGAGAAACAGTGAAGTTAGACAAGGGACACCGGAGACGCGGAAGAAACAGTGAAGTCAGACACGGGACACCGGAGACGCGGGAGAAACAGTGAAGTTAGACAAGGGACACCGGAGACGCGGGAGAAACAGAGAAGTTAGACACGGGACACCGAAGACTCGGGAGAAACAGTGCAGTCAGACACGGGACACGGGAGACACGGGAGAAACAGTGAAGTTAGACACGGGACACCGGAGACGCGGGAGAAACAGTGAAGTTAGACACGGGACACCGGAGACGCGGAAGAAACAGTGAAGTCAGACACGGGACACCGGAGACGCGGGAGAAACAGTGAAGTTAGACACGGGACACCGGAGACGCGTTAGAAACAGTGAAGTTAGACACGGGACACGACAGACACGGGAGAAACAGTGAAGTTAGACAAGGGACACCGGAGACGCGGGAGAAACAGTGAAGTTAGACAAGGGACACCGGAGACGCGGGAGAAACAGAGAAGTTAGACACGGGACACCGAAGACTCGGGAGAAACAGTGCAGTCAGACACGGGACACGGGAGACACGGGAGAAACAGTGAAGTTAGACACGGGACACCGGAGACGCGGGAGAAACAGTGAAGTTAGACACGGGACACCGGAGACGCGGAAGAAACAGTGAAGTCAGACACGGGACACCGGAGACGCGGGAGAAACAGTGAAGTTTGACACGGGACACCGGAGACGCGTTAGAAACAGTGAAGTTAGACACGGGACACGACAGACACGGGAGAAACAGTGAAGTTAGACAACGGACACCGGAGACGCGGGAGAAACAGAGAAGTTAGACACGGGACACCGGAGACGCGGGAGAAACAGAGAAGTTAGACACGGGACACCGAAGACGCGGGAGAAACCGTGAAATTAGACACGGGACACCGGAAACCCGGGAGAAACAGAGAAGTTAGACACGGGACACCGGAGACGCGGGAGAAACAGTGAAGTCAGACACGGGACACCGGAAACCCGGGAGAAACAGTAAAGTTAGACACGGGACACCGGAGACGCGGGAGAAACAGTGAAGTCAGACACGGGACACCGGAGACGCGGGAGAAACAGTGAAGTTAGACACGGGACACGGGAGACACGGGAAAAACAGTGAAGTTAGACGCGGGACACCGGAGACGCGGGAGAAACAGAGAAGTTAGACACGGGACACCGGAGACGCGGGAGAAACAGTGAAGTTTGACACGGGACACCGGAGACGCGGGAGAAACAGTGAAGTTTGACACGGGACACCGGAGACGCGGGAGAAACAGAGAAGTTAGACACGGGACACCGGAGACGCGGGAGAAACAGTGGAGTTAGACACGGGACACCGGAGACGCGGAAGAAACAGTGAAGTCAGACACGGGACACCGGAGACGCGGGAGAAACATAGAAGTTAGACACGGGACACCGGAGACGCGGGAGAAACAGTGGAGTTAGACACGGGACACCGGAGACGCGGAAGAAACAGTGAAGTCAGACACGGGACACCGGAGACGCGTTAGAAACAGTGAAGTTAGACACGGGACACCGGAGACGCGGGAGAAACAGTGGAGTTAGACACGGGACACCGGAGACGCGGAAGAAACAGTGAAGTCAGACACGGGACACCGGAGACGCGTTAGAAACAGTGAAGTTAGACACGGGACACCGGAGACGCGGGAGAAACAGAGAAGTTAGACACGCGACATCGGAGGCCCGGGAGAAACAGAGAAGTTAGACACGGGACACCGGAGACCCGGGAGAAACAGAGAAGTTAGACACGGGACACCGGAGACGCGGGAGAAACAGTGGAGTTAGACACGGGACACCGGAGACGCGGGAGAAACCGTGAAGTTAGACACGGGACACCGGAGACGCGGAGAAACAGTGAAGTTAGACACGGGACACGACAGACACGGGAGAAACAGTGATGTTAGACACGGGACACCGGAGACGCGGGAGAAACAGTAAAGTTAGACACGGGACACCGGAGACGCGGGAGAAACCGTGAAGTTAGACACGGGACACCGGAGACGCGGAGAAACAGTGAAGTTAGACACGGGACACGACAGACACGGGAGAAACAGTGATGTTAGACACGGGACACCGGAGACGCGGGAGAAACAGTGAAGTTAGACACGGGACACCGGAGACGCGGGAGAAACAGTGAAGTTAGACACGGGACACCGGAGACGCGGGAGAAACAGTGAAGTTAGACACGGGACACCGGAGACGCGGGAGAAACAGTGAAGTTAGACACGGGACACCGGAGACGCGGGAGAAACAGTGAAGTTAGACAAGGGACACCGGAGACGCGGAAGAAACAGTGAAGTCAGACACGGGACACCGGAGACGCGTTAGAAACAGTGAAGTTTGACACGGACACCGGAGACGCGGGAGAAACCGTGAAATTAGACACGGGACACCGGAAACCCGGGAGAAACAGTAAAGTTAGACACGGGACACGGGAGACGCGGGAGAAACAGTGAAGTCAGACACGGGACACCGGAGACGCGGGAGAAACAGTGAAGTTAGACACGGGACACCGGAGACGCGGGAGAAACAGTGAAGTTAGACACGGGACACCGGAGACGCGGGAGAAACAGTGAAGTCAGACACGGGACACCGGAGACGCGGGAGAAACAGTGAAGTTAGACACGGGACACCGGAGACGCGGGAGAAACAGTGAAGTTAGACACGGGACACCGGAGACGCGGGAGAAACAGTGAAGTTAGACACGGGACACCGGAGACGCGGGAGAAACAGTGAAGTTAGACACGGGACACCGGAGACGCGGGAGAAACAGTGAAGTTAGACAAGGGACACCGGAGACGCGGAAGAAACAGTGAAGTCAGACACGGGACACCGGAGACGCGTTAGAAACAGTGAAGTTTGACACGGACACCGGAGACGCGGGAGAAACCGTGAAATTAGACACGGGACACCGGAAACCCCGGAGAAACAGTAAAGTTAGACACGGGACACGGGAGACGCGGGAGAAACAGTGAAGTCAGACACGGGACACCGGAGACGCGGGAGAAACAGTGAAGTTAGACACGGGACACCGGAGACGCGGGAGAAACAGTGAAGTTAGACACGGGACACCGGAGACGCGGAAGAAACAGTGAAGTCAGACACGGGACACCGGAGACGCGTTAGAAACAGAAAAGTTAGACACGGGACACCGGAGACGCGGGAGAAACCTTGAAATTAGACACGGGACACCGGAAACCCGGGAGAAACAGTGACGTTAGACATGGGACACCGGAGACGCGGGAGAAACAATGAAGTTAGACACGGGACACCGGAGACCCGGGAGAAACAGAGAAGTTAGACACGGGACACCGGAGACCCTGGAGAAACAGTGAAGTTAGACACGGGACACGGGAGACACGGGAGAAACAGTGAAGTTTGACGCCTGACACCGGAGACGCGGGAGAAACAGAGAAGTTAGACACGGGACACGACAGACACGGGAGAAACAGTGAAGTTAGACACGGGACACCGGAGACGCGGGAGAAACAGTGAAGTTAGACACGGGACACCGGAGACGCGGGAGAAACAGTGAAGTTAGACACGGGACACCGGAGACGCGGGAGAAACAGTGAAGTTAGACACGGGACACCGGAGACGCGGGAGAAACAGTGAAGTTAGACAAGGGACACCGGAGACGCGGAAGAAACAGTGAAGTCAGACACGGGACACCGGAGACGCGTTAGAAACAGTGAAGTTTGACACGGACACCGGAGACGCGGGAGAAACCGTGAAATTAGACACGGGACACCGGGAACCCGGGAGAAACAGTAAAGTTAGACACGGGACACGGGAGACGCGGGAGAAACAGTGAAGTCAGACACGGGACACCGGAGACGCGGGAGAAACAGTGAAGTTAGACACGGGACACCGGAGACGCGGGAGAAACAGTGAAGTTAGACACGGGACACCGGAGACGCGGGAGAAACAGTGAAGTTAGACACGGGACACCGGAGACGCGGGAGAAACAGTGAAGTTAGACACGGGACACCGGAGACGCGGGAGAAACAGTGAAGTTAGACACGGGACACCGGAGACGCGGGAGAAACAGTGAAGTTAGACAAGGGACACCGGAGACGCGGAAGAAACAGTGAAGTCAGACACGGGACACCGGAGACGCGTTAGAAACAGTGAAGTTTGACACGGACACCGGAGACGCGGGAGAAACCGTGAAATTAGACACGGGACACCGGAAACCCGGGAGAAACAGTAAAGTTAGACACGGGACACGGGAGACGCGGGAGAAACAGTGAAGTCAGACACGGGACACCGGAGACGCGGGAGAAACAGTGAAGTTAGACACGGGACACCGGAGACGCGGGAGAAACAGTGAAGTTAGACACGGGACACCGGAGACGCGGGAGAAACAGTGAAGTCAGACACGGGACACCGGAGACGCGGGAGAAACAGTGAAGTTAGACACGGGACACCGGAGACGCGGGAGAAACAGTGAAGTTAGACACGGGACACCGGAGACGCGGGAGAAACAGTGAAGTTAGACACGGGACACCGGAGACGCGGGAGAAACAGTGAAGTTAGACACGGGACACCGGAGACGCGGGAGAAACAGTGAAGTTAGACAAGGGACACCGGAGACGCGGAAGAAACAGTGAAGTCAGACACGGGACACCGGAGACGCGTTAGAAACAGTGAAGTTTGACACGGACACCGGAGACGCGGGAGAAACAGTGAAGTTAGACAAGGGACACCGGAGACGCGGAAGAAACAGTGAAGTCAGACACGGGACACCGGAGACGCGGGAGAAACAGTGAAGTTAGACAAGGGACACCGGAGACGCGGGAGAAACAGAGAAGTTAGACACGGGACACCGAAGACTCGGGAGAAACAGTGCAGTCAGACACGGGACACGGGAGACACGGGAGAAACAGTGAAGTTAGACACGGGACACCGGAGACGCGGGAGAAACAGTGAAGTTAGACACGGGACACCGGAGACGCGGAAGAAACAGTGAAGTCAGACACGGGACACCGGAGACGCGGGAGAAACAGTGAAGTTAGACACGGGACACCGGAGACGCGTTAGAAACAGTGAAGTTAGACACGGGACACGACAGACACGGGAGAAACAGTGAAGTTAGACAAGGGACACCGGAGACGCGGGAGAAACAGTGAAGTTAGACAAGGGACACCGGAGACGCGGGAGAAACAGAGAAGTTAGACACGGGACACCGAAGACTCGGGAGAAACAGTGCAGTCAGACACGGGACACGGGAGACACGGGAGAAACAGTGAAGTTAGACACGGGACACCGGAGACGCGGGAGAAACAGTGAAGTTAGACACGGGACACCGGAGACGCGGAAGAAACAGTGAAGTCAGACACGGGACACCGGAGACGCGGGAGAAACAGTGAAGTTTGACACGGGACACCGGAGACGCGTTAGAAACAGTGAAGTTAGACACGGGACACGACAGACACGGGAGAAACAGTGAAGTTAGACAACGGACACCGGAGACGCGGGAGAAACAGAGAAGTTAGACACGGGACACCGGAGACGCGGGAGAAACAGAGAAGTTAGACACGGGACACCGAAGACGCGGGAGAAACCGTGAAATTAGACACGGGACACCGGAAACCCGGGAGAAACAGAGAAGTTAGACACGGGACACCGGAGACGCGGGAGAAACAGTGAAGTCAGACACGGGACACCGGAAACCCGGGAGAAACAGTAAAGTTAGACACGGGACACCGGAGACGCGGGAGAAACAGTGAAGTCAGACACGGGACACCGGAGACGCGGGAGAAACAGTGAAGTTAGACACGGGACACGGGAGACACGGGAAAAACAGTGAAGTTAGACGCGGGACACCGGAGACGCGGGAGAAACAGAGAAGTTAGACACGGGACACCGGAGACGCGGGAGAAACAGTGAAGTTTGACACGGGACACCGGAGACGCGGGAGAAACAGTGAAGTTTGACACGGGACACCGGAGACGCGGGAGAAACAGAGAAGTTAGACACGGGACACCGGAGACGCGGGAGAAACAGTGGAGTTAGACACGGGACACCGGAGACGCGGAAGAAACAGTGAAGTCAGACACGGGACACCGGAGACGCGGGAGAAACATAGAAGTTAGACACGGGACACCGGAGACGCGGGAGAAACAGTGGAGTTAGACACGGGACACCGGAGACGCGGAAGAAACAGTGAAGTCAGACACGGGACACCGGAGACGCGTTAGAAACAGTGAAGTTAGACACGGGACACCGGAGACGCGGGAGAAACAGTGGAGTTAGACACGGGACACCGGAGACGCGGAAGAAACAGTGAAGTCAGACACGGGACACCGGAGACGCGTTAGAAACAGTGAAGTTAGACACGGGACACCGGAGACGCGGGAGAAACAGAGAAGTTAGACACGCGACATCGGAGGCCCGGGAGAAACAGAGAAGTTAGACACGGGACACCGGAGACCCGGGAGAAACAGAGAAGTTAGACACGGGACACCGGAGACGCGGGAGAAACAGTGGAGTTAGACACGGGACACCGGAGACGCGGGAGAAACCGTGAAGTTAGACACGGGACACCGGAGACGCGGAGAAACAGTGAAGTTAGACACGGGACACGACAGACACGGGAGAAACAGTGATGTTAGACACGGGACACCGGAGACGCGGGAGAAACAGTAAAGTTAGACACGGGACACCGGAGACGCGGGAGAAACCGTGAAGTTAGACACGGGACACCGGAGACGCGGAGAAACAGTGAAGTTAGACACGGGACACGACAGACACGGGAGAAACAGTGATGTTAGACACGGGACACCGGAGACGCGGGAGAAACAGTGAAGTTAGACACGGGACACCGGAGACGCGGGAGAAACAGTGAAGTTAGACACGGGACACCGGAGACGCGGGAGAAACAGTGAAGTTAGACACGGGACACCGGAGACGCGGGAGAAACAGTGAAGTTAGACACGGGACACCGGAGACGCGGGAGAAACAGTGAAGTTAGACAAGGGACACCGGAGACGCGGAAGAAACAGTGAAGTCAGACACGGGACACCGGAGACGCGTTAGAAACAGTGAAGTTTGACACGGACACCGGAGACGCGGGAGAAACCGTGAAATTAGACACGGGACACCGGAAACCCGGGAGAAACAGTAAAGTTAGACACGGGACACGGGAGACGCGGGAGAAACAGTGAAGTCAGACACGGGACACCGGAGACGCGGGAGAAACAGTGAAGTTAGACACGGGACACCGGAGACGCGGGAGAAACAGTGAAGTTAGACACGGGACACCGGAGACGCGGGAGAAACAGTGAAGTCAGACACGGGACACCGGAGACGCGGGAGAAACAGTGAAGTTAGACACGGGACACCGGAGACGCGGGAGAAACAGTGAAGTTAGACACGGGACACCGGAGACGCGGGAGAAACAGTGAAGTTAGACACGGGACACCGGAGACGCGGGAGAAACAGTGAAGTTAGACACGGGACACCGGAGACGCGGGAGAAACAGTGAAGTTAGACAAGGGACACCGGAGACGCGGAAGAAACAGTGAAGTCAGACACGGGACACCGGAGACGCGTTAGAAACAGTGAAGTTTGACACGGACACCGGAGACGCGGGAGAAACCGTGAAATTAGACACGGGACACCGGAAACCCCGGAGAAACAGTAAAGTTAGACACGGGACACGGGAGACGCGGGAGAAACAGTGAAGTCAGACACGGGACACCGGAGACGCGGGAGAAACAGTGAAGTTAGACACGGGACACCGGAGACGCGGGAGAAACAGTGAAGTTAGACACGGGACACCGGAGACGCGGAAGAAACAGTGAAGTCAGACACGGGACACCGGAGACGCGTTAGAAACAGAAAAGTTAGACACGGGACACCGGAGACGCGGGAGAAACCTTGAAATTAGACACGGGACACCGGAAACCCGGGAGAAACAGTGACGTTAGACATGGGACACCGGAGACGCGGGAGAAACAATGAAGTTAGACACGGGACACCGGAGACCCGGGAGAAACAGAGAAGTTAGACACGGGACACCGGAGACCCTGGAGAAACAGTGAAGTTAGACACGGGACACGGGAGACACGGGAGAAACAGTGAAGTTTGACGCCTGACACCGGAGACGCGGGAGAAACAGAGAAGTTAGACACGGGACACGACAGACACGGGAGAAACAGTGAAGTTAGACACGGGACACCGGAGACGCGGGAGAAACAGTGAAGTTTGACAAGGGACACCGGAGACGCGGAAGAAACAGTGAAGTCAGACACGGGACACCGGAGACGCGTTAGAAACAGTGAAGTTTGACACGGACACCGGAGACGCGGGAGAAACCGTGAAATTAGACACGGGACACCGGAAACCCGGGAGAAACAGTAAAGTTAGACACGGGACACGGGAGACGCGGGAGAAACAGTGAAGTCAGACACGGGACACCGGAGACGCGGGAGAAACAGTGAAGTTAGACACGGGACACCGGAGACGCGGGAGAAACAGTGAAGTTAGACACGGGACACCGGAGACGCGGGAGAAACAGTGAAGTCAGACACGGGACACCGGAGACGCGGGAGAAACAGTGAAGTTAGACACGGGACACCGGAGACGCGGGAGAAACAGTGAAGTTAGACACGGGACACCGGAGACGCGGGAGAAACAGTGAAGTTAGACACGGGACACCGGAGACGCGGGAGAAACAGTGAAGTTAGACACGGGACACCGGAGACGCGGGAGAAACAGTGAAGTTAGACAAGGGACACCGGAGACGCGGAAGAAACAGTGAAGTCAGACACGGGACACCGGAGACGCGTTAGAAACAGTGAAGTTTGACACGGACACCGGAGACGCGGGAGAAACCGTGAAATTAGACACGGGACACCGGAAACCCGGGAGAAACAGTAAAGTTAGACACGGGACACGGGAGACGCGGGAGAAACAGTGAAGTCAGACACGGGACACCGGAGACGCGGGAGAAACAGTGAAGTTAGACACGGGACACCGGAGACGCGGGAGAAACAGTGAAGTTAGACACGGGACACCGGAGACGCGGGAGAAACAGTGAAGTTAGACACGGGACACCGGAGACGCGGGAGAAACAGTGAAGTTAGACACGGGACACCGGAGACGCGGGAGAAACAGTGAAGTTAGACACGGGACACCGGAGACGCGGGAGAAACAGTGAAGTTAGACAAGGGACACCGGAGACGCGGAAGAAACAGTGAAGTCAGACACGGGACACCGGAGACGCGTTAGAAACAGTGAAGTTTGACACGGACACCGGAGACGCGGGAGAAACCGTGAAATTAGACACGGGACACCGGAAACCCGGGAGAAACAGTAAAGTTAGACACGGGACACGGGAGACGCGGGAGAAACAGTGAAGTCAGACACGGGACACCGGAGACGCGGGAGAAACAGTGAAGTTAGACACGGGACACCGGAGACGCGGGAGAAACAGTGAAGTTAGACACGGGACACCGGAGACGCGGGAGAAACAGTGAAGTCAGACACGGGACACCGGAGACGCGGGAGAAACAGTGAAGTTAGACACGGGACACCGGAGACGCGGGAGAAACAGTGAAGTTAGACACGGGACACCGGAGACGCGGGAGAAACAGTGAAGTTAGACACGGGACACCGGAGACGCGGGAGAAACAGTGAAGTTAGACACGGGACACCGGAGACGCGGGAGAAACAGTGAAGTTAGACAAGGGACACCGGAGACGCGGAAGAAACAGTGAAGTCAGACACGGGACACCGGAGACGCGTTAGAAACAGTGAAGTTTGACACGGACACCGGAGACGCGGGAGAAACCGTGAAATTAGACACGGGACACCGGAAACCCCGGAGAAACAGTAAAGTTTGACACGGACACCGGAGACGCGGGAGAAACCGTGAAATTAGACACGGGACACCGGAAACCCCGGAGAAACAGTAAAGTTAGACACGGGACACGGGAGACGCGGGAGAAACAGTGAAGTCAGACACGGGACACCGGAGACGCGGGAGAAACAGTGAAGTTAGACACGGGACACCGGAGACGCGGGAGAAACAGTGAAGTTAGACACGGGACACCGGAGACGCGGAAGAAACAGTGAAGTCAGACACGGGACACCGGAGACGCGTTAGAAACAGAAAAGTTAGACACGGGACACCGGAGACGCGGGAGAAACCTTGAAATTAGACACGGGACACCGGAAACCCGGGAGAAACAGTGACGTTAGACATGGGACACCGGAGACGCGGGAGAAACAATGAAGTTAGACACGGGACACCGGAGACCCGGGAGAAACAGAGAAGTTAGACACGGGACACCGGAGACCCTGGAGAAACAGTGAAGTTAGACACGGGACACGGGAGACACGGGAGAAACAGTGAAGTTTGACGCCTGACACCGGAGACGCGGGAGAAACAGAGAAGTTAGACACGGGACACGACAGACACGGGAGAAACAGTGAAGTTAGACACGGGACACCGGAGACGCGGGAGAAACAGTGAAGTTTGACAAGGGACACCGGAGACGCGGAAGAAACAGTGAAGTCAGACACGGGACACCGGAGACGCGTTAGAAACAGTGAAGTTTGACACGGACACCGGAGACGCGGGAGAAACCGTGAAATTAGACACGGGACACCGGAAACCCGGGAGAAACAGTAAAGTTAGACACGGGACACGGGAGACGCGGGAGAAACAGTGAAGTCAGACACGGGACACCGGAGACGCGGGAGAAACAGTGAAGTTAGACACGGGACACCGGAGACGCGGGAGAAACAGTGAAGTTAGACACGGGACACCGGAGACGCGGGAGAAACAGTGAAGTCAGACACGGGACACCGGAGACGCGGGAGAAACAGTGAAGTTAGACACGGGACACCGGAGACGCGGGAGAAACAGTGAAGTTAGACACGGGACACCGGAGACGCGGGAGAAACAGTGAAGTTAGACACGGGACACCGGAGACGCGGGAGAAACAGTAAAGTTAGACACGGGACACCGGAGACGCGGGAGAAACAGTGAAGTTAGACAAGGGACACCGGAGACGCGGAAGAAACAGTGAAGTCAGACACGGGACACCGGAGACGCGTTAGAAACAGTGAAGTTTGACACGGACACCGGAGACGCGGGAGAAACCGTGAAATTAGACACGGGACACCGGAAACCCGGGAGAAACAGTAAAGTTAGACACGGGACACGGGAGACGCGGGAGAAACAGTGAAGTCAGACACGGGACACCGGAGACGCGGGAGAGACAGTGAAGTTAGACACGGGACACCGGAGACGCGGGAGAAACAGTGAAGTTAGACACGGGACACCGGAGACGCGGAAGAAACAGTGAAGTCAGACACGGGACACCGGAGACGCGTTAGAAACAGAAAAGTTAGACACGGGACACCGGAGACGCGGGAGAAACCTTGAAATTAGACACGGGACACCGGAAACCCGGGAGAAACAGTGACGTTAGACATGGGACACCGGAGACGCGGGAGAAACAATGAAGTTAGACACGGGACACCGGAGACCCGGGAGAAACAGAGAAGTTAGACACGGGACACCGGAGACCCTGGAGAAACAGTGAAGTTAGACACGGGACACGGGAGACACGGGAGAAACAGTGAAGTTTGACGCCTGACACCGGAGACGCGGGAGAAACAGAGAAGTTAGACACGGGACACGACAGACACGGGAGAAACAGTGAAGTTAGACACGGGACACCGGAGACGCGGGAGAAACAGTGAAGTTTGACACGGGACACCGGAGACGCGGGAGAAACAGAGAAGTTAGACACGGGACACCGGAGACGCGGGAGAAACGGAGAAGTTAGACACGGGACACCGAAGACGCGGGAGAAACAGTGCAGTCAGACACGGGACACGGGAGACACGGGAGAAACAGTGAAGTTAGACACGGGACACCGGAGACGCGGGAGAAACAGTGAAGTTAGACACGGGACACCGGAGACGCGGGAGAAACAGTGAAGTTAGACAAGGGACACCGGAGACGCGGAAGAAACAGTGAAGTCAGACACGGGACACCGGAGACGCGTTAGAAACAGTGAAGTTTGACACGGACACCGGAGACGCGGGAGAAACCGTGAAATTAGACACGGGACACCGGAAACCCCCGAGAAACAGTAAAGTTAGACACGGGACACGGGAGACGCGGGAGAAACAGTGAAGTCAGACACGGGACACCGGAGACGCGGGAGAAACAGTGAAGTTAGACACGGGACACCGGAGACGCGGGAGAAACAGTGAAGTTAGACACGGGACACCGGAGACGCGGAAGAAACAGTGAAGTCAGACACGGGACACCGGAGACGCGTTAGAAACAGAAAAGTTAGACACGGGACACCGGAGACGCGGGAGAAACCTTGAAATTAGACACGGGACACCGGAAACCCGGGAGAAACAGTGACGTTAGACATGGGACACCGGAGACGCGGGAGAAACAATGAAGTTAGACACGGGACACCGGAGACCCGGGAGAAACAGAGAAGTTAGACACGGGACACCGGAGACCCTGGAGAAACAGTGAAGTTAGACACGGGACACGGGAGACACGGGAGAAACAGTGAAGTTTGACGCCTGACACCGGAGACGCGGGAGAAACAGAGAAGTTAGACACGGGACACGACAGACACGGGACAAACAGTGAAGTTAGACACGGGACACCGGAGACGCGGGAGAAACAGTGAAGTTTGACACGGGACACCGGAGACGCGGGAGAAACAGAGAAGTTAGACACGGGACACCGGAGACGCGGGAGAAACGGAGAAGTTAGACACGGGACACCGAAGACGCGGGAGAAACAGTGCAGTCGGACACGGGACACGGGAGACACGGGAGAAACAGTGAAGTTAGACACGGGACACCGGAGACGCGGGAGAAACAGTGAAGTTAGACACGGGACACCGGAGACGCGGAAGAAACAGTGAAGTCACACACGGGACACCGGAGACGCGGGAGAAACAGTGAAGTTAGACACGGGACACCGGAGACCCGGGAGAACAGTGAAGTTAGACACGGGACACCGGAGACGCGTTAGAAACGGTGAAGTTAGACACGGGACACCGGAGGCGCGGGAGAAACAGTGAAGTTAGACACGGGACACCGGAGACGCCAAAGAAACAGTGAAGTTAGACACGGGACACCGGAGACGCGGGAGAAACAGTGAAGTTAGACACGGGACACCGGAGACGCGGGAGAAACAGTGGAGTTAGACACGGGACTCCGGAGACCCGGGAAAAACAGAGAAGTTAGACACGGGACACCGGAGACGCGGGAGAAACAGAGAAGTTAGACACGGGACACCGGAGACCCGGGAGAAACAGAGAAGTTAGACACGGGACACCGGAGACGCGGGAGAAACAGAGAAGTTAGACACGGGACACCGGAGACGCGGGAGAAACGGAGAAGTTAGACACGGGACACCGAAGACGCGGGAGAAACAGTGCAGCCAGACACGGGACACGGGAGACATGAGAGAAACAGTGAAGTTAGACGCGGGGCACCGGAGACGCGGGAAAAACAGAGAACTTAGACACGGGACACGACAGACACGGGAGAAACAGTGAAGTTAGACACGGGACACCGGAGACGCGGGAGAAACAGTGAAGTTAGACACGCGACACCGGAGACGCGGGAGAAACAGTGAAGTTAGACACGGGACACCGGAGACGCGGGAGAAACAGTGAAGTTAGACACGGGACACCGGAGACGCGGGAGAAACAGTGAAGTTAGACACGGGACACCGGAGACGCGGGAGAAACAGTGAAGTTAGACACGGGACACCGGAGACGCGGGAGAAACAGTGAAGTTAGACAAGGGACACCGGAGACGCGGAAGAAACAGTGAAGTCAGACACGGGACACCGGAGACGCGGGAGAAACAGTGAAGTTAGACAAGGGACACCGGAGACGCGGGAGAAACGGAGAAGTTAGACACGGGACACCGAAGACGCGGGAGAAACAGTGCAGTCAGACACGGGACACGGGAGACACGGGAGAAACAGTGAAGTTAGACACGGGACACCGGAGACGCGGGAGAAACAGTGAAGTTAGACACGGGACACCGGAGACGCGGAAGAAACAGTGAAGTCACACACGGGACACCGGAGACGCGGGAGAAACAGTGAAGTTAGACACGGGACACCGGAGACGCGGGAGAAACAGTGAAGTTAGACAAGGGACACCGGAGACGCGGAAGAAACAGTGAAGTCAGACACGGGACACCGGAGACGCGTTAGAAACAGTGAAGTTTGACACGGACACCGGAGACGCGGGAGAAACCGTGAAATTAGACACGGGACACCGGAAACCCGGGAGAAACAGTAAAGTTAGACACGGGACACGGGAGACGCGGGAGAAACAGTGAAGTCAGACACGGGACACCGGAGACGCGGGAGAAACAGTGAAGTTAGACACGGGACACCGGAGACGCGGGAGAAACAGTGAAGTTAGACACGGGACACCGGAGACGCGGAAGAAACAGTGAAGTCAGACACGGGACACCGGAGACGCGTTAGAAACAGAAAAGTTAGACACGGGACACCGGAGACGCGGGAGAAACCTTGAAATTAGACACGGGACACCGGAAACCCGGGAGAAACAGTGACGTTAGACATGGGACACCGGAGACGCGGGAGAAACAATGAAGTTAGACACGGGACACCGGAGACCCGGGAGAAACAGAGAAGTTAGACACGGGACACCGGAGACCCTGGAGAAACAGTGAAGTTAGACACGGGACACGGGAGACACGGGAGAAACAGTGAAGTTTGACGCCTGACACCGGAGACGCGGGAGAAACAGAGAAGTTAGACACGGGACACGACAGACACGGGAGAAACAGTGAAGTTAGACACGGGACACCGGAGACGCGGGAGAAACAGTGAAGTTTGACACGGGACACCGGAGACGCGGGAGAAACAGAGAAGTTAGACACGGGACACCGGAGACGCGGGAGAAACGGAGAAGTTAGACACGGGACACCGAAGACGCGGGAGAAACAGTGCAGTCAGACACGGGACACGGGAGACACGGGAGAAACAGTGAAGTTAGACACGGGACACCGGAGACGCGGGAGAAACAGTGAAGTTAGACACGGGACACCGGAGACGCGGAAGAAACAGTGAAGTCACACACGGGACACCGGAGACGCGGGAGAAACAGTGAAGTTAGACACGGGACACCGGAGACCCGGGAGAACAGTGAAGTTAGACACGGGACACCGGAGACGCGTTAGAAACGGTGAAGTTAGACACGGGACACCGGAGGCGCGGGAGAAACAGTGAAGTTAGACACGGGACACCGGAGACGCCAAAGAAACAGTGAAGTTAGACACGGGACACCGGAGACGCGGGAGAAACAGTGAAGTTAGACACGGGACACCGGAGACGCGGGAGAAACAGTGGAGTTAGACACGGGACTCCGGAGACCCGGGAGAAACAGAGAAGTTAGACACGGGACACCGGAGACGCGGGAGAAACAGAGAAGTTAGACACGGGACACCGGAGACCCGGGAGAAACAGAGAAGTTAGACACGGGACACCGGAGACGCGGGAGAAACAGAGAAGTTAGACACGGGACACCGGAGACGCGGGAGAAACGGGGAAGTTAGACACGGGACACCGAAGACGCGGGAGAAACAGTGCTGCCAGACACGGGACACGGGAGACATGAGAGAAACAGTGAAGTTAGACGCGGGGCACCGGAGACGCGGGAAAAACAGAGAACTTAGACACGGGACACGACAGACACGGGAGAAACAGTGAAGTTAGACACGGGACACCGGAGACGCGGGAGAAACAGTGAAGTTAGACACGCGACACCGGAGACGCGGGAGAAACAGTGAAGTTAGACACGGGACACCGGAGACGCGGGAGAAACAGTGAAGTTAGACACGGGACACCGGAGACGCGGGAGAAACAGTGAAGTTAGACACGGGACACCGGAGACGCGGGAGAAACAGTGAAGTTAGACACGGGACACCGGAGACGCGGGAGAAACAGTGAAGTTAGACAAGGGACACCGGAGACGCGGAAGAAACAGTGAAGTCAGACACGGGACACCGGAGACGCGGGAGAAACAGTGAAGTTAGACAAGGGACACCGGAGACGCGGGAGAAACAGAGAAGTTAGACACGGGACACCGAAGACTCGGGAGAAACAGTGCAGTCAGACACGGGACACGGGAGACACGGGAGAAACAGTGAAGTTAGACACGGGACACCGGAGACGCGGGAGAAACAGTGAAGTTAGACACGGGACACCGGAGACGCGGAAGAAACAGTGAAGTCAGACACGGGACACCGGAGACGCGGGAGAAACAGTGAAGTTAGACACGGGACACCGGAGACGCGTTAGAAACAGTGAAGTTAGACACGGGACACGACAGACACGGGAGAAACAGTGAAGTTAGACAAGGGACACCGGAGACGCGGGAGAAACAGTGAAGTTAGACAAGGGACACCGGAGACGCGGGAGAAACAGAGAAGTTAGACACGGGACACCGAAGACTCGGGAGAAACAGTGCAGTCAGACACGGGACACGGGAGACACGGGAGAAACAGTGAAGTTAGACACGGGACACCGGAGACGCGGGAGAAACAGTGAAGTTAGACACGGGACACCGGAGACGCGGAAGAAACAGTGAAGTCAGACACGGGACACCGGAGACGCGGGAGAAACAGTGAAGTTTGACACGGGACACCGGAGACGCGTTAGAAACAGTGAAGTTAGACACGGGACACGACAGACACGGGAGAAACAGTGAAGTTAGACAACGGACACCGGAGACGCGGGAGAAACAGAGAAGTTAGACACGGGACACCGGAGACGCGGGAGAAACAGAGAAGTTAGACACGGGACACCGAAGACGCGGGAGAAACCGTGAAATTAGACACGGGACACCGGAAACCCGGGAGAAACAGAGAAGTTAGACACGGGACACCGGAGACGCGGGAGAAACAGTGAAGTCAGACACGGGACACCGGAAACCCGGGAGAAACAGTAAAGTTAGACACGGGACACCGGAGACGCGGGAGAAACAGTGAAGTCAGACACGGGACACCGGAGACGCGGGAGAAACAGTGAAGTTAGACACGGGACACCGGAGACGCGGGAGAAACAGTGAAGTTAGACACGGGACACCGGAGACGCGGAAGAAACAGTGAAGTCAGACACGGGACACCGGAGACGCGTTAGAAACAGAGAAGTTAGACACGGGACACCGGAGACGCGGGAGAAACCTTGAAATTAGACACGGGACACCGGAAACCCGGGAAAAACAGTGACGTTAGACATGGGACACCGGAGACGCGGGAGAAACAATGAAGTTAGACACGGGACACCGGAGACCCGGGAGAAACAGAGAAGTTAGACACGGGACACCGGAGACCCGGGAGAAACAGAGAAGTTAGACACGGGACACCGGAGACGCGGGAGAAACAGAGAAGTTAGACACGGGACACCGGAGACGCGGGAGAAACAGAGAAGTTAGACACGGGACACCGGAGACGCGGGAGAAACAGAGAAGTTAGACACGGGACACCGAAGACGCGGGAGACACAGTGAAGTTAGACACGAGACACCGAAGACGCGGGAGAAACAGTGAAGTTAGACACGGGACACCGAAGACGCGGGAGAAACAGTGAAGTTAGACACGAGACACCGGAGACGCGGGGGAAACAGTAAAGTTAGACACGGGACACCGGAGACGCGGGAGAAACAGTGAAGTCAGACACGTTACACCGGAGACGCGGGAGAAACAGAGAAGTTAGACACGGGACACCGGAGACGCGGGAGAAACAGAGAAGTTAGACACGGGACACCGGAGGCCCGGGAGAAACAGAGAAGTTAGACACGGGACACCGGAGACCCGGGAGAAACAGAGAAGTTAGACACGGGACACCGGAGACGCGGGAGAAACAGAGAAGTTAGACACGGGACACCGGAGACGCGGGAGAAACAGTGAAGTTAGACACGGGACACGGGAGACACGGGAAAAACAGTGAAGTTAGACGCGGGACACCGGAGACGCGGGAGAAACAGAGAAGTTAGACACGGGACACCGGAGACGCGGGAGAAACAGTGAAGTTTGACACGGGACACCGGAGACGCGGGAGAAACAGTGAAGTTTGACACGGGACACCGGAGACGCGGGAGAAACAGAGAAGTTAGACACGGGACACCGGAGACGCGGGAGAAACAGTGGAGTTAGACACGGGACACCGGATACGCGGAAGAAACAGTGAAGTCAGACACGGGACACCGGAGACGCGGGAGAAACATAGAAGTTAGACACGGGACACCGGAGACGCGGGAGAAACAGTGGAGTTAGACACGGGACACCGGAGACGCGGAAGAAACAGTGAAGTCAGACACGGGACACCGGAGACGCGTTAGAAACAGTGAAGTTAGACACGGGACACCGGAGACGCGGGAGAAACAGTGGAGTTAGACACGGGACACCGGAGACGCGGAAGAAACAGTGAAGTCAGACACGGGACACCGGAGACGCGTTAGAAACAGTGAAGTTAGACACGGGACACCGGAGACGCGGGAGAAACAGAGAAGTTAGACACGCGACACCGGAGGCCCGGGAGAAACAGAGAAGTTAGACACGGGACACCGGAGACCCGGGAGAAACAGAGAAGTTAGACACGGGACACCGGAGACGCGGGAGAAACAGTGGAGTTAGACACGGGACACCGGAGACGCGGGAGAAACCGTGAAGTTAGACACGGGACACCGGAGACGCGGAGAAACAGTGAAGTTAGACACGGGACACGACAGACACGGGAGAAACAGTGATGTTAGACACGGGACACCGGAGACGCGGGAGAAACAGTGAAGTTAGACACGGGACACCGGAGACGCGGGAGAAACCGTGAAGTTAGACACGGGACACCGGAGACGCGGAGAAACAGTGAAGTTAGACACGGGACACGACAGACACGGGAGAAACAGTGATGTTAGACACGGGACACCGGAGACGCGGGAGAAACAGTGAAGTTAGACACGGGACACCGGAGACGCGGGAGAAACAGTGAAGTTAGACACGGGACACCGGAGACGCGGGAGAAACAGTAAAGTTAGACACGGGACACCGGAGACGCGGGAGAAACAGTGAAGTTAGACACGGGACACCGGAGACGCGGGAGAAACAGTGAAGTTAGACAAGGGACACCGGAGACGCGGAAGAAACAGTGAAGTTTGACACGGACACCGGAGACGCGGGAGAAACCGTGAAATTAGACACGGGACACCGGAAACCCGGGAGAAACAGTAAAGTTAGACACGGGACACGGGAGACGCGGGAGAAACAGTGAAGTCAGACACGGGACACCGGAGACGCGGGAGAAACAGTGAAGTTAGACACGGGACACCGGAGACGCGGGAGAAACAGTGAAGTTAGACACGGGACACCGGAGACGCGGGAGAAACAGTGAAGTCAGACACGGGACACCGGAGACGCGGGAGAAACAGTGAAGTTAGACACGGGACACCGGAGACGCGGGAGAAACAGTGAAGTTAGACACGGGACACCGGAGACGCGGGAGAAACAGTGAAGTTAGACACGGGACACCGGAGACGCGGGAGAAACAGTGAAGTTAGACACGGGACACCGGAGACGCGGGAGAAACAGTGAAGTTAGACAAGGGACACCGGAGACGCGGAAGAAACAGTGAAGTCAGACACGGGACACCGGAGACGCGTTAGAAACAGTGAAGTTTGACACGGACACCGGAGACGCGGGAGAAACCGTGAAATTAGACACGGGACACCGGAAACCCCGGAGAAACAGTAAAGTTAGACACGGGACACGGGAGACGCGGGAGAAACAGTGAAGTCAGACACGGGACACCGGAGACGCGGGAGAAACAGTGAAGTTAGACACGGGACACCGGAGACGCGGGAGAAACAGTGAAGTTAGACACGGGACACCGGAGACGCGGAAGAAACAGTGAAGTCAGACACGGGACACCGGAGACGCGTTAGAAACAGAAAAGTTAGACACGGGACACCGGAGACGCGGGAGAAACCTTGAAATTAGACACGGGACACCGGAAACCCGGGAGAAACAGTGACGTTAGACATGGGACACCGGAGACGCGGGAGAAACAATGAAGTTAGACACGGGACACCGGAGACCCGGGAGAAACAGAGAAGTTAGACACGGGACACCGGAGACCCTGGAGAAACAGTGAAGTTAGACACGGGACACGGGAGACACGGGAGAAACAGAGAAGTTTGACGCCTGACACCGGAGACGCGGGAGAAACAGAGAAGTTAGACACGGGACACGACAGACACGGGAGAAACAGTGAAGTTAGACACGGGACACCGGAGACGCGGGAGAAACAGTGAAGTTTGACAAGGGACACCGGAGACGCGGAAGAAACAGTGAAGTCAGACACGGGACACCGGAGACGCGTTAGAAACAGTGAAGTTTGACACGGACACCGGAGACGCGGGAGAAACCGTGAAATTAGACACGGGACACCGGAAACCCGGGAGAAACAGTAAAGTTAGACACGGGACACGGGAGACGCGGGAGAAACAGTGAAGTCAGACACGGGACACCGGAGACGCGGGAGAAACAGTGAAGTTAGACACGGGACACCGGAGACGCGGGAGAAACAGTGAAGTTAGACACGGGACACCGGAGACGCGGGAGAAACAGTGAAGTCAGACACGGGACACCGGAGACGCGGGAGAAACAGTGAAGTTAGACACGGGACACCGGAGACGCGGGAGAAACAGTGAAGTTAGACACGGGACACCGGAGACGCGGGAGAAACAGTGAAGTTAGACACGGGACACCGGAGACGCGGGAGAAACAGTGAAGTTAGACACGGGACACCGGAGACGCGGGAGAAACAGTGAAGTTAGACAAGGGACACCGGAGACGCGGAAGAAACAGTGAAGTCAGACACGGGACACCGGAGACGCGTTAGAAACAGTGAAGTTTGACACGGACACCGGAGACGCGGGAGAAACCGTGAAATTAGACACGGGACACCGGAAACCCGGGAGAAACAGTAAAGTTAGACACGGGACACGGGAGACGCGGGAGAAACAGTGAAGTCAGACACGGGACACCGGAGACGCGGGAGAAACAGTGAAGTTAGACACGGGACACCGGAGACGCGGGAGAAACAGTGAAGTTAGACACGGGACACCGGAGACGCGGAAGAAACAGTGAAGTCAGACACGGGACACCGGAGACGCGTTAGAAACAGAAAAGTTAGACACGGGACACCGGAGACGCGGGAGAAACCTTGAAATTAGACACGGGACACCGGAAACCCGGGAGAAACAGTGACGTTAGACATGGGACACCGGAGACGCGGGAGAAACAATGAAGTTAGACACGGGACACCGGAGACCCGGGAGAAACAGAGAAGTTAGACACGGGACACCGGAGACCCTGGAGAAACAGTGAAGTTAGACACGGGACACGGGAGACACGGGAGAAACAGTGAAGTTTGACGCCTGACACCGGAGACGCGGGAGAAACAGAGAAGTTAGACACGGGACACGACAGACACGGGAGAAACAGTGAAGTTAGACACGGGACACCGGAGACGCGGGAGAAACAGTGAAGTTTGACACGGGACACCGGAGACGCGGGAGAAACAGAGAAGTTAGACACGGGACACCGGAGACGCGGGAGAAACGGAGAAGTTAGACACGGGACACCGAAGACGCGGGAGAAACAGTGCAGTCAGACACGGGACACGGGAGACACGGGAGAAACAGTGAAGTTAGACACGGGACACCGGAGACGCGGGAGAAACAGTGAAGTTAGACACGGGACACCGGAGACGCGGAAGAAACAGTGAAGTCACACACGGGACACCGGAGACGCGGGAGAAACAGTGAAGTTAGACACGGGACACCGGAGACGCGGGAGAAACAGTGAAGTTAGACAAGGGACACCGGAGACGCGGAAGAAACAGTGAAGTCAGACACGGGACACCGGAGACGCGTTAGAAACAGTGAAGTTTGACACGGACACCGGAGACGCGGGAGAAACCGTGAAATTAGACACGGGACACCGGAAACCCGGGAGAAACAGTAAAGTTAGACACGGGACACGGGAGACGCGGGAGAAACAGTGAAGTCAGACACGGGACACCGGAGACGCGGGAGAAACAGTGAAGTTAGACACGGGACACCGGAGACGCGGGAGAAACAGTGAAGTTAGACACGGGACACCGGAGACGCGGAAGAAACAGTGAAGTCAGACACGGGACACCGGAGACGCGTTAGAAACAGAAAAGTTAGACACGGGACACCGGAGACGCGGGAGAAACCTTGAAATTAGACACGGGACACCGGAAACCCGGGAGAAACAGTGACGTTAGACATGGGACACCGGAGACGCGGGAGAAACAATGAAGTTAGACACGGGACACCGGAGACCCGGGAGAAACAGAGAAGTTAGACACGGGACACCGGAGACCCTGGAGAAACAGTGAAGTTAGACACGGGACACGGGAGACACGGGAGAAACAGTGAAGTTTGACGCCTGACACCGGAGACGCGGGAGAAACAGAGAAGTTAGACACGGGACACGACAGACACGGGAGAAACAGTGAAGTTAGACACGGGACACCGGAGACGCGGGAGAAACAGTGAAGTTTGACACGGGACACCGGAGACGCGGGAGAAACAGAGAAGTTAGACACGGGACACCGGAGACGCGGGAGAAACGGAGAAGTTAGACACGGGACACCGAAGACGCGGGAGAAACAGTGCAGTCAGACACGGGACACGGGAGACACGGGAGAAACAGTGAAGTTAGACACGGGACACCGGAGACGCGGGAGAAACAGTGAAGTTAGACACGGGACACCGGAGACGCGGAAGAAACAGTGAAGTCACACACGGGACACCGGAGACGCGGGAGAAACAGTGAAGTTAGACACGGGACACCGGAGACCCGGGAGAACAGTGAAGTTAGACACGGGACACCGGAGACGCGTTAGAAACGGTGAAGTTAGACACGGGACACCGGAGGCGCGGGAGAAACAGTGAAGTTAGACACGGGACACCGGAGACGCCAAAGAAACAGTGAAGTTAGACACGGGACACCGGAGACGCGGGAGAAACAGTGAAGTTAGACACGGGACACCGGAGACGCGGGAGAAACAGTGGAGTTAGACACGGGACTCCGGAGACGCGGGAGAAACCGTGAAGTTAGACACGGGACACCGGAGACGCGGAGAAACAGTGAAGTTAGACACGGGACACGACAGACACGGGAGAAACAGTGATGTTAGACACGGGACACCGGAGACGCGGGAGAAACAGTAAAGTTAGACACGGGACACCGGAGACGCGGGAGAAACAGAGGAGTTAGACACGGGACACCGGAGACGCGTTAGAAACAGTGAAGTTAAGCACGGGACATCGGAGACGCGGAGAAACAGTGAAGTTAGACACGGGACACGACAGACACGGGAGAAACAGTGAAGTTAGACACGGGACACCGGAGACGCAGGAGAAACAGTGAAGTTAGACACGGTACACCGGAGACGCGGGAGAAACAGAGAAGTTAGACACGGGACACCGGAGACGCGGGAGAAACAGAGAAGTTAGACACGGGACACCGAAGACGCGGGAGAAACAGTGCAGTCAGACACGGGACACGGGAGGCATGAGAGAAACAGTGAAGTTAGACGCAGGGCACCGGAGACGCGGGAAAAACAGAGAACTTAGACACGGGACACGACAGACACGGGAGAAACAGTGAAGTTAGACACGGGACACCGGAGACGCGGGAGAAACAGTGAAGTTAGACACGCGACACCGGAGACGCGGGAGAAACAGTGAAGTTAGACACGGGACACCGGAGACGCGGGAGAAACAGTGAAGTTAGACACGGGACACCGGAGACGCGGGAGAAACAGTGAAGTTAGACACGGGACACCGGAGACGCGGGAGAAACAGTGAAGTTAGACACGGGACACCGGAGACGCGGGAGAAACAGTGAAGTTAGACAAGGGACACCGGAGACGCGGAAGAAACAGTGAAGTCAGACACGGGACACCGGAGACGCGGGAGAAACAGTGAAGTTAGACAAGGGACACCGGAGACGCGGGAGAAACAGAGAAGTTAGACACGGGACACCGAAGACTCGGGAGAAACAGTGCAGTCAGACACGGGACACGGGAGACACGGGAGAAACAGTGAAGTTAGACACGGGACACCGGAGACGCGGGAGAAACAGTGAAGTTAGACACGGGACACCGGAGACGCGGAAGAAACAGTGAAGTCAGACACGGGACACCGGAGACGCGGGAGAAACAGTGAAGTTAGACACGGGACACCGGAGACGCGTTAGAAACAGTGAAGTTAGACACGGGACACGACAGACACGGGAGAAACAGTGAAGTTAGACAAGGGACACCGGAGACGCGGGAGAAACAGAGAAGTTAGACACGGGACACCGGAGACGCGGGAGAAACAGAGAAGTTAGACACGGGACACCGAAGACGCGGGAGAAACCGTGAAATTAGACACGGGACACCGGAAACCCGGGAGAAACAGAGAAGTTAGACACGGGACACCGGAAACCCGGGAGAAACAGTGAAGTCAGACACGGGACACCGGAAACCCGGGAGAAACAGTAAAGTTAGACACGGGACACCGGAGACGCGGAAGAAACAGTGAAGTCAGACACGGGACACCGGAGACGCGTTAGAAACAGAGAAGTTAGACACGGGACACCGGAGACGCGGGAGAAACCTTGAAATTAGACACGGGACACCGGAAACCCGGGAAAAACCGTGACGTTAGACATGGGACACCGGAGACGCGGGAGAAACAATGAAGTTAGACACGGGACACCGGAGACCCGGGAGAAACAGAGAAGTTAGACACGGGACACCGGAGACGCGGGAGAAACAGAGAAGTTAGACACGGGACACCGGAGACGCGGGAGAAACAGAGAAGTTAGACACGGGACACCGAAGACGCGGGAGAAACAGTGAAGCCAGACACGGGACACGGGAGACATGAGAGAAACAGTGAAGTTAGACGCGGGGCACCGGAGACGCGGGAAAAACAGAGAACTTAGACACGGGACACGACAGACACGGGAGAAACAGTGAAGTTAGACACGGGACACCGGAGACGCGGGAGAAACAGTGAAGTTAGACACGCGACACCGGAGACGCGGGAGAAACAGTGAAGTTAGACACGGGACACCGGAGACGCGGGAGAAACAGTGAAGTTAGACACGGGACACCGGAGACGCGGGAGAAACAGTGAAGTTAGACACGGGACACCGGAGACGCGGGAGAAACAGTGAAGTTAGACACGGGACACCGGAGACGCGGGAGAAACAGTGAAGTTAGACAAGGGACACAGGAGACGCGGAAGAAACAGTGAAGTCAGACACGGGACACCGGAGACGCGGGAGAAACAGTGAAGTTAGACAAGGGACACCGGAGACGCGGGAGAAACAGAGAAGTTAGACACGGGACACCGAAGACTCGGGAGAAACAGTGCAGTCAGACACGGGATACGGGAGACACGGGAGAAACAGTGAAGTTAGACACGGGACACCGGAGACGCGGGAGAAACAGTGAAGTTAGACACGGGACACCGGAGACGCGGAAGAAACAGTGAAGTCAGACACGGGACACCGGAGACGCGGGAGAAACAGTGAAGTTAGACACGGGACACCGGAGACGCGTTAGAAACAGTGAAGTTAGACACGGGACACGACAGACACGGGAGAAACAGTGAAGTTAGACAAGGGACACCGGAGACGCGGGAGAAACAGTGAAGTTAGACAAGGGACACCGGAGACGCGGGAGAAACAGAGAAGTTAGACACGGGACACCGAAGACTCGGGAGAAACAGTGCAGTCAGACACGGGACACGGGAGACACGGGAGAAACAGTGAAGTTAGACACGGGACACCGGAGACGCGGGAGAAACAGTGAAGTTAGACACGGGACACCGGAGACGCGGAAGAAACAGTGAAGTCAGACACGGGACACCGGAGACGCGGGAGAAACAGTGAAGTTTGACACGGGACACCGGAGACGCGTTGGAAACAGTGAAGTTAGACACGGGACACGACAGACACGGGAGAAACAGTGAAGTTAGACAACGGACACCGGAGACGCGGGAGAAACAGAGAAGTTAGACACGGGACACCGGAGACGCGGGAGAAACAGAGAAGTTAGACACGGGACACCGAAGACGCGGGAGAAACCGTGAAATTAGACACGGGACACCGGAAACCCGGGAGAAACAGAGAAGTTAGACACGGGACACCGGAGACGCGGGAGAAACAGTGAAGTCAGACACGGGACACCGGAAACCCGGGAGAAACAGTAAAGTTAGACACGGGACACCGGAGACGCGGGAGAAACAGTGAAGTCAGACACGGGACACCGGAGACGCGGGAGAAACAGTGAAGTTAGACACGGGACACCGGAGACGCGGGAGAAACAGTGAAGTTAGACACGGGACACCGGAGACGCGGAAGAAACAGTGAAGTCAGACACGGGACACCGGAGACGCGTTAGAAACAGAGAAGTTAGACACGGGACACCGGAGACGCGGGAGAAACCTTGAAATTAGACACGGGACACCGGAAACCCGGGAAAAACAGTGACGTTAGACATGGGACACCGGAGACGCGGGAGAAACAATGAAGTTAGACACGGGACACCGGAGACCCGGGAGAAACAGAGAAGTTAGACACGGGACACCGGAGACCCGGGAGAAACAGAGAAGTTAGACACGGGACACCGGAGACGCGGGAGAAACAGAGAAGTTAGACACGGGACACCGGAGACGCGGGAGAAACAGAGAAGTTAGACACGGGACACCGGAGACGCGGGAGAAACAGAGAAGTTAGACACGGGACACCGAAGACGCGGGAGACACAGTGAAGTTAGACACGAGACACCGAAGACGCGGGAGAAACAGTGAAGTTAGACACGGGACACCGAAGACGCGGGAGAAACAGTGAAGTTAGACACGAGACACCGGAGACGCGGGGGAAACAGTAAAGTTAGACACGGGACACCGGAGACGCGGGAGAAACAGTGAAGTCAGACACGTTACACCGGAGACGCGGGAGAAACAGAGAAGTTAGACACGGGACACCGGAGACGCGGGAGAAACAGAGAAGTTAGACACGGGACACCGGAGGCCCGGGAGAAACAGAGAAGTTAGACACGGGACACCGGAGACCCGGGAGAAACAGAGAAGTTAGACACGGGACACCGGAGACGCGGGAGAAACAGAGAAGTTAGACACGGGACACCGGAGACGCGGGAGAAACAGTGAAGTTAGACACGGGACACGGGAGACACGGGAAAAACAGTGAAGTTAGACGCGGGACACCGGAGACGCGGGAGAAACAGAGAAGTTAGACACGGGACACCGGAGACGCGGGAGAAACAGTGAAGTTTGACACGGGACACCGGAGACGCGGGAGAAACAGTGAAGTTTGACACGGGACACCGGAGACGCGGGAGAAACAGAGAAGTTAGACACGGGACACCGGAGACGCGGGAGAAACAGTGGAGTTAGACACGGGACACCGGAGACGCGGAAGAAACAGTGAAGTCAGACACGGGACACCGGAGACGCGGGAGAAACATAGAAGTTAGACACGGGACACCGGAGACGCGGGAGAAACAGTGGAGTTAGACACGGGACTCCGGAGACGCGGAAGAAACAGTGAAGTCAGACACGGGACACCGGAGACGCGTTAGAAACAGTGAAGTTAGACACGGGACACCGGAGACGCGGGAGAAACAGTGGAGTTAGACACGGGACACCGGAGACGCGGAAGAAACAGTGAAGTCAGACACGGGACACCGGAGACGCGTTAGAAACAGTGAAGTTAGACACGGGACACCGGAGACGCGGGAGAAACAGAGAAGTTAGACACGCGACACCGGAGGCCCGGGAGAAACAGAGAAGTTAGACACGGGACACCGGAGACCCGGGAGAAACAGAGAAGTTAGACACGGGACACCGGAGACGCGGGAGAAACAGAGAAGTTAGACACGGGACACCGAAGACGCGGGAGACACAGTGAAGTTAGACACGAGACACCGAAGACGCGGGAGAAACAGTGAAGTTAGACACGGGACACCGAAGACGCGGGAGAAACAGTGAAGTTAGACACGAGACACCGGAGACGCGGGGGAAACAGTAAAGTTAGACATGGGACACCGGAGACGCGGGAGAAACAGTGAAGTCAGACACGTTACACCGGAGACGCGGGAGAAACAGAGAAGTTAGACACGGGACACCGGAGACGCGGGAGAAACAGAGAAGTTAGACACGGGACACCGGAGGCCCGGGAGAAACAGAGAAGTTAGACACGGGACACCGGAGACCCGGGAGAAACAGAGAAGTTAGACACGGGACACCGGAGACGCGGGAGAAACAGAGAAGTTAGACACGGGACACCGGAGACGCGGGAGAAACAGTGAAGTTAGACACGGGACACGGGAGACACGGGAAAAACAGTGAAGTTAGACGCGGGACACCGGAGACGCGGGAGAAACAGAGAAGTTAGACACGGGACACCGGAGACGCGGGAGAAACAGTGAAGTTTGACACGGGACACCGGAGACGCGGGAGAAACAGTGAAGTTTGACACGGGACACCGGAGACGCGGGAGAAACAGAGAAGTTAGACACGGGACACCGGAGACGCGGGAGAAACAGTGGAGTTAGACACGGGACACCGGAGACGCGGAAGAAACAGTGAAGTCAGACACGGGACACCGGAGACGCGGGAGAAACATAGAAGTTAGACACGGGACACCGGAGACGCGGGAGAAACAGTGGAGTTAGACACGGGACACCGGAGACGCGGAAGAAACAGTGAAGTCAGACACGGGACACCGGAGACGCGTTAGAAACAGTGAAGTTAGACACGGGATACCGGAGACGCGGGAGAAACAGTGGAGTTAGACACGGGACACCGGAGACGCGGAAGAAACAGTGAAGTCAGACACGGGACACCGGAGACGCGTTAGAAACAGTGAAGTTAGACACGGGACACCGGAGACGCGGGAGAAACAGAGAAGTTAGACACGGGACACCGGAGGCCCGGGAGAAACAGAGAAGTTAGACACGGGACACCGGAGACCCGGGAGAAACAGAGAAGTTAGACACGGGACACCGGAGACGCGGGAGAAACAGAGAAGTTAGACACGGGACACCGGAGACGCGGGAGAAACAGTGAAGTTAGACACGGGACACGGGAGACACGGGAAAAACAGTGAAGTTAGACGCGGGACACCGGAGACGCGGGAGAAACAGAGAAGTTAGACACGGGACACCGGAGACGCGGGAGAAACAGTGAAGTTTGACACGGGACACCGGAGACGCGGGAGAAACAGTGAAGTTTGACACGGGACACCGGAGACGCGGGAGAAACAGAGAAATTAGGCACGGGACACCGGAGACGCGGGAGAAACAGTGGAGTTAGACACGGGACACCGGAGACGCGGAAGAAACAGTGAAGTCAGACACGGGACACAGGAGACGCGGGAGAAACATAGAAGTTAGACACGGGACACCGGAGACGCGGGAGAAACAGTGGAGTTAGACACGGGACACCGGAGACGCGGAAGAAACAGTGAAGTCAGACACGGGACACCGGAGACGCGTTAGAAACAGTGAAGTTAGACACGGGACACCGGAGACGCGGGAGAAACCGTGAAATTATACACGGAACACCGGAAACCCGGGAGAAACAGTGAAGTTAGACACGGGACACCGGAGACGCGGGAGAAACAGTGAAGTCAGACACGGGACACCGGAAACCCGGGAGAAACAGTGAAGTTAGACACGGGACACCGGAGACGCGGGAGAAACAGAGAAGTTAGACACGGGACACCGGAGACGCGGGAGAAACAGTAAAGTTAGACACGGGACACCGGAGACGCGGGAGAAACAGTGAAGTCAGACACGGGACACCGGAGACGCGGGAGAAACAGTGAAGTTAGACACGGGACACCGGAGACGCGGGAGAAACAGAGAAGTTAGACACGGGACACCGGAGACGCGGGAGAAACAGTAAAGTTAAACACGGGACACCGGAGACGCGGGAGAAACAGTGAAGTCAGACACGGGACACCGGAGACGCGGGAGAAGCAGTGAAGTTAGACACGGGACACCGGAGACGCGTTAGAAACAGTGAAGTTAGACACGGGACACCGGAGACGCGGGAGAAACCGTGAAATTATACACGGAACACCGGAAACCCGGGAGAAACAGTGAAGTTAGACACGGGACACCGGAGACGCGGGAGAAACAGTGAAGTCAGACACGGGACACCGGAAACCCGGGAGAAACAGTAAAGTTAGACACGGGACACCGGAGACGCGGGAGAAACAGAGAAGTTAGACACGGGACACCGGAGACGCGGGAGAAACAGAGAAGTTAGACACGGGACACCGAAGACGCGGGAGAAACCGTGAAATTAGACACGGGACACCGGAAACCCGGGAGAAACAGAGAAGTTAGACACGGGACACCGGAGACGCGGGAGAAACAGTGAAGTCAGACACGGGACACCGGAAACCCGGGAGAAACAGTAAAGTTAGACACGGGACACCGGAGACGCGGGAGAAACAGTGAAGTCAGACACGGGACACCGGAGACGCGGGAGAAACAGTGAAGTTAGACACGGGACACCGGAGACGCGGGAGAAACAGTGAAGTTAGACACGGGACACCGGAGACGCGGAAGAAACAGTGAAGTCAGACACGGGACACCGGAGACGCGTTAGAAACAGAGAAGTTAGACACGGGACACCGGAGACGCGGGAGAAACCTTGAAATTAGACACGGGACACCGGAAACCAGGGAAAAACAGTGACGTTAGACATGGGACACCGGAGACGCGGGAGAAACAATGAAGTTAGACACGGGACACCGGAGACCCGGGAGAAACAGAGAAGTTAGACACGGGACACCGGAGACCCGGGAGAAACAGAGAAGTTAGACACGGGACACCGGAGACGCGGGAGAAACAGTGAAGTTAGACACGGGACACCGGAGACCCGGGAGAAACAGTGAAGTTAGACACGGGACACCGGAGACCCGGGAAAAACAGAGAAGTTAGACACGGGACACCGGAGACCCGGGAGAAACAGAGAAGTTAGACATGGGACACCGGAGACCCGGGAGAAACAGAGAAGTTAGACACGGGACACCGGAGACGCGGGAGAAACAGAGAAGTTAGCCACGGGAGACCGGAGACGCGGGAGAAACAGAGAAGTTAGCCACGGGAGACCGGAGACGCGGGAGAAACAGAGAAGTTAGACACGGGACACCGGAGACGCGGGAGAAACAGAGAAGTTAGACACGGGACACCGGAGACGCGGGAGAAACAGAGAAGTTAGACACGGGACACCGAAGACGCGGGAGACACAGTGAAGTTAGACACGAGACACCGAAGACGCGGGAGAAACAGTGAAGTTAGACACGGGACACCGAAGACGCGGGAGAAACAGTGAAGTTAGACACGAGACACCGGAGACGCGGGGGAAACAGTAAAGTTAGACACGGGACACCGGAGACGCGGGAGAAACAGGGAAGTCAGACACGTTACACCGGAGACGCGGGAGAAACAGAGAAGTTAGACACTGGACACCGGAGACGCGGGAGAAACAGAGAAGTTAGACACGGGACACCGGAGGCCCGGGAGAAACAGAGAAGTTAGACACGGGACACCGGAGACCCGGGAGAAACAGAGAAGTTAGACACGGGACAACGGAGACGCGGGAGAAACAGAGAAGTTAGACACGGGACACCGGAGACGCGGGAGAAACAGTGAAGTTAGACACGGGACACGGGAGACACGGGAAAAACAGTGAAGTTAGACGCGGGACACCGGAGACGCGGGAGAAACAGAGAAGTTAGACACGGGACACCGGAGACGCGGGAGAAACAGTGAAGTTTGACACGGGACACCGGAGACGCGGGAGAAACAGTGAAGTTTGACACGGGACACCGGAGACGCGGGAGAAACAGAGAAGTTAGGCACGGGACACCGGAGACGCGGGAGAAACAGTGGAGTTAGACACGGGACACCGGAGACGCGGAAGAAACAGTGAAGTCAGACACGGGACACCGGAGACGCGGGAGAAACATGGAAGTTAGACACGGGACACCGGAGACGCGGGAGAAACAGTGGAGTTAGACACGGGACACCGGAGACGCGGAAGAAACAGTGAAGTCAGACACGGGACACCGGAGACGCGTTAGAAACAGTGAAGTTAGACACGGGACACCGGAGACGCGGGAGAAACCGTGAAATTATACACGGAACACCGGAAACCCGGGAGAAACAGTGAAGTTAGACACGGGACACCGGAGACGCGGGAGAAACAGTGAAGTTAGACACGGGACACCGGAGACGCGGGAGAAACAGAGAAGTTAGACACGGGAGACCGGAGACGCGGGAGAAACAGAGAAGTTAGACACGGGACACCGGAGACGCGGGAGAAACAGAGAAGTTAGACACGGGACACCGGAGACGCGGGAGAAACAGAGAAGTTAGACACGGGACACCGAAGACGCGGGAGACACAGTGAAGTTAGACACGAGACACCGAAGACGCGGGAGAAACAGTGAAGTTAGACACGGGACACCGAAGACGCGGGAGAAACAGTGAAGTTAGACACGAGACACCGGAGACGCGGGGGAAACAGTAAAGTTAGACACGGGACACCGGAGACGCGGGAGAAACAGGGAAGTCAGACACGTTACACCGGAGACGCGGGAGAAACAGAGAAGTTAGACACTGGACACCGGAGACGCGGGAGAAACAGAGAAGTTAGACACGGGACACCGGAGACGCGGGAGAAACAGGGAAGTCAGACACGTTACACCGGAGACGCGGGAGAAACAGAGAAGTTAGACACTGGACACCGGAGACGCGGGAGAAACAGAGAAGTTAGACACGGGACACCGGAGGCCCGGGAGAAACAGAGAAGTTAGACACGGGACACCGGAGACCCGGGAGAAACAGAGAAGTTAGACACGGGACAACGGAGACGCGGGAGAAACAGAGAAGTTAGACACGGGACACCGGAGACGCGGGAGAAACAGTGAAGTTAGACACGGGACACGGGAGACACGGGAAAAACAGTGAAGTTAGACGCGGGACACCGGAGACGCGGGAGAAACAGAGAAGTTAGACACGGGACACCGGAGACGCGGGAGAAACAGTGAAGTTTGACACGGGACACCGGAGACGCGGGAGAAACAGTGAAGTTTGACACGGGACACCGGAGACGCGGGAGAAACAGAGAAGTTAGGCACGGGACACCGGAGACGCGGGAGAAACAGTGGAGTTAGACACGGGACACCGGAGACGCGGAAGAAACAGTGAAGTCAGACACGGGACACCGGAGACGCGGGAGAAACATGGAAGTTAGACACGGGACACCGGAGACGCGGGAGAAACAGTGGAGTTAGACACGGGACACCGGAGACGCGGAAGAAACAGTGAAGTCAGACACGGGACACCGGAGACGCGTTAGAAACAGTGAAGTTAGACACGGGACACCGGAGACGCGGGAGAAACCGTGAAATTATACACGGAACACCGGAAACCCGGGAGAAACAGTGAAGTTAGACACGGGACACCGGAGACGCGGGAGAAACAGTGAAGTTAGACACGGGACACCGGAGACGCGGGAGAAACAGAGAAGTTAGACACGGGAGACCGGAGACGCGGGAGAAACAGAGAAGTTAGACACGGGACACCGGAGACGCGGGAGAAACAGAGAAGTTAGACACGGGACACCGGAGACGCGGGAGAAACAGAGAAGTTAGACACGGGACACCGAAGACGCGGGAGACACAGTGAAGTTAGACACGAGACACCGAAGACGCGGGAGAAACAGTGAAGTTAGACACGGGACACCGAAGACGCGGGAGAAACAGTGAAGTTAGACACGAGACACCGGAGACGCGGGGGAAACAGTAAAGTTAGACACGGGACACCGGAGACGCGGGAGAAACAGGGAAGTCAGACACGTTACACCGGAGACGCGGGAGAAACAGAGAAGTTAGACACTGGACACCGGAGACGCGGGAGAAACAGAGAAGTTAGACACGGGACACCGGAGGCCCGGGAGAAACAGAGAAGTTAGACACGGGACACCGGAGACCCGGGAGAAACAGAGAAGTTAGACACGGGACAACGGAGACGCGGGAGAAACAGAGAAGTTAGACACGGGACACCGGAGACGCGGGAGAAACAGTGAAGTTAGACACGGGACACGGGAGACACGGGAAAAACAGTGAAGTTAGACGCGGGACACCGGAGACGCGGGAGAAACAGAGAAGTTAGACACGGGACACCGGAGACGCGGGAGAAACAGTGAAGTTTGACACGGGACACCGGAGACGCGGGAGAAACAGAGAAGTTAGGCACGGGACATCGGAGACGCGGGAGAAACAGTGGAGTTAGACACGGGACACCGGAGACGCGGAAGAAACAGTGAAGTCAGACACGGGACACCGGAGACGCGGGAGAAACATAGAAGTTAGACACGGGACACCGGAGACGCGGGAGAAACAGTGGAGTTAGACACGGGACACCGGAGACGCGGAAGAAACAGTGAAGTCAGACACGGGACACCGGAGACGCGTTAGAAACAGTGAAGTTAGACACGGGACACCGGAGACGCGGGAGAAACCGTGAAATTATACACGGAACACCGGAAACCCGGGAGAAACAGTGAAGTTAGACACGGGACACCGGAGACGCGGGAGAAACAGTGAAGTCAGACACGGGACACCGACAACCCGGGAGAAACAGTGAAGTTAGACACGGGACACCGGAGACGCGGGAGAAACAGAGAAGTTAGACACGGGACACCGGAGACGCGGGAGAAACAGTAAAGTTAGACACGGGACACCGGAGACGCGGGAGAAACAGTGAAGTCAGACACGGGACACCGGAGACGCGGGAGAAACAGTGAAGTTAGACACGGGACACCGGAGACGCGGGAGAAACAGAGAACTTAGACACGGGACACGACAGACACGGGAGAAACAGTGAAGTTAGACACGGGACACCGGAGACGCGGGAGAAACAGAGAAGTTAGACACGGGACACCGGAGGCCCGGGAGAAACAGAGAAGTTAGACACGGGACACCGGAGACCCGGGAGAAACAGAGAAGTTAGACACGGGACACCGGAGACGCGGGAGAAACAGAGAAGTTAGACACGGGACACCGGAGACGCGGGAGAAACAGAGAACTTAGACACGGGACACGACAGACACGGGAGAAACAGTGAAGTTAGACACGGGACACCGGAGACGCGGGAGAAACAGAGAAGTTAGACACGGGACACCGGAGGCCCGGGAGAAACAGAGAAGTTAGACACGGGACACCGGAGACCCGGGAGAAACAGAGAAGTTAGACACGGGACACCGGAGACGCGGGAGAAACAGAGAAGTTAGACACGGGACATCGGAGACGCGGGAGAAACAGTGAAGTTAGACACGGGACACGGGAGACACGGGAAAAACAGTGAAGTTAGACGCGGGACACCGGAGACGCGGGAGAAACAGAGAAGTTAGACACGGGACACCGGAGACGCGGGAGAAACAGTGAAGTTTGACACGGGACACCGGAGACGCGGGAGAAACAGTGAAGTTTGACACGGGACACCGGAGACGCGGGAGAAACAGAGAAATTAGGCACGGGACACCGGAGACGCGGGAGAAACAGTGGAGTTAGACACGGGACACCGGAGACGCGGAAGAAACAGTGAAGTCAGACACGGGACACCGGAGACGCGGGAGAAACATAGAAGTTAGACACGGGACACCGGAGACGCGGGAGAAACAGTGGAGTTAGACACGGGACACCGGAGACGCGTTAGAAACAGTGAAGTTAGACACGGGACACCGGAGACGCGGGAGAAACCGTGAAATTATACACGGAACACCGGAAACCCGGGAGAAACAGTGAAGTCAGACACGGGACACCGGAGACGCGTTAGAAACAGTGAAGTTAGACACGGGACACCGGAGACGCGGGAGAAACCGTGAAATTATACACGGAACACCGGAAACCCGGGAGAAACAGTGAAGTCAGACACGGGACACCGGAGACGCGTTAGAAACAGTGAAGTTAGACACGGGACACCGGAGACGCGGGAGAAACCGTGAAATTATACACGGAACACCGGAAACCCGGGAGAAACAGTGAAGTCCGACACGGGACACCGGAGACGCGGGAGAAACAGTGAAGTTAGACACGGGACACCGGAGACGCGTTAGAAACAGTGAAGTTAGACACGGGACACGACAGACACGGGAGAAACAGTGAAGTTAGACAAGGGACACCGGAGACGCGTTAGAAACAGTGAAGTTAGACACGGGACACCGGAGACGCGGGAGAAACAGAGAAGTTAGACACGCGACACCGGAGGCCCGGGAGAAACAGAGAAGTTAGACACGGGACACCGGAGACCCGGGAGAAACAGAGAAGTTAGACACGGGACACCGGAGACGCGGGAGAAACAGAGAAGTTAGACACGGGACACCGAAGACGCGGGAGACACAGTGAAGTTAGACACGAGACACCGAAGACGCGGGAGAAACAGTGAAGTTAGACACGGGACACCGAAGACGCGGGAGAAACAGTGAAGTTAGACACGAGACACCGGAGACGCGGGGGAAACAGTAAAGTTAGACATGGGACACCGGAGACGCGGGAGAAACAGTGAAGTCAGACACGTTACACCGGAGACGCGGGAGAAACAGAGAAGTTAGACACGGGACACCGGAGACGCGGGAGAAACAGAGAAGTTAGACACGGGACACCGGAGGCCCGGGAGAAACAGAGAAGTTAGACACGGGACACCGGAGACCCGGGAGAAACAGAGAAGTTAGACACGGGACACCGGAGACGCGGGAGAAACAGAGAAGTTAGACACGGGACACCGGAGACGCGGGAGAAACAGTGAAGTTAGACACGGGACACGGGAGACACGGGGAAAACAGTGAAGTTAGACGCGGGACACCGGAGACGCGGGAGAAACAGAGAAGTTAGACACGGGACACCGGAGACGCGGGAGAAACAGTGAAGTTTGACACGGGACACCGGAGACGCGGGAGAAACAGTGAAGTTTGACACGGGACACCGGAGACGCGGGAGAAACAGAGAAGTTAGACACGGGACACCGGAGACGCGGGAGAAACAGTGGAGTTAGACACGGGACACCGGAGACGCGGAAGAAACAGTGAAGTCAGACACGGGACACCGGAGACGCGGGAGAAACATAGAAGTTAGACACGGGACACCGGAGACGCGGGAGAAACAGTGGAGTTAGACACGGGACACCGGAGACGCGGAAGAAACAGTGAAGTCAGACACGGGACACCGGAGACGCGTTAGAAACAGTGAAGTTAGACACGGGACACCGGAGACGCGGGAGAAACAGTGGAGTTAGACACGGGACACCGGAGACGCGGAAGAAACAGTGAAGTCAGACACGGGACACCGGAGACGCGTTAGAAACAGTGAAGTTAGACACGGGACACCGGAGACGCGGGAGAAACAGAGAAGTTAGACACGGGACACCGGAGGCCCGGGAGAAACAGAGAAGTTAGACACGGGACACCGGAGACGCGGGAGAAACAGAGAAGTTAGACACGGGACACCGGAGACGCGGGAGAAACAGTGAAGTTAGACACGGGACACGGGAGACACGGGAAAAACAGTGAAGTTAGACGCGGGACACCGGAGACGCGGGAGAAACAGAGAAGTTAGACACGGGACACCGGAGACGCGGGAGAAACAGTGAAGTTTGACACGGGACACCGGAGACGCGGGAGAAACAGTGAAGTTTGACACGGGACACCGGAGACGCGGGAGAAACAGAGAAATTAGGCACGGGACACCGGAGACGCGGGAGAAACAGTGGAGTTAGACACGGGACACCGGAGACGCGGAAGAAACAGTGAAGTCAGACACGGGACACAGGAGACGCGGGAGAAACATAGAAGTTAGACACGGGACACCGGAGACGCGGGAGAAACAGTGGAGTTAGACACGGGACACCGGAGACGTGGAAGAAACAGTGAAGTCAGACACGGGACACCGGAGACGCGTTAGAAACAGTGAAGTTAGACACGGGACACCGGAGACGCGGGAGAAACCGTGAAATTATACACGGAACACCGGAAACCCGGGAGAAACAGTGAAGTTAGACACGGGACACCGGAGACGCGGGAGAAACAGTGAAGTCAGACACGGGACACCGGAAACCCGGGAGAAACAGTAAAGTTAGACACGGGACACCGGAGACGCGGGAGAAACAGTGAAGTTAGACACGGGACACCGGAGACGCGGGAGAAACAGAGAAGTTAGACACGGGACACCGGAGACGCGGGAGAAACAGTAAAGTTAGACACGGGACACCGGAGACGCGGGAGAAACAGTGAAGTCAGACACGGGACACCGGAGACGCGGGAGAAGCAGTGAAGTTAGACACGGGACACCGGAGACGCGTTAGAAACAGTGAAGTTAGACACGGGACACCGGAGACGCGGGAGAAACCGTGAAATTATACACGGAACACCGGAAACCCGGGAGAAACAGTGAAGTTAGACACGGGACACCGGAGACGCGGGAGAAACAGTGAAGTCAGACACGGGACACCGGAAACCCGGGAGAAACAGTAAAGTTAGACACGGGACACCGGAGACGCGGGAGAAACAGAGAAGTTAGACACGGGACACCGGAGACGCGGGAGAAACAGAGAAGTTAGACACGGGACACCGAAGACGCGGGAGAAACCGTGAAATTAGACACGGGACACCGGAAACCCGGGAGAAACAGAGAAGTTAGACACGGGACACCGGAGACGCGGGAGAAACAGTGAAGTCAGACACGGGACACCGGAAACCCGGGAGAAACAGTAAAGTTAGACACGGGACACCGGAGACGCGGGAGAAACAGTGAAGTCAGACACGGGACACCGGAGACGCGGGAGAAACAGTGAAGTTAGACACGGGACACCGGAGACGCGGGAGAAACAGTGAAGTTAGACACGGGACACCGGAGACGCGGAAGAAACAGTGAAGTCAGACACGGGACACCGGAGACGCGTTAGAAACAGAGAAGTTAGACACGGGACACCGGAGACGCGGGAGAAACCTTGAAATTAGACACGGGACACCGGAAACCCGGGAAAAACAGTGACGTTAGACATGGGACACCGGAGACGCGGGAGAAACAATGAAGTTAGACACGGGACACCGGAGACCCGGGAGAAACAGAGAAGTTAGACACGGGACACCGGAGACCCGGGAGAAACAGAGAAGTTAGACACGGGACACCGGAGACGCGGGAGAAACAGTGAAGTTAGACACGGGACACCGGAGACCCGGGAGAAACAGTGAAGTTAGACACGGGACACCGGAGACCCGGGAAAAACAGAGAAGTTAGACACGGGACACCGGAGACCCGGGAGAAACAGAGAAGTTAGACATGGGACACCGGAGACCCGGGAGAAACAGAGAAGTTAGACACGGGACACCGGAGACGCGGGAGAAACAGAGAAGTTAGCCACGGGAGACCGGAGACGCGGGAGAAACAGAGAAGTTAGACACGGGACACAGGAGACGCGGGAGAAACAGAGAAGTTAGACACGGGACACCGGAGACGCGGGAGAAACAGAGAAGTTAGACACGGGACACCGAAGACGCGGGAGACACAGTGAAGTTAGACACGAGACACCGAAGACGCGGGAGAAACAGTGAAGTTAGACACGGGACACCGAAGACGCGGGAGAAACAGTGAAGTTAGACACGAGACACCGGAGACGCGGGGGAAACAGTAAAGTTAGACACGGGACACCGGAGACGCGGGAGAAACAGGGAAGTCAGACACGTTACACCGGAGACGCGGGAGAAACAGAGAAGTTAGACACTGGACACCGGAGACGCGGGAGAAACAGAGAAGTTAGACACGGGACACCGGAGGCCCGGCAGAAACAGAGAAGTTAGACACGGGACACCGGAGACCCGGGAGAAACAGAGAAGTTAGACACGGGACAACGGAGACGCGGGAGAAACAGAGAAGTTAGACACGGGACACCGGAGACGCGGGAGAAACAGTGAAGTTAGACACGGGACACGGGAGACACGGGAAAAACAGTGAAGTTAGACGCGGGACACCGGAGACGCGGGAGAAACAGAGAAGTTAGACCCGGGACACCGGAGACGCGGGAGAAACAGTGAAGTTTGACACGGGACACCGGAGACGCGGGAGAAACAGTGAAGTTTGACACGGGACACCGGAGACGCGGGAGAAACAGAGAAGTTAGGCACGGGACACCGGAGACGCGGGAGAAACAGTGGAGTTAGACACGGGACACCGGAGACGCGGAAGAAACAGTGAAGTCAGACACGGGACACCGGAGACGCGGGAGAAACATAGAAGTTAGACACGGGACACCGGAGACGCGGGAGAAACAGTGGAGTTAGACACGGGACACCGGAGACGCGGAAGAAACAGTGAAGTCAGACACGGGACACCGGAGACGCGTTAGAAACAGTGAAGTTAGACACGGGACACCGGAGACGCAGGAGAAACCGTGAAATTATACACGGAACACCGGAAACCCGGGAGAAACAGTGAAGTTAGACACGGGACACCGGAGACGCGGGAGAAACAGTGAAGTTAGACACGGGACACCGGAGACGCGGGAGAAACAGAGAAGTTAGACACGGGAGACCGGAGACGCGGGAGAAACAGAGAAGTTAGACACGGGACACCGGAGACGCGGGAGAAACAGAGAAGTTAGACACGGGACACCGGAGACGCGGGAGAAACAGAGAAGTTAGACACGGGACACCGAAGACGCGGGAGACACAGTGAAGTTAGACACGAGACACCGAAGACGCGGGAGAAACAGTGAAGTTAGACACGGGACACCGAAGACGCGGGAGAAACAGTGAAGTTAGACACGAGACACCGGAGACGCGGGGGAAACAGTAAAGTTAGACACGGGACACCGGAGACGCGGGAGAAACAGGGAAGTCAGACACGTTACACCGGAGACGCGGGAGAAACAGAGAAGTTAGACACTGGACACCGGAGACGCGGGAGAAACAGAGAAGTTAGACACGGGACACCGGAGGCCCGGGAGAAACAGAGAAGTTAGACACGGGACACCGGAGACCCGGGAGAAACAGAGAAGTTAGACACGGGACAACGGAGACGCGGGAGAAACAGAGAAGTTAGACACGGGACACCGGAGACGCGGGAGAAACAGTGAAGTTAGACACGGGACACGGGAGACACGGGAAAAACAGTGAAGTTAGACGCGTGACACCGGAGACGCGGGAGAAACAGAGAAGTTAGACACGGGACACCGGAGACGCGGGAGAAACAGTGAAGTTTGACACGGGACACCGGAGACGCGGGAGAAACAGTGAAGTTTGACACGGGACACCGGAGACGCGGGAGAAACAGAGAAGTTAGGCACGGGACATCGGAGACGCGGGAGAAACAGTGAAGTTAGACACGGGACACCGGAGACGCGGAAGAAACAGTGAAGTCAGACACGGGACACCGGAGACGCGGGAGAAACATAGAAGTTAGACACGGGACACCGGAGACGCGGGAGAAACAGTGGAGTTAGACACGGGACACCGGAGACGCGGAAGAAACAGTGAAGTCAGACACGGGACACCGGAGACGCGTTAGAAACAGTGAAGTTAGACACGGGACACCGGAGACGCGGGAGAAACCGTGAAATTATACACGGAACACCGGAAACCCGGGAGAAACAGTGAAGTTAGACACGGGACACCGGAGACGCGGGAGAAACAGTGAAGTCAGACACGGGACACCGGAAACCCGGGAGAAACAGTAAAGTTAGACACGGGACACCGGAGACGCGGGAGAAACAGTGAAGTTAGACACGGGACACCGGAGACGCGGGAGAAACAGAGAAGTTAGACACGGGACACCGGAGACGCGGGAGAAACAGTAAAGTTAGACACGGGACACCGGAGACGCGGGAGAAACAGTGAAGTCAGACACGGGACACCGGAGACGCGGGAGAAACAGTGAAGTTAGACACGGGACACCGGAGACGCGGGAGAAACAGAGAACTTAGACACGGGACACGACAGACACGGGAGAAACAGTGAAGTTAGACACGGGACACCGGAGACGCGGGAGAAACAGAGAAGTTAGACACGGGACACCGGAGGCCCGGGAGAAACAGAGAAGTTAGACACGGGACACCGGAGACTCGGGAGAAACAGAGAAGTTAGACACGGGACACCGGAGACGCGGGAGAAACAGAGAAGTTAGACACGGGACACCGGAGACGCGGGAGAAACAGTGAAGTTAGACACGGGACACCGGAGACGCGTTAGAAACAGTGAAGTTAGACACGGGACACGACAGACACGGGAGAAACAGTGAAGTTAGACACGGGACACCGGAGACGCGGGAGAAACAGTGAAGTTTGACACGAGACACCGGAGACGCGGGAGAAACAGTGAAGTTTGACACGGGACACCGGAGACGCGGGAGAAACAGAGAAATTAGGCACGGGACACCGGAGACGCGGGAGAAACAGTGGAGTTAGACACGGGACACCGGAGACGCGGAAGAAACAGTGAAGTCAGACACGGGACACCGGAGACGCGGGAGAAACATAGAAGTTAGACACGGGACACCGGAGACGCGGGAGAAACAGTGGAGTTAGACACGGGACACCGGAGACGCGGAAGAAACAGTGAAGTCAGACACGGGACACCGGAGACGCGTTAGAAACAGTGAAGTTAGACACGGGACACCGGAGACGCGGGAGAAACCGTGAAATTATACACGGAACACCGGAAACCCGGGAGAAACAGTGAAGTTAGACACGGGACACCGGAGACGCGGGAGAAACAGTGAAGTCAGACACGGGACACCGGAAACCCGGGAGAAACAGTAAAGTTAGACACGGGACACCGGAGACGCGGGAGAAACAGTGAAGTTAGACACGGGACACCGGAGACGCGGGAGAAACAGAGAAGTTAGACACGGGACACCGGAGACGCGGGAGAAACAGTAAAGTTAGACACGGGACACCGGAGACGCGGGAGAAACAGTGAAGTCAGACACGGGACACCGGAGACGCGGGAGAAACAGTGAAGTTAGACACGGGACACCGGAGACGCGTTAGAAACAGTGAAGTTAGACACGGGACACCGGAGACGCGGGAGAAACCGTGAAATTATACACGGAACACCGGAAACCCGGGAGAAACAGTGAAGTTAGACACGGGACACCGGAGACGCGGGAGAAACAGTGAAGTCAGACACGGGACACCGGAAACCCGGGAGAAACAGTAAAGTTAGACACGGGACACCGGAGACGCGGGAGAAACAGAGAAGTTAGACACGGGACACGGGAGACGCGGGAGAAACAGAGAAGTTAGACACGGGACACCGAAGACGCGGGAGAAACCGTGAAATTAGACACGGGACACCGGAAACCCGGGAGAAACAGAGAAGTCAGACACGGGACACCGGAGACGCGGGAGAAACAGTGAAGTCAGACACGGGACACCGGAAACCCGGGAGAAACAGTAAAGTTAGACACGGGACACCGGAGACGCGGGAGAAACAGTGAAGTCAGACACGGGACACCGGAGACGCGGGAGAAACAGTGAAGTTAGACACGGGACACCGGAGACGCGGGAGAAACAGTGAAGTTAGACACGGGACACCGGAGACGCGGAAGAAACAGTGAAGTCAGACACGGGACACCGGAGACGCGTTAGAAACAGAGAAGTTAGACACGGGACACCGGAGACGCGGGAGAAACCTTGAAATTAGACACGGGACACCGGAAACCAGGGAAAAACAGTGACGTTAGACATGGGACACCGGAGACGCGGGAGAAACAATGAAGTTAGACACGGGACACCGGAGACCCGGGAGAAACAGAGAAGTTAGACACGGGACACCGGAGACCCGGGAGAAACAGAGAAGTTAGACACGGGACACCGGAGACGCGGGAGAAACAGTGAAGTTAGACACGGGACACCGGAGACCCGGGAGAAACAGTGAAGTTAGACACGGGACACCGGAGACCCGGGAAAAACAGAGAAGTTAGACACGGGACACCGGAGACCCGGGAGAAACAGAGAAGTTAGACATGGGACACCGGAGACCCGGGAGAAACAGAGAAGTTAGACACGGGACACCGGAGACGCGGGAGAAACAGAGAAGTTAGCCACGGGAGACCGGAGACGCGGGAGAAACAGAGAAGTTAGACACGGGACACCGGAGACGCGGGAGAAACAGAGAAGTTAGACACGGGACACCGGAGACGCGGGAGAAACAGAGAAGTTAGACACGGGACACCGAAGACGCGGGAGACACAGTGAAGTTAGACACGAGACACCGAAGACGCGGGAGAAACAGTGAAGTTAGACACGGGACACCGAAGACGCGGGAGAAACAGTGAAGTTAGACACGAGACACCGGAGACGCGGGGGAAACAGTAAAGTTGGACACGGGACACCGGAGACGCGGGAGAAACAGGGAAGTCAGACACGTTACACCGGAGACGCGGGAGAAACAGAGAAGTTAGACACTGGACACCGGAGACGCGGGAGAAACAGAGAAGTTAGACACGGGACAACGGAGACGCGGGAGAAACAGAGAAGTTAGACACGGGACACCGGAGACGCGGGAGAAACAGTGAAGTTAGACACGGGACACGGGAGACACGGGAAAAACAGTGAAGTTAGACGCGGGACACCGGAGACGCGGGAGAAACAGAGAAGTTAGACACGGGACACCGGAGACGCGGGAGAAACAGTGGAGTTTGACACGGGACACCGGAGACGCGGGAGAAACAGTGAAGTTTGACACGGGACACCGGAGACGCGGGAGAAACAGAGAAGTTAGGCACGGGACACCGGAGACGCGGGAGAAACAGTGGAGTTAGACACGGGACACCGGAGACGCGGAAGAAACAGTGAAGTCAGACACGGGACACCGGAGACGCGGGAGAAACATAGAAGTTAGACACGGGACACCGGAGACGCGGGAGAAACAGTGGAGTTAGACACGGGATACCGGAGACGCGGAAGAAACAGTGAAGTCAGACACGGGACACCGGAGACGCGTTAGAAACAGTGAAGTTAGACACGGGACACCGGAGACGCGGGAGAAACCGTGAAATTATACACGGAACACCGGAAACCCGGGAGAAACAGTGAAGTTAGACACGGGATACCGGAGACGCGGGAGAAACAGTGAAGTCAGACACGGGACACCGGAAACCCGGGAGAAACAGTAAAGTTAGACACAGGACACCGGAGACGCGGGAGAAACAGTGAAGTTAGACACGGGACACCGGAGACGCGGGAGAAACAGAGAAGTTAGACACGGGACACGACAGACACGGGAGAAACAGTGAAGTTAGACACGGGACACCGGAGACGCGGGAGAAACAGTGAAGTTAGACACGGGACACCGGAAACCCGGGAGAAACAGTAAAGTTAGACACAGGACACCGGAGACGCGGGAGAAACAGTGAAGTTAGACACGGGACACCGGAGACGCGGGAGAAACAGAGAACTTAGACACGGGAAACGACAGACACGGGAGAAACAGTGAAGTTAGACACGGGACACCGGAGACGCGGGAGAAACAGTGAAGTTAGACACGCGACACCGGAGACGCGGGAGAAACAGTGAAGTTAGACACGCGACACCGGAGACGCGGGAGAAACAGTGAAGTTAGACACGGGACACCGGAGACGCGGGAGAAACAGTGAAGTTAGACACGGGACACCGGAGACGCGGGAGAAACAGTGAAGTTAGACACGGGACACGGGAGACACGGGAAAAACAGTGAAGTTAGACGCGGGACACCGGAGACGCGGGAGAAACAGAGAAGTTAGACACGGGACACCGGAGACGCGGGAGAAACAGTGAAGTTTGACACGGGACACCGGAGACGCGGGAGAAACAGTGAAGTTTGACACGGGACACCGGAGACGCGGGAGAAACAGAGAAGTTAGACACGGGACACCGGAGACGCGGGAGAAACGGAGAAGTTAGACACGGGACACCGAAGACGCGGGAGAAACAGTGCAGTCAGACACGGGACACGGGAGACACGGGAGAAACAGTGAAGTTAGACACGGGACACCGGAGACGCGGGAGAAACAGTGAAGTTAGACACGGGACACCGGAGACGCGGAAGAAACAGTGAAGTCACACACGGGACACCGGAGACGCGGAAGTAATAGTGAAGTCACACACGGGACACCGGAGACGCGGGAGAAACAGTGAAGTTAGACACGGGACACCGGAGACCCGGGAGAACAGTGAAGTTAGACACGGGACACCGGAGACGCGTTAGAAACGGTGAAGTTAGACACGGGACACCGGAGGCGCGGGAGAAACAGTGAAGTTAGACACGGGACACCGGAGACGCCAAAGAAACAGTGAAGTTAGACACGGGACACCGGAGACGCGGAGAAACAGTGAAGTTAGACACGGGACACGACAGACACGGGAGAAACAGTGATGTTAGACACGGGACACCGGAGACGCGGGAGAAACAGTGAAGTTAGACACGGGACACCGGAGACGCGGGAGAAACAGAGGAGTTAGACACGGGACACCGGAGACGCGTTAGAAACAGTGAAGTTAAGCACGGGACATCGGAGACGCGGAGAAACAGTGAAGTTAGACACGGGACACGACAGACACGGGAGAAACAGTGAAGTTAGACACGGGACACCGGAGACGCAGGAGAAACAGTGAAGTTAGACACGGTACACCGGAGACGCGGGAGAAACAGAGAAGTTAGACACGGGACACCGGAGACGCGGGAGAAACAGAGAAGTTAGACACGGGACACCGAAGACGCGGGAGAAACAGTGCAGTCAGACACGGGACACGGGAGACATGAGAGAAACAGTGAAGTTAGACGCGGGGCACCGGAGACGCGGGAAAAACAGAGAACTTAGACACGGGACACGACAGACACGGGAGAAACAGTGAAGTTAGACACGGGACACCGGAGACGCGGGAGAAACAGTGAAGTTAGACACGCGACACCGGAGACGCGGGAGAAACAGTGAAGTTAGACACGGGACACCGGAGACGCGGGAGAAACAGTGAAGTTAGACACGGGACACCGGAGACGCGGGAGAAACAGTGAAGTTAGACACGGGACACCGGAGACGCGGGAGAAACAGTGAAGTTAGACACGGGACACCGGAGACGCGGGAGAAACAGTGAAGTTAGACAAGGGACACCGGAGACGCGGAAGAAACAGTGAAGTCAGACACGGGACACCGGAGACGCGGGAGAAACAGTGAAGTTAGACAAGGGACACCGGAGACGCGGGAGAAACAGAGAAGTTAGACACGGGACACCGAAGACTCGGGAGAAACAGTGCAGTCAGACACGTGACACGGGAGACACGGGAGAAACAGTGAAGTTAGACACGGGACACCGGAGACGCGGGAGAAACAGTGAAGTTAGACACGGGACACCGGAGACGCGGAAGAAACAGTGAAGTCAGACACGGGACACCGGAGACGCGGGAGAAACAGTGAAGTTAGACACGGGACACCGGAGACGCGTTAGAAACAGTGAAGTTAGACACGGGACACGACAGACACGGGAGAAACAGTGAAGTTAGACAAGGGACACCGGAGACGCGGGAGCAACAGAGAAGTTACCACGGGACACCGGAGACGCGGGAGAAACAGAGAAGTTAGACACCGGACACCGAAGACGCGGGAGAAACCGTGAAATTAGACACGGGACACCGGAAACCCGGGAGAAACAGAGAAGTTAGACACGGGACACCGGAGACGCGGGAGAAACAGTGAAGTCAGACACGGGACACCGGAAACCCGGGAGAAACAGTAAAGTTAGACACGGGACACCGGAGACGCGGGAGAAACAGTGAAGTCAGACACGGGACACCGGAGACGCGGGAGAAACAGTGAAGTTAGACACGGGACACCGGAGACGCGGGAGAAACAGAGAAGTTAGACACGGGACACCGGAGACGCGGGAGAAACGGAGAAGTTAGACACGGGACACCGAAGACGCGGGAGAAACAGTGCAGTCAGACACGGGACACGGGAGACACGGGAGAAACAGTGAAGTTAGACACGGGACACCGGAGACGCGGGAGAAACAGTGAAGTTAGACACGGGACACCGGAGACGCGGAAGAAACAGTGAAGTCACACACGGGACACCGGAGACGCGGGAGAAACAGTGAAGTTAGACACGGGACACCGGAGACCCGGGAGAACAGTGAAGTTAGACACGGGACACCGGAGACGCGTTAGAAACGGTGAAGTTAGACACGGGACACCGGAGGCGCGGGAGAAACAGTGAAGTTAGACACGGGACACCGGAGACGCCAAAGAAACAGTGAAGTTAGACACGGGACACCGGAGACGCGGAGAAACAGTGAAGTTAGACACGGGACACGACAGACACGGGAGAAACAGTGATGTTAGACACGGGAGACCGGAGACGCGGGAGAAACAGTGAAGTTAGACACGGGACACCGGAGACGCGGGAGAAACAGAGGAGTTAGACACGGGACACCGGAGACGCGTTAGAAACAGTGAAGTTAAGCACGGGACATCGGAGACGCGGAGAAACAGTGAAGTTAGACACGGGACACGACAGACACGGGAGAAACAGTGAAGTTAGACACGGGACACCGGAGACGCAGGAGAAACAGTGAAGTTAGACACGGTACACCGGAGACGCGGGAGAAACAGAGAAGTTAGACACGGGACACCGGAGACGCGGGAGAAACAGAGAAGTTAGACACGGGACACCGAAGACGCGGGAGAAACAGTGCAGTCAGACACGGGACACGGGAGACATGAGAGAAACAGTGAAGTTAGACGCGGGGCACCGGAGACGCGGGAAAAACAGAGAACTTAGACACGGGACACGACAGACACGGGAGAAACAGTGAAGTTAGACACGGGACACCGGAGACGCGGGAGAAACAGTGAAGTTAGACACGCGACACCGGAGACGCGGGAGAAACAGTGAAGTTAGACACGGGACACCGGAGACGCGGGAGAAACAGTGAAGTTAGACACGGGACACCGGAGACGCGGGAGAAACAGTGAAGTTAGACACGGGACACCGGAGACGCGGGAGAAACAGTGAAGTTAGACACGGGACACCGGAGACGCGGGAGAAACAGTGAAGTTAGACAAGGGACACCGGAGACGCGGAAGAAACAGTGAAGTCAGACACGGGACACCGGAGACGCGGGAGAAACAGTGAAGTTAGACAAGGGACACCGGAGACGCGGGAGAAACAGAGAAGTTAGACACGGGACACCGAAGACTCGGGAGAAACAGTGCAGTCAGACACGGGACACGGGAGACACGGGAGAAACAGTGAAGTTAGACACGGGACACCGGAGACGCGGGAGAAACAGTGAAGTTAGACACGGGACACCGGAGACGCGGAAGAAACAGTGAAGTCAGACACGGGACACCGGAGACGCGGGAGAAACAGTGAAGTTAGACACGGGACACCGGAGACGCGTTAGAAACAGTGAAGTTAGACACGGGACACGACAGACACGGGAGAAACAGTGAAGTTAGACAAGGGACACCGGAGACGCGGGAGAAACAGAGAAGTTAGACACGGGACACCGGAGACGCGGGAGAAACAGAGAAGTTAGACACCGGACACCGAAGACGCGGGAGAAACCGTGAAATTAGACACGGGACACCGGAAACCCGGGAAAAACAGAGAAGTTAGACACGGGACACCGGAGACGCGGGAGAAACAGTGAAGTCAGACACGGGACACCGGAAACCCGGGAGAAACAGTAAAGTTAGACACGGGACACCGGAGACGCGGGAGAAACAGTGAAGTCAGACACGGGACACCGGAGACGCGGGAGAAACAGTGAAGTTAGACACGGGACACCGGAGACGCGGGAGAAACAGTGAAGTTAGACACGGGACACCGGAGACGCGGAAGAAACAGCGAAGTCAGACACGGGACACCGGAGACGCGTTAGAAACAGAGAAGTTAGACACGGGACACCGGAGACGCGGGAGAAACCTTGAAATTAGACACGGGACACCGGAAACCCGGGAAAAACAGTGACGTTAGACATGGGACACCGGAGACGCGGGAGAAACAATGAAGTTAGACACGGGACACCGGAGACCCGGGAGAAGCAGAGAAGTTAGACACGGGACACCGGAGACCCGGGAGAAACAGAGAAGTTAGACACGGGACACCGGAGACGCGGGACAAACAGTGAAGTTAGACACGGGACACCGGAGACCCGGGAGAAACAGTGAAGTTAGACACGGGACACCGGAGACCCGGGAAAAACAGAGAAGTTAGACACGGGACACCGGAGACCCGGGAGAAACAGAGAAGTTAGACATGGGACACCGGAGACCCGGGAGAAACAGAGAAGTTAGACACGGGACACCGGAGACGCGGGAGAAACAGAGAAGTTAGCCACGGGAGACCGGAGACGCGGGAAAAACAGAGAAGTTAGACACGGGACACCGGAGACGCGGGAGAAACAGAGAAGTTAGACACGGGACACCGGAGACGCGGGAGAAACAGAGAAGTTAGACACGGGACACCGAAGACGCGGGAGACACAGTGAAGTTAGACACGAGACACCGAAGACGCGGGAGAAACAGTGAAGTTAGACACGGGACACCGAAGACGCGGGAGAAACAGTGAAGTTAGACACGAGACACCGGAGACGCGGGGGAAACAGTAAAGTTAGACACGGGACACCGGAGACGCGGGAGAAACAGGGAAGTCAGACACGTTACACCGGAGACGCGGGAGAAACAGAGAAGTTAGACACTGGACACCGGAGACGCGGGAGAAACAGAGAAGTTAGACACGGGACAACGGAGACGCGGGAGAAACAGAGAAGTTAGACACGGGACACCGGAGACGCGGGAGAAACAGTGAAGTTAGACACGGGACACGGGAGACACGGGAAAAACAGTGAAGTTAGACGCGGGACACCGGAGACGCGGGAGAAACAGAGAAGTTAGACACGGGACACCGGAGACGCGGGAGAAACAGTGGAGTTTGACACGGGACACCGGAGACGCGGGAGAAACAGTGAAGTTTGACACGGGACACCGGAGACGCGGGAGAAACAGAGAAGTTAGGCACGGGACACCGGAGACGCGGGAGAAACAGTGGAGTTAGACACGGGACACCGGAGACGCGGAAGAAACAGTGAAGTCAGACACGGGACACCGGAGACGCGGGAGAAACATAGAAGTTAGACACGGGACACCGGAGACGCGGGAGAAACAGTGGAGTTAGACACGGGATACCGGAGACGCGGAAGAAACAGTGAAGTCAGACACGGGACACCGGAGACGCGTTAGAAACAGTGAAGTTAGACACGGGACACCGGAGACGCGGGAGAAACCGTGAAATTATACACGGAACACCGGAAACCCGGGAGAAACAGTGAAGTTAGACACGGGATACCGGAGACGCGGGAGAAACAGTGAAGTCAGACACGGGACACCGGAAACCCGGGAGAAACAGTAAAGTTAGACACAGGACACCGGAGACGCGGGAGAAACAGTGAAGTTAGACACGGGACACCGGAGACGCGGGAGAAACAGAGAAGTTAGACACGGGACACGACAGACACGGGAGAAACAGTGAAGTTAGACACGGGACACCGGAGACGCGGGAGAAACAGTGAAGTTAGACACGAGACACCGGAAACCCGGGAGAAACAGTAAAGTTAGACACAGGACACCGGAGACGCGGGAGAAACAGTGAAGTTAGACACGGGACACCGGAGACGCGGGAGAAACAGAGAAGTTAGACACGGGACACGACAGACACGGGAGAAACAGTGAAGTTAGACACGGGACACCGGAGACGCGGGAGAAACAGTGAAGTTAGACACGGGACACCGGAAACCCGGGAGAAACAGTAAAGTTAGACACAGGACACCGGAGACGCGGGAGAAACAGTGAAGTTAGACACGGGACACCGGAGACGCGGGAGAAACAGAGAACTTAGACACGGGAAACGACAGACACGGGAGAAACAGTGAAGTTAGACACGGGACACCGGAGACGCGGGAGAAACAGTGAAGTTAGACACGCGACACCGGAGACGCGGGAGAAACAGTGAAGTTAGACACGCGACACCGGAGACGCGGGAGAAACAGTGAAGTTAGACACGGGACACCGGAGACGCGGGAGAAACAGTGAAGTTAGACACGGGACACCGGAGACGCGGGAGAAACAGTGAAGTTAGACACGGGACACGGGAGACACGGGAAAAACAGTGAAGTTAGACGCGGGACACCGGAGACGCGGGAGAAACAGAGAAGTTAGACACGGGACACCGGAGACGCGGGAGAAACAGTGAAGTTTGACACGGGACACCGGAGACGCGGGAGAAACAGTGAAGTTTGACACGGGACACCGGAGACGCGGGAGAAACAGAGAAGTTAGACACGGGACACCGGAGACGCGGGAGAAACGGAGAAGTTAGACACGGGACACCGAAGACGCGGGAGAAACAGTGCAGTCAGACACGGGACACGGGAGACACGGGAGAAACAGTGAAGTTAGACACGGGACACCGGAGACGCGGGAGAAACAGTGAAGTTAGACACGGGACACCGGAGACGCGGAAGAAACAGTGAAGTCACACACGGGACACCGGAGACGCGGAAGAAACAGTGAAGTCACACACGGGACACCGGAGACGCGGGAGAAACAGTGAAGTTAGACACGGGACACCGGAGACCCGGGAGAACAGTGAAGTTAGACACGGGACACCGGAGACGCGTTAGAAACGGTGAAGTTAGACACGGGACACCGGAGGCGCGGGAGAAACAGTGAAGTTAGACACGGGACACCGGAGACGCCAAAGAAACAGTGAAGTTAGACACGGGACACCGGAGACGCGGAGAAACAGTGAAGTTAGACACGGGACACGACAGACACGGGAGAAACAGTGATGTTAGACACGGGACACCGGAGACGCGGGAGAAACAGTGAAGTTAGACACGGGACACCGGAGACGCGGGAGAAACAGAGGAGTTAGACACGGGACACCGGAGACGCGTTAGAAACAGTGAAGTTAAGCACGGGACATCGGAGACGCGGAGAAACAGTGAAGTTAGACACGGGACACGACAGACACGGGAGAAACAGTGAAGTTAGACACGGGACACCGGAGACGCAGGAGAAACAGTGAAGTTAGACACGGTACACCGGAGACGCGGGAGAAACAGAGAAGTTAGACACGGGACACCGGAGACGCGGGAGAAACAGAGAAGTTAGACACGGGACACCGAAGACGCGGGAGAAACAGTGCAGTCAGACACGGGACACGGGAGACATGAGAGAAACAGTGAAGTTAGACGCGGGGCACCGGAGACGCGGGAAAAACAGAGAACTTAGACACGGGACACGACAGACACGGGAGAAACAGTGAAGTTAGACACGGGACACCGGAGACGCGGGAGAAACAGTGAAGTTAGACACGCGACACCGGAGACGCGGGAGAAACAGTGAAGTTAGACACGGGACACCGGAGACGCGGGAGAAACAGTGAAGTTAGACACGGGACACCGGAGACGCGGGAGAAACAGTGAAGTTAGACACGGGACACCGGAGACGCGGGAGAAACAGTGAAGTTAGACACGGGACACCGGAGACGCGGGAGAAACAGTGAAGTTAGACAAGGGACACCGGAGACGCGGAAGAAACAGTGAAGTCAGACACGGGACACCGGAGACGCGGGAGAAACAGTGAAGTTAGACAAGGGACACCGGAGACGCGGGAGAAACAGAGAAGTTAGACACGGGACACCGAAGACTCGGGAGAAACAGTGCAGTCAGACACGGGACACGGGAGACACGGGAGAAACAGTGAAGTTAGACACGGGACACCGGAGACGCGGGAGAAACAGTGAAGTTAGACACGGGACACCGGAGACGCGGAAGAAACAGTGAAGTCAGACACGGGACACCGGAGACGCGGGAGAAACAGTGAAGTTAGACACGGGACACCGGAGACGCGTTAGAAACAGTGAAGTTAGACACGGGACACGACAGACACGGGAGAAACAGTGAAGTTAGACAAGGGACACCGGAGACGCGGGAGAAACAGAGAAGTTACCACGGGACACCGGAGACGCGGGAGAAACAGAGAAGTTAGACACCGGACACCGAAGACGCGGGAGAAACCGTGAAATTAGACACGGGACACCGGAAACCCGGGAGAAACAGAGAAGTTAGACACGGGACACCGGAGACGCGGGAGAAACAGTGAAGTCAGACACGGGACACCGGAAACCCGGGAGAAACAGTAAAGTTAGACACGGGACACCGGAGACGCGGGAGAAACAGTGAAGTCAGACACGGGACACCGGAGACGCGGGAGAAACAGTGAAGTTAGACACGGGACACCGGAGACGCGGGAGAAACAGAGAAGTTAGACACGGGACACCGGAGACGCGGGAGAAACGGAGAAGTTAGACACGGGACACCGAAGACGCGGGAGAAACAGTGCAGTCAGACACGGGACACGGGAGACACGGGAGAAACAGTGAAGTTAGACACGGGACACCGGAGACGCGGGAGAAACAGTGAAGTTAGACACGGGACACCGGAGACGCGGAAGAAACAGTGAAGTCACACACGGGACACCGGAGACGCGGGAGAAACAGTGAAGTTAGACACGGGACACCGGAGACCCGGGAGAACAGTGAAGTTAGACACGGGACACCGGAGACGCGTTAGAAACGGTGAAGTTAGACACGGGACACCGGAGGCGCGGGAGAAACAGTGAAGTTAGACACGGGACACCGGAGACGCCAAAGAAACAGTGAAGTTAGACACGGGACACCGGAGACGCGGAGAAACAGTGAAGTTAGACACGGGACACGACAGACACGGGAGAAACAGTGATGTTAGACACGGGAGACCGGAGACGCGGGAGAAACAGTGAAGTTAGACACGGGACACCGGAGACGCGGGAGAAACAGAGAAGTTAGACACGGGACACCGGAGACGCGTTAGAAACAGTGAAGTTAAGCACGGGACATCGGAGACGCGGAGAAACAGTGAAGTTAGACACGGGACACGACAGACACGGGAGAAACAGTGAAGTTAGACACGGGACACCGGAGACGCAGGAGAAACAGTGAAGTTAGACACGGTACACCGGAGACGCGGGAGAAACAGAGAAGTTAGACACGGGACACCGGAGACGCGGGAGAAACAGAGAAGTTAGACACGGGACACCGAAGACGCGGGAGAAACAGTGCAGTCAGACACGGGACACGGGAGACATGAGAGAAACAGTGAAGTTAGACGCGGGGCACCGGAGACGCGGGAAAAACAGAGAACTTAGACACGGGACACGACAGACACGGGAGAAACAGTGAAGTTAGACACGGGACACCGGAGACGCGGGAGAAACAGTGAAGTTAGACACGCGACACCGGAGACGCGGGAGAAACAGTGAAGTTAGACACGGGACACCGGAGACGCGGGAGAAACAGTGAAGTTAGACACGGGACACCGGAGACGCGGGAGAAACAGTGAAGTTAGACACGGGACACCGGAGACGCGGGAGAAACAGTGAAGTTAGACACGGGACACCGGAGACGCGGGAGAAACAGTGAAGTTAGACAAGGGACACCGGAGACGCGGAAGAAACAGTGAAGTCAGACACGGGACACCGGAGACGCGGGAGAAACAGTGAAGTTAGACAAGGGACACCGGAGACGCGGGAGAAACAGAGAAGTTAGACACGGGACACCGAAGACTCGGGAGAAACAGTGCAGTCAGACACGGGACACGGGAGACACGGGAGAAACAGTGAAGTTAGACACGGGACACCGGAGACGCGGGAGAAACAGTGAAGTTAGACACGGGACACCGGAGACGCGGAAGAAACAGTGAAGTCAGACACGGGACACCGGAGACGCGGGAGAAACAGTGAAGTTAGACACGGGACACCGGAGACGCGTTAGAAACAGTGAAGTTAGACACGGGACACGACAGACACGGGAGAAACAGTGAAGTTAGACAAGGGACACCGGAGACGCGGGAGAAACAGAGAAGTTAGACACGGGACACCGGAGACGCGGGAGAAACAGAGAAGTTAGACACCGGACACCGAAGACGCGGGAGAAACCGTGAAATTAGACACGGGACACCGGAAACCCGGGAAAAACAGAGAAGTTAGACACGGGACACCGGAGACGCGGGAGAAACAGTGAAGTCAGACACGGGACACCGGAAACCCGGGAGAAACAGTAAAGTTAGACACGGGACACCGGAGACGCGGGAGAAACAGTGAAGTCAGACACGGGACACCGGAGACGCGGGAGAAACAGTGAAGTTAGACACGGGACACCGGAGACGCGGGAGAAACAGTGAAGTTAGACACGGGACACCGGAGACGCGGAAGAAACAGCGAAGTCAGACACGGGACACCGGAGACGCGTTAGAAACAGAGAAGTTAGACACGGGACACCGGAGACGCGGGAGAAACCTTGAAATTAGACACGGGACACCGGAAACCCGGGAAAAACAGTGACGTTAGACATGGGACACCGGAGACGCGGGAGAAACAATGAAGTTAGACACGGGACACCGGAGACCCGGGAGAAGCAGAGAAGTTAGACACGGGACACCGGAGACCCGGGAGAAACAGAGAAGTTAGACACGGGACACCGGAGACGCGGGACAAACAGTGAAGTTAGACACGGGACACCGGAGACCCGGGAGAAACAGTGAAGTTAGACACGGGACACCGGAGACCCGGGAAAAACAGAGAAGTTAGACACGGGACACCGGAGACCCGGGAGAAACAGAGAAGTTAGACATGGGACACCGGAGACCCGGGAGAAACAGAGAAGTTAGACACGGGACACCGGAGACGCGGGAGAAACAGAGAAGTTAGCCACGGGAGACCGGAGACGCGGGAAAAACAGAGAAGTTAGACACGGGACACCGGAGACGCGGGAGAAACAGAGAAGTTAGACACGGGACACCGGAGACGCGGGAGAAACAGAGAAGTTAGACACGGGACACCGAAGACGCGGGAGACACAGTGAAGTTAGACACGAGACACCGAAGACGCGGGAGAAACAGTGAAGTTAGACACGGGACACCGGAGACGCGGGAGAAACAGTGAAGTTAGACACGGGACACCGGAGACGCGGGAGAAACAGTGAAGTTAGACAAGGGACACCGGAGACGCGGAAGAAACAGTGAAGTCAGACACGGGACACCGGAGACGCGGGAGAAACAGTGAAGTTAGACAAGGGACACCGGAGACGCGGGAGAAACAGAGAAGTTAGACACGGGACACCGAAGACTCGGGAGAAACAGTGCAGTCAGACACGGGACACGGGAGACACGGGAGAAACAGTGAAGTTAGACACGGGACACCGGAGACGCGGGAGAAACAGTGAAGTTAGACACGGGACACCGGAGACGCGGAAGAAACAGTGAAGTCAGACACGGGACACCGGAGACGCGGGAGAAACAGTGAAGTTAGACACGGGACACCGGAGACGCGTTAGAAACAGTGAAGTTAGACACGGGACACGACAGACACGGGAGAAACAGTGAAGTTAGACAAGGGACACCGGAGACGCGGGAGAAACAGAGAAGTTACCACGGGACACCGGAGACGCGGGAGAAACAGAGAAGTTAGACACCGGACACCGAAGACGCGGGAGAAACCGTGAAATTAGACACGGGACACCGGAAACCCGGGAGAAACAGAGAAGTTAGACACGGGACACCGGAGACGCGGGAGAAACAGTGAAGTCAGACACGGGACACCGGAAACCCGGGAGAAACAGTAAAGTTAGACACGGGACACCGGAGACGCGGGAGAAACAGTGAAGTCAGACACGGGACACCGGAGACGCGGGAGAAACAGTGAAGTTAGACACGGGACACCGGAGACGCGGGAGAAACAGAGAAGTTAGACACGGGACACCGGAGACGCGGGAGAAACGGAGAAGTTAGACACGGGACACCGAAGACGCGGGAGAAACAGTGCAGTCAGACACGGGACACGGGAGACACGGGAGAAACAGTGAAGTTAGACACGGGACACCGGAGACGCGGGAGAAACAGTGAAGTTAGACACGGGACACCGGAGACGCGGAAGAAACAGTGAAGTCACACACGGGACACCGGAGACGCGGGAGAAACAGTGAAGTTAGACACGGGACACCGGAGACCCGGGAGAACAGTGAAGTTAGACACGGGACACCGGAGACGCGTTAGAAACGGTGAAGTTAGACACGGGACACCGGAGGCGCGGGAGAAACAGTGAAGTTAGACACGGGACACCGGAGACGCCAAAGAAACAGTGAAGTTAGACACGGGACACCGGAGACGCGGAGAAACAGTGAAGTTAGACACGGGACACGACAGACACGGGAGAAACAGTGATGTTAGACACGGGAGACCGGAGACGCGGGAGAAACAGTGAAGTTAGACACGGGACACCGGAGACGCGGGAGAAACAGAGGAGTTAGACACGGGACACCGGAGACGCGTTAGAAACAGTGAAGTTAAGCACGGGACATCGGAGACGCGGAGAAACAGTGAAGTTAGACACGGGACACGACAGACACGGGAGAAACAGTGAAGTTAGACACGGGACACCGGAGACGCAGGAGAAACAGTGAAGTTAGACACGGTACACCGGAGACGCGGGAGAAACAGAGAAGTTAGACACGGGACACCGGAGACGCGGGAGAAACAGAGAAGTTAGACACGGGACACCGAAGACGCGGGAGAAACAGTGCAGTCAGACACGGGACACGGGAGACATGAGAGAAACAGTGAAGTTAGACGCGGGGCACCGGAGACGCGGGAAAAACAGAGAACTTAGACACGGGACACGACAGACACGGGAGAAACAGTGAAGTTAGACACGGGACACCGGAGACGCGGGAGAAACAGTGAAGTTAGACACGCGACACCGGAGACGCGGGAGAAACAGTGAAGTTAGACACGGGACACCGGAGACGCGGGAGAAACAGTGAAGTTAGACACGGGACACCGGAGACGCGGGAGAAACAGTGAAGTTAGACACGGGACACCGGAGACGCGGGAGAAACAGTGAAGTTAGACACGGGACACCGGAGACGCGGGAGAAACAGTGAAGTTAGACAAGGGACACCGGAGACGCGGAAGAAACAGTGAAGTCAGACACGGGACACCGGAGACGCGGGAGAAACAGTGAAGTTAGACAAGGGACACCGGAGACGCGGGAGAAACAGAGAAGTTAGACACGGGACACCGAAGACTCGGGAGAAACAGTGCAGTCAGACACGGGACACGGGAGACACGGGAGAAACAGTGAAGTTAGACACGGGACACCGGAGACGCGGGAGAAACAGTGAAGTTAGACACGGGACACCGGAGACGCGGAAGAAACAGTGAAGTCAGACACGGGACACCGGAGACGCGGGAGAAACAGTGAAGTTAGACACGGGACACCGGAGACGCGTTAGAAACAGTGAAGTTAGACACGGGACACGACAGACACGGGAGAAACAGTGAAGTTAGACAAGGGACACCGGAGACGCGGGAGAAACAGAGAAGTTAGACACGGGACACCGGAGACGCGGGAGAAACAGAGAAGTTAGACACCGGACACCGAAGACGCGGGAGAAACCGTGAAATTAGACACGGGACACCGGAAACCCGGGAAAAACAGAGAAGTTAGACACGGGACACCGGAGACGCGGGAGAAACAGTGAAGTCAGACACGGGACACCGGAAACCCGGGAGAAACAGTAAAGTTAGACACGGGACACCGGAGACGCGGGAGAAACAGTGAAGTCAGACACGGGACACCGGAGACGCGGGAGAAACAGTGAAGTTAGACACGGGACACCGGAGACGCGGGAGAAACAGTGAAGTTAGACACGGGACACCGGAGACGCGGAAGAAACAGCGAAGTCAGACACGGGACACCGGAGACGCGTTAGAAACAGAGAAGTTAGACACGGGACACCGGAGACGCGGGAGAAACCTTGAAATTAGACACGGGACACCGGAAACCCGGGAAAAACAGTGACGTTAGACATGGGACACCGGAGACGCGGGAGAAACAATGAAGTTAGACACGGGACACCGGAGACCCGGGAGAAGCAGAGAAGTTAGACACGGGACACCGGAGACCCGGGAGAAACAGAGAAGTTAGACACGGGACACCGGAGACGCGGGACAAACAGTGAAGTTAGACACGGGACACCGGAGACCCGGGAGAAACAGTGAAGTTAGACACGGGACACCGGAGACCCGGGAAAAACAGAGAAGTTAGACACGGGACACCGGAGACCCGGGAGAAACAGAGAAGTTAGACATGGGACACCGGAGACCCGGGAGAAACAGAGAAGTTAGACACGGGACACCGGAGACGCGGGAGAAACAGAGAAGTTAGCCACGGGAGACCGGAGACGCGGGAAAAACAGAGAAGTTAGACACGGGACACCGGAGACGCGGGAGAAACAGAGAAGTTAGACACGGGACACCGGAGACGCGGGAGAAACAGAGAAGTTAGACACGGGACACCGAAGACGCGGGAGACACAGTGAAGTTAGACACGAGACACCGAAGACGCGGGAGAAACAGTGAAGTTAGACACGGGACACCGAAGACGCGGGAGAAACAGTGAAGTTAGACACGAGACACCGGAGACGCGGGGGAAACAGTAAAGTTAGACACGGGACACCGGAGACGCGGGAGAAACAGTGAAGTCAGACACGTTACACCGGAGACGCGGGAGAAACAGTGAAGTTAGACACGGGACACCGGAGACGCGGGAGAAACAGAGAAGTTAGACACGGGACACCGGAGGCCCGGGAGAAACAGAGAAGTTAGACACGGGACACCGGAGACCCGGGAGAAACAGAGAAGTTAGACACGGGACACCGGAGACGCGGGTGAAACAGAGAAGTTAGACACGGGACACCGGAGACGCGGGAGAAACAGTGAAGTTAGACACGGGACACGGGAGACACGGGAAAAACAGTGAAGTTAGACGCGGGACACCGGAGACGCGGGAGAAACAGAGAAGTTAGACACGGGACACCGGAGACGCGGGAGAAACAGTGAAGTTTGACACGGGACACCGGAGACGCGGGAGAAACAGTGAAGTTTGACACGGGACACCGGAGACGCGGGAGAAACAGAGAAGTTAGACACGGGACACCGGAGACGCGGGAGAAACAGTGGAGTTAGACACGGGACACCGGAGACGCGGAAGAAACAGTGAAGTCAGACACGGGACACCGGAGACGCGGGAGAAACATAGAAGTTAGACACGGGACACCGGAGACGCGGGAGAAACAGTGGAGTTAGACACGGGACACCGGAGACGCGGAAGAAACAGTGAAGTCAGACACGGGACACCGGAGACGCGTTAGAAACAGTGAAGTTAGACACGGGACACCGGAGACGCGGGAGAAACCGTGAAATTATACACGGAACACCGGAAACCCGGGAGAAACAGTGAAGTTAGACACGGGACACCGGAGACGCGGGAGAAACAGTGAAGTCAGACACGGGACACCGGAGACGCGAAAGAAACAGTGAAGTTAGACACGGGACACCGGAGACACGGGAGAAACAGAGAAGTTAGACACTGGACACCGGAGACGCGGGAGAAACAGAGAAGTTAGACACGGGACACCGGAGGCCCGGGAGAAACAGAGAAGTTAGACACGGGACACCGGAGACCCGGGAGAAACAGAGAAGTTAGACACGGGACAACGGAGACGCGGGAGAAACAGAGAAGTTAGACACGGTACACCGGAGACGCGGGAGAAACAGTGAAGTTAGACACGGGACACGGGAGACACGGGAAAAACAGTGAAGTTAGACGCGGGACACCGGAGACGCGGGAGAAACAGAGAAGTTAGACACGGGACACCGGAGACGCGGGAGAAACAGTGAAGTTTGACACGGGACACCGGAGACGCGGGAGAAACAGTGAAGTTTGACACGGGACACCGTAGACGCGGGAGAAACAGAGAAGTTAGGCACGGGACACCGGAGACGCGGGAGAAACAGTGGAGTTAGACACGGGACACCGGAGACGCGGAAGAAACAGTGAAGTCAGACACGGGACACCGGAGACGCGGGAGAAACATAGAAGTTAGACACGGGACACCGGAGACGCGGGAGAAACAGTGGAGTTAGACACGGGACACCGGAGACGCGGAAGAAACAGTGAAGTCAGACACGGGACACCGGAGACGCGTTAGAAACAGTGAAGTTAGACACGGGACACCGGAGACGCGGGAGAAACCGTGAAATTATACACGGAACACCGGAAACCCGGGAGAAACAGTGAAGTTAGACACGGGACACCGGAGACGCGGGAGAAACAGTGAAGTCAGACACGGGACACCGGAAACCCGGGAGAAACAGTAAAGTTAGACACGGGACACCGGAGACGCGGGAGAAACAGTGAAGTTAGACACGGGACACCGGAGACGCGGGAGAAACAGAGAAGTTAGACACGGGACACCGGAGACGCGGGAGAAACAGTAAAGTTAGACACGGGACACCGGAGACGCGGGAGAAACAGTGAAGTCAGACACGGGACACCGGAGACGCGGGAGAAACAGTGAAGTTAGACACGGGACACCGGAGACGCGGGAGAAACAGAGAACTTAGACACGGGACACGACAGACACGGGAGAAACAGTGAAGTTAGACACGGGACACCGGAGACGCGGGAGAAACAGAGAAGTTAGACACGGGACACCGGAGGCCCGGGAGAAACAGAGAAGTTAGACACGGGACACCGGAGACCCGGGAGAAACAGAGAAGTTAGACACGGGACACCGGAGACGCGGGAGAAACAGAGAAGTTAGACACGGGACACCGGAGACGCGGGAGAAACAGTGAAGTTAGACACGGGACACGGGAGACACGGGAAAAACAGTGAAGTTAGACGCGGGACACCGGAGACGCGGGAGAAACAGAGAAGTTAGGCACGGGACACCGGAGACGCGGGAGAAACAGTGGAGTTAGACACGGGACACCGGAGACGCGGAAGAAACAGTGAAGTCAGACTCGGGACACCGGAGACGCGGGAGAAACATAGAAGTTAGACACGGGACACCGGAGACGCGGGAGAAACAGTGGAGTTAGACACGGGACACCGGAGACGCGGAAGAAACAGTGAAGTCAGACACGGGACACCGGAGACGCGTTAGAAACAGTGAAGTTAGACACGGGACACCGGAGACGCGGGAGAAACAGTGGAGTTAGACACGGGACACCGGAGACGCGGGAGAAACCGTGAAATTATACACGGAACACCGGAAACCCGGGAGAAACAGTGAAGTCAGACACGGGACACCGGAGACGCGTTAGAAACCGTGAAATTATACACGGAACACCGGAAACCCGGGAGAAACAGTGAAGTTAGACACGGGACACCGGAGACGCGGGAGAAACAGTGAAGTCAGACACGGGACACCGGAAACCCGGGAGAAACAGTAAAGTTAGACACGGGACACCGGAGACGCGGGAGAAACAGTGAAGTTAGACACGGGACACCGGAGACGCGGGAGAAACAGTGAAGTCAGACACGGGACACCGGAAACCCGGGAGAAACAGTAAAGTTAGACACGGGACACCGGAGACGCGGGAGAAACCGTGAAATTATACACGGAACACCGGAAACCCGGAAGAAACAGTGAAGTCAGACACGGGACACCGGAGACGCGTTAGAAACCGTGAAATTATACACGGAACACCGGAAACCCGGGAGAAACAGTGAAGTTAGACACGGGACACCGGAGACGCGGGAGAAACAGTGAAGTCAGACACGGGACACCGGAAACCCGGGAGAAACAGTAAAGTTAGACACGGGACACCGGAGACGCGGGAGAAACAGTGAAGTTAGACACGGGACACCGGAGACGCGGGAGAAACAGAGAAGTTAGACACGGAACACCGGAGACGCGGGAGAAACAGTAAAGTTAGACACGGGACACCGGAGACGCGGGAGAAACAGTGAAGTCAGACACGGGACACCGGAGACGCGGGAGAAACAGTGAAGTTAGACACGGGACACCGGAGACGCGTTAGAAACAGTGAAGTTAGACACGGGACACCGGAGACGCGGGAGAAACCGTGAAATTATACACGGAACACCGGAAACCCGGGAGAAACAGTGAAGTCAGACACGGGACACCGGAAACCCGGGAGAAACAGTAAAGTTAGACACGGGACACCGGAGACGCGGGAGAAACAGAGAAGTTAGACACGGGACACCGGAGACGCGGGAGAAACAGAGAAGTTAGACACGGGACACCGAAGACGCGGGAGAAACCGTGAAATTAGACACGGGACACCGGAAACCCGGGAGAAACAGAGAAGTTAGACACGGGACACCGGAGACGCGGGAGAAACAGTGAAGTCAGACACGGGACACCGGAAACCCGGGAGAAACAGTAAAGTTAGACACGGGACACCGGAGACGCGGGAGAAACAGTGAAGTCAGACACGGGACACCGGAGACGCGGGAGAAACAGTGAAGTTAGACACGGGACACCGGAGACGCGGGAGAAACAGTGAAGTTAGACACGGGACACCGGAGACGCGGAAGAAACAGTGAAGTCAGACACGGGACACCGGAGACGCGTTAGAAACAGAGAAGTTAGATACGGGACACCGGAGACGCGGGAGAAACCTTGAAATTAGACACGGGACACCGGATACCCGGGAAAAACAGTGACGTTAGACATGGGACACCGGAGACGCGGGAGAAACAATGAAGTTAGACACGGGACCCCGGAGACCCGGGAGAAACAGAGAAGTTAGACACGGGACACCGGAGACCCGGGAGAAACAGAGAAGTTAGACACGGGACACCGGAGACGCGGGAGAAACAGTGAAGTTAGACACGGGACACCGGAGACCCGGGAGAAACAGTGAAGTTAGACACGGGACACCGGAGACCCGGGAAAAACAGAGAAGTTAGACACGGGACACCGGAGACCCGGGAGAAACAGAGAAGTTAGACATGGGACACCGGAGACCCGGGAGAAACAGAGAAGTTAGACACGGGACACCGGAGACGCGGGAGAAACAGAGAAGATAGCCACGGGAGACCGGAGACGCGGGAGAAACAGAGAAGTTAGACACGGGACACCGGAGACGCGGGAGAAACAGAGAAGTTAGACACGGGACACCGGAGACGCGGGAGAAACAGAGAAGTTAGACACGGGACACCGAAGACGCGGGAGACACAGTGAAGTTAGACACGAGACACCGAAGACGCGGGAGAAACAGTGAAGTTAGACACGGGACACCGAAGACGCGGGAGAAACAGTGAAGTTAGACACGAGACACCGGAGACGCGGGGGAAACAGTAAAGTTAGACACGGGACACCGGAGACGCGGGAGAAACAGGGAAGTCAGACACGTTACACCGGAGACGCGGGAGAAACAGAGAAGTTAGACACTGGACACCGGAGACGCGGGAGAAACAGAGAAGTTAGACACGGGACACCGGAGGCCCGGGAGAAACAGAGAAGTTAGACACGGGACACCGGAGACCCGGGAGAAACAGAGAAGTTAGACACGGGACAACGGAGACGCGGGAGAAACAGAGAAGTTAGACACGGGACACCGGAGACGCGGGAGAAACAGTGAAGTTAGACACGGGACACGGGAGACACGGGAAAAACAGTGAAGTTAGACGCGGGACACCGGAGACGCGGGAGAAACAGAGAAGTTAGACACGGGACACCGGAGACGCGGGAGAAACAGTGAAATTTGACACGGGACACCGGAGACGCGGGAGAAACAGTGAAGTTTGACACGGGACACCGGAGACGCGGGAGAAACAGAGAAGTTAGGCACGGGACACCGGAGACGCGGGAGAAACAGTGGAGTTAGACACGGGACACCGGAGACGCGGAAGAAACAGTGAAGTCAGACACGGGACACCGGAGACGCGGGAGAAACATAGAAGTTAGACACGGGACACCGGAGACGCGGGAGAAACAGTGGAGTTAGACACGGGACACCGGAGACGCGGAAGAAACAGTGAAGTCAGACACGGGACACCGGAGACGCGTTAGAAACAGTGAAGTTAGACACGGGACACCGGAGACGCGGGAGAAACCGTGAAAAAATACACGGAACACCGGAAACCCGGGAGAAACAGTGAAGTTAGACACGGGACACCGGAGACGCGGGAGAAACAGTGAAGTCAGACACGGGACACCGGAAACCCGGGAGAAACAGTAAAGTTAGACACAGGACACCGGAGACGCGGGAGAAACAGTGAAGTTAGACACGGGACACCGGAGACGCGGGAGAAACAGAGAAGTTAGACACGGGACACCGGAGACGCGGGAGAAACAGTAAAGTTAGACACGGGACACCGGAGACGCGGGAGAAACAGTGAAGTCAGACACGGGACACCGGAGACGCGGGAGAAACAGTGAAGTTAGACACGGGACACCGGAGACGCGGGAGAAACAGTGAAGTTAGACACGGGACACCGGAGACGCGGGAGAAACAGAGAAGTTAGACACGGGACACCGGAGACGCGGGAGAAACAGTAAAGTTAGACACGGGACACCGGAGACGCGGGAGAAACAGTGAAGTCAGACACGGGACACCGGAGACGCGGGAGAAACAGTGAAGTTAGACACGGGACACCGGAGACGCGGGAGAAACAGAGAACTTAGACACGGGACACGACAGACACGGGAGAAACAGTGAAGTTAGACACGGGACACCGGAGACGCGGGAGAAACAGAGAAGTTAGACACGGGACACCGGAGGCCCGGGAGAAACAGAGAAGTTAGACACAGGACACCGGAGACCCGGGAGAAACAGAGAAGTTAGACACGGGACACCGGAGACGCGGGAGAAACAGAGAAGTTAGACACGGGACACCGGAGACGCGGGAGAAACAGTGAAGTTAGACACGGGACACGGGAGACACGGGAAAAACAGTGAAGTTAGACGCGGGACACCGGAGACGCGGGAGAAACAGAGAAGTTAGACACGGGACACCGGAGACGCGGGAGAAACAGTGAAGTTTGACACGGGACACCGGAGACGCGGGAGAAACAGTGAAGTTTGACACGGGACACCGGAGACGCGGGAGAAACAGAGAAATTAGGCACGGGACACCGGAGACGCGGGAGAAACAGTGGAGTTAGACACGGGACACCGGAGACGCGGAAGAAACAGTGAAGTCAGACACGGGACACCGGAGACGCGGGAGAAACATAGAAGTTAGACACGGGACACCGGAGACGCGGGAGAAACAGTGGAGTTAGACACGGGACACCGGAGACGCGGAAGAAACAGTGAAGTCAGACACGGGACACCGGAGACGCGTTAGAAACAGTGAAGTTAGACACGGGACACCGGAGACGCGGGAGAAACCGTGAAATTATACACGGAACACCGGAAACCCGGGAGAAACAGTGAAGTTAGACACGGGACACCGGAGACGCGGGAGAAACAGTGAAGTCAGACACGGGACACCGGAAACCCGGGAGAAACAGTAAAGTTAGACACGGGACACCGGAGACGCGGGAGAAACAGTGAAGTTAGACACGGGACACCGGAGACGCGGGAGAAACAGAGAAGTTAGACACGGGACACCGGAGACGCGGGAGAAACAGTAAAGTTAGACACGGGACACCGGAGACGCGGGAGAAACAGTGAAGTCAGACACGGGACACCGGAGACGCGGGAGAAACAGTGAAGTTAGACACGGGACACCGGAGACGCGTTAGAAACAGTGAAGTTAGACACGGGACACCGGAGACGCGGGAGAAACCGTGAAATTATACACGGAACACCGGAAACCCGGGAGAAACAGTGAAGTTAGACACGGGACACCGGAGACGCGGGAGAAACAGTGAAGTCAGACACGGGACACCGGAAACCCGGGAGAAACAGTAAAGTTAGACACGGGACACCGGAGACGCGGGAGAAACAGAGAAGTTAGACACGGGACACCGGAGACGCGGGAGAAACAGAGAAGTTAGACACGGGACACCGAAGACGCGGGAGAAACCGTGAAATTAGACACGGGACACCGGAAACCCGGGAGAAACAGAGAAGTTAGACACGGGACACCGGAGACGCGGGAGAAACAGTGAAGTCAGACACGGGACACCGGAAACCCGGGAGAAACAGTAAAGTTAGACACGGGACACCGGAGACGCGGGAGAAACAGTGAAGTGAGACACGGGACACCGGAGACGCGGGAGAAACAGTGAAGTTAGACACGGGACACCGGAGACGCGGGAGAAACAGTGAAGTTAGACACGGGACACCGGAGACGCGGAAGAAACAGTGAAGTCAGACACGGGACACCGGAGACGCGTTAGAAACAGAGAAGTTAGACACGGGACACCGGAGACGCGGGAGAAACCTTGAAATTAGACACGGGACACCGGAAACCCGGGAAAAACAGTGACGTTAGACATGGGACACCGGAGACGCGGGAGAAACAATGAAGTTAGACACGGGACACCGGAGACCCGGGAGAAACAGAGAAGTTAGACACGGGACACCGGAGACCCGGGAGAAACAGAGAAGTTAGACACGGGACACCGGAGACGCGGGAGAAACAGTGAAGTTAGACACGGGACACCGGAGACCCGGGAGAAACAGTGAAGTTAGACACGGGACACCGGAGACCCGGGAAAAACAGAGAAGTTAGACACGGGACACCGGAGACCCGGGAGAAACAGAGAAGTTAGACATGGGACACCGGAGACCCGGGAGAAACAGAGAAGTTAGACACGGGACACCGGAGACGCGGGAGAAACAGAGAAGTTAGCCACGGGAGACCGGAGACGCGGGAGAAACAGAGAAGTTAGACACGGGACACCGGAGACGCGGGAGAAACAGAGAAGTTAGACACGGGACACCGGAGACGCGGGAGAAACAGAGAAGTTAGACACGGGACACCGAAGACGCGGGAGACACAGTGAAGTTAGACACGAGACACCGAAGACGCGGGAGAAACAGTGAAGTTAGACACGGGACACCGAAGACGCGGGAGAAACAGTGAAGTTAGACACGAGACACCGGAGACGCGGGGGAAACAGTAAAGTTAGACACGGGACACCGGAGACGCGGGAGAAACAGGGAAGTCAGACACGTTACACCGGAGACGCGGGAGAAACAGAGAAGTTAGACACTGGACACCGGAGACGCGGGAGAAACAGAGAAGTTAGACACGGGACACCGGAGGCCCGGGAGAAACAGAGAAGTTAGACACGGGACACCGGAGACCCGGGAGAAACAGAGAAGTTAGACACGGGACAACGGAGACGCGGGAGAAACAGAGAAGTTAGACACGGGACACCGGAGACGCGGGAGAAACAGTGAAGTTAGACACGGGACACGGGAGACACGGGAAAAACAGTGAAGTTAGACGCGGGACACCGGAGACGCGGGAGAAACAGAGAAGTTAGACACGGGACACCGGAGACGCGGGAGAAACAGTGAAGTTTGACACGGGACACCGGAGACGCGGGAGAAACAGTGAAGTTTGACACGGGACACCGGAGACGCGGGAGAAACAGAGAAGTTAGGCACGGGACACCGGAGACGCGGGAGAAACAGTGGAGTTAGACACGGGACACCGGAGACGCGGAAGAAACAGTGAAGTCAGACACGGGACACCGGAGACGCGGGAGAAACATAGAAGTTAGACACGGGACACCGGAGACGCGGGAGAAACAGTGGAGTTAGACACGGGACACCGGAGACGCGGAAGAAACAGTGAAGTCAGACACGGGACACCGGAGACGCGTTAGAAACAGTGAAGTTAGACACGGGACACCGGAGACGCGGGAGAAACCATGAAATTATACACGGAACACCGGAAACCCGGGAGAAACAGTGAAGTTAGACACGGGACACCGGAGACGCGGGAGAAACAGTGAAGTCAGACACGGGACACCGGAAACCCGGGAGAAACAGTAAAGTTAGACACAGGACACCGGAGACGCGGGAGAAACAGTGAAGTTAGACACGGGACACCGGAGACGCGGGAGAAACAGAGAAGTTAGACACGGGACACCGGAGACGCGGGAGAAACAGTAAAGTTAGACACGGGACACCGGAGACGCGGGAGAAACAGTGAAGTCAGACACGGGACACCGGAGACGCGGGAGAAACAGTGAAGTTAGACACGGGACACCGGAGACGCGGGAGAAACAGAGAACTTAGACACGGGACACGACAGACACGGGAGAAACAGTGAAGTTAGACACGGGACACCGGAGACGCGGGAGAAACAGTGAAGTTAGACACGCGACACCGGAGACGCAGGAGAAACAGTGAAGTTAGACACGCGACACCGGAGACGCGGGAGAAACAGTGAAGTTAGACACGGGACACCGGAGACGCGGGAGAAACAGTGAAGTTAGACACGGAACACCGGAGACGCGGGAGAAACAGTGAAGTTAGACACGGGACACCGGAGACGCGGGAGAAACACTGAAGTTAGAAACGGGACACCGGAGACGCGGGAGAAACAGTGAAGTTTGACACGGGACACCGGAGACGCGGGAGAAACAGAGAAGTTAGACACGGGACACCGGAGACGCGGGAGAAACGGAGAAGTTAGACACGGGACACCGAAGACGCGGGAGAAACAGTGCAGTCAGACACGGGACACGGGAGACACGGGAGAAACAGTGAAGTTAGACACGGGACACCGGAGACGCGGGAGAAACAGTGAAGTTAGACACGGGACACCGGAGACGCGGAAGAAACAGTGAAGTCACACACGGGACACCGGAGACGCGGGAGAAACAGTGAAGTTAGACACGGGACACCGGAGACCCGGGAGAACAGTGAAGTTAGACACGGGACACCGGAGACGCGTTAGAAACGGTGAAGTTAGACACGGGACACCGGAGGCGCGGGAGAAACAGTGAAGTTAGACACGGGACACCGGAGACGCCAAAGAAACAGTGAAGTTAGACACGGGACACCGGAGACGTGGGAGAAACCGTGAAGTTAGACACGGGACACCGGAGACGCGGAGAAACAGTGAAGTTAGACACGGGACACGACAGACACGGGAGAAACAGTGATGTTAGACACGGGACACCGGAGACGCGGGAGAAACAGTGAAGTTAGACACGGGACACCGGAGACGCGGGAGAAACAGAGGAGTTAGACACGGGACACCGGAGACGCGTTAGAAACAGTGAAGTTAAGCACGGGACATCGGAGACGCGGAGAAACAGTGAAGTTAGACACGGGACACGACAGACACGGGAGAAACAGTGAAGTTAGACACGGGACACCGGAGACGCAGGAGAAACAGTGAAGTTAGACACGGTACACCGGAGACGCGGGAGAAACAGAGAAGTTAGACACGGGACACCGGAGACGCGGGAGAAACAGAGAAGTTAGACACGGGACACCGAAGACGCGGGAGAAACAGTGCAGTCAGACACGGGACACGGGAGACATGAGAGAAACAGTGAAGTTAGACGCGGGGCACCGGAGACGCGGGAAAAACAGAGAACTTAGACACGGGACACGACAGACACGGGAGAAACAGTGAAGTTAGACACGGGACACCGGAGACGCGGGAGAAACAGTGAAGTTAGACACGCGACACCGGAGACGCGGGAGAAACAGTGAAGTTAGACACGGGACACCGGAGACGCGGGAGAAACAGTGAAGTTAGACACGGGACACCGGAGACGCGGGAGAAACAGTGAAGTTAGACACGGGACACCGGAGACGCGGGAGAAACAGTGAAGTTAGACACGGGACACCGGAGACGCGGAAGAAACAGTGAAGTCAGACACGGGACACCGGAGACGCGGGAGAAACAGTGAAGTTAGACAAGGGACACCGGAGACGCGGGAGAAACAGAGAAGTTAGACACGGGACACCGAAGACTCGGGAGAAACAGTGCAGTCAGACACGGGACACGGGAGACACGGGAGAAACAGTGAAGTTAGACACGGGACACCGGAGACGCGGGAGAAACAGTGAAGTTAGACACGGGACACCGGAGACGCGGAAGAAACAGTGAAGTCAGACACGGGACACCGGAGACGCGGGAGAAACAGTGAAGTTAGACACGGGACACCGGAGACGCGTTAGAAACAGTGAAGTTAGACACGGGACACGACAGACACGGGAGAAACAGTGAAGTTAGACAAGGGACACCGGAGACGCGGGAGAAACAGAGAAGTTAGACACGGGACACCGGAGACGCGGGAGAAACAGAGAAGTTAGACACCGGACACCGAAGACGCGGGAGAAACCGTGAAATTAGACACGGGACACCGGAAACCCGGGAGAAACAGAGAAGTTAGACACGGGACACCGGAGACGCGGGAGAAACAGTGAAGTCAGACACGGGACACCGGAAACCCGGGAGAAACAGTAAAGTTAGACACGGGACACCGGAGACGCGGGAGAAACAGTGAAGTCAGACACGGGACACCGGAGACGCGGGAGAAACAGTGAAGTTAGACACGGGACACCGGAGACGCGGGAGAAACAGTGAAGTTAGACACGGGACACCGGAGACGCGGAAGAAACAGTGAAGTCAGACACGGGACACAGGAGACGCGTTAGAAACAGAGAAGTTAGACACGGGACACCGGAGACGCGGGAGAAACCTTGAAATTAGACACGGGACACCGGAAACCCGGGAAAAACAGTGACGTTAGACATGGGACACCGGAGACGCGGGAGAAACAATGAAGTTAGACACGGGACACCGGAGACCCGGGAGAAGCAGAGAAGTTAGACACGGGACACCGGAGACCCGGGAGAAACAGAGAAGTTAGACACGGGACACCGGAGACGCGGGAGAAACAGTGAAGTTAGACACGGGACACCGGAGACCCGGGAGAAACAGTGAAGTTAGACACGGGACACCGGAGACCCGGGAAAAACAGAGAAGTTAGACACGGGACACCGGAGACCCGGGAGAAACAGAGAAGTTAGACATGGGACACCGGAGACCCGGGAGAAACAGAGAAGTTAGACACGGGACACCGGAGACGCGGGAGAAACAGAGAAGTTAGCCACGGGAGACCGGAGACGCGGGAAAAACAGAGAAGTTAGACACGGGACACCGGAGACGCGGGAGAAACAGAGAAGTTAGACACGGGACACCGGAGACGCGGGAGAAACAGAGAAGTTAGACACGGGACACCGAAGACGCGGGAGACACAGTGAAGTTAGACACGAGACACCGAAGACGCGGGAGAAACAGTGAAGTTAGACACGGGACACCGAAGACGCGGGAGAAACAGTGAAGTTAGACACGAGACACCGGAGACGCGGGGGAAACAGTAAAGGTAGACACGGGACACCGGAGACGCGGGAGAAACAGTGAAGTCAGACACGTTACACCGGAGACGCGGGAGAAACAGAGAAGTTAGACACGGGACACCGGAGACGCGGGAGAAACAGAGAAGTTAGACACGGGACACCGGAGGCCCGGGAGAAACAGAGAAGTTAGACACGGGACACCGGAGACCCGGGAGAAACAGAGAAGTTAGACACGGGACACCGGAGACGCGGGAGAAACAGAGAAGTTAGACACGGGACACCGGAGACGCGGGAGAAACAGTGAAGTTAGACACGGGACACGGGAGACACGGGAAAAACAGTGAAGTTAGACGCGGGACACCGGAGACGCGGGAGAAACAGAGAAGTTAGACACGGGACACCGGAGACGCGGGAGAAACAGTGAAGTTTGACACGGGACACCGGAGACGCGGGAGAAACAGTGAAGTTTGACACGGGACACCGGAGACGCGGGAGAAACAGAGAAGTTAGACACGGGACACCGGAGACGCGGGAGAAACAGTGGAGTTAGACACGGGACACCGGAGACGCGGAAGAAACAGTGAAGTCAGACACGGGACACCGGAGACGCGGGAGAAACATAGAAGTTAGACACGGGACACCGGAGACGCGGGAGAAACAGTGGAGTTAGACACGGGACACCGGAGACGCGGAAGAAACAGTGAAGTCAGACACGGGACACCGGAGACGCGTTAGAAACAGTAAAGTTAGACACGGGACACCGGAGACGCGGGAGAAACCGTGAAATTATACACGGAACACCGGAAACCCGGGAGAAACAGTGAAGTTAGACACGGGACACCGGAGACGCGGGAGAAACAGTGAAGTCAGACACGGGACACCGGAAACCCGGGAGAAACAGTAAAGTTAGACACGGGACACCGGAGACGCGTTAGAAACAGAGAAGTTAGACACGGGACACCGGAGACGCGGGAGAAACCTTGAAATTAGACACGGGACACCGGAAACCCGGGAAAAACAGTGACGTTAGACATGGGACACCGGAGACGCGGGAGAAACAGTGAAGTTAGACACGGGACACCGGAGACGCGGGAGAAACAGTGAAGTTAGACACGGGACACCGGCGACGCGGGAGAAACAGTGAAGTTAGACACGCGACACCGGGGACGCGGGAGAAACAGTGAAGTTAGACACGCGACACCGGAGACGCGGGAGAAACAGTGAAGTTAGACACGGGACACCGGAGACGCGGGAGAAACAGTGAAGTTAGACACGGGACACCGGAGACGCGGGAGAAACAGTGAAGTTAGACACGGGACACCGGAGACGCGGGAGAAACAGTGAAGTTAGACACGGGACACCGGAGACGCGGGAGAAACAGTGAAGTTTGACACGGGACACCGGAGACGCGGGAGAAACAGAGAAGTTAGACACGGGACACCGGAGACGCGGGAGAAACGGAGAAGTTAGACACGGGACACCGAAGACGCGGGAGAAACAGTGCAGTCAGACACGGGACACGGGAGACACGGGAGAAACAGTGAAGTTAGACACGGGACACCGGAGACGCGGGAGAAACAGTGAAGTTAGACACGGGACACCGGAGACGCGGAAGAAACAGTGAAGTCACACACGGGACACCGGAGACGCGGGAGAAACAGTGAAGTTAGACACGGGACACCGGAGACCCGGGAGAACAGTGAAGTTAGACACGGGACACCGGAGACGCGTTAGAAACGGTGAAGTTAGACACGGGACACCGGAGGCGCGGGAGAAACAGTGAAGTTAGACACGGGACACCGGAGACGCCAAAGAAACAGTGAAGTTAGACACGGGACACCGGAGACGCGGGAGAAACAGTGAAGTTAGACACGGGACACCGGAGACGCGGGAGAAACAGTGGAGTTAGACACGGGACTCCGGAGACGCGGGAGAAACCGTGAAGTTAGACACGGGACACCGGAGACGCGGAGAAACAGTGAAGTTAGACACGGGACACGACAGACACGGGACACCGGAGACGCGGAGAAACAGTGAAGTTAGACACGGGACACGACAGACACGGGAGAAACAGTGATGTTAGACACGGGACACCGGAGACGCGGGAGAAACAGTGAAGTTAGACACGGGACACCGGAGACGCGGGAGAAACAGAGGAGTTAGACACGGGACACCGGAGACGCGTTAGAAACAGTGAAGTTAAGCACGGGACATCGGAGACGCGGAGAAACAGTGAAGTTAGACACGGGACACGACAGACACGGGAGAAACAGTGAAGTTAGACACGGGACACCGGAGACGCAGGAGAAACAATGAAGTTAGACCCGGTACACCGGAGACGCGGGAGAAACAGAGAAGTTAGACACGGGACACCGGAGACGCGGGAGAAACAGGGAAGTCAGACACGTTACACCGGAGACGCGGGAGAAACAGAGAAGTTAGACACTGGACACCGGAGACGCGGGAGAAACAGAGAAGTTAGACACGGGACACCGGAGGCCCGGGAGAAACAGAGAAGTTAGACACGGGACACCGGAGACCCGGGAGAAACAGAGAAGTTAGACACGGGACAACGGAGACGCGGGAGAAACAGAGAAGTTAGACACGGGACACCGGAGACGCGGGAGAAACAGTGAAGTTAGACACGGGACACGGGAGACACGGGAAAAACAGTGAAGTTAGACGCGGGACACCGGAGACGCGGGAGAAACAGAGAAGTTAGACACGGGACACCGGAGACGCGGGAGAAACAGTGAAGTTTGACACGGGACACCGGAGACGCGGGAGAAACAGTGAAGTTTGACACGGGACACCGGAGACGCGGGAGAAACAGAGAAGTTAGGCACGGGACACCGGAGACGCGGGAGAAACAGTGGAGTTAGACACGGGACACCGGAGACGCGGAAGAAACAGTGAAGTCAGACACGGGACACCGGAGACGCGGGAGAAACATAGAAGTTAGACACGGGACACCGGAGACGCGGGAGAAACAGTGGAGTTAGACACGGGACACGGGAGACGCGGAAGAAACAGTGAAGTCAGACACGGGACACCGGAGACGCGTTAGAAACAGTGAAGTTAGACACGGGACACCGGAGACGCGGGAGAAACCATGAAATTATACACGGAACACCGGAAACCCGGGAGAAACAGTGAAGTTAGACACGGGACACCGGAGACGCGGGAGAAACAGTGAAGTCAGACACGGGACACCGGAAACCCGGGAGAAACAGTAAAGTTAGACACAGGACACCGGAGACGCGGGAGAAACAGTGAAGTTAGACACGGGACACCGGAGACGCGGGAGAAACAGAGAAGTTAGACACGGGACACCGGAGACGCGGGAGAAACAGTAAAGTTAGACACGGGACACCGGAGACGCGGGAGAAACAGTGAAGTCAGACACGGGACACCGGAGACGCGGGAGAAACAGTGAAGTTAGACACGGGACACCGGAGACGCGGGAGAAACAGAGAACTTAGACACGGGACACGACAGACACGGGAGAAACAGTGAAGTTAGACACGGGACACCGGAGACGCGGGAGAAACAGTGAAGTTAGACACGCGACACCGGAGACGCGGGAGAAACAGTGAAGTTAGACACGCGACACCGGAGACGCGGGAGAAACAGTGAAGTTAGACACGGGACACCGGAGACGCGGGAGAAACAGTGAAGTTAGACACGGAACACCGGAGACGCGGGAGAAACAGTGAAGTTAGACACGGGACACCGGAGACGCGGGAGAAACACTGAAGTTAGAAACGGGACACCGGAGACGCGGGAGAAACAGTGAAGTTTGACACGGGACACCGGAGACGCGGGAGAAACAGAGAAGTTAGACACGGGACACCGGAGACGCGGGAGAAACGGAGAAGTTAGACACGGGACACCGAAGACGCGGGAGAAACAGTGCAGTCAGACACGGGACACGGGAGACACGGGAGAAACAGTGAAGTTAGACACGGGACACCGGAGACGCGGGAGAAACAGTGAAGTTAGACACGGGACACCGGAGACGCGGAAGAAACAGTGAAGTCACACACGGGACACCGGAGACGCGGGAGAAACAGTGAAGTTAGACACGGGACACCGGAGACCCGGGAGAACAGTGAAGTTAGACACGGGACACCGGAGACGCGTTAGAAACGGTGAAGTTAGACACGGGACACCGGAGGCGCGGGAGAAACAGTGAAGTTAGACACGGGACACCGGAGACGCCAAAGAAACAGTGAAGTTAGACACGGGACACCGGAGACGTGGGAGAAACCGTGAAGTTAGACACGGGACACCGGAGACGCGGAGAAACAGTGAAGTTAGACACGGGACACGACAGACACGGGAGAAACAGTGATGTTAGACACGGGACACCGGAGACGCGGGAGAAACAGTGAAGTTAGACACGGGACACCGGAGACGCGGGAGAAACAGAGGAGTTAGACACGGGACACCGGAGACGCGTTAGAAACAGTGAAGTTAAGCACGGGACATCGGAGACGCGGAGAAACAGTGAAGTTAGACACGGGACACGACAGACACGGGAGAAACAGTGAAGTTAGACACGGGACACCGGAGACGCAGGAGAAACAGTGAAGTTAGACACGGTACACCGGAGACGCGGGAGAAACAGAGAAGTTAGACACGGGACACCGGAGACGCGGGAGAAACAGAGAAGTTAGACACGGGACACCGAAGACGCGGGAGAAACAGTGCAGTCAGACACGGGACACGGGAGACATGAGAGAAACAGTGAAGTTAGACGCGGGGCACCGGAGACGCGGGAAAAACAGAGAACTTAGACACGGGACACGACAGACACGGGAGAAACAGTGAAGTTAGACACGGGACACCGGAGACGCGGGAGAAACAGTGAAGTTAGACACGCGACACCGGAGACGCGGGAGAAACAGTGAAGTTAGACACGGGACACCGGAGACGCGGGAGAAACAGTGAAGTTAGACACGGGACACCGGAGACGCGGGAGAAACAGTGAAGTTAGACACGGGACACCGGAGACGCGGGAGAAACAGTGAAGTTAGACACGGGACACCGGAGACGCGGGAGAAACAGTGAAGTTAGACAAGGGACACCGGAGACGCGGAAGAAACAGTGAAGTCAGACACGGGACACCGGAGACGCGGGAGAAACAGTGAAGTTAGACAAGGGACACCGGAGACGCGGGAGAAACAGAGAAGTTAGACACGGGACACCGAAGACTCGGGAGAAACAGTGCAGTCAGACACGGGACACGGGAGACACGGGAGAAACAGTGAAGTTAGACACGGGACACCGGAGACGCGGGAGAAACAGTGAAGTTAGACACGGGACACCGGAGACGCGGAAGAAACAGTGAAGTCAGACACGGGACACCGGAGACGCGGGAGAAACAGTGAAGTTAGACACGGGACACCGGAGACGCGTTAGAAACAGTGAAGTTAGACACGGGACACGACAGACACGGGAGAAACAGTGAAGTTAGACAAGGGACACCGGAGACGCGGGAGAAACAGAGAAGTTAGACACGGGACACCGGAGACGCGGGAGAAACAGAGAAGTTAGACACCGGACACCGAAGACGCGGGAGAAACCGTGAAATTAGACACGGGACACCGGAAACCCGGGAGAAACAGAGAAGTTAGACACGGGACACCGGAGACGCGGGAGAAACAGTGAAGTCAGACACGGGACACCGGAAACCCGGGAGAAACAGTAAAGTTAGACACGGGACACCGGAGACGCGGGAGAAACAGTGAAGTCAGACACGGGACACCGGAGACGCGGGAGAAACAGTGAAGTTAGACACGGGACACCGGAGACGCGGGAGAAACAGTGAAGTTAGACACGGGACACCGGAGACGCGGAAGAAACAGTGAAGTCAGACACGGGACACAGGAGACGCGTTAGAAACAGAGAAGTTAGACACGGGACACCGGAGACGCGGGAGAAACCTTGAAATTAGACACGGGACACCGGAAACCCGGGAAAAACAGTGACGTTAGACATGGGACACCGGAGACGCGGGAGAAACAATGAAGTTAGACACGGGACACCGGAGACCCGGGAGAAGCAGAGAAGTTAGACACGGGACACCGGAGACCCGGGAGAAACAGAGAAGTTAGACACGGGACACCGGAGACGCGGGAGAAACAGTGAAGTTAGACACGGGACACCGGAGACCCGGGAGAAACAGTGAAGTTAGACACGGGACACCGGAGACCCGGGAAAAACAGAGAAGTTAGACACGGGACACCGGAGACCCGGGAGAAACAGAGAAGTTAGACATGGGACACCGGAGACCCGGGAGAAACAGAGAAGTTAGACACGGGACACCGGAGACGCGGGAGAAACAGAGAAGTTAGCCACGGGAGACCGGAGACGCGGGAAAAACAGAGAAGTTAGACACGGGACACCGGAGACGCGGGAGAAACAGAGAAGTTAGACACGGGACACCGGAGACGCGGGAGAAACAGAGAAGTTAGACACGGGACACCGAAGACGCGGGAGACACAGTGAAGTTAGACACGAGACACCGAAGACGCGGGAGAAACAGTGAAGTTAGACACGGGACACCGAAGACGCGGGAGAAACAGTGAAGTTAGACACGAGACACCGGAGACGCGGGGGAAACAGTAAAGGTAGACACGGGACACCGGAGACGCGGGAGAAACAGTGAAGTCAGACACGTTACACCGGAGACGCGGGAGAAACAGAGAAGTTAGACACGGGACACCGGAGACGCGGGAGAAACAGAGAAGTTAGACACGGGACACCGGAGGCCCGGGAGAAACAGAGAAGTTAGACACGGGACACCGGAGACCCGGGAGAAACAGAGAAGTTAGACACGGGACACCGGAGACGCGGGAGAAACAGAGAAGTTAGACACGGGACACCGGAGACGCGGGAGAAACAGTGAAGTTAGACACGGGACACGGGAGACACGGGAAAAACAGTGAAGTTAGACGCGGGACACCGGAGACGCGGGAGAAACAGAGAAGTTAGACACGGGACACCGGAGACGCGGGAGAAACAGTGAAGTTTGACACGGGACACCGGAGGCGCGGGAGAAACAGTGAAGTTTGACACGGGACACCGGAGACGCGGGAGAAACAGAGAAGTTAGACACGGGACACCGGAGACGCGGGAGAAACAGTGGAGTTAGACACGGGACACCGGAGACGCGGAAGAAACAGTGAAGTCAGACACGGGACACCGGAGACGCGGGAGAAACATAGAAGTTAGACACGGGACACCGGAGACGCGGGAGAAACAGTGGAGTTAGACAGGGGACACCGGAGACGCGGAAGAAACAGTGAAGTCAGACACGGGACACCGGAGACGCGTTAGAAACAGTAAAGTTAGACACGGGACACCGGAGACGCGGGAGAAACCGTGAAATTATACACGGAACACCGGAAACCCGGGAGAAACAGTGAAGTTAGACACGGGACACCGGAGACGCGGGAGAAACAGTGAAGTCAGACACGGGACACCGGAAACCCGGGAGAAACAGTAAAGTTAGACACGGGACACCGGAGACGCGTTAGAAACAGAGAAGTTAGACACGGGACACCGGAGACGCGGGAGAAACCTTGAAATTAGACACGGGACACCGGAAACCCGGGAAAAACAGTGACGTTAGACATGGGACACCGGAGACGCGGGAGAAACAGTGAAGTTAGACACGGGACACCGGAGACGCGGGAGAAACAGTGAAGTTAGACACGGGACACCGGCGACGCGGGAGAAACAGTGAAGTTAGACACGCGACACCGGGGACGCGGGAGAAACAGTGAAGTTAGACACGCGACACCGGAGACGCGGGAGAAACAGTGAAGTTAGACACGGGACACCGGAGACGCGGGAGAAACAGTGAAGTTAGACACGGGACACCGGAGACGCGGGAGAAACAGTGAAGTTAGACACGGGACACCGGAGACGCGGGAGAAACACTGAAGTTAGACACGGGACACCGGAGACGCGGGAGAAACAGTGAAGTTTGACACGGGACACCGGAGACGCGGGAGAAACAGAGAAGTTAGACACGGGACACCGGAGACGCGGGAGAAACGGAGAAGTTAGACACGGGACACCGAAGACGCGGGAGAAACAGTGCAGTCAGACACGGGACACGGGAGACACGGGAGAAACAGTGAAGTTAGACACGGGACACCGGAGACGCGGGAGAAACAGTGAAGTTAGACACGGGACACCGGAGACGCGGAAGAAACAGTGAAGTCACACACGGGACACCGGAGACGCGGGAGAAACAGTGAAGTTAGACACGGGACACCGGAGACCCGGGAGAACAGTGAAGTTAGACACGGGACACCGGAGACGCGTTAGAAACGGTGAAGTTAGACACGGGACACCGGAGGCGCGGGAGAAACAGTGAAGTTAGACACGGGACACCGGAGACGCCAAAGAAACAGTGAAGTTAGACACGGGACACCGGAGACGCGGGAGAAACAGTGAAGTTAGACACGGGACACCGGAGACGCGGGAGAAACAGTGGAGTTAGACACGGGACTCCGGAGACGCGGGAGAAACCGTGAAGTTAGACACGGGACACCGGAGACGCGGAGAAACAGTGAAGTTAGACACGGGACACGACAGACACGGGACACCGGAGACGCGGAGAAACAGTGAAGTTAGACACGGGACACGACAGACACGGGAGAAACAGTGATGTTAGACACGGGACACCGGAGACGCGGGAGAAACAGTGAAGTTAGACACGGGACACCGGAGACGCGGGAGAAACAGAGGAGTTAGACACGGGACACCGGAGACGCGTTAGAAACAGTGAAGTTAAGCACGGGACATCGGAGACGCGGAGAAACAGTGAAGTTAGACACGGGACACGACAGACACGGGAGAAACAGTGAAGTTAGACACGGGACACCGGAGACGCAGGAGAAACAATGAAGTTAGACCCGGTACACCGGAGACGCGGGAGAAACAGAGAAGTTAGACACGGGACACCGGAGACGCGGGAGAAACAGAGAAGTTAGACACGGGACACCGAAGACGCGGGAGAAACAGTGCAGTCAGACACGGGACACGGGAGACATGAGAGAAACAGTGAAGTTAGACGCGGGGCACCGGAGACGCGGGAAAAACAGAGAACTTAGACACGGGACACGACAGACACGGGAGAAACAGTGAAGTTAGACACGGGACACCGGAGACGCGGGAGAAACAGTGAAGTTAGACACGCGACACCGGAGACGCGGGAGAAACAGTGAAGTTAGACACGGGACACCGGAGACGCGGGAGAAACAGTGAAGTTAGACACGGGACACCGGAGACGCGGGAGAAACAGTGAAGTTAGACACGGGACACCGGAGACGCGGGAGAAACAGTGAAGTTAGACACGGGACACCGGAGACGCGGGAGAAACAGTGAAGTTAGACAAGGGACACCGGAGACGCGGAAGAAACAGTGAAGTCAGACACGGGACACCGGAGACGCGGGAGAAACAGTGAAGTTAGACAAGGGACACCGGAGACGCGGGAGAAACAGAGAAGTTAGACACGGGACACCGAAGACTCGGGAGAAACAGTGCAGTCAGATACGGGACACGGGAGACACGGGAGAAACAGTGAAGTTAGACACGGGACACCGGAGACGCGGGAGAAACAGTGAAGTTAGACACGGGACACCGGAGACGCGGAAGAAACAGTGAAGTCAGACACGGGACACCGGAGACGCGGGAGAAACAGTGAAGTTAGACACGGGACACCGGAGACGCGTTAGAAACAGTGAAGTTAGACACGGGACACGACAGACACGGGAGAAACAGTGAAGTTAGACAAGGGACACCGGAGACGCGGGAGAAACAGAGAAGTTAGACACGGGACACCGGAGACGCGGGAGAAACAGAGAAGTTAGACACCGGACACCGAAGACGCGGGAGAAACCGTGAAATTAGACACGGGACACCGGAAACCCGGGAGAAACAGAGAAGTTAGACACGGGACACCGGAGACGCGGGAGAAACAGTGAAGTCAGACACGGGACACCGGAAACCCGGGAGAAACAGTAAAGTTAGACACGGGACACCGGAGACGCGGGAGAAACAGTGAAGTCAGACACGGGACACCGGAGACGCGGGAGAAACAGTGAAGTTAGACACGGGACCCCGGAGACGCGGGAGAAACAGTGAAGTTAGACACGGGACACCGGAGACGCGGAAGAAACAGTGAAGTCAGACACGGGACACCGGAGACGCGTTAGAAACAGAGAAGTTAGACACGGGACACCGGAGACGCGGGAGAAACCTTGAAATTAGACACGGGACACCGGAAACCCGGGAAAAACAGTGACGTTAGACATGGGACACCGGAGACGCGGGAGAAACAATGAAGTTAGACACGGGACACCGGAGACCCGGGAGAAACAGAGAAGTTAGAAACGGGACACCGGAGACCCATGAGAAACAGAGAAGTTAGACACGGGACACCGGAGACGCGGGAGAAACAGTGAAGTTAGACACGGGACACCGGAGACCCGGGAGAAACAGTGAAGTTAGACACGGGACACCGGAGACCCGGGAAAAACAGAGAAGTTAGACACGGGACACCGGAGACCCGGGAGAAACAGAGAAGTTAGACACGGGACACCGGAGACGCGGGAGAAACAGAGAAGTTAGACACGGGACACCGAAGACGCGGGAGACACAGTGAAGTTAGACAGGAGACACCGAAGACGCGGGAGAAACAGTGAAGTTAGACACGGGACACCGAAGACGCGGGAGAAACAGTGAAGTTAGACACGAGACACCGGAGACGCGGGGGAAACAGTAAAGTTAGACACGGGACACCGGAGACGCGGGAGAAACAGTGAAGTCAGACACGTTACACCAGAGACGCGGGAGAAACAGAGAAGTTAGACACGGGACACCGGAGACGCGGGAGAAACAGAGAAGTTAGACACGGGACACCGGAGGCCCTGGAGAAACAGAGAAGTTAGACACGGGACACCGGAGACCCGGGAGAAACAGAGAAGTTAGACACGGGACACCGGAGACGCGGGAGAAACAGAGAAGTTAGACACGGGACACCGGAGACGCGGGAGAAACAGTGAAGTTAGACACGGGACACGGGAGACACGGGAAAAACAGTGAAGTTAGACGCGGGACACCGGAGACGCGGGAGAAACAGTGAAGTTAGACACGGGACACCGGAGACGCGGGAGAAACAGTGAAGTTTGACACGGGACACCGGAGACGCGGGAGAAACAGTGAAGTTTGACACGGGACACCGGAGACGCGGGAGAAACAGAGAAGTTAGACACGGGACACCGGAGACGCGGGAGAAACAGTGGAGTTAGACACGGGACACCGGAGACGCGGAAGAAACAGTGAAGTCAGACACGGGACACCGGAGACGCGGGAGAAACATAGAAGTTAGACACGGGACACCGGAGACGCGGGAGAAACAGTGGAGTTAGACACGGGACACCGGAGACGCGGAAGAAACAGTGAAGTCAGACACGGGACACCGGAGACGCGTTAGAAACAGTGAAGTTAGACACGGGACACCGGAGACGCGGGAGAAACCGTGAAATTATACACGGAACACCGGAAACCCGGGAGAAACAGTGAAGTTAGACACGGGACACCGGAGACGCGGGAGAAACAGTGAAGTCAGACACGGGACACCGGAAACCCGGGAGAAACAGTAAAGTTAGACACGGGACACCGGAGACGCGTTAGAAACAGAGAAGTTAGACACGGGACACCGGAGACGCGGGAGAAACCTTGAAATTAGACACGGGACACCGGAAACCCGGGAAAAACAGTGACGTTAGACATGGGACACCGGAGACGCGGGAGAAACAATGAAGTTAGACACGGGACACCGGAGACCCGGGAGAAACAGAGAAGTTAGACACGGGACACCGGAGACCCGGGAGAAACAGAGAAGTTAGACACGGGACACCGGAGACGCGGGAGAAACAGTGAAGTTAGACACGGGACACCGGAGACCCGGGAGAAACAGTGAAGTTAGACACGGGAGACCGGAGACCCGGGAAAAACAGAGAAGTTAGACACGGGACACCGGAGACCCGGGAGAAACAGAGAAGTTAGACATGGGACACCGGAGACCCGGGAGAAACAGAGTAGTTAAACACGGGACACCGGAGACGCGGGAGAAACAGAGAAGTTAGCCACGGGAGACCGGAGACGCGGGAGAAACAGAGAAGTTAGACACGGGACACCGGAGACGCGGGAGAAACAGAGAAGTTAGACACGGGACACCGAAGACGCGGGAGACACAGTGAAGTTAGACACGAGACACCGAAGACGCGGGAGAAACAGTGAAGTTAGACACGGGACACCGAAGACGCGGGAGAAACAGTGAAGTTAGACACGAGACACCGGAGACGCGGGGGAAACAGTAAAGTTAGACACGGGACACCGGAGACGCGGGAGAAACAGTGAAGTCAGACACGTTACACCGGAGACGCGGGAGAAACAGAGAAGTTAGACACGGGACACCGGAGACGCGGGAGAAACAGAGAAGTTAGACACGGGACACCGGAGGCCCGGGAGAAACAGAGAAGTTAGACACGGGACACCGGAGACCCGGGAGAAACAGAGAAGTTAGACACGGGACACCGGAGACGCGGGAGAAACAGAGAAGTTAGACACGGGACACCGGAGACGCGGGAGAAACAGTGAAGTTAGACACGGGACACGGGAGACACGGGAAAAACAGTGAAGTTAGACGCGGGACACCGGAGACGCGGGAGAAACAGTGGAGTTAGACACGGGACACCGGAGACGCGGAAGAAACAGTGAAGTCAGACACGGGACACCGGAGACGCGTTAGAAACAGTGAAGTTAGACACGGGACACCGGAGACGCGGGAGAAACCATGAAATTATACACGGAACACCGGAAACCCGGGAGAAACAGTGAAGTTAGACACGGGACACCGGAGACGCGGGAGAAACAGTGAAGTCAGACACGGGACACCGGAAACCCGGGAGAAACAGTAAAGTTAGACACAGGACACCGGAGACGCGGGAGAAACAGTGAAGTTAGACACGGGACACCGGAGACGCGGGAGAAACAGAGAAGTTAGACACGGGACACCGGAGACGCGGGAGAAACAGTAAAGTTAGACACGGGACACCGGAGACGCGGGAGAAACAGTGAAGTCAGACACGGGACACCGGAGACGCGGGAGAAACAGTGAAGTTAGACACGGGACACCGGAGACGCGGGAGAAACAGAGAACTTAGACACGGGACACGACAGACACGGGAGAAACAGTGAAGTTAGACACGGGACACCGGAGACGCGGGAGAAACAGTGAAGTTAGACACGCGACACCGGAGACGCGGGAGAAACAGTGAAGTTAGACACGCGACACCGGAGACGCGGGAGAAACAGTGAAGTTAGACACGGGACACCGGAGACGCGGGAGAAACAGTGAAGTTAGACACGGAACACCGGAGACGCGGGAGAAACAGTGAAGTTAGACACGGGACACCGGAGACGCGGGAGAAACACTGAAGTTAGAAACGGGACACCGGAGACGCGGGAGAAACAGTGAAGTTTGACACGGGACACCGGAGACGCGGGAGAAACAGAGAAGTTAGACACGGGACACCGGAGACGCGGGAGAAACGGAGAAGTTAGACACGGGACACCGAAGACGCGGGAGAAACAGTGCAGTCAGACACGGGACACGGGAGACACGGGAGAAACAGTGAAGTTAGACACGGGACACCGGAGACGCGGGAGAAACAGTGAAGTTAGACACGGGACACCGGAGACGCGGAAGAAACAGTGAAGTCACACACGGGACACCGGAGACGCGGGAGAAACAGTGAAGTTAGACACGGGACACCGGAGACCCGGGAGAACAGTGAAGTTAGACACGGGACACCGGAGACGCGTTAGAAACGGTGAAGTTAGACACGGGACACCGGAGGCGCGGGAGAAACAGTGAAGTTAGACACGGGACACCGGAGACGCCAAAGAAACAGTGAAGTTAGACACGGGACACCGGAGACGTGGGAGAAACCGTGAAGTTAGACACGGGACACCGGAGACGCGGAGAAACAGTGAAGTTAGACACGGGACACGACAGACACGGGAGAAACAGTGATGTTAGACACGGGACACCGGAGACGCGGGAGAAACAGTGAAGTTAGACACGGGACACCGGAGACGCGGGAGAAACAGAGGAGTTAGACACGGGACACCGGAGACGCGTTAGAAACAGTGAAGTTAAGCACGGGACATCGGAGACGCGGAGAAACAGTGAAGTTAGACACGGGACACGACAGACACGGGAGAAACAGTGAAGTTAGACACGGGACACCGGAGACGCAGGAGAAACAGTGAAGTTAGACACGGTACACCGGAGACGCGGGAGAAACAGAGAAGTTAGACACGGGACACCGGAGACGCGGGAGAAACAGAGAAGTTAGACACGGGACACCGAAGACGCGGGAGAAACAGTGCAGTCAGACACGGGACACGGGAGACATGAGAGAAACAGTGAAGTTAGACGCGGGGCACCGGAGACGCGGGAAAAACAGAGAACTTAGACACGGGACACGACAGACACGGGAGAAACAGTGAAGTTAGACACGGGACACCGGAGACGCGGGAGAAACAGTGAAGTTAGACACGCGACACCGGAGACGCGGGAGAAACAGTGAAGTTAGACACGGGACACCGGAGACGCGGGAGAAACAGTGAAGTTAGACACGGGACACCGGAGACGCGGGAGAAACAGTGAAGTTAGACACGGGACACCGGAGACGCGGGAGAAACAGTGAAGTTAGACACGGGACACCGGAGACGCGGGAGAAACAGTGAAGTTAGACAAGGGACACCGGAGACGCGGAAGAAACAGTGAAGTCAGACACGGGACACCGGAGACGCGGGAGAAACAGTGAAGTTAGACAAGGGACACCGGAGACGCGGGAGAAACAGAGAAGTTAGACACGGGACACCGAAGACTCGGGAGAAACAGTGCAGTCAGACACGGGACACGGGAGACACGGGAGAAACAGTGAAGTTAGACACGGGACACCGGAGACGCGGGAGAAACAGTGAAGTTAGACACGGGACACCGGAGACGCGGAAGAAACAGTGAAGTCAGACACGGGACACCGGAGACGCGGGAGAAACAGTGAAGTTAGACACGGGACACCGGAGACGCGTTAGAAACAGTGAAGTTAGACACGGGACACGACAGACACGGGAGAAACAGTGAAGTTAGACAAGGGACACCGGAGACGCGGGAGAAACAGAGAAGTTAGACACGGGACACCGGAGACGCGGGAGAAACAGAGAAGTTAGACACCGGACACCGAAGACGCGGGAGAAACCGTGAAATTAGACACGGGACACCGGAAACCCGGGAGAAACAGAGAAGTTAGACACGGGACACCGGAGACGCGGGAGAAACAGTGAAGTCAGACACGGGACACCGGAAACCCGGGAGAAACAGTAAAGTTAGACACGGGACACCGGAGACGCGGGAGAAACAGTGAAGTCAGACACGGGACACCGGAGACGCGGGAGAAACAGTGAAGTTAGACACGGGACACCGGAGACGCGGGAGAAACAGTGAAGTTAGACACGGGACACCGGAGACGCGGAAGAAACAGTGAAGTCAGACACGGGACACAGGAGACGCGTTAGAAACAGAGAAGTTAGACACGGGACACCGGAGACGCGGGAGAAACCTTGAAATTAGACACGGGACACCGGAAACCCGGGAAAAACAGTGACGTTAGACATGGGACACCGGAGACGCGGGAGAAACAATGAAGTTAGACACGGGACACCGGAGACCCGGGAGAAACAGAGAAGTTAGACACGGGACACCGGAGACCCGGGAGAAACAGAGAAGTTAGACACGGGACACCGGAGACGCGGGAGAAACAGTGAAGTTAGACACGGGACCCCGGAGACCCGGGAGAAACAGTGAAGTTAGACACGGGAGACCGGAGACCCGGGAAAAACAGAGAAGTTAGACACGGGACACCGGAGACCCGGGAGAAACAGAGAAGTTAGACATGGGACACCGGAGACCCGGGAGAAACAGAGTAGTTAAACACGGGACACCGGAGACGCGGGAGAAACAGAGAAGTTAGCCACGGGAGACCGGAGACGCGGGAGAAACAGAGAAGTTAGACACGGGACACCGGAGACGCGGGAGAAACAGAGAAGTTAGACACGGGACACCGAAGACGCGGGAGACACAGTGAAGTTAGACACGAGACACCGAAGACGCGGGAGAAACAGTGAAGTTAGACACGGGACACCGAAGACGCGGGAGAAACAGTGAAGTTAGACACGAGACACCGGAGACGCGGGGGAAACAGTAAAGTTAGACACGGGACACCGGAGACGCGGGAGAAACAGTGAAGTCAGACACGTTACACCGGAGACGCGGGAGAAACAGAGAAGTTAGACACGGGACACCGGAGACGCGGGAGAAACAGAGAAGTTAGACACGGGACACCGGAGGCCCGGGAGAAACAGAGAAGTTAGACACGGGACACCGGAGACCCGGGAGAAACAGAGAAGTTAGACACGGGACACCGGAGACGCGGGAGAAACAGAGAAGTTAGACACGGGACACCGGAGACGCGGGAGAAACAGTGAAGTTAGACACGGGACACGGGAGACACGGGAAAAACAGTGAAGTTAGACGCGGGACACCGGAGACGCGGGAGAAACAGTGGAGTTAGACACGGGACACCGGAGACGCGGAAGAAACAGTGAAGTCAGACACGGGACACCGGAGACGCGTTAGAAACAGTGAAGTTAGACACGGGACACCGGAGACGCGGGAGAAACCATGAAATTATACACGGAACACCGGAAACCCGGGAGAAACAGTGAAGTTAGACACGGGACACCGGAGACGCGGGAGAAACAGTGAAGTCAGACACGGGACACCGGAAACCCGGGAGAAACAGTAAAGTTAGACACAGGACACCGGAGACGCGGGAGAAACAGTGAAGTTAGACACGGGACACCGGAGACGCGGGAGAAACAGAGAAGTTAGACACGGGACACCGGAGACGCGGGAGAAACAGTAAAGTTAGACACGGGACACCGGAGACGCGGGAGAAACAGTGAAGTCAGACACGGGACACCGGAGACGCGGGAGAAACAGTGAAGTTAGACACGGGACACCGGAGACGCGGGAGAAACAGAGAACTTAGACACGGGACACGACAGACACGGGAGAAACAGTGAAGTTAGACACGGGACACCGGAGACGCGGGAGAAACAGTGAAGTTAGACACGCGACACCGGAGACGCGGGAGAAACAGTGAAGTTAGACACGCGACACCGGAGACGCGGGAGAAACAGTGAAGTTAGACACGGGACACCGGAGACGCGGGAGAAACAGTGAAGTTAGACACGGAACACCGGAGACGCGGGAGAAACAGTGAAGTTAGACACGGGACACCGGAGACGCGGGAGAAACACTGAAGTTAGAAACGGGACACCGGAGACGCGGGAGAAACAGTGAAGTTTGACACGGGACACCGGAGACGCGGGAGAAACAGAGAAGTTAGACACGGGACACCGGAGACGCGGGAGAAACGGAGAAGTTAGACACGGGACACCGAAGACGCGGGAGAAACAGTGCAGTCAGACACGGGACACGGGAGACACGGGAGAAACAGTGAAGTTAGACACGGGACACCGGAGACGCGGGAGAAACAGTGAAGTTAGACACGGGACACCGGAGACGCGGAAGAAACAGTGAAGTCACACACGGGACACCGGAGACGCGGGAGAAACAGTGAAGTTAGACACGGGACACCGGAGACCCGGGAGAACAGTGAAGTTAGACACGGGACACCGGAGACGCGTTAGAAACGGTGAAGTTAGACACGGGACACCGGAGGCGCGGGAGAAACAGTGAAGTTAGACACGGGACACCGGAGACGCCAAAGAAACAGTGAAGTTAGACACGGGACACCGGAGACGTGGGAGAAACCGTGAAGTTAGACACGGGACACCGGAGACGCGGAGAAACAGTGAAGTTAGACACGGGACACGACAGACACGGGAGAAACAGTGATGTTAGACACGGGACACCGGAGACGCGGGAGAAACAGTGAAGTTAGACACGGGACACCGGAGACGCGGGAGAAACAGAGGAGTTAGACACGGGACACCGGAGACGCGTTAGAAACAGTGAAGTTAAGCACGGGACATCGGAGACGCGGAGAAACAGTGAAGTTAGACACGGGACACGACAGACACGGGAGAAACAGTGAAGTTAGACACGGGACACCGGAGACGCAGGAGAAACAGTGAAGTTAGACACGGTACACCGGAGACGCGGGAGAAACAGAGAAGTTAGACACGGGACACCGGAGACGCGGGAGAAACAGAGAAGTTAGACACGGGACACCGAAGACGCGGGAGAAACAGTGCAGTCAGACACGGGACACGGGAGACATGAGAGAAACAGTGAAGTTAGACGCGGGGCACCGGAGACGCGGGAAAAACAGAGAACTTAGACACGGGACACGACAGACACGGGAGAAACAGTGAAGTTAGACACGGGACACCGGAGACGCGGGAGAAACAGTGAAGTTAGACACGCGACACCGGAGACGCGGGAGAAACAGTGAAGTTAGACACGGGACACCGGAGACGCGGGAGAAACAGTGAAGTTAGACACGGGACACCGGAGACGCGGGAGAAACAGTGAAGTTAGACACGGGACACCGGAGACGCGGGAGAAACAGTGAAGTTAGACACGGGACACCGGAGACGCGGGAGAAACAGTGAAGTTAGACAAGGGACACCGGAGACGCGGAAGAAACAGTGAAGTCAGACACGGGACACCGGAGACGCGGGAGAAACAGTGAAGTTAGACAAGGGACACCGGAGACGCGGGAGAAACAGAGAAGTTAGACACGGGACACCGAAGACTCGGGAGAAACAGTGCAGTCAGACACGGGACACGGGAGACACGGGAGAAACAGTGAAGTTAGACACGGGACACCGGAGACGCGGGAGAAACAGTGAAGTTAGACACGGGACACCGGAGACGCGGAAGAAACAGTGAAGTCAGACACGGGACACCGGAGACGCGGGAGAAACAGTGAAGTTAGACACGGGACACCGGAGACGCGTTAGAAACAGTGAAGTTAGACACGGGACACGACAGACACGGGAGAAACAGTGAAGTTAGACAAGGGACACCGGAGACGCGGGAGAAACAGAGAAGTTAGACACGGGACACCGGAGACGCGGGAGAAACAGAGAAGTTAGACACCGGACACCGAAGACGCGGGAGAAACCGTGAAATTAGACACGGGACACCGGAAACCCGGGAGAAACAGAGAAGTTAGACACGGGACACCGGAGACGCGGGAGAAACAGTGAAGTCAGACACGGGACACCGGAAACCCGGGAGAAACAGTAAAGTTAGACACGGGACACCGGAGACGCGGGAGAAACAGTGAAGTCAGACACGGGACACCGGAGACGCGGGAGAAACAGTGAAGTTAGACACGGGACACCGGAGACGCGGGAGAAACAGTGAAGTTAGACACGGGACACCGGAGACGCGGAAGAAACAGTGAAGTCAGACACGGGACACAGGAGACGCGTTAGAAACAGAGAAGTTAGACACGGGACACCGGAGACGCGGGAGAAACCTTGAAATTAGACACGGGACACCGGAAACCCGGGAAAAACAGTGACGTTAGACATGGGACACCGGAGACGCGGGAGAAACAATGAAGTTAGACACGGGACACCGGAGACCCGGGAGAAGCAGAGAAGTTAGACACGGGACACCGGAGACGCGGGAGAAACAGTGAAGTTAGACACGGGACACCGGAGACCCGGGAGAAACAGTGAAGTTAGACACGGGACACCGGAGACCCGGGAAAAACAGAGAAGTTAGACACGGGACACCGGAGACCCGGGAGAAACAGAGAAGTTAGACACGGGACACCGGAGACGCGGGAGAAACAGAGAAGTTAGCCACGGGAGACCGGAGACGCGGGAAAAACAGAGAAGTTAGACACGGGACACCGGAGACGTGGGAGAAACCGTGAAGTTAGACACGGGACACCGGAGACGCGGAGAAACAGTGAAGTTAGACACGGGACACGACAGACACGGGAGAAACAGTGATGTTAGACACGGGACACCGGAGACGCGGGAGAAACAGTGAAGTTAGACACGGGACACCGGAGACGCGGGAGAAACAGAGGAGTTAGACACGGGACACCGGAGACGCGTTAGAAACAGTGAAGTTAAGCACGGGACATCGGAGACGCGGAGAAACAGTGAAGTTAGACACGGGACACGACAGACACGGGAGAAACAGTGAAGTTAGACACGGGACACCGGAGACGCAGGAGAAACAGTGAAGTTAGACACGGTACACCGGAGACGCGGGAGAAACAGAGAAGTTAGACACGGGACACCGGAGACGCGGGAGAAACAGAGAAGTTAGACACGGGACACCGAAGACGCGGGAGAAACAGTGCAGTCAGACACGGGACACGGGAGACATGAGAGAAACAGTGAAGTTAGACGCGGGGCACCGGAGACGCGGGAAAAACAGAGAACTTAGACACGGGACACGACAGACACGGGAGAAACAGTGAAGTTAGACACGGGACACCGGAGACGCGGGAGAAACAGTGAAGTTAGACACGCGACACCGGAGACGCGGGAGAAACAGTGAAGTTAGACACGGGACACCGGAGACGCGGGAGAAACAGTGAAGTTAGACACGGGACACCGGAGACGCGGGAGAAACAGTGAAGTTAGACACGGGACACCGGAGACGCGGGAGAAACAGTGAAGTTAGACACGGGACACCGGAGACGCGGGAGAAACAGTGAAGTTAGACAAGGGACACCGGAGACGCGGAAGAAACAGTGAAGTCAGACACGGGACACCGGAGACGCGGGAGAAACAGTGAAGTTAGACAAGGGACACCGGAGACGCGGGAGAAACAGAGAAGTTAGACACGGGACACCGAAGACTCGGGAGAAACAGTGCAGTCAGACACGGGACACGGGAGACACGGGAGAAACAGTGAAGTTAGACACGGGACACCGGAGACGCGGGAGAAACAGTGAAGTTAGACACGGGACACCGGAGACGCGGAAGAAACAGTGAAGTCAGACACGGGACACCGGAGACGCGGGAGAAACAGTGAAGTTAGACACGGGACACCGGAGACGCGTTAGAAACAGTGAAGTTAGACACGGGACACGACAGACACGGGAGAAACAGTGAAGTTAGACAAGGGACACCGGAGACGCGGGAGAAACAGAGAAGTTAGACACGGGACACCGGAGACGCGGGAGAAACAGAGAAGTTAGACACCGGACACCGAAGACGCGGGAGAAACCGTGAAATTAGACACGGGACACCGGAAACCCGGGAGAAACAGAGAAGTTAGACACGGGACACCGGAGACGCGGGAGAAACAGTGAAGTCAGACACGGGACACCGGAAACCCGGGAGAAACAGTAAAGTTAGACACGGGACACCGGAGACGCGGGAGAAACAGTGAAGTCAGACACGGGACACCGGAGACGCGGGAGAAACAGTGAAGTTAGACACGGGACACCGGAGACGCGGGAGAAACAGTGAAGTTAGACACGGGACACCGGAGACGCGGAAGAAACAGTGAAGTCAGACACGGGACACAGGAGACGCGTTAGAAACAGAGAAGTTAGACACGGGACACCGGAGACGCGGGAGAAACCTTGAAATTAGACACGGGACACCGGAAACCCGGGAAAAACAGTGACGTTAGACATGGGACACCGGAGACGCGGGAGAAACAATGAAGTTAGACACGGGACACCGGAGACCCGGGAGAAGCAGAGAAGTTAGACACGGGACACCGGAGACGCGGGAGAAACAGTGAAGTTAGACACGGGACACCGGAGACCCGGGAGAAACAGTGAAGTTAGACACGGGACACCGGAGACCCGGGAAAAACAGAGAAGTTAGACACGGGACACCGGAGACCCGGGAGAAACAGAGAAGTTAGACACGGGACACCGGAGACGCGGGAGAAACAGAGAAGTTAGCCACGGGAGACCGGAGACGCGGGAAAAACAGAGAAGTTAGACACGGGACACCGGAGACGCGGGAGAAACAGAGAAGTTAGACACGGGACACCGGAGACGCGGGAGAAACAGAGAAGTTAGACACGGGACACCGAAGACGCGGGAGACACAGTGAAGTTAGACACGAGACACCGAAGACGCGGGAGAAACAGTGAAGTTAGACACGGGACACCGAAGACGCGGGAGAAACAGTGAAGTTAGACACGAGACACCGGAGACGCGGGGGAAACAGTAAAGGTAGACACGGGACACCGGAGACGCGGGAGAAACAGTGAAGTCAGACACGTTACACCGGAGACGCGGGAGAAACAGAGAAGTTAGACACGGGACACCGGAGACGCGGGAGAAACAGAGAAGTTAGACACGGGACACCGGAGGCCCGGGAGAAACAGAGAAGTTAGACACGGGACACCGGAGACCCGGGAGAAACAGAGAAGTTAGACACGGGACACCGGAGACGCGGGAGAAACAGAGAAGTTAGACACGGGACACCGGAGACGCGGGAGAAACAGTGAAGTTAGACACGGGACACGGGAGACACGGGAAAAACAGTGAAGTTAGACGCGGGACACCGGAGACGCGGGAGAAACAGAGAAGTTAGACACGGGACACCGGAGACGCGGGAGAAACAGTGAAGTTTGACACGGGACACCGGAGACGCGGGAGAAACAGTGAAGTTTGACACGGGACACCGGAGACGCGGGAGAAACAGAGAAGTTAGACACGGGACACCGGAGACGCGGGAGAAACAGTGGAGTTAGACACGGGACACCGGAGACGCGGAAGAAACAGTGAAGTCAGACACGGGACACCGGAGACGCGGGAGAAACATAGAAGTTAGACACGGGACACCGGAGACGCGGGAGAAACAGTGGAGTTAGACACGGGACACCGGAGACGCGGAAGAAACAGTGAAGTCAGACACGGGACACCGGAGACGCGTTAGAAACAGTAAAGTTAGACACGGGACACCGGAGACGCGGGAGAAACCGTGAAATTATACACGGAACACCGGAAACCCGGGAGAAACAGTGAAGTTAGACACGGGACACCGGAGACGCGGGAGAAACAGTGAAGTCAGACACGGGACACCGGAAACCCGGGAGAAACAGTAAAGTTAGACACGGGACACCGGAGACGCGTTAGAAACAGAGAAGTTAGACACGGGACACCGGAGACGCGGGAGAAACCTTGAAATTAGACACGGGACACCGGAAACCCGGGAAAAACAGTGACGTTAGACATGGGACACCGGAGACGCGGGAGAAACAGTGAAGTTAGACACGTGACACCGGAGACGCGGGAGAAACAGTGAAGTTAGACACGGGACACCGGCGACGCGGGAGAAACAGTGAAGTTAGACACGCGACACCGGGGACGCGGGAGAAACAGTGAAGTTAGACACGCGACACCGGAGACGCGGGAGAAACAGTGAAGTTAGACACGGGACACCGGAGACGCGGGAGAAACAGTGAAGTTAGACACGGGACACCGGAGACGCGGGAGAAACAGTGAAGTTAGACACGGGACACCGGAGACGCGGGAGAAACACTGAAGTTAGACACGGGACACCGGAGACGCGGGAGAAACAGTGAAGTTTGACACGGGACACCGGAGACGCGGGAGAAACAGAGAAGTTAGACACGGGACACCGGAGACGCGGGAGAAACGGAGAAGTTAGACACGGGACACCGAAGACGCGGGAGAAACAGTGCAGTCAGACACGGGACACGGGAGACACGGGAGAAACAGTGAAGTTAGACACGGGACACCGGAGACGCGGGAGAAACAGTGAAGTTAGACACGGGACACCGGAGACGCGGAAGAAACAGTGAAGTCACACACGGGACACCGGAGACGCGGGAGAAACAGTGAAGTTAGACACGGGACACCGGAGACCCGGGAGAACAGTGAAGTTAGACACGGGACACCGGAGACGCGTTAGAAACGGTGAAGTTAGACACGGGACACCGGAGGCGCGGGAGAAACAGTGAAGTTAGACACGGGACACCGGAGACGCCAAAGAAACAGTGAAGTTAGACACGGGACACCGGAGACGCGGGAGAAACAGTGAAGTTAGACACGGGACACCGGAGACGCGGGAGAAACAGTGGAGTTAGACACGGGACTCCGGAGACGCGGGAGAAACCGTGAAGTTAGACACGGGACACCGGAGACGCGGAGAAACAGTGAAGTTAGACACGGGACACGACAGACACGGGACACCGGAGACGCGGAGAAACAGTGAAGTTAGACACGGGACACGACAGACACGGGAGAAACAGTGATGTTAGACACGGGACACCGGAGACGCGGGAGAAACAGTGAAGTTAGACACGGGACACCGGAGACGCGGGAGAAACAGAGGAGTTAGACACGGGACACCGGAGACGCGTTAGAAACAGTGAAGTTAAGCACGGGACATCGGAGACGCGGAGAAACAGTGAAGTTAGACACGGGACACGACAGACACGGGAGAAACAGTGAAGTTAGACACGGGACACCGGAGACGCAGGAGAAACAATGAAGTTAGACCCGGTACACCGGAGACGCGGGAGAAACAGAGAAGTTAGACACGGGACACCGGAGACGCGGGAGAAACAGAGAAGTTAGACACGGGACACCGAAGACGCGGGAGAAACAGTGCAGTCAGACACGGGACACGGGAGACATGAGAGAAACAGTGAAGTTAGACGCGGGGCACCGGAGACGCGGGAAAAACAGAGAACTTAGACACGGGACACGACAGACACGGGAGAAACAGTGAAGTTAGACACGGGACACCGGAGACGCGGGAGAAACAGTGAAGTTAGACACGCGACACCGGAGACGCGGGAGAAACAGTGAAGTTAGACACGGGACACCGGAGACGCGGGAGAAACAGTGAAGTTAGACACGGGACACCGGAGACGCGGGAGAAACAGTGAAGTTAGACACGGGACACCGGAGACGCGGGAGAAACAGTGAAGTTAGACACGGGACACCGGAGACGCGGGAGAAACAGTGAAGTTAGACAAGGGACACCGGAGACGCGGAAGAAACAGTGAAGTCAGACACGGGACACCGGAGACGCGGGAGAAACAGTGAAGTTAGACAAGGGACACCGGAGACGCGGGAGAAACAGAGAAGTTAGACACGGGACACCGAAGACTCGGGAGAAACAGTGCAGTCAGATACGGGACACGGGAGACACGGGAGAAACAGTGAAGTTAGACACGGGACACCGGAGACGCGGGAGAAACAGTGAAGTTAGACACGGGACACCGGAGACGCGGAAGAAACAGTGAAGTCAGACACGGGACACCGGAGACGCGGGAGAAACAGTGAAGTTAGACACGGGACACCGGAGACGCGTTAGAAACAGTGAAGTTAGACACGGGACACGACAGACACGGGAGAAACAGTGAAGTTAGACAAGGGACACCGGAGACGCGGGAGAAACAGAGAAGTTAGACACGGGACACCGGAGACGCGGGAGAAACAGAGAAGTTAGACACCGGACACCGAAGACGCGGGAGAAACCGTGAAATTAGACACGGGACACCGGAAACCCGGGAGAAACAGAGAAGTTAGACACGGGACACCGGAGACGCGGGAGAAACAGTGAAGTCAGACACGGGACACCGGAAACCCGGGAGAAACAGTAAAGTTAGACACGGGACACCGGAGACGCGGGAGAAACAGTGAAGTCAGACACGGGACACCGGAGACGCGGGAGAAACAGTGAAGTTAGACACGGGACCCCGGAGACGCGGGAGAAACAGTGAAGTTAGACACGGGACACCGGAGACGCGGAAGAAACAGTGAAGTCAGACACGGGACACCGGAGACGCGTTAGAAACAGAGAAGTTAGACACGGGACACCGGAGACGCGGGAGAAACCTTGAAATTAGACACGGGACACCGGAAACCCGGGAAAAACAGTGACGTTAGACATGGGACACCGGAGACGCGGGAGAAACAATGAAGTTAGACACGGGACACCGGAGACCCGGGAGAAACAGAGAAGTTAGAAACGGGACACCGGAGACCCGGGAGAAACAGAGAAGTTAGACACGGGACACCGGAGACGCGGGAGAAACAGTGAAGTTAGACACGGGACACCGGAGACCCGGGAGAAACAGTGAAGTTAGACACGGGACACCGGAGACCCGGGAAAAACAGAGAAGTTAGACACGGGACACCGGAGACCCGGGAGAAACAGAGAAGTTAGACACGGGACACCGGAGACGCGGGAGAAACAGAGAAGTTAGACACGGGACACCGAAGACGCGGGAGACACAGTGAAGTTAGACAGGAGACACCGAAGACGCGGGAGAAACAGTGAAGTTAGACACGGGACACCGAAGACGCGGGAGAAACAGTGAAGTTAGACACGAGACACCGGAGACGCGGGGGAAACAGTAAAGTTAGACACGGGACACCGGAGACGCGGGAGAAACAGTGAAGTCAGACACGTTACACCAGAGACGCGGGAGAAACAGAGAAGTTAGACACGGGACACCGGAGACGCGGGAGAAACAGAGAAGTTAGACACGGGACACCGGAGGCCCGGGAGAAACAGAGAAGTTAGACACGGGACACCGGAGACCCGGGAGAAACAGAGAAGTTAGACACGGGACACCGGAGACGCGGGAGAAACAGAGAAGTTAGACACGGGACACCGGAGACGCGGGAGAAACAGTGAAGTTAGACACGGGACACGGGAGACACGGGAAAAACAGTGAAGTTAGACGCGGGACACCGGAGACGCGGGAGAAACAGTGAAGTTAGACACGGGACACCGGAGACGCGGGAGAAACAGTGAAGTTTGACACGGGACACCGGAGACGCGGGAGAAACAGTGAAGTTTGACACGGGACACCGGAGACGCGGGAGAAACAGAGAAGTTAGACACGGGACACCGGAGACGCGGGAGAAACAGTGGAGTTAGACACGGGACACCGGAGACGCGGAAGAAACAGTGAAGTCAGACACGGGACACCGGAGACGCGGGAGAAACATAGAAGTTAGACACGGGACACCGGAGACGCGGGAGAAACAGTGGAGTTAGACACGGGACACCGGAGACGCGGAAGAAACAGTGAAGTCAGACACGGGACACCGGAGACGCGTTAGAAACAGTGAAGTTAGACACGGGACACCGGAGACGCGGGAGAAACCGTGAAATTATACACGGAACACCGGAAACCCGGGAGAAACAGTGAAGTTAGACACGGGACACCGGAGACGCGGGAGAAACAGTGAAGTCAGACACGGGACACCGGAAACCCGGGAGAAACAGTAAAGTTAGACACGGGACACCGGAGACGCGTTAGAAACAGAGAAGTTAGACACGGGACACCGGAGACGCGGGAGAAACCTTGAAATTAGACACGGGACACCGGAAACCCGGGAAAAACAGTGACGTTAGACATGGGACACCGGAGACGCGGGAGAAACAATGAAGTTAGACACGGGACACCGGAGACCCGGGAGAAACAGAGAAGTTAGACACGGGACACCGGAGACCCGGGAGAAACAGAGAAGTTAGACACGGGACACCGGAGACGCGGGAGAAACAGTGAAGTTAGACACGGGACACCGGAGACCCGGGAGAAACAGTGAAGTTAGACACGGGAGACCGGAGACCCGGGAAAAACAGAGAAGTTAGACACGGGACACCGGAGACCCGGGAGAAACAGAGAAGTTAGACATGGGACACCGGAGACCCGGGAGAAACAGAGTAGTTAAACACGGGACACCGGAGACGCGGGAGAAACAGAGAAGTTAGCCACGGGAGACCGGAGACGCGGGAGAAACAGAGAAGTTAGACACGGGACACCGGAGACGCGGGAGAAACAGAGAAGTTAGACACGGGACACCGAAGACGCGGGAGACACAGTGAAGTTAGACACGAGACACCGAAGACGCGGGAGAAACAGTGAAGTTAGACACGGGACACCGAAGACGCGGGAGAAACAGTGAAGTTAGACACGAGACACCGGAGACGCGGGGGAAACAGTAAAGTTAGACACGGGACACCGGAGACGCGGGAGAAACAGTGAAGTCAGACACGTTACACCGGAGACGCGGGAGAAACAGAGAAGTTAGACACGGGACACCGGAGACGCGGGAGAAACAGAGAAGTTAGACACGGGACACCGGAGGCCCGGGAGAAACAGAGAAGTTAGACACGGGACACCGGAGACCCGGGAGAAACAGAGAAGTTAGACACGGGACACCGGAGACGCGGGAGAAACAGAGAAGTTAGACACGGGACACCGGAGACGCGGGAGAAACAGTGAAGTTAGACACGGGACACGGGAGACACGGGAAAAACAGTGAAGTTAGACGCGGGACACCGGAGACGCGGGAGAAACAAAGAAGTTAGACACGGGACACCGGAGACGCGGGAGAAACAGTGAAGTTTGACACGGGACACCGGAGACGCGGGAGAAACAGTGAAGTTTGACACGGGACACCGGAGACGCGGGAGAAACAGAGAAGTTAGACACGGGACACCGGAGACGCGGGAGAAACAGTGGAGTTAGACACGGGACACCGGAGACGCGGAAGAAACAGTGAAGTCAGACACGGGACACCGGAGACGCGGGAGAAACATAGAAGTTAGACACGGGACACCGGAGACGCGGGAGAAACAGTGGAGTTAGACACGGGACACCAGAGACGCGGAAGAAACAGTGAAGTCAGACACGGGACACCGGAGACGCGTTAGAAACAGTGAAGTTAGACACGGGACACCGGAGACGCGGGAGAAACCGTGAAATTATACACGGAACACCGGAAACCCGGGAGAAACAGTGAAGTTAGACACGGGACACCGGAGACGCGGGAGAAACAGTGAAGTCAGACACGGGACACCGGAAACCCGGGAGAAACAGTAAAGTTAGACACGGGACACCGGAGACGCGGGAGAAACAGAGAAGTTAGACACGGGACACCGGAGACGCGGGAGAAACAGAGAAGTTAGACACGGGACACCGAAGACGCGGGAGAAACCGTGAAATTAGACACGGGACACCGGAAACCCGGGAGAAACAGAGAAGTTAGACACGGGACACCGGAGACGCGGGAGAAACAGTGAAGGCAGACACGGGACACCGGAAACCCGGGAGAAACAGTAAAGTTAGACACGGGACACCGGAGACGCGGGAGAAACAGTGAAGTCAGACACGGGACACCGGAGACGCGGGAGAAACAGTGAAGTTAGACACGGGACACCGGAGACGCGGGAGAAACAGTGAAGTTAGACACGGGACACCGGAGACGCGGAAGAAACAGTGAAGTCAGACACGGGACACCGGAGACGCGTTAGAAACAGAGAAGTCAGACACGGGACACCGGAGACGCGGGAGAAACCTTGAAATTAGACACGGGACACCGGAAACCCGGGAAAAACAGTGACGTTAGACATGGGACACCGGAGACGCGGGAGAAACAATGAAGTTAGACACGGGAAACCGGAGACCCGGGAGAAACAGAGAAGTTAGACACGGGACACCGGAGACCCGGGAGAAACAGAGAAGTTAGACACGGGACACCGGAGACGCGGGAGAAACAGTGAAGTTAGACACGGGACACCGGAGACCCGGGAGAAACAGTGAAGTTAGACACGGGACACCGGAGACCCGGGAAAAACAGAGAAGTTAGACACGGGACACCGGAGACCCGGGAGAAACAGAGAAGTTAGACATGGGACACCGGAGACCCGGGAGAAACAGAGAAGTTAGACACGGGACACCGGAGACGCGGGAGAAACAGAGAAGTTAGCCAGGGGAGACCGGAGACGCGGGAGAAACAGAGAAGTTAGACACGGGACACCGGAGACGCGGGAGAAACAGAGAAGTTAGACACGGGACACCGGAGACGCGGGAGAAACAGAGAAGTTAGACACGGGACACCGAAGACGCGGGAGACACAGTGAAGTTAGACACGAGACACCGAAGACGCGGGAGAAACAGTGAAGTTAGACACGGGACACCGAAGACGCGGGAGAAACAGTGAAGTTAGACACGAGACACCGGAGACGCGGGGGAAACAGTAAAGTTAGACACGGGACACCGGAGACCCGGGAGAAACAGAGAAGTTAGACACGGGACACCGGAGACGCGGGAGAAACAGAGAAGTTAGACACGGGACACCGGAGACGCGGGAGAAACAGTGAAGTTAGACACGGGACACGGGAGACACGGGAAAAACAGTGAAGTTAGACGCGGGACACCGGAGACGCGGGAGAAACAGAGAAGTTAGACACGGGACACCGGAGACGCGGGAGAAACAGTGAAGTTTGACACGGGACACCGGAGACGCGGGAGAAACAGTGAAGTTTGACACGGGACACCGGAGACGCGGGAGAAACAGAGAAGTTAGACACGGGACACCGGAGACGCGGGAGAAACAGTGGAGTTAGACACGGGACACCGGAGACGCGGAAGAAACAGTGAAGTCAGACACGGGACACCGGAGACGCGGGAGAAACATAGAAGTTAGACACGGGACACCGGAGACGCGGGAGAAACAGTGGAGTTAGACACGGGACACCGGAGACGCGGAAGAAACAGTGAAGTCAGACACGGGACACCGGAGACGCGTTAGAAACAGTGAAGTTAGACACGGGACACCGGAGACGCGGGAGAAACCGTGAAATTATACACGGAACACCGGAAACCCGGGAGAAACAGTGAAGTTAGACACGGGACACCGGAGACGCGGGAGAAACAGTGAAGTCAGACACGGGACACCGGAAACCCGGGAGAAACAGTAAAGTTAGACACGGGACACCGGAGACGCGGGAGAAACAGAGAAGTTAGACACGGGACACCGGAGACGCGGGAGAAACAGAGAAGTTAGACACGGGACACCGAAGACGCGGGAGAAACCGTGAAATTAGACACGGGACACCGGAAACCCGGGAGAAACAGAGAAGTTAGACACGGGACACCGGAGACGCGGGAGAAACAGTGAAGTCAGACACGGGACACCGGAAACCCGGGAGAAACAGTAAAGTTAGACACGGGACACCGGAGACGCGGGAGAAACAGTGAAGTCAGACACGGGACACCGGAGACGCGGGAGAAACAGTGAAGTTAGACACGGGACACCGGAGACGCGGGAGAAACAGTGAAGTTAGACACGGGACACCGGAGACGCGGAAGAAACAGTGAAGTCAGACACGGGACACCGGAGACGCGTTAGAAACAGAGAAGTCAGACACGGGACACCGGAGACGCGGGAGAAACCTTGAAATTAGACACGGGACACCGGAAACCCGGGAAAAACAGTGACGTTAGACATGGGACACCGGAGACGCGGGAGAAACAATGAAGTTAGACACGGGAAACCGGAGACCCGGGAGAAACAGAGAAGTTAGACACGGGACACCGGAGACCCGGGAGAAACAGAGAAGTTAGACACGGGACACCGGAGACGCGGGAGAAACAGTGAAGTTAGACACGGGACACCGGAGACCCGGGAGAAACAGTGAAGTTAGACACGGGACACCGGAGACCCGGGAAAAACAGAGAAGTTAGACACGGGACACCGGAGACCCGGGAGAAACAGAGAAGTTAGACATGGGACACCGGAGACCCGGGAGAAACAGAGAAGTTAGACACGGGACACCGGAGACGCGGGAGAAACAGAGAAGTTAGCCAGGGGAGACCGGAGACGCGGGAGAAACAGAGAAGTTAGACACGGGACACCGGAGACGCGGGAGAAACAGAGAAGTTAGACACGGGACACCGGAGACGCGGGAGAAACAGAGAAGTTAGACACGGGACACCGAAGACGCGGGAGACACAGTGAAGTTAGACACGAGACACCGAAGACGCGGGAGAAACAGTGAAGTTAGACACGGGACACCGAAGACGCGGGAGAAACAGTGAAGTTAGACACGAGACACCGGAGACGCGGGGGAAACAGTAAAGTTAGACACGGGACACCGGAGACCCGGGAGAAACAGAGAAGTTAGACACGGGACACCGGAGACGCGGGAGAAACAGAGAAGTTAGACACGGGACACCGGAGACGCGGGAGAAACAGTGAAGTTAGACACGGGACACGGGAGACACGGGAAAAACAGTGAAGTTAGACGCGGGACACCGGAGACGCGGGAGAAACAGAGAAGTTAGACACGGGACACCGGAGACGCGGGAGAAACAGTGAAGTTTGACACGGGACACCGGAGACGCGGGAGAAACAGTGAAGTCAGACACGGGACACCGGAGACGCGGGAGAAACATAGAAGTTAGACACGGGACACCGGAGACGCGGGAGAAACAGTGGAGTTAGACACAGGACACCGGAGACGCGGAAGAAACAGTGAAGTCAGACACGGGACACCGGAGACGCGTTAGAAACAGTGAAGTTAGACACGGGACACCGGAGACGCGGGAGAAACCGTGAAATTATACACGGAACACCGGAAACCCGGGAGAAACAGTGAAGTTATACACGGGACACCGGAGACGCGGGAGAAACAGTGAAGTCAGACACGGGACACCGGAAACCCGGGAGAAACAGTAAAGTTAGACACGGGACACCGGAGACGCGGGAGAAACAGTGAAGTTAGACACGGGACACCGGAGACGCGGGAGAAACAGAGAAGTTAGACACGGGACACCGGAGACGCGGGAGAAACAGTAAAGTTAGACACGGGACACCGGAGACGCGGGAGAAACAGTGAAGTCAGACACGGGACACCGGAGACGCGGGAGAAACAGCGAAGTTAGACACGGGACACCGGAGACGCGGGAGAAACAGAGAACTTAGACACGGGACACGACAGACACGGGAGAAACAGTGAAGTTAGACACGGGACACCGGAGACGCGGGAGAAACAGTGAAGTTAGACACGGGACACCGGAGACGCGGAAGAAACAGTGAAGTCAGACACGGGACACCGGAGACGCGGGAGAAACATAGAAGTTAGACACGGGACACCGGAGACGCGGGAGAAACAGTGGAGTTAGACACAGGACACCGGAGACGCGGAAGAAACAGTGAAGTCAGACACGGGACACCGGAGACGCGTTAGAAACAGTGAAGTTAGACACGGGACACCGGAGACGCGGGAGAAACAGTGAAGTTAGACACGGGACACCGGAGACGCGGGAGAAACAGTGAAGTTAGACACGGGACACCGGAGACGCGGGAGAAACAGTGAAGTTAGACACGGGACACCGGAGACGCGGGAGAAACACTGAAGTTAGACACGGGACACTGGAGACGCGGGAGAAACAGTAAAGTTAGACACGGGACACCGGAGACGCGGGAGAAACAGTGAAGTCAGACACGGGACACCGGAGACGTGGGAGAAACAGTGAAGTCAGACACGGGACACCGGAGACGCGGGAGAAACAGTGAAGTTAGACACGGGACACCGGAGACGCGGGAGAAACCGTGAAATTATACACGGAACACTGGAACCCGGGAGAAACAGTGAAGTTCGACACGGGACACCGGAGACGCGGGAGAAACAGTGAAGTCAGACACGGGACACCGGAAACCCGGGAGAAACAGTAAAGTTAGACACGGGACACCGGAGACGCGGGAGAAACAGTGAAGTCAGACACGGGACACCGGAGACGCGGGAGAAACAGTGAAGTTAGACACGGGACACCGGAGACGCGGGAGAAACAGTGAAGTTAGACACGGGACACCGGAGACGCGAAAGAAACAGTGAAGTCAGACACGGGACACCGGAGACGCGGAAGAAACAGTGAAGTCAGACACGGGACACCGGAGACGCGTTAGAAACAGAGAAGTTAGACACGGGACACCGGAGACGCGGGAGAAACCTTGAAATTAGACACGGGACACCGGAAACCCGGGAAAAACAGTGACGTTAGACATGGGACACCGGAGACGCGGGAGAAACAATGAAGTTAGACACGGGAAACCGGAGACCCGGGAGAAACAGAGAAGTTAGACACGGGACACCGGAGACCCGGGAGAAACAGAGAAGTTAGACACGGGACACCGGAGACGCGGGAGAAACAGTGAAGTTAGACACGGGACACCGGAGACCCGGGAGAAACAGTGAAGTTAGACACGGGACACCGGAGACCCGGGAAAAACAGAGAAGTTAGACACGGGACACCGGAGACCCGGGAGAAACAGAGAAGTTAGACATGGGACACCGGAGACCCGGGAGAAACAGAGAAGTTAGACACGGGACACCGGAGACGCGGGAGAAACAGAGAAGTTAGCCAGGGGAGACCGGAGACGCGGGAGAAACAGAGAAGTTAGACACGGGACACCGGAGACGCGGGAGAAACAGAGAAGTTAGACACGGGACACCGGAGACGCGGGAGAAACAGAGAAGTTAGACACGGGACACCGAAGACGCGGGAGACACAGTGAAGTTAGACACGAGACACCGAAGACGCGGGAGAAACAGTGAAGTTAGACACGGGACACCGAAGACGCGGGAGAAACAGTGAAGTTAGACACGAGACACCGGAGACGCGGGGGAAACAGTAAAGTTAGACACGGGACACCGGAGACCCGGGAGAAACAGAGAAGTTAGACACGGGACACCGGAGACGCGGGAGAAACAGAGAAGTTAGACACGGGACACCGGAGACGCGGGAGAAACAGTGAAGTTAGACACGGGACACGGGAGACACGGGAAAAACAGTGAAGTTAGACGCGGGACACCGGAGACGCGGGAGAAACAGAGAAGTTAGACACGGGACACCGGAGACGCGGGAGAAACAGTGAAGTTTGACACGGGACACCGGAGACGCGGGAGAAACAGTGAAGTTTGACACGGGACACCGGAGACGCGGGAGAAACAGAGAAGTTAGGCTCGGGACACCGGAGACGCGGGAGAAACAGTGGAGTTAGACACGGGACACCGGAGACGCGGAAGAAACAGTGAAGTCAGACACGGGACACCGGAGACGCGGGAGAAACATAGAAGTTAGACACGGGACACCGGAGACGCGGGAGAAACAGTGGAGTTAGACACAGGACACCGGAGACGCGGAAGAAACAGTGAAGTCAGACACGGGACACCGGAGACGCGTTAGAAACAGTGAAGTTAGACACGGGACACCGGAGACGCGGGAGAAACCGTGAAATTATACACGGAACACCGGAAACCCGGGAGAAACAGTGAAGTTATACACGGGACACCGGAGACGCGGGAGAAACAGTGAAGTCAGACACGGGACACCGGAAACCCGGGAGAAACAGTAAAGTTAGACACGGGACACCGGAGACGCGGGAGAAACAGTGAAGTTAGACACGGGACACCGGAGACGCGGGAGAAACAGAGAAGTTAGACACGGGACACCGGAGACGCGGGAGAAACAGTAAAGTTAGACACGGGACACCGGAGACGCGGGAGAAACAGTGAAGTCAGACACGGGACACCGGAGACGCGGGAGAAACAGCGAAGTTAGACACGGGACACCGGAGACGCGGGAGAAACAGAGAACTTAGACACGGGACACGACAGACACGGGAGAAACAGTGAAGTTAGACACGGGACACCGGAGACGCGGGAGAAACAGTGAAGTTAGACACGGGACACCGGAGACGCGGAAGAAACAGTGAAGTCAGACACGGGACACCGGAGACGCGGGAGAAACATAGAAGTTAGACACGGGACACCGGAGACGCGGGAGAAACAGTGGAGTTAGACACAGGACACCGGAGACGCGGAAGAAACAGTGAAGTCAGACACGGGACACCGGAGACGCGTTAGAAACAGTGAAGTTAGACACGGGACACCGGAGACGCGGGAGAAACAGTGAAGTTAGACACGGGACACCGGAGACGCGGGAGAAACAGTGAAGTTAGACACGGGACACCGGAGACGCGGGAGAAACAGTGAAGTTAGACACGGGACACCGGAGACGCGGGAGAAACACTGAAGTTAGACACGGGACACTGGAGACGCGGGAGAAACAGTAAAGTTAGACACGGGACACCGGAGACGCGGGAGAAACAGTGAAGTCAGACACGGGACACCGGAGACGCGGGAGAAACAGTGAAGTTAGACACGGGACACCGGAGACGCGGAAGAAACAGTGAAGTCAGACACGGGACACCGGAGACGCGTTAGAAACAGTGAAGTTAGACACGGGACACCGGAGACGCGGGAGAAACCGTGAAATTATACACGGAACACTGGAACCCGGGAGAAACAGTGAAGTTCGACACGGGACACCGGAGACGCGGGAGAAACAGTGAAGTCAGACACGGGACACCGGAAACCCGGGAGAAACAGTAAAGTTAGACACGGGACACCGGAGACGCGGGAGAAACAGTGAAGTCAGACACGGGACACCGGAGACGCGGGAGAAACAGTGAAGTTAGACACGGGACACCGGAGACGCGGGAGAAACAGTGAAGTTAGACACGGGACACCGGAGACGCGGAAGAAACAGTGAAGTCAGACACGGGACACCGGAGACGCGTTAGAAACAGAGAAGTTAGACACGGGACACCGGAGACTCGGGAGAAACCTTGAAATTAGACACGGGACACCGGAAACCCGGGAGAAACAGTGACGTTAGACATGGGACACCGGAGACGCGGGAGAAACAGTGAAGTTAGACACGGGACACCGGAGACCCGGGAGAAACAGAGAAGATAGACACGGGACACCGGAGACCCGGGAGAAACAGAGAAGTTAGACACGGGACACCGGAGACGCGGGAGAAACAGTGAAGTTAGACACGGGACACCGGAGACCCGGGAGAAACAGTGAAGTTAGACACGGGACACCGGAGACCCGGGAGAAACAGAGAAGTTAGACACGGGACACCGGAGACCCGAGAGAAACAGAGAAGTTAGACATGGGACACCGGAGACCCGGGAGAAACAGAGAAGTTAGACACGGGACACCGGAGACGCGGGAGAAACAGAGAAGTTAGCCACGGGACACCGGAGACGCGGGAGAAAAAGAGAAGTTAGACACGTTACACTGGAGACGCGGGAGAAACAGAGAAGTTAGACACGGGACACCGAAGACGCGGGAGAAAGAGAGAAGTTAGACACGGGACACCGAAGACGCGGGAGAAACAGTGAATTTAGACACGAGACACCGAAGACGCGGGAGAAACAGTGAAGTTAGACACGGGGCACCGAAGACGCGGGAGAAACAGTGAAGTTAGACACGGGACACCGGAGACGCGGGAGAAACAGAGAAGTTAGACACGGGACACCGGAGACGCGGGAGAAACAGAGAAGTTAGACACGGGACACCGGAGACCCGGGAGAAACAGAGAAGTTAGACACGGGACACCGGAGACCCGGGAGAAACAGAGAAGTTAGACACAGGACACCGGAGACGCGGGAGAAACAGAGAAGTTAGACACGGGACACCGGAGACGCGGGAGAAACAGTGAAGTTAGACACGGGACACGGGAGACACGGGAGAAACAGTGAAGTTAGACGCGGGACACCGGAGACGCGGGAGAAACAGAGAAGTTAGACACGGGACACCGGAGACGCGGGAGAAACAGTGAAGTTTGACACGGGACACCGGAGACGCGGGAGAAACAGTGAAGTTTGACAGGGGACACCGGAGACGCGGGAGAAAAACAGAAGTTAGACACGGGACACCGGAGACGCGGGAGAAACGGAGAAGTTAGACACCGGATACCGAAGACTCGGGAGAAACAGTGCAGTCAGACACGGGACACGGGAGACACGGGAGAAACGTGAAGTTAGACACGGGACACCGGAGACGCGGGAGAAACAGTGAAGTTAGACACGGGACACGGGAGACACGGGAGAAACAGTGAAGTTAGACGCGGGACACCGGAGACGCGGGAGAAACAGAGAAGTTAGACACGGGACACCGGAGACGCGGGAGAAACAGTGAAGTTTGACACGGGACACCGGAGACGCGGGAGAAACAGTGAAGTTTGACACGGGACACCGGAGACGCGGGAGAAAAAGAGAAGTTAGACACGGGACACCGGAGACGCGGGAGAAACGGAGAAGTTAGACACCGGATACCGAAGACTCGGGAGAAACAGTGCAGTCAGACACGGGACACGGGAGACACGGGAGAAACAGTGAAGTTAGACACGGGACACCGGAGACGCGGGAGAAACAGTGAAGTTAGACACGGGACACCGGAGACGCGGAAGAAACAGTGAAGTCAGACACGGGACACCGGAGACGCGGGAGAAACAGTGAAGTTTGACACGGGACACCGGAGACGCGTTAGAAACAGTGAAGTTAGACACGGGACACGACAGACACGGGAGAAACAGTGAAGTTAGACACGGGACACCGGAGACGCGGGAGAAACAGAGAAGTTAGACACGGGACACCGGAAACCCGGGAGAAACAGAGAAGTTAGACACGGGACACCGGAGACGCGGGAGAAACAGTGAAATTATACACGGAACACTGGAACCCGGGAGAAACAGTGAAGTTCGACACGGGACACCGGAGACGCGGGAGAAACAGTGAAGTCAGACACGGGACACCGGAAACCCGGGAGAAACAGTAAAGTTAGACACGGGACACCGGAGACGCGGGAGAAACAGTGAAGTCAGACACGGGACACCGGAGACGCGGGAGAAACAGTGAAGTTTGACACGGGACACCGGAGACGCGGGAGAAAAAGAGAAGTTAGACACGGGACACCGGAGACGCGGGAGAAACGGAGAAGTTAGACACCGGATACCGAAGACTCGGGAGAAACAGTGCAGTCAGACACGGGACACGGGAGACACGGGAGAAACAGTGAAGTTAGACACGGGACACCGGAGACGCGGGAGAAACAGTGAAGTTAGACACGGGACACCGGAGACGCGGAAGAAACAGTGAAGTCAGACACGGGACACCGGAGACGCGGGAGAAACAGTGAAGTTTGACACGGGACACCGGAGACGCGTTAGAAACAGTGAAGTTAGACACGGGACACGACAGACACGGGAGAAACAGTGAAGTTAGACACGGGACACCGGAGACGCGGGAGAAACAGAGAAGTTAGACACGGGACACCGGAAACCCGGGAGAAACAGTAAAGTTAGACACGGGACACCGGAGACGCGGGAGAAACAGTGAAGTCAGACACGGGACACCGGAGACGCGGGAGAAACAGTGAAGTTAGACACGGGACACCGGAGACGCGGGAGAAACAGTGAAGTTAGACACGGGACACCGGAGACGCGGAAGAAACAGTGAAGTCAGACACGGGACACCGGAGACGCGTTAGAAACAGAGAAGTTAGACACGGGACACCGGAGACTCGGGAGAAACCTTGAAATTAGACACGGGACACCGGAAACCCGGGAGAAACAGTGACGTTAGACATGGGACACCGGAGACGCGGGAGAAACAGTGAAGTTAGACACGGGACACCGGAGACCCGGGAGAAACAGAGAAGATAGACACGGGACACCGGAGACCCGGGAGAAACAGAGAAGTTAGACACGGGACACCGGAGACGCGGGAGAAACAGTGAAGTTAGACACGGGACACCGGAGACCCGGGAGAAACAGTGAAGTTAGACACGGGACACCGGAGACCCGGGAGAAACAGAGAAGTTAGACACGGGACACCGGAGACCCGAGAGAAACAGAGAAGTTAGACATGGGACACCGGAGACCCGGGAGAAACAGAGAAGTTAGACACGGGACACCGGAGACGCGGGAGAAACAGAGAAGTTAGCCACGGGACACCGGAGACGCGGGAGAAACAGAGAAGTTAGACACGTTACACTGGAGACGCGGGAGAAACAGAGAAGTTAGACACGGGACACCGAAGACGCGGGAGAAAGAGAGAAGTTAGACACGGGACACCGAAGACGCGGGAGAAACAGTGAATTTAGACACGAGACACCGAAGACGCGGGAGAAACAGTGAAGTTAGACACGGGGCACCGAAGACGCGGGAGAAACAGTGAAGTTAGACACGGGACACCGGAGACGCGGGAGAAACAGAGAAGTTAGACACGGGACACCGGAGACGCGGGAGAAACAGAGAAGTTAGACACGGGACACCGGAGACCCGGGAGAAACAGAGAAGTTAGACACGGGACACCGGAGACCCGGGAGAAACAGAGAAGTTAGACACAGGACACCGGAGACGCGGGAGAAACAGAGAAGTTAGACACGGGACACCGGAGACGCGGGAGAAACAGTGAAGTTAGACACGGGACACGGGAGACACGGGAGAAACAGTGAAGTTAGACGCGGGACACCGGAGACGCGGGAGAAACAGAGAAGTTAGACACGGGACACCGGAGACGCGGGAGAAACAGTGAAGTTTGACACGGGACACCGGAGACGCGGGAGAAACAGTGAAGTTTGACAGGGGACACCGGAGACGCGGGAGAAAAACAGAAGTTAGACACGGGACACCGGAGACGCGGGAGAAACGGAGAAGTTAGACACCGGATACCGAAGACTCGGGAGAAACAGTGCAGTCAGACACGGGACACGGGAGACACGGGAGAAACGTGAAGTTAGACACGGGACACCGGAGACGCGGGAGAAACAGTGAAGTTAGACACGGGACACGGGAGACACGGGAGAAACAGTGAAGTTAGACGCGGGACACCGGAGACGCGGGAGAAACAGAGAAGTTAGACACGGGACACCGGAGACGCGGGAGAAACAGTGAAGTTTGACACGGGACACCGGAGACGCGGGAGAAACAGTGAAGTTTGACACGGGACACCGGAGACGCGGGAGAAAAAGAGAAGTTAGACACGGGACACCGGAGACGCGGGAGAAACGGAGAAGTTAGACACCGGATACCGAAGACTCGGGAGAAACAGTGCAGTCAGACACGGGACACGGGAGACACGGGAGAAACAGTGAAGTTAGACACGGGACACCGGAGACGCGGGAGAAACAGTGAAGTTAGACACGGGACACCGGAGACGCGGAAGAAACAGTGAAGTCAGACACGGGACACCGGAGACGCGGGAGAAACAGTGAAGTTTGACACGGGACACCGGAGACGCGTTAGAAACAGTGAAGTTAGACACGGGACACGACAGACACGGGAGAAACAGTGAAGTTAGACACGGGACACCGGAGACGCGGGAGAAACAGAGAAGTTAGACACGGGACACCGGAAACCCGGGAGAAACAGAGAAGTTAGACACGGGACACCGGAGACGCGGGAGAAACAGTGAAGTTAGACACGGGACACCGGAGACCCGGGAGAAACAGTGAAGTTAGACACGGGACACCGGAGACCCGGGAGAAACAGAGAAGTTAGACACGGGACACCGGAGACGCGGGAGAAACAGAGAAGTTAGACACGGGACACCGGAGACCCAGGAGAAACAGCGAAGTTAGACACGGGACACCGGAGGCGCGGGAGAAACAGTGAAGTTAGACACGGGACACCGGAGACGCGGGAGAAACAGTGAAGTTAGACAAGGGACACCAGAGACGCGGGAGAAACAGTGAAGTTAGACACGGGACACCGGAGACCCGGGAGAAACAGAGAAGTTAGACACGGGACACCGGAGACCCGGGAGAAACAGAGAAGTTAGACACGGGACACCGGAGACGCGGGAGAAACATAGAAGTTAGACACGGGACACCGCTGACGCGGGAGAAACAGTGAAGTTAGACACGGGACACCGGAGACGCGGGAGAAACAGTGAAGTTAGACACGGGACACGGGAGACCCGGGAGAAACAGTGAAGTTAGACACGGGACACCGGAGACCCGGGAGAAACAGAGAAGTTAGACACGGGACACCGGAGACCCGGGAGAAACAGAGAAGTTAGACACGGGACACCGGAGACGCGGGAGAAACATAGAAGTTAGACACGGGACACCGCAGACGCGGGAGAAACAGTGAAGTTAGACACGGGACACCGGAGACGCGGGAGAAACAGTGAAGTTAGACACGGGACACGGGAGACGCGGGAGAAACAGTGAAGTTAGACGCGGGACACCGGAGACGCGGGAGAAACAGAGAAGTTAGACACGGGACACGACAGACACGGGAGAAACAGTGAAGTTAGACACGGGACACCGGAGACGCGTTAGAAACAGTGCAGTCAGACACGGGACACGGGAGAAACAGTGAAGTTAGACACGGGACACCGGAGACGCGGGAGAAACAGTGAAGTTAGACACGGGACACCGGAGACGCGGAAGAAGCAGAGAAGTCAGACACGGGACACCGGAGACGCGGGAGAAACAGTGAAGTTAGACACGGGACACCGGAGACGCGGGAGAAACAGTGAAGTTAGACACGGGACACCGGAGACGCGGAAGAAACAGTGAAGTCAGACACGGGACACCGGAGACGCGTTAGAAACAGAGAAGTTAGACACGGGACACCGGAGACGCGGGAGAAACAGTGAAATTAGCCACGGGACACCGGAAACAGGGAGAAACAGTGAAGTTAGACACGGGACACCGGAGACCCAAGAGAAACAGAGAAGTTAGACACGGGACACCGGAGACCCGGGAGAAACAGAGAAGTTAGACACGGGACACCGGAGACGCGGGAGAAACATAGAAGTTAGACACGGGACACCGCAGACGCGGGAGAAACAGTGAAGTTAGACACGGGACACCGGAGACGCGGGAGAAACAGTGAAGTTAGACACGGGACACGGGAGACACGGGAGAAACAGTGAAGTTTGACGCGGGACACCGGAGACGCGGGAGAAACAGAGAAGTTAGACACGGGACACGACAGACACGGGAGAAACAGTGAAGTTAGACACGGGACACCGGAGACGCGGGAGAAACAGTGAAGTTTGACACGGGACACCGGAGACGCGGGAGAAACAGAGAAGTTAGACACGGGACACCGGAGACGCGCGAGAAACGGAGAAGTTAGACACGGGACACCGAAGACGCGGGAGAAACAGTGCAGTCAGACACGGGACACGGGAGACACGGGAGAAACAGTGAAGTTAGACACGGGACACCGGAGACGCGGGAGAAACAGTGAAGTTAGACACGGGACACCGGAGACGCGGAAGAAACAGTGAAGTCACACACGGGACACCGGATACGCGGGAGAAACAGTGAAGTTAGACACGGGACACCGGAGACCCGGGAGAACAGTGAAGTTAGACACGGGACACCGGAGACGCGTTAGAAACGGTGAAGTTAGACACGGGACACCGGAGGCGCGGGAGAAACAGTGAAGTTAGACACGGGACACCGGAGACGCGGAAGAAACAGTGAAGTTAGACACGGGACACGACAGACACGGGAGAAACAGTGAAGTTAGACACGGGACACCGGAGACGCGGGAGAAACAGTGAAGTTAGACACGGGACACCGGAGAAGCGGGAGAAACAGTGGAGTTAGACACGGGACACCGGAGACGCGTTAGAAACCGTGAAGTTAGACACGGGACACCGGAGACGCGGAGAAACAGTGAAGTTAGACACGGGTCACGACAGACACGGGAGAAACAGTGATGTTAGACACGGGACACCGGAGACGCGGGAGAAACAGTGAAGTTAGACACGGGACACCGGAAACGCGGGAGAAACAGAGGAGTTAGACACGGGACACCGGAGACGCGTTAGAAACAGTGAAGTTAGACACGGGACATCGGAGACGCGGAGAAACAGTGAAGTTAGACACGGGACACGACAGACACGGGAGAAACAGTGAAGTTAGACACGGGACACCGGAGACGCGGGAGAAACAGAGACGTTAGACACGGGACACCGGAGACGCGGGAGAAACAGAGAAGTTAGACACGGGACACCGAAGACGCGGGAGAAACAGTGCAGTCAGACACGGGACACGGGAGACATGAGAGAAACAGTGAAGTTAGACGCGGGGCACCGGAGACGCGGGAAAAACAGAGAACTTAGACACGGGACACGACAGACACGGGAGAAACAGTGAAGTTAGACACGGGACACCGGAGACGCGGGAGAAACAGTGAAGTTAGACACGCGACACCGGAGACGCGGGAGAAACAGTGAAGTTAGACACGGGACACCGGAGACGCGGGAGAAACAGTGAAATTAGCCACGGGACACCGGAAACCCGGGAGAAACAGTGAAGTTAGACACGGGACACCGGAGACGCGTTAGAAACAGAGAAGTTAGACACGGGACACCGGAGACCCGAGAGAAACAGAGAAGTTAGACACGGGACACCGGAGACGCGGGAGAAACAGAGAAGTTAGACACGGGACACCGGAGACGCGGGAGAAACAGTGAAGTTAGACACGGGACACCGCAGACGCGGGAGAACAGTGAAGTTAGACACGGGACACCGGAGACGCGTTAGAAACGGTGAAGTTAGACACGGGACACCGGAGGCGCGGGAGAAACAGTGAAGTTAGACACGGGACACCGGAGACGCGGAAGAAACAGTGAAGTTAGACACGGGACACCGGAGACGCGGGAGAAACAGTGAAGTTAGACACGGGACACCGGAGACGCGGGAGAAACAGTGGAGTTAGACATGGGACACCGGAGACGCGGGAGAAACCGTGAAGTTAGACACGGGACACCGGAGACGCGGAGAAACAGTGAAGTTAGACACGGGACACGACAGACACGGGAGAAACAGTGATGTTAGACACGGGACACCGGAGACGCGGGAGAAACAGTGAAGTTAGACACGGGACACCGGAGACGCGGGAGAAACAGAGGAGTTAGACACGGGACACCGGAGACGCGTTAGAAACAGTGAAGTTAGACACGGGACATCGAAGACGCGGAGAAACAGTGAAGTTAGACACGGGACACGACAGACACGGGAGAAACAGTGAAGTTAGACACGGGACACCGGAGACGCGGGAGAAACAGTGAAGTTAGACACGGTACACCGGAGACGCGGGAGAAACAGAGAAGTTAGACACGGGACACCGGAGACGCGGGAGAAACAGTGCAGTCAGACACGGGACACGGGAGACATGAGAGAAACAGTGAAGTTAGACGCGGGGCACCGGAGACGCGGGAAAAACAGAGAACTTAGACACGGGACACGACAGACACGGGAGAAACAGTGAAGTTAGACACGGGACACCGGAGACGCGGGAGAAACAGTGAAGTTAGACACGCGACACCGGAGACGCGGGAGAAACAGAGAAGTTAGACACGGGACACCGAAGACGCGGGAGAAACAGTGAAGTTAGACACGGGACACCGGAGACGCGGGAGAAACAGTGAAGTTAGACACGGGACACCGGAGACGCGGGAGAAACAGTGAAGTTAGACAAGGGACACCGGAGACGCGGAAGAAACCGTGAAGTCAGACACGGGACACCGGAGACGCGTTAGAAACAGTGAAGTTAGACACGGGACACCGGAGACGCGGGAGAAACCGTGAAATTAGACACGGGACACCGGAAACCCGGGAGAAACAGAGAAGTTAGACACGGGACACCGGAGACGCGGGAGAAACAGTGAAGTCAGACACGGGACACCGGAAACCCGGGAGAAACAGTAAAGTGAGACACGGGACACCGGAGACGCGGGAGAAACAGTGAAGTCAGACACGGGACACCGGAGACGCGGGAGAAACAGAGAAGTTAGACACGGGACACCGGAGACGCGGGAGAAACAGTGAAGTTAGACACGGGACACCGGAGACGCGGAAGAAACAGTGAAGTCAGACACGGGACACCGGAGACGCGTTAGAAACAGAAAAGTTAGACACGGGACACCGGAGACGCGGGAGAAACCTTGAAATTAGACACGGGACACCGGAAACCCGGGAGAAACAGTGACGTTAGACATGGGACACCGGAGACGCGGGAGAAACAATGAAGTTAGACACGGGACACCGGAGACCCGGGAGAAACAGAGAAGTTAGACACGGGACACCGGAGACCCTGGAGAAACAGTGAAGTTAGACACGGGACACGGGAGACACGGGAGAAACAGTGAAGTTAGACGCCTGACACCGGAGACGCGGGAGAAACAGAGAAGTTAGACACGGGACACGACAGACACGGGAGAAACAGTGAAGTTAGACACGGGACACCGGAGACGCGTTAGAAACAGTGAAGTTTGACACGGGACACCGGAGACGCGGGAGAAACAGAGAAGTTAGACACGGGACACCGGAGACGCGGGAGAAACGGAGAAGTTAGACACGGGACACCGAAGACGCGGGAGAAACAGTGCAGTCAGACACGGGACACGGGAGACACGGGAGAAACAGTGAAGTTAGACACGGGACACCGGAGACGCGGGAGAAACAGTGAAGTTAGACACGGGACACCGGAGACGCGGAAGAAACAGTGAAGTCACACACGGGACACCGGAGACGCGGGAGAAACAGTGAAGTTAGACACGGGACACCGGAGACCCGGGAGAACAGTGAAGTTAGACACGGGACACCGGAGACGCGTTAGAAACGGTGAAGTTAGACACGGGACACCGGAGGCGCGGGAGAAACAGGGAAGTTAGACACGGGACACCGGAGACGCCAAAGAAACAGTGAAGTTAGACAGGGGACACCGGAGACGCGGGAGAAACAGTGAAGTTAGACACGGGACACCGGAGACGCGGGAGAAACAGTGGAGTTAGACACGGGACTCCGGAGACGCGGGAGAAACCGTGAAGTTAGACACGGGACACCGGAGACGCGGAGAAACAGTGAAGTTAGACACGGGACACGACAGACACGGGAGAAACAGTGATGTTAGACACGGGACACCGGAGACGCGGGAGAAACAGTGAAGTTTGACACGGGACACCGGAGACGCGGGAGAAACAGAGGAGTTAGACACGGGACACCGGAGACGCGTTAGAAACAGTGAAGTTAAGCACGGGACATCGGAGACGCGGAGAAACAGTGAAGTTAGACACGGGACACGACAGACACGGGAGATACGGTGAAGTTAGACACGGGACACCGGAGACGCGGGAGAAACAGTGAAGTTAGACACGGTACACCGGAGACGCGGGAGAAACAGAGAAGTTAGACACGGGACACCGGAGACGCGGGAGAAACAGAGAAGTTAGACACGGGACACCGAAGACGCGGGAGAAACAGTGCAGTCAGACACGGGACACGGGAGACATGAGAGAAACAGTGAAGTTAGACGCGGGGCACCGGAGACGCGGGAGAAACAGTGCAGTCAGACACGGGACACGGGAGACATGAGAGAAACAGTGAAGTTAGACGCGGGGCACCGGAGACGCGGGAAAAACAGAGAACTTAGACACGGGACACGACAGACACGGGAGAAACAGTGAAGTTAGACACGGGACACCGGAGACGCGGGAGAAACAGTGAAGTTAGACACGCGACACCGGAGACACGGGAGAAACAGTGAAGTTAGACACGGGACACCGGAGACGCGGGAGAAACAGTGAAATTAGCCACGGGACACCGGAAACCCGGGAGAAACAGTGAAGTTAGACACGGGACACCGGAGACGCGTTAGAAACAGAGAAGTTAGACACGGGACACCGGAGACCCGAGAGAAACAGAGAAGTTAGACACGGGACACCGGAGACCCGGGAGAAACAGAGAAGTTAGACACGGGACACCGGAGACGCGGGAGAAACAGTGAAGTTAGACACGGGACACCGCAGACGCGGGAGAAACAGTGAAGTTAGACACGGGACACCGGAGACCCTGGAGGAACAGTGAAGTTAGACACGGGACACGGGAGACACGGGAGAAACAGTGAAGTTAGACGCGGGACACCGGAGACGCGGGAAAAACAGAGAACTTAGACACGGGACACGACAGACACGGGAGAAACAGTGAAGTTAGACACGGGACACCGGAGACGCGGGAGAAACAGTGAAGTTAGACACGCGACACCGGAGACGCGGGAGAAACAGTGAAGTTAGACACGGGACACCGGAGACGCGGGAGAAACAGTGAAATTAGCCACGGGACACCTGAAACCCGGGAGAAACAGTGAAGTTAGACACGGGACACCGGAGACGCGTTAGAAACAGAGAAGTTAGACACGGGACACCGGAGACTCGAGAGAAACAGAGAAGTTAGACACGGGACACCGGAGACCCGGGAGAAACAGAGAAGTTAGACACGGGACACCGGAGACGCGGGAGAAACAGTGAAGTTAGACACGGGACACCGCAGACGCGGGAGAATAAGTGAAGTTAGACACGGGACACCGGAGACCCTGGAGGAACAGTGAAGTTAGACACGGGACACGGGAGACACGGGAGAAACAGTGAAGTTAGACGCGGGACACCGGAGACGCGGGAGAAACAGAGAAATTAGACACGGGACACGACAGACACGGGAGAAACAGTGAAGTTAGACACGGGACACCGGAGACGCTCGAGAAACAGAGAAGTTTGACACGGGACACCGGAGACGCGGGAGAAACAGAGAAGTTAGACACGGGACACCGGAGACGCGGGAGAAACGGAGAAGTTAGACACGGGACACCGCAGACGCGGGAGAAACAGTGCAGTCAGACACGGGACATGGGAGACACGGGAGGAACAGTGAAGTTAGACACGGGACACCGGAGACGCGGGAGAAACAGTGAAGTTAGACACGGGACACCGGAGACGCGGAAGAAACAGTGAAGTCACACACGGGACACCGGAGACGCGGGAGAAACAGTGAAGTTAGACACGGGACACCGGAGACGCGGGAGAACAGTGAAGTTAGACACGGGACACCGGAGACGCGTTAGAAACGGTGAAGTTAGACACGGGACACCGGAGGCGCGGGAGAAACAGTGAAGTTAGACACGGGACACCGGAGACGCGGAAGAAACAGTGAAGTTAGACACGGGACACCGGAGACGCGGGAGAAACAGTGGAGTTAGACACGGGACACCGGAGACGCGGGAGAACAGTGAAGTTAGACACGGGACCCCGGAGACGCGTTAGAAACGGTGAAGTTAGACACGGGACACCGGAGGCGCGGGAGAAACAGTGAAGTTAGACACGGGACACCGGAGACGCGGAAGAAACAGTGAAGTTAGACACGGGACACCGGAGACGCGGGAGAAACAGTGGAGTTAGACACGGGACACCGGAGACGCGGGAGAAACCGTGAAGTTAGACACGGGACACCGAAGACGCGGGAGAAACAGTGCAGTCAGACACGGGACACGGGAGACATGAGAGAAACAGTGAAGTTAGACGCGGGACACGGGAGACACGGGAGAAACAGTGAAGTTAGACGCCTGACACCGGAGACGCGGGAGAAACAGAGAAGTTAGACACGGGACACGACAGACACGGGAGAAACAGTGAAGTTAGACACGGGACACCGGAGACGCGGGAGAAACAGTGAAGTTTGACACGGGACACCGAAGACGCGGGAGAAACAGTGCAGTCAGACACGGGACACGGGAGACATGAGAGAAACAGTGAAGTTAGACGCGGGGCACCGGAGACGCGGGAGAAACAGTGCAGTCAGACACGGGACACGGGAGACATGAGAGAAACAGTGAAGTTAGACGCGGGGCACCGGAGACGCGGGAAAAACAGAGAACTTAGACACGGGACACGACAGACACGGGAGAAACAGTGAAGTTAGACACGGGACACCGGAGACGCGGGAGAAACAGTGAAGTTAGACACGCGACACCGGAGACACGGGAGAAACAGTGAAGTTAGACACGGGACACCGGAGACGCGGGAGAAACAGTGAAATTAGCCACGGGACACCGGAAACCCGGGAGAAACAGTGAAGTTAGACACGGGACACCGGAGACGCGTTAGAAACAGAGAAGTTAGACACGGGACACCGGAGACCCGAGAGAAACAGAGAAGTTAGACACGGGACACCGGAGACCCGGGAGAAACAGAGAAGTTAGACACGGGACACCGGAGACGCGGGAGAAACAGTGAAGTTAGACACGGGACACCGCAGACGCGGGAGAAACAGTGAAGTTTGACACGGGACACCGGAGACCCTGGAGGAACAGTGAAGTTAGACACGGGACACGGGAGACACGGGAGAAACAGTGAAGTTAGACGCGGGACACCGGAGACGCGGGAAAAACAGAGAACTTAGACACGGGACACGACAGACACGGGAGAAACAGTGAAGTTAGACACGGGACACCGGAGACGCGGGAGAAACAGTGAAGTTAGACACGCGACACCGGAGACGCGGGAGAAACAGTGAAGTTAGACACGGGACACCGGAGACGCGGGAGAAACAGTGAAATTAGCCACGGGACACCGGAAACCCGGGAGAAACAGTGAAGTTAGACACGGGACACCGGAGACGCGTTAGAAACAGAGAAGTTAGACACGGGACACCGGAGACCCGAGAGAAACAGAGAAGTTAGACACGGGACACCGGAGACCCGGGAGAAACAGAGAAGTTAGACACGGGACACCGGACACGCGGGAGAAACAGTGAAGTTAGACACGGGACACCGCAGACGCGGGAGAAACAGTGAAGTTAGACACGGGACACCGGAGACCCTGGAGGAACAGTGAAGTTAGACACGGGACACGGGAGACACGGGAGAAACAGTGAAGTTAGACGCGGGACACCGGAGACGCGGGAGAAACAGAGAAATTAGACACGGGACACGACAGACACGGGAGAAACAGTGAAGTTAGACACGGGACACCGGAGACGCTCGAGAAACAGTGAAGTTTGACACGGGACACCGGAGACGCGGGAGAAACAGAGAAGTTAGACACGGGACACCGGAGACGCGGGAGAAACGGAGAAGTTAGACACGGGACACCGAAGACGCGGGAGAAACAGTGCAGTCAGACACGGGACATGGGAGACACGGGAGAAACAGTGAAGTTAGACACGGGACACCGGAGACGCGGGAGAAACAGTGAAGTTAGACACGGGACACCGGAGACGCGGAAGAAACAGTGAAGTCACACACGGGACACCGGAGACGCGGGAGAAACAGTGAAGTTAGACACGGGACACCGGAGACGCGGGAGAACAGTGAAGTTAGACACGGGACACCGGAGACGCGTTAGAAACGGTGAAGTTAGACACGGGACACCGGAGGCGCGGGAGAAACAGTGAAGTTAGACACGGGACACCGGAGACGCGGAAGAAACAGTGAAGTTAGACACGGGACACCGGAGACGCGGGAGAAACAGTGGAGTTAGACACGGGACACCGGAGACGCGGGAGAACAGTGAAGTTAGACACGGGACCCCGGAGACGCGTTAGAAACGGTGAAGTTAGACACGGGACACCGGAGGCGCGGGAGAAACAGTGAAGTTAGACACGGGACACCGGAGACGCGGAAGAAACAGTGAAGTTAGACACGGGACACCGGAGACGCGGGAGAAACCGTGAAGTTAGACACGGGACACCGGAGACGCGGGAGAAACAGTGAAGTTAGACACGGGACACCGGAGACGCGGGAGAAACAGTGAAGTTAGACACGGGACACCGCAGACGCGGGAGAAACAGTGAAGTTAGACACGGGACACCGGAGACCCTGGAGGAACAGTGAAGTTAGACACGGGACACGGGAGACACGGGAGAAACAGTGAAGTTAGACGCGGGACACCGGAGACGCGGGAAAAACAGAGAACTTAGACACGGGACACGACAGACACGGGAGAAACAGTGAAGTTAGACACGGGAAACCGGAGACGCGGGAGAAACAGTGAAGTTAGACACGCGACACCGGAGACGCGGGAGAAACAGTGAAGTTAGACACGGGACACCGGAGACGCGGGAGAAACAGTGAAATTAGCCACGGGACACCTGAAACCCGGGAGAAACAGTGAAGTTAGACACGGGACACCGAAGACGCGTTAGAAACAGAGAAGTTAGACACGGGACACCGGAGACCCGAGAGAAACAGAGAAGTTAGACACGGGACACCGGAGACGCGTTAGAAACAGTGAAGTTAGACACGATTCATCGGAGACGCGGAGAAACAGTGAAGTTAGACACGGGACACGACAGACACGGGAGAAACAGCGAAGTTAGACACGGGACACCGGAGACGCGGGAGAAACAGTGAAGTTAGACACGGTACACCGGAGACGCGGGAGAAACAGAGAAGTTAGACACGGGACACCGGAGACGCGGGAGAAACAGAGAAGTTAGACACGGGACACCGAAGACGCGGGAGAAACAGTGCAGTCAGACACGGGACACGGGAGACATGAGAGAAACAGTGAAGTTAGACGCGGGACACGGGAGACACGGGAGAAACAGTGAAGTTAGACGCCTGACACCGGAGACGCGGGAGAAACAGAGAAGTTAGACACGGGACACGACAGACACGGGAGAAACAGTGAAGTTAGACACGGGACACCGGAGACGCGGGAGAAACAGTGAAGTTTGACACGGGACACCGGAGACGCGGGAGAAACAGAGAAGTTAGACACGGGACACCGGAGACGCGGGAGAAACGGAGAAGTTAGACACGGGACACCGAAGACGCGGGAGAAACAGTGCAGTCAGACACGGGACACGGGAGACACGGGAGAAACAGTGAAGTTAGACACGGGACACCGGAGACGCGGGAGAAACAGTGAAGTTAGACACGGGACACCGGAGACGCGGAAGAAACAGTGAAGTCACACACGGGACACCGGAGACGCGGGAGAAACAGTGAAGTTAGACACGGGACACCGGAGACCCGGGAGAACAGTGAAGTTAGACACGGGACACCGGAGACGCGTTAGAAACGGTGAAGTTAGACACGGGACACCGGAGGCGCGGGAGAAACAGTGAAGGTAGACACGGGACACCGGAGACGCCAAAGAAACAGTGAAGTTAGACAGGGGACACGGGAGACGCGGGAGAAACAGTGAAGTTAGACACGGGACACCGGAGACGCGGGAGAAACAGTGGAGTTAGACACGGGACTCCGGAGACGCGGGAGAAACCGTGAAGTTAGACACGGGACACCGGAGACGCGGAGAAACAGTGAAGTTAGACACGGGACTCGACAGACACGGGAGAAACAGTGATGTTAGACACGGGACACCGGAGACGCGGGAGAAACAGTGAAGTTTGACACGGGACACCGGAGACGCGGGAGAAACAGAGGAGTTAGACACGGGACACCGGAGACGCGTTAGAAACAGTGAAGTTAAGCACGGGACATCGGAGACGCGGAGAAACAGTGAAGTTAGACACGGGACACGACAGACACGGGAGAAACGGTGAAGTTAGACACGGGACACCGGAGACGCGGGAGAAACAGTGAAGTTAGACACGGTACACCGGAGACGCGGGAGAAACAGAGAAGTTAGATACGGGACACCGGAGACGCGGGAGAAACAGAGAAGTTAGACACGGGACACCGAAGACGCGGGAGAAACAGTGCAGTCAGACACGGGACACGGGAGACATGAGAGAAACAGTGAAGTTAGACGCGGGGCACCGGAGACGCGGGAGAAACAGTGCAGTCAGACACGGGACACGGGAGACATGAGAGAAACAGTGAAGTTAGACGCGGGGCACCGGAGACGCGGGAAAAACAGAGAACTTAGACACGGGACACGACAGACACGGGAGAAACAGTGAAGTTAGACACGGGACACCGGAGACGCGGGAGAAACAGTGAAGTTAGACACGGGACACCGGAGACCCGAGAGAAACAGAGAAGTTAGACACGGGACACCGGAGACGCGGGAGAAACAGTGAAGTTAGACACGGGACACCGGAGACGCGGGAGAAACAGTGAAGTTAGACACGGGACACCGGAGACGCGGGAGAAACAGTGAAGTTAGACACGGGACACCGCAGACGCGGGAGAAACAGTGAAGTTAGACACGGGACACCGGAGACCCTGGAGGAACAGTGAAGTTAGACACGGGACACGGGAGACACGGGAGAAACAGTGAAGTTAGACGCGGGACACCGGAGACGCGGGAAAAACAGAGAACTTAGACACGGGACACGACAGACACGGGAGAAACAGTGAAGTTAGACACGGGAAACCGGAGACGCGGGAGAAACAGTGAAGTTAGACACGCGACACCGGAGACGCGGGAGAAACAGTGAAGTTAGACACGGGACACCGGAGACGCGGGAGAAACAGTGAAATTAGCCACGGGACACCTGAAACCCGGGAGAAACAGTGAAGTTAGACACGGGACACCGAAGACGCGTTAGAAACAGAGAAGTTAGACACGGGACACCGGAGACCCGAGAGAAACAGAGAAGTTAGACACGGGACACCGGAGACCCGGGAGAAACAGAGAAGTTAGACACGGGACACCGGAGACGCGGGAGAAACAGTGAAGTTAGACACGGGACACCGCAGACGCGGGAGAAACAGTGAAGTTAGACACGGGACACCGGAGACCCTGGAGGAACAGTGAAGTTAGACACGGGACACGGGAGACACGGGAGAAACAGTGAAGTTAGACGCGGGACACCGGAGACGCGGGAGAAACAGAGAAATTAGACACGGGACACGACAGACACGGGAGAAACAGTGAAGTTAGACACGGGACACCGGAGACGCTCGAGAAACAGTGAAGTTTGACACGGGACACCGGAGACGCGGGAGAAACAGAGAAGTTAGACACGGGACACCGGAGACGCGGGAGAAACGGAGAAGTTAGACACGGGACACCGAAGACGCGGGAGAAACAGTGCAGTCAGACACGGGACATGGGAGACACGGGAGAAACAGTGAAGTTAGACACGGGACACCGGAGACGCGCGAGAAACAGTGAAGTTAGACACGGGACACCGGAGACGCGGAAGAAACAGTGAAGTCACACACGGGACACCGGAGACGCGGGAGAAACAGTGAAGTTAGACACGGGACACCGGAGACGCGGGAGAACAGTGAAGTTAGACACGGGACACCGGAGACGCGTTAGAAACGGTGAAGTTAGACACGGGACACCGGAGGCGCGGGAGAAACAGTGAAGTTAGACACGGGACACCGGAGACGCGGAAGAAACAGTGAAGTTAGACACGGGACACCGGAGACGCGGGAGAAACAGTGGAGTTAGACACGGGACACCGGAGACGCGGGAGAACAGTGAAGTTAGACACGGGACCCCGGAGACGCGTTAGAAACGGTGAAGTTAGACACGGGACACCGGAGGCGCGGGAGAAACAGTGAAGTTAGACACGGGACACCGGAGACGCGGAAGAAACAGTGAAGTTAGACACGGGACACCGCAGACGCGGGAGAAACAGTGGAGTTAGACACGGGACACCGGAGACGCGGGAGAAACCGTGAAGTTAGACACGGGACACCGGAGACGCGGAGAAACAGTGAAGTTAGACACGGGACACGACAGACACGGGAGAAACAGTGATGTTAGACACGGGACACCGGAGACGCGGGAGAAACAGTGAAGTTAGACACGGGACACCGGAGACGCGGGAGAAACAGAGGAGTTAGACACGGGACACCGGAGACGCGTTAGAAACAGTGAAGTTAGACACGGGACATCGGAGACGCGGAGAAACAGTGAAGTTAGACACGGGACACGACAGACACGGGAGAAACAGTGAAGTTAGACACGGGACACGGGAGACATGAGAGAAACAGTGAAGTTAGACGCGGGGCACCGGAGACGCGGGAGAAACAGTGCAGTCAGACACGGGACACGGGAGACATGAGAGAAACAGTGAAGTTAGACGCGGGGCACCGGAGACGCGGGAAAAACAGAGAACTTAGACACGGGACACGACAGACACGGGAGAAACAGTGAAGTTAGACACGGGACACCGGAGACGCGGGAGAAACAGTGAAGTTAGACACGGGACACCGGAGACCCGAGAGAAACAGAGAAGTTAGACACGGGACACCGGAGACGCGGGAGAAACAGTGAAGTTAGACACGGGACACCGGAGACGCGGGAGAAACAGTGAAGTTAGACACGGGACACCGGAGACGCGGGAGAAACAGTGAAGTTAGACACGGGACACCGCAGACGCGGGAGAAACAGTGAAGTTAGACACGGGACACCGGAGACCCTGGAGGAACAGTGAAGTTAGACACGGGACACGGGAGACACGGGAGAAACAGTGAAGTTAGACGCGGGACACCGGAGACGCGGGAAAAACAGAGAACTTAGACACGGGACACGACAGACACGGGAGAAACAGTGAAGTTAGACACGGGAAACCGGAGACGCGGGAGAAACAGTGAAGTTAGACACGCGACACCGGAGACGCGGGAGAAACAGTGAAGTTAGACACGGGACACCGGAGACGCGGGAGAAACAGTGAAATTAGCCACGGGACACCTGAAACCCGGGAGAAACAGTGAAGTTAGACACGGGACACCGAAGACGCGTTAGAAACAGAGAAGTTAGACACGGGACACCGGAGACCCGAGAGAAACAGAGAAGTTAGACACGGGACACCGGAGACCCGGGAGAAACAGAGAAGTTAGACACGGGACACCGGAGACGCGGGAGAAACAGTGAAGTTAGACACGGGACACCGCAGACGCGGGAGAAACAGTGAAGTTAGACACGGGACACCGGAGACCCTGGAGGAACAGTGAAGTTAGACACGGGACACGGGAGACACGGGAGAAACAGTGAAGTTAGACGCGGGACACCGGAGACGCGGGAGAAACAGAGAAATTAGACACGGGACACGACAGACACGGGAGAAACAGTGAAGTTAGACACGGGACACCGGAGACGCTCGAGAAACAGTGAAGTTTGACACGGGACACCGGAGACGCGGGAGAAACAGAGAAGTTAGACACGGGACACCGGAGACGCGGGAGAAACGGAGAAGTTAGACACGGGACACCGAAGACGCGGGAGAAACAGTGCAGTCAGACACGGGACATGGGAGACACGGGAGAAACAGTGAAGTTAGACACGGGACACCGGAGACGCGCGAGAAACAGTGAAGTTAGACACGGGACACCGGAGACGCGGAAGAAACAGTGAAGTCACACACGGGACACCGGAGACGCGGGAGAAACAGTGAAGTTAGACACGGGACACCGGAGACGCGGGAGAACAGTGAAGTTAGACACGGGACACCGGAGACGCGTTAGAAACGGTGAAGTTAGACACGGGACACCGGAGGCGCGGGAGAAACAGTGAAGTTAGACACGGGACACCGGAGACGCGGAAGAAACAGTGAAGTTAGACACGGGACACCGGAGACGCGGGAGAAACAGTGGAGTTAGACACGGGACACCGGAGACGCGGGAGAACAGTGAAGTTAGACACGGGACCCCGGAGACGCGTTAGAAACGGTGAAGTTAGACACGGGACACCGGAGGCGCGGGAGAAACAGTGAAGTTAGACACGGGACACCGGAGACGCGGAAGAAACAGTGAAGTTAGACACGGGACACCGGAGACGCGGGAGAAACAGTGGAGTTAGACACGGGACACCGGAGACGCGGGAGAAACCGTGAAGTTAGACACGGGACACCGGAGACGCGGAGAAACAGTGAAGTTAGACACGGGACACGACAGACACGGGAGAAACAGTGATGTTAGACACGGGACACCGGAGACGCGGGAGAAACAGTGAAGTTAGACACGGGACACCGGAGACGCGGGAGAAACAGAGGAGTTAGACACGGGACACCGGAGACGCGTTAGAAACAGTGAAGTTAGACACGGGACATCGGAGACGCGGAGAAACAGTGAAGTTAGACACGGGACACGACAGACACGGGAGAAACAGTGAAGTTAGACACGGGACACCGGAGACGCGGGAGAAACAGTGAAGTTAGACACGGTACACCGGAGACGCGGGAGAAACAGAGGAGTTAGACACGGGACACCGGAGACGCGGGAGAAACAGAGAAGTTAGACACGGGACACCGAAGACGCGGGAGAAACAGTGCAGTCAGACACGGGACACGGGAGACATGAGAGAAACAGTGAAGTTAGACGCGGGGCACCGGAGACGCGGGAAAAACAGAGAACTTAGACACGGGACACGACAGACACGGGAGAAACAGTGAAGTTAGACACGGGACACCGGAGACGCGGGAGAAACAGTGAAGTTAGACACGGGACACCGGAGACGCGGGAGAAACAGTGAAGTTAGACACGGGACACCGGAGACGCGGGAGAAACAGTGAAGTTAGACACGGGACACCGCAGACGCGGGAGAAACAGTGAAGTTAGACACGGGACACCGGAGACCCTGGAGGAACAGTGAAGTTAGACACGGGACACGGGAGACACGGGAGAAACAGTGAAGTTAGACGCGGGACACCGGAGACGCGGGAAAAACAGAGAACTTAGACACGGGACACGACAGAAACGGGAGAAACAGTGAAGTTAGACACGGGAAACCGGAGACGCGGGAGAAACAGTGAAGTTAGACACGCGACACCGGAGACGCGGGAGAAACAGTGAAGTTAGACACGGGACACCGGAGACGCGGGAGAAACAGTGAAATTAGCCACGGGACACCTGAAACCCGGGAGAAACAGTGAAGTTAGACACGGGACACCGAAGACGCGTTAGAAACAGAGAAGTTAGACACGGGACACCGGAGACCCGAGAGAAACAGAGAAGTTAGACACGGGACACCGGAGACCCGGGAGAAACAGAGAAGTTAGACACGGGACACCGGAGACGCGGGAGAAACAGTGAAGTTAGACACGGGACACCGCAGACGCGGGAGAAACAGTGAAGTTAGACACGGGACACCGGAGACCCTGGAGGAACAGTGAAGTTAGACACGGGACACGGGAGACACGGGAGAAACAGTGAAGTTAGACGCGGGACACCGGAGACGCGGGAGAAACAGAGAAATTAGACACGGGACACGACAGACACGGGAGAAACAGTGAAGTTAGACACGGGACACCGGAGACGCTCGAGAAACAGTGAAGTTTGACACGGGACACCGGAGACGCGGGAGAAACAGAGAAGTTAGACACGGGACACCGGAGACGCGGGAGAAACGGAGAAGTTAGACACGGGACACCGAAGACGCGGGAGAAACAGTGCAGTCAGACACGGGACATGGGAGACACGGGAGAAACAGTGAAGTTAGACACGGGACACCGGAGACGCGCGAGAAACAGTGAAGTTAGACACGGGACACCGGAGACGCGGAAGAAACAGTGAAGTCACACACGGGACACCGGAGACGCGGGAGAAACAGTGAAGTTAGACACGGGACACCGGAGACGCGGGAGAACAGTGAAGTTAGACACGGGACACCGGAGACGCGTTAGAAACGGTGAAGTTAGACACGGGACACCGGAGGCGCGGGAGAAACAGTGAAGTTAGACACGGGACACCGGAGACGCGGAAGAAACAGTGAAGTTAGACACGGGACACCGGAGACGCGGGAGAAACAGTGGAGTTAGACACGGGACACCGGAGACGCGGGAGAACAGTGAAGTTAGACACGGGACCCCGGAGACGCGTTAGAAACGGTGAAGTTAGACACGGGACACCGGAGGCGCGGGAGAAACAGTGAAGTTAGACACGGGACACCGGAGACGCGGAAGAAACAGTGAAGTTAGACACGGGACACCGGAGACGCGGGAGAAACAGTGGAGTTAGACACGGGACACCGGAGACGCGGGAGAAACCGTGAAGTTAGACACGGGACACCGGAGACGCGGAGAAACAGTGAAGTTAGACACGGGACACGACAGACACGGGAGAAACAGTGATGTTAGACACGGGACACCGGAGACGCGGGAGAAACAGTGAAGTTAGACACGGGACACCGGAGACGCGGGAGAAACAGAGGAGTTAGACACGGGACACCGGAGACGCGTTAGAAACAGTGAAGTTAGACACGGGACATCGGAGACGCGGAGAAACAGTGAAGTTAGACACGGGACACGACAGACACGGGAGAAACAGTGAAGTTAGACACGGGACACCGGAGACGCGGGAGAAACAGTGAAGTTAGACACGGTACACCGGAGACGCGGGAGAAACAGAGAAGTTAGACACGGGACACCGGAGACGCGGGAGAAACAGAGAAGTTAGACACGGGACACCGAAGACGCGGGAGAAACAGTGCAGTCAGACACGGGACACGGGAGACATGAGAGAAACAGTGAAGTTAGACGCGGGGCACCGGAGACGCGGGAAAAACAGAGAACTTAGACACGGGACACGACAGACACGGGAGAAACAGTGAAGTTAGACACGGGACACCGGAGACGCGGGAGAAACAGTGAAGTTAGACACGCGACACCGGAGACGCGGGGGAAACAGTGAAGTTAGACACGGGACACCGGAGACGCGGGAAAAACAGTGAAGTTAGACACGGGACACCGGAGACGCGGGAGAAACAGTGAAGTTAGACACGGGACACCGGAGACGCGGGAGAAACAGTGAAGTTAGACACGGGACACCGGAGACGCGTTAGAAACAGAGAAGTTAGACACGGGACACCGGAGACCCGAGAGAAACAGAGAAGTTAGACACGGGACACCGGAGACCCGGGAGAAACAGAGAAGTTAGACACGGGACACCGGAGACGCGGGAGAAACAGTGAAGTTAGACACGGGACACCGCAGACGCGGGAGAAACAGTGAAGTTAGACACGGGACACCGGAGACCCTGGAGGAAAAGTGAAGTTAGACACGGGACACGGGAGACACGGGAGAAACAGTGAAGTTAGACGCGGGACACCGGAGACGCGGGAGAAACAGAGAAGTTAGACACGGGACACGACAGACACGGGAGAAACAGTGAAGTTAGACACGGGACACCGGAGACGCTCGAGAAACAGTGAAGTTTGACACGGGACACCGGAGACGCGGGAGAAACAGAGAAGTTAGACACGGGACACCGGAGACGCGGGAGAAACGGAGAAGTTAGACACGGGACACCGAAGACGCGGGAGAAACAGTGCAGTCAGACACGGGACATGGGAGACACGGGAGAAACAGTGAAGTTAGACACGGGACACCGGAGACGCGGGAGAAACAGTGAAGTTAGACACGGGACACCGGAGACGCGGAAGAAACAGTGAAGTCACACACGGGACACCGGAGACGCGGGAGAAACAGTGAAGTTAGACACGGGACACCGGAGACGCGGGAGAACAGTGAAGTTAGACACGGGACACCGGAGACGCGTTAGAAACGGTGAAGTTAGACACGGGACACCGGAGGCGCGGGAGAAACAGTGAAGTTAGACACGGGACACCGGAGACGCGGAAGAAACAGTGAAGTTAGACACGGGACACCGGAGACGCGGGAGAAACAGTGAAGTTAGACACGGGACACCGGAGACGCGGGAGAAACAGTGGAGTTAGACACGGGACACCGGAGACGCGGGAGAAACCGTGAAGTTAGACACGGGACACCGGAGACGCGGAGAAACAGTGAAGTTAGACACGGGACACGACAGACACGGGAGAAACAGTGATGTTAGACACGGGACACCGGAGACGCGGGAGAAACAGTGAAGTTAGACACGGGACACCGGAGACGCGGGAGAAACAGAGGAGTTAGACACGGGACACCGGAGACGCGTTAGAAACAGTGAAGTTAGACACGGGACATCGGAGACGCGGAGAAACAGTGAAGTTAGACACGGGACACGACAGACACGGGAGAAACAGTGAAGTTAGACACGGGACACCGGAGACGCGGGAGAAACAGTGAAGTTAGACACGGTACACCGGAGACGCGGGAGAAACAGAGAAGTTAAACACGGGACACCGGAGACGCGGGAGAAACAGAGAAGTTAGACACGGGACACCGAAGACGCGGGAGAAACAGTGCAGTCAGACACGGGACACGGGAGACATGAGAGAAACAGTGAAGTTAGACGCGGGGCACCGGAGACGCGGGAAAAACAGAGAACTTAGACACGGGACACGACAGACACGGGAGAAACAGTGAAGTTAGACACGGGACACCGGAGACGCGGGAGAAACAGTGAAGTTAGACACGCGACACCGGAGACGCGGGAGAAACAGTGAAGTCACACACGGGACACCGGAGACGCGGGAGAAACAGTGAAGTTAGACACGGGACACCGGAGACGCGGGAGAAACAGTGAAGTTAGACACGGGACACCGGAGACGCGGGAGAAACAGTGAAGTTAGACACGGGACACCGGAGACGCGGGAGAAACAGTGAAGTTAGACAAGGGACACCGGAGACGCGGAAGAAACCGTGAAGTCAGACACGGGACACCGGAGACGCGTTAGAAACAGTGAAGTTAGACACGGGACACCGGAGACGCGGGAGAAACCGTGAAATTAGACACGGGACACCGGAAACCCGGGAGAAACAGAGAAGTTAGACACGGGACACCGGAGACGCGGGAGAAACAGTGAAGTCAGACACGGGACACCGGAAACCCGGGAGAAACAGTAAAGTGAGACACGGGACACCGGAGACGCGGGAGAAACAGTGAAGTCAGACACGGGACACCGGAGACGCGGGAGAAACAGTGAAGTTAGACACGGGACACCGGAGACGCGGGAGAAACAGTGAAGTTAGACACGGGACACCGGAGACGCGGAAGAAACAGTGAAGTCACACACGGGACACCGGAGACGCGTTAGAAACAGAAAAGTTAGACACGGGACACCGGAGACGCGGGAGAAACCTTGAAATTAGACACGGGACACCGGAAACCCGGGAGAAACAGTGACGTTAGACATGGGACACCGGAGACGCGGGAGAAACAATGAAGTTAGACACGGGACACCGGAGACCCGGGAGAAACAGAGAAGTTAGACACGGGACACCGGAGACCCTGGAGAAACAGTGAAGTTAGACACGGGACACGGGAGACACGGGAGAAACAGTGAAGTTAGACGCCTGACACCGGAGACGCGGGAGAAACAGAGAAGTTAGACACGGGACACGACAGATACGGGAGAAACAGTGAAGTTAGACACGGGACACCGGAGACGCGGGAGAAACAGTGAAGTTTGACACGGGACACCGGAGACGCGGGAGAAACAGAGAAGTTAGACACGGGACACCGGAGACGCGGGAGAAACGGAGAAGTTAGACACGGGACACCGAAGACGCGGGAGAAACAGTGCAGTCAGACACGGGACACGGGAGACACGGGAGAAACAGTGAAGTTAGACACGGGACACCGAAGACGCGGGAGAAACAGTGAAGTTAGACACGGGACACCGGAGACGCGGAAGAAACAGTGAAGTCACACACGGGACACCGGAGACGCGGGAGAAACAGTGAAGTTAGACACGGGACACCGGAGACCCGGGAGAACAGTGAAGTTAGACACGGGACACCGGAGACGCGTTAGAAACGGTGAAGTTAGACACGGGACACCGGAGGCGCGGGAGAAACAGTGAAGTTAGACACGGGACACCGGGGACGCCAAAGAAACAGTGAAGTTAGACACGGGACACCGGAGACGCGGGAGAAACAGTGAAGTTAGACACGGGACACCGGAGACGCGGGAGAAACAGTGGAGTTAGACACGGGACTCCGGAGACGCGGGAGAAACCGTGAAGTTAGACACGGGACACCGGAGACGCGGAGAAACAGTGAAGTTAGACACGGGACACGACAGACACGGGAGAAACAGTGATGTTAGACACGGGACACCGGAGACGCGGGAGAAACAGAGAAGTTAGCCACGGGAGACCGGAGACGCGGGAGAAACAGAGAAGTTAGACACGGGACACCGGAGACGCGGGAGAAACAGAGAAGTTAGACACGGGACACCGGAGACGCGGGAGAAACAGAGAAGTTAGACACGGGACACCGAATACGCGGGAGAAACAGTGAAGTTAGACACGAGACACCGGAGACGCGGGGGAAACAGTAAAGTTAGACACGGGACACCGGAGACGCGGGAGAAACAGTGAAGTCAGACACGTTGCACCGGAGACGCGGGAGAAACAGAGAAGTTAGACACGGGACACCGGAGACGCGGGAGAAACAGAGAAGTTAGACACGGGACACCGGAGGCCCGGGAGAAACAGAGAAGTTAGACACGGGACACCGGAGACCCGGGAGAAACAGAGAAGTTAGACACGGGACACCGGAGACGCGGGAGAAACAGAGAAGTTAGACACGGGACACCGGAGACGCGGGAGAAACAGTGAAGTTAGACACGGGACACGGGAGACGCGGGAGAAACAGTGAAGTTTGACACGGGACACCGGAGACGCGGGAGAAACAGTGAAGTTTGACACGGGACACCGGAGACGCGGGAGAAACAGAGAAGTTAGACACGGGACACCGGAGACGCGGGAGAAACAGTGGAGTTAGACACGGGACACCGGAGACGCGGAAGAAACAGTGAAGTCAGACACGGGACACCGGAGACGCGGGAGAAACAGTGAAGTTAGACACGGGACACCGGAGACGCGGGAGAAACAGTGGAGTTAGACACGGGACACCGGAGACGCGGAAGAAACAGTGAAGTCAGACACGGGACACCGGAGACGCGTTAGAACAGTGAAGTTAGACACGGGACACCGGAGACGCGGGAGAAACAGTGGAGTTAGACACGGGACACCGGAGACGCGGAAGAAACAGTGAAGTCAGACACGGGACACCGGAGACGCGTTAGAAACAGTGAAGTTAGACACGGGACACCGGAGACGCGGGAGAAACAGAGAAGTTAGACACGGGACACCGGAGGCCCGGGAGAAACAGAGAAGTTAGACACGGGACACCGGAGACCCGGGAGAAAAAGAGAAGTTAGACACGGGACACCGGAGACGCGGGAGAAACAGAGAAGTTAGACACGGGACACCGGAGACGCGGGAGAAACAGTGAAGTTAGACACGGGACACGGGAGACACGGGAAAAACAGTGAAGTTAGACGCGGGACACCGGAGACGCGGGAGAAACAGAGAAGTTAGACACGGGACACCGGAGACGCGGGAGAAACAGTGAAGTTTGACACGGGACACCGGAGACGCGGGAGAAACAGTGAAGTTTGACACGGGACACCGGAGACGCGGGAGAAACAGAGAAATTAGGCACGGGACACCGGAGACGCGGGAGAAACAGTGGAGTTAGACACGGGACACCGGAGACGCGGAAGAAACAGTGAACTCAGACACGGGACACCGGAGACGCGGGAGAAACATAGAAGTTAGACACGGGACACCGGAGACGCGGGAGAAACAGTGGAGTTAGACACGGGACACCGGAGACGCGGAAGAAACAGTGAAGTCAGACACGGGACACCGGAGACGCGTTAGAAACAGTGAAGTTAGACACGGGACACCGGAGACGCGGGAGAAACCGTGAAATTATACACGGAACACCGGAAACCCGGGAGAAACAGTGAAGTTAGACACGGGACACCGGAGACGCGGGAGAAACAGTGAAGTCAGACACGGGACACCGGAAACCCGGGAGAAACAGTAAAGTTAGACACGGGACACCGGAGACGCGGGAGAAACAGTGAAGTTAGACACGGGACACCGGAGACGCGGGAGAAACCGAGAAGTTAGACACGGGACACCGGAGACGCGGGAGAAACAGTAAAGTTAGACACGGGACACCGGAGACGCGGGGGAAACAGTGAAGTCAGACACGGGACACCGGAGACGCGGGAGAAACAGTGAAGTTAGACACGGGACACCGGAGACGCGTTAGAAACAGTGAAGTTAGACACGGGACACCGGAGACGCGGGAGAAACCGTGAAATTATACACGGAACACCGGAAACCCGGGAGAAACAGTGAAGTTAGACACGGGACACCGAAGACGCGGGAGAAACCGTGAAATTAGACACGGGACACCGGAAACCCGGGAGAAACAGAGAAGTTAGACACGGGACACCGGAGACGCGGGAGAAACAGTGAAGTCAGACACGGGACACCGGAAACCCGGGAGAAACAGTGAAGTTAGACACGGGACACCGGAGACGCGGGAGAAACAGTGAAGTTAGACACGGGACACCGGAGACGCGGAAGAAACAGTGAAGTCAGACACGGGACACCGGAGACGCGTTAGAAACAGAGAAGTTAGACACGGGACACCGGAGACGCGGGAGAAACCTTGAAATTAGACACGGGACACCGGAAACCCGGGAAAAACAGTGACGTTAGACATGGGACACCGGAGACGCGGGAGAAACAATGAAGTTAGACACGGGACACCGGAGACCCGGGAGAAACAGAGAAGTTAGACACGGGACACCGGAGACCCGGGAGAAACAGAGAAGTTAGACACGGGACACCGGAGACGCGGGAGAAACAGTGAAGTTAGACACGGGACACCGGAGACCCGGGAGAAACAGTGAAGTTAGACACGGGACACCGGAGACCCGGGAAAAACAGAGAAGTTAGACACGGGACACCGGAGACCCGGGAGAAACAGAGAAGTTAGACATGGGACACCGGAGACCCGGGAGAAACAGAGAAGTTAGACACGGGACACCGGAGACGCGGGAGAAACAGAGAAGTTAGCCACGGGAGACCGGAGACGCGGGAGAAACAGAGAAGTTAGACACGGGACACCGGAGACGCGGGAGAAACAGAGAAGTTAGACACGGGACACCGGAGACGCGGGAGAAACTGAGAAGTTAGACACGGGACACCGAAGACGCGGGAGAAACAGTGCAGTCAGACACGGGACACGGGAGACACGGGAGAAACAGTGAAGTTAGACACGGGACACCGAAGACGCGGGAGAAACAGTGAAGTTAGACACGGGACACCGGAGACGCGGAAGAAACAGTGAAGTCACACACGGGACACCGGAGACGCGGGAGAAACAGTGAAGTTAGACACGGGACACCGGAGACCCGGGAGAACAGTGAAGTTAGACACGGGACACCGGAGACGCGTTAGAAACGGTGAAGTTAGACACGGGACACCGGAGGCGCGGGAGAAACAGTGAAGTTAGACACGGGACACCGGAGACGCCAAAGAAACAGTGAAGTTAGACACGGGACACCGGAGACGCGGGAGAAACAGTGAAGTTAGACACGGGACACCGGAGACGCGGGAGAAACAGTGGAGTTAGACACGGGCCTCCGGAGACGCGGGAGAAACCGTGAAGTTAGACACGGGACACCGGAGACGCGGAGAAACAGTGAAGTTAGACACGGGACACGACAGACACGGGAGAAACAGTGATGTTAGACACGGGACACCGGAGACGCGGGAGAAACAGAGAAGTTAGCCACGGGAGACCGGAGACGCGGGAGAAACAGAGAAGTTAGACACGGGACACCGGAGACGCGGGAGAAACAGAGAAGTTAGACACGGGACACCGGAGACGCGGGAGAAACAGAGAAGTTAGACACGGGACACCGAAGACGCGGGAGACACAGTGAAGTTAGACACGAGACACCGAAGACGCGGGAGAAACAGTGAAGTTAGACACGGGACACCGAAGACGCGGGAGAAACAGTGAAGTTAGACACGAGACACCGGAGACGCGGGGGAAACAGTAAAGTTAGACACGGGACACCGGAGACGCGGGAGAAACAGTGAAGTCAGACACGTTGCACCGGAGACGCGGGAGAAACAGAGAAGTTAGACACGGGACACCGGAGACGCGGGAGAAACAGAGAAGTTAGACACGGGACACCGGAGGCCCGGGAGAAACAGAGAAGTTAGACACGGGACACCGGAGACCCGGGAGAAACAGAGAAGTTAGACACGGGACACCGGAGACGCGGGAGAAACAGAGAAGTTAGACACGGGACACCGGAGACGCGGGAGAAACAGTGAAGTTAGACACGGGACACGGGAGACACGGGAAAAACAGTGAAGTTAGACGCGGGACACCGGAGACGCGGGAGAAACAGAGAAGTTAGACACGGGACACCGGAGACGCGGGAGAAACAGTGAAGTTTGACACGGGACACCGGAGACGCGGGAGAAACAGTGAAGTTTGACACGGGACACCGGAGACGCGGGAGAAACAGAGAAGTTAGACACGGGACACCGGAGACGCGGGAGAAACAGTGGAGTTAGACACGGGACACCGGAGACGCGGAAGAAACAGTGAAGTCAGACACGGGACACCGGAGACGCGGGAGAAACATAGAAGTTAGACACGGGACACCGGAGACGCGGGAGAAACAGTGGAGTTAGACACGGGACACCGGAGACGCGGAAGAAACAGTGAAGTCAGACACGGGACACCGGAGACGCGTTAGAAACAGTGAAGTTAGACACGGGACACCGGAGACGCGGGAGAAACAGTGGAGTTAGACACGGGACACCGGAGACGCGGAAGAAACAGTGAAGTCAGACACGGGACACCGGAGACGCGTTAGAAACAGTGAAGTTAGACACGGGACACCGGAGACGCGGGAGAAACAGAGAAGTTAGACACGGGACACCGGAGGCCCGGGAGAAACAGAGAAGTTAGACACGGGACACCGGAGACCCGGGAGAAACAGAGAAGTTAGACACGGGACACCGGAGACGCGGGAGAAACAGAGAAGTTAGACACGGGACACCGGAGACGCGGGAGAAACAGTGAAGTTAGACACGGGACACGGGAGACACGGGAAAAACAGTGAAGTTAGACGCGGGACACCGGAGACGCGGGAGAAACAGAGAAGTTAGACACGGGACACCGGAGACGCGGGAGAAACAGTGAAGTTTGACACGGGACACCGGAGACGCGGGAGAAACAGTGAAGTTTGACACGGGACACCGGAGACGCGGGAGAAACAGAGAAATTAGGCACGGGACACCGGAGACGCGGGAGAAACAGTGGAGTTAGACACGGGACACCGGAGACGCGGAAGAAACAGTGAACTCAGATACGGGACACCGGAGACGCGGGAGAAACATAGAAGTTAGACACGGGACACCGGAGACGCGGAAGAAACAGTGGAGTTAGACACGGGACACCGGAGACGCGGAAGAAACAGTGAAGTCAGACACGGGACACCGGAGACGCGTTAGAAACAGTGAAGTTAGACACGGGACACCGGAGACGCGGGAGAAACCGTGAAATTATACACGGAACACCGGAAACCCGGGAGAAACAGTGAAGTTAGACACGGGACACCGGAGACGCGGGAGAAACAGTGAAGTCAGACACGGGACACCGGAAACCCGGGAGAAACAGTAAAGTTAGACACGGGACACCGGAGACGCGGGAGAAACAGTGAAGTTAGACACGGGACACCGGAGACGCGGGAGAAACAGAGAAGTTAGACACGGGACACCGGAGACGCGGGAGAAACAGTAAAGTTAGACACGGGACACCGGAGACGCGGAAGAAACAGTGAAGTCAGACACGGGACACCGGAGACGCGTTAGAAACAGTGAAGTTAGACACGGGACACCGGAGACGCGGGAGAAACAGTGAAGTTAGACACGGGACACCGGAAACCCGGGAGAAACAGTGAAGTTAGACACGGGACACCGGAGACGCGGGAGAAACAGTGAAGTCAGACACGGGACACCGGAAACCCGGGAGAAACAGTAAAGTTAGACACGGGACACCGGAGACGCGGGAGAAACAGTGAAGTTAGACACGGGACACCGGAGACGCGGGAGAAACAGAGAAGTTAGACACGGGACACCGGAGACGCGGGAGAAACAGTAAAGTTAGACACGGGACACCGGAGACGCGGGGGAAACAGTGAAGTCAGACACGGGACACCGGAGACGCGGGAGAAACAGTGAAGTTAGACACGGGACACCGGAGACGCGTTAGAAACAGTGAAGTTAGACACGGGACACCGGAGACGCGGGAGAAACCGTGAAATTATACACGGAACACCGGAAACCCGGGAGAAACAGTGAAGTTAGACACGGGACACCGGAGACGCGGGAGAAACAGTGAAGTCAGACACGGGACACCGGAAACCCGGGAGAAACAGTAAAGTTAGACACGGGACACCGGAGACGCGGGAGAAACAGAGAAGTTAGACACGGGACACCGGAGACGCGGGAGAAACAGAGAAGTTAGACACGGGACACCGAAGACGCGGGAGAAACCGTGAAATTTGACACGGGACACCGGAAACCCGGGAGAAACAGAGAAGTTAGACACGGGACACCGGAGACGCGGGAGAAACAGTGAAGTCAGACACGGGACACCGGAAACCCGGGAGAAACAGTAAAGTTAGACACGGGACACCGGAGACGCGGGAGAAACAGTGAAGTCAGACACGGGACACCGGAGACGCGGGAGAAACAGTGAAGTTAGACACGGGACACCGGAGACGCGGGAGAAACAGTGAAGTTAGACACGGGACACCGGAGACGCGGAAGAAACAGTGAAGTCAGACACGGGACACCGGAGACGCGTTAGAAACAGAGAAGTTAGACACGGGACACCGGAGACGCGGGAGAAACCTTGAAATTAGACACGGGACACCGGAAACCCGGGAAAAACAGTGACGTTAGACATGGGACACCGGAGACGCGGGAGAAACAATGAAGTTAGACACGGGACACCGGAGACCCGGGAGAAACAGAGAAGTTAGACACGGGACACCGGAGACCCGGGTGAAACAGAGAAGTTAGACACGGGACACCGGAGACGCGGGAGAAACAGTGAAGTTAGACACGGGACACCGGAGACCCGGGAGAAACAGTGAAGTTAGACACGGGACACCGGAGACCCGGGAGAAACAGAGAAGTTAGACATGGGACACCGGAGACCCGGGAGAAACAGAGAAGTTAGACACGGGACACCGGAGACGCGGGAGAAACAGAGAAGTTAGCCACGGGAGACCGGAGACGCGGGAGAAACAGAGAAGTTAGACACGGGACACCGGAGACGCGGGAGAAACAGAGAAGTTAGACACGGGACACCGGAGACGCGGGAGAAACAGAGAAGTTAGACACGGGACACCGAAGACGCGGGAGACACAGTGAAGTTAGACACGAGACACCGAAGACGCGGGAGAAACAGTGAAGTTAGACACGGGACACCGAAGACGCGGGAGAAACAGTGAAGTTAGACACGAGACACCGGAGACGCGGGGGAAACAGTAAAGTTAGACACGGGACACCGGAGACGCGGGAGAAACAGGGAAGTCAGACACGTTACACCGGAGACGCGGGAGAAACAGAGAAGTTAGACACTGGACACCGGAGACGCGGGAGAAACAGAGAAGTTAGACACGGGACACCGGAGGCCCGGGAGAAACAGAGAAGTTAGACACGGGACACCGGAGACGCGGGAGAAACAGTGAAGTTTGACACGGGACACCGGAGACGCGGGAGAAACAGTGAAGTTTGACACGGGACACCGGAGACGCGGGAGAAACAGAGAAGTTAGGCACGGGACACCGGAGACGCGGGAGAAACAGTGGAGTTAGACACGGGACACCGGAGACGCGGAAGAAACAGTGAAGTCAGACACGGGACACCGGAGACGCGGGAGAAACATAGAAGTTAGACGCGGGACACCGGAGACGCGGGAGAAACAGTGGAGTTAGACACGGGACACCGGAGACGCGGAAGAAACAGTGAAGTCAGACACGGGACACCGGAGACGCGTTAGAAACAGTGAAGTTAGACACGGGACACCGGAGACGCGGGAGAAACCGTGAAATTATACACGGAACACCGGAAACCCGGGAGAAACAGTGAAGTTAGACACGGGACACCGGAGACGCGGGAGAAACAGTGAAGTCAGACACGGGACACCGGAAACCCGGGAGAAACAGTAAAGTTAGACACGGGACACCGGAGACGCGGGAGAAACAGTGAAGTTAGACACGGGACACCGGAGACGCGGGAGAAACAGTGAAGTTAGACACGGGACACCGGAGACGCGGGAGAAACAGAGAAGTTAGACACGGGACACCGGAGACGCGGGAGAAACAGTAAAGTTAGACACGGGACACCGGAGACGCGGGAGAAACAGTGAAGTCAGACACGGGACACCGGAGACGCGGGAGAAACAGTGAAGTTAGACACGGGACACCGGAGACGCGGGAGAAACAGAGAACTTAGACACGGGACACGACAGACACGGGAGAAACAGTGAAGTTAGACACGGGACACCGGAGACGCGGGAGAAACAGTGAAGTTAGACACGCGACACCGGAGACGCGGGAGAAACAGTGAAGTTAGACACGCAACACCGGAGACGCGGGAGAAACAGTGAAGTTAGACACGGGACACCGGAGACGCGGGAGAAACAGTGAAGTTAGACACGGGACACCGGAGACGCGGGAGAAACAGTGAAGTTAGACACGGGACACCGGAGACGCGGAGAAACACTGAAGTTAGACACGGGACACCGGAGACGCGGGAGAAACCGTGAAGTTTGACACGGGACACCGGAGACGCGGGAGAAACAGAGAAGTTAGACACGGGACACCGGAGACGCGGGAGAAACGGAGAAGTTAGACACGGGACACCGAAGACGCGGGAGAAACAGTGCAGTCAGACACGGGACACGGGAGACACGGGAGAAACAGTGAAGTTAGACACGGGACACCGGAGACGCGGGAGAAACAGTGAAGTTAGACACGGGACACCGGAGACGCGGGAGAAACAGAGAAGTTAGACACGGGACACCGAAGACGCGGGAGAAACCGTGAAATTAGACACGGGACACCGGAAACCCGGGAGAAACAGAGAAGTTAGACACGGGACACCGGAGACGCGGGAGAAACAGTGAAGTCAGACAGGGGACACCGGAAACCCGGGAGAAACAGTAAAGTTAGACACTGGACACCGGAGACGCGGGAGAAACAGTGAAGTCAGACACGGGACACCGGAGACGCGGGAGAAACAGTGAAGTTAGACACGGGACACCGGAGACGCGGGAGAAACAGTGAAGTTAGACACGGGACACCGGAGACGCGGAAGAAACAGTGAAGTCAGACACGGGACACCGGAGACGCGTTAGAAACAGAGAAGTTAGACACGGGACACCGGAGACGCGGGAGAAACCTTGAAATTAGACACGGGACACCGGAAACCCGGGAAAAACAGTGACGTTAGACATGGGACACCGGAGACGCGGGAGAAACAATGAAGTTAGACACGGGACACCGGAGACCCGGGAGAAACAGAGAAGTTAGACACGGGACACCGGAGACCCGGGAGAAACAGAGAAGTTAGACACGGGACACCGGAGACGCGGGAGAAACACTGAAGTTAGACACGGGACACCGGAGACGCGGGAGAAACAGTGAAGTTTGACACGGGACACCGGAGACGCGGGAGAAACAGAGAAGTTAGACACGGGACACCGGAGACGCGGGAGAAACGGAGAAGTTAGACACGGGACACCGAAGACGCGGGAGAAACAGTGCAGTCAGACACGGGACACGGGAGACACGGGAGAAACAGTGAAGTTAGACACGGGACACCGGAGACGCAGGAGAAACAGTGAAGTTAGACACGGGACACCGGAGACGCGGGAGAAACAGAGAAGTTAGACACGGGACACCGAAGACGCGGGAGAAACCGTGAAATTAGACACGGGACACCGGAAACCCGGGAGAAACAGAGAAGTTAGACACGGGACACCGGAGACGCGGGAGAAACAGTGAAGTCAGACACGGGACACCGGAAACCCGGGTGAAACAGTAAAGTTAGACACGGGACACCGGAGACGCGGGAGAAACAGTGAAGTCAGACACGGGACACCGGAGACGCGGGAGAAACAGTGAAGTTAGACACGGGACACCGGAGACGCGGGAGAAACAGTGAAGTTAGACACGGGACACCGGAGACGCGGAAGAAACAGTGAAGTCAGACACGGGACACCGGAGACGCGTTAGAAACAGAGAAGTTAGACACGGGACACCGGAGACGCGGGAGAAACCTTGAAATTAGACACGGGACACCGGAAACCCGGGAAAAACAGTGACGTTAGACATGGGACACCGGAGACGCGGGAGAAACAATGAAGTTAGACACGGGACACCGGAGACCCGGGAGAAACAGAGAAGTTAGACACGGGACACCGGAGACCCGGGAGAAACAGAGAAGTTAGACACGGGACACCGGAGACGCGGGAGAAACAGTGAAGTTAGACACGGGACACCGGAGACCCGGGAGAAACAGTGAAGTTAGACACGGGACACCGGAGACCCGGGAAAAACAGAGAAGTTAGACACGGGACACCGGAGACCCGGGAGAAACAGAGAAGTTAGACATGGGACACCGGAGACCCGGGAGAAACAGAGAAGTTAGACACGGGACACCGGAGACGCGGGAGAAACAGAGAAGTTAGCCACGGGAGACCGGAGACGCGGGAGAAACAGAGAAGTTAGACACGGGACACCGGAGACGCGGGAGAAACAGAGAAGTTAGACACGGGACACCGGAGACGCGGGAGAAACAGAGAAGTTAGACACGGGACACCGAAGACGCGGGAGACACAGTGAAGTTAGACACGAGACACCGAAGACGCGGGAGAAACAGTGAAGTTAGACACGGGACACCGAAGACGCGGGAGAAACAGTGAAGTTAGACACGAGACACCGGAGACGCGGGGGAAACAGTAAAGTTAGACACGGGACACCGGAGACGCGGGAGAAACAGGGAAGTCAGACACGTTACACCGGAGACGCGGGAGAAACAGAGAAGTTAGACACTGGACACCGGAGACGCGGGAGAAACAGAGAAGTTAGACACGGGACACCGGAGGCCCGGGAGAAACAGAGAAGTTAGACACGGGACACCGGAGACGCGGGAGAAACAGTGAAGTTTGACACGGGACACCGGAGACGCGGGAGAAACAGTGAAGTTTGACACGGGACACCGGAGACGCGGGAGAAACAGAGAAGTTAGGCACGGGACACCGGAGACGCGGGAGAAACAGTGGAGTTAGACACGGGACACCGGAGACGCGGAAGAAACAGTGAAGTCAGACACGGGACACCGGAGAGGCGGGAGAAACATAGAAGTTAGACGCGGGACACCGGAGACGCGGGAGAAACAGTGAAGTCAGACACGGGACACCGGAGACGCGGGAGAAACAGTGAAGTTAGACACGGGACACCGGAGACGCGGGAGAAACAGTGAAGTTAGACACGGGACACCGGAGACGCGGGAGAAACACTGAAGTTAGACACGGGACACCGGAGACGCGGGAGAAACAGTGAAGTTTGACACGGGACACCGGAGACGCGGGAGAAACAGAGAAGTTAGACACGGGACACCGGAGACGCGGGAGAAACGGAGAAGTTAGACACGGGACACCGAAGACGCGGGAGAAACAGTGCAGTCAGACACGGGACACGGGAGACACGGGAGAAACAGTGAAGTTAGACACGGGACACCGGAGACGCGGGAGAAACAGTGAAGTTAGACACGGGACACCGGAGACGCGGAAGAAACAGTGAAGTCACACACGGGACACCGGAGACGCGGGAGAAACAGTGAAGTTAGACACGGGACACCGGAGACCCGGGAGAACAGTGAAGTTAGACACGGGACACCGGAGACGCGTTAGAAACGGTGAAGTTAGACACGGGACACCGGAGGCGCGGGAGAAACAGTGAAGTTAGACACGGGACACCGGAGACGCCAAAGAAACAGTGAAGTTAGACACGGGACACCGGAGACGTGGGAGAAACCGTGAAGTTAGACACGGGACACCGGAGACCCGGAGAAACAGTGAAGTTAGACACGGGACACGACAGACACGGGAGAAACAGTGATGTTAGACACGGGACACCGGAGACGCGGGAGAAACAGTGAAGTTAGACACGGGACACCGGAGACGCGGGAGAAACAGAGAAGTTAGACACGGGACACCGGAGACGCGTTAGAAACAGTGAAGTTAAGCACGGGACATCGGAGACGCGGAGAAACAGTGAAGTTAGACACGGGACACGACAGACACGGGAGAAACAGTGAAGTTAGACACGGGACACCGGAGGCGCAGGAGAAACAGTGAAGTTAGACACGGTACACCGGAGACGCGGGAGAAACAGAGAAGTTAGACACGGGACACCGGAGACGCGGGAGAAACAGAGAAGTTAGACACGGGACACCGAAGACGCGGGAGAAACAGTGCAGTCAGACACGGGACACGGGAGACATGAGAGAAACAGTGAAGTTAGACGCGGAGCACCGGAGACGCGGGAAAAACAGAGAACTTAGACACGGGACACGACAGACACGGGAGAAACAGTGAAGTTAGACACGGGACACCGGAGACGCGGGAGAAACAGTGAAGTTAGACACGCGACACCGGAGACGCGGGAGAAACAGTGAAGTTAGACACGGGACACCGGAGACGCGGGAGAAACAGTGAAGTTAGACACGGGACACCGGAGACGCGGGAGAAACAGTGAAGTTAGACACGGGACACCGGAGACGCGGGAGAAACAGTGAAGTTAGACACGGGACACCGGAGACGCGGGAGAAACAGTGAAGTTAGACAAGGGACACCGGAGACGCGGAAGAAACAGTGAAGTCAGACACGGGACACCGGAGACGCGGGAGAAACAGTGAAGTTAGACAAGGGACACCGGAGACGCGGGAGAAACAGAGAAGTTAGACACGGGACACCGAAGACTCGGGAGAAACAGTGCAGTCAGACACGGGACACGGGAGACACGGGAGAAACAGTGAAGTTAGACACGGGACACCGGAGACGCGGGAGAAACAGTGAAGTTAGACACGGGACACCGGAGACGCGGAAGAAACAGTGAAGTCAGACACGGGACACCGGAGACGCGGGAGAAACAGTGAAGTTAGACACGGGACACCGGAGACGCGTTAGAAACAGTGAAGTTAGACACGGGACACGACAGACACGGGAGAAACAGTGAAGTTAGACAAGGGACACCGGAGACGCGGGAGAAACAGAGAAGTTAGACACGGGACACCGGAGACGCGGGAGAAACAGAGAAGTTAGACACCGGACACCGAAGACGCGGGAGAAACCGTGAAATTAGACACGGGACACCGGAAACCCGGGAGAAACAGAGAAGTTAGACACGCGACACCGGAGACGCGGGAGAAACAGTGAAGTTAGACACGGGACACCGGAGACGCGGGAGAAACAGTGAAGTTAGACACGGGACACCGGAGACGCGGGAGAAACAGTGAAGTTAGACACGGGACACCGGAGACGCGGGAGAAACACTGAAGTTAGACACGGGACACCGGAGACGCGGGAGAAACAGTGAAGTTTGACACGGGACACCGGAGACGCGGGAGAAACAGAGAAGTTAGACACGGGACACCGGAGACGCGGGAGAAACGGAGAAGTTAGACACGGGACACCGAAGACGCGGGAGAAACAGTGCAGTCAGACACGGGACACGGGAGACACGGGAGAAACAGTGAAGTTAGACACGGGACACCGGAGACGCGGGAGAAACAGTGAAGTTAGACACGGGACACCGGAGACGCGGAAGAAACAGTGAAGTCACACACGGGACACCGGAGACGCGGGAGAAACAGTGAAGTTAGACACGGGACACCGGAGACCCGGGAGAACAGTGAAGTTAGACACGGGACACCGGAGACGCGTTAGAAACGGTGAAGTTAGACACGGGACACCGGAGGCGCGGGAGAAACAGTGAAGTTAGACACGGGACACCGGAGACGCCAAAGAAACAGTGAAGTTAGACACGGGACACCGGAGACGTGGGAGAAACCGTGAAGTTAGACACGGGACACCGGAGACGCGGAGAAACAGTGAAGTTAGACACGGGACACGACAGACACGGGAGAAACAGTGATGTTAGACACGGGACACCGGAGACGCGGGAGAAACAGTGAAGTTAGACACGGGACACGGGAGACATGAGAGAAACAGTGAAGTTAGACGCGGGGCACCGGAGACGCGGGAAAAACAGAGAACTTAGACACGGGACACGACAGACACGGGAGAAACAGTGAAGTTAGACACGGGACACCGGAGACGCGGGAGAAACAGTGAAGTTAGACACGCGACACTGGAGACGCGGGAGAAACAGTGAAGTTAGACACGGGACACCGGAGACGCGGGAGAAACAGTGAAGTTAGACACGGGACACCGGAGACGCGGGAGAAACAGTGAAGTTAGACGCGGGGCACCGGAGACGCGGGAAAAACAGAGAACTTAGACACGGGACACGACAGACACGGGAGAAACAGTGAAGTTAGACACGGGACACCGGAGACGCGGGAGAAACAGTGAAGTTAGACACGCGACACTGGAGACGCGGGAGAAACAGTGAAGTTAGACACGGGACACCGGAGACGCGGGAGAAACAGTGAAGTTAGACACGGGACACCGGAGACGCGTTAGAAACAGTGAAGTTAGACACGGGACACGACAGACACGGGAGAAACAGTGAAGTTAGACAAGGGACACCGGAGACGCGGGAGAAACAGAGAAGTTAGACACGGGACACCGGAGACGCGGGAGAAACAGAGAAGTTAGACACCGGACACCGAAGACGCGGGAGAAACCGTGAAATTAGACACGGGACACCGGAAACCCGGGAGAAACAGAGAAGTTAGACACGGGACACCGGAGACGCGGGAGAAACAGTGAAGTCAGACACGGGACACCGGAAACCCGGGAGAAACAGTAAAGTTAGACACGGGACACCGGAGACGCGGGAGAAACAGTGAAGTCAGACACGGGACACCGGAGACGCGGGAGAAACAGTGAAGTTAGACACGGGACACCGGAGACGCGGGAGAAACAGTGAAGTTAGACACGGGACACCGGAGACGCGGAAGAAACAGTGAAGTCAGACACGGGACACCGGAGACGCGTTAGAAACAGAGAAGTTAGACACGGGACACCGGAGACGCGGGAGAAACCTTGAAATTAGACACGGGACACCGGAAACCCGGGAAAAACAGTGACGTTAGACATGGGACACCGGAGACGCGGGAGAAACAATGAAGTTAGACACGGGACACCGGAGACCCGGGAGAAGCAGAGAAGTTAGACACGGGACACCGGAGACCCGGGAGAAACAGAGAAGTTAGACACGGGACACCGGAGACGCGGGAGAAACAGTGAAGTTAGACACGGGACACCGGAGACCCGGGAGAAACAGTGAAGTTAGACACGGGACACCGGAGACCCGGGAAAAACAGAGAAGTTAGACACGGGACACCGGAGACCCGGGAGAAACAGAGAAGTTAGACATGGGACACCGGAGACCCGGGAGAAACAGAGAAGTTAGACACGGGACACCGGAGACGCGGGAGAAACAGAGAAGTTAGCCACGGGAGACCGGAGACGCGGGAAAAACAGAGAAGTTAGACACGGGACACCGGAGACGCGGGAGAAACAGAGAAGTTAGACACGGGACACCGGAGACGCGGGAGAAACAGAGAAGTTAGACACGGGACACCGGAGACGCGGAAGAAACAGTGAAGTCAGACACGGGACACCGGAGACGCGGGAGAAACAGTGAAGTTAGACACGGGACACCGGAGACGCGTTAGAAACAGTGAAGTTAGACACGGGACACGACAGACACGGGAGAAACAGTGAAGTTAGACAAGGGACACCGGAGACGCGGGAGAAACAGAGAAGTTATACACGGGACACCGGAGACGCGGGAGAAACAGAGAAGTTAGACACCGGACACCGAAGACGCGGGAGAAACCGTGAAATTAGACACGGGACACCGGAAACCCGGGAGAAACAGAGAAGTTAGACACGGGACACCGGAGACGCGGGAGAAACAGTGAAGTCAGACACGGGACACCGGAAACCCGGGAGAAACAGTAAAGTTAGACACGGGACACCGAAGACGCGGGAGAAACAGTGCAGTCAGACACGGGACACGGGAGACACGGGAGAAACAGTGAAGTTAGACACGGGACACCGGAGACGCGGGAGAAACAGTGAAGTCAGACACGGGACACCGGAAACCCGGGTGAAACAGTAAAGTTAGACACGGGACACCGGAGACGCGGGAGAAACAGTGAAGTCAGACACGGGACACCGGAGACGCGGGAGAAACAGTGAAGTTAGACACGGGACACCGGAGACGCGGGAGAAACAGTGAAGTTAGACACGGGACACCGGAGACGCGGAAGAAACAGTGAAGTCAGACACGGGACACCGGAGACGCGTTAGAAACAGAGAAGTTAGACACGGGACACCGGAGACGCGGGAGAAACCTTGAAATTAGACACGGGACACCGGAAACCCGGGAAAAACAGTGACGTTAGACATGGGACACCGGAGACGCGGGAGAAACAATGAAGTTAGACACGGGACACCGGAGACCCGGGAGAAACAGAGAAGTTAGACACGGGACACCGGAGACCCGGGAGAAACAGAGAAGTTAGACACGGGACACCGGAGACGCGGGAGAAACAGTGAAGTTAGACACGGGACACCGGAGACCCGGGAGAAACAGTGAAGTTAGACACGGGACACCGGAGACCCGGGAAAAACAGAGAAGTTAGACACGGGACACCGGAGACCCGGGAGAAACAGAGAAGTTAGACATGGGACACCGGAGACCCGGGAGAAACAGAGAAGTTAGACACGGGACACCGGAGACGCGGGAGAAACAGAGAAGTTAGCCACGGGAGACCGGAGACGCGGGAGAAACAGAGAAGTTAGACACGGGACACCGGAGACGCGGGAGAAACAGAGAAGTTAGACACGGGACACCGGAGACGCGGGAGAAACAGAGAAGTTAGACACGGGACACCGAAGACGCGGGAGACACAGTGAAGTTAGACACGAGACACCGAAGACGCGGGAGAAACAGTGAAGTTAGACACGGGACACCGAAGACGCGGGAGAAACAGTGAAGTTAGACACGAGACACCGGAGACGCGGGGGAAACAGTAAAGTTAGACACGGGACACCGGAGACGCGGGAGAAACAGGGAAGTCAGACACGTTACACCGGAGACGCGGGAGAAACAGAGAAGTTAGACACTGGACACCGGAGACGCGGGAGAAACAGAGAAGTTAGACACGGGACACCGGAGGCCCGGGAGAAACAGAGAAGTTAGACACGGGACACCGGAGACGCGGGAGAAACAGTGAAGTTTGACACGGGACACCGGAGACGCGGGAGAAACAGTGAAGTTTGACACGGGACACCGGAGACGCGGGAGAAACAGAGAAGTTAGGCACGGGACACCGGAGACGCGGGAGAAACAGTGGAGTTAGACACGGGACACCGGAGACGCGGAAGAAACAGTGAAGTCAGACACGGGACACCGGAGACGCGGGAGAAACATAGAAGTTAGACGCGGGACACCGGAGACGCGGGAGAAACAGTGAAGTCAGACACGGGACACCGGAGACGCGGGAGAAACAGTGAAGTTAGACACGGGACACCGGAGACGCGGGAGAAACAGTGAAGTTAGACACGGGACACCGGAGACGCGGGAGAAACACTGAAGTTAGACACGGGACACCGGAGACGCGGGAGAAACAGTGAAGTTTGACACGGGACACCGGAGACGCGGGAGAAACAGAGAAGTTAGACACGGGACACCGGAGACGCGGGAGAAACGGAGAAGTTAGACACGGGACACCGAAGACGCGGGAGAAACAGTGCAGTCAGACACGGGACACGGGAGACACGGGAGAAACAGTGAAGTTAGACACGGGACACCGGAGACGCGGGAGAAACAGTGAAGTTAGACACGGGACACCGGAGACGCGGAAGAAACAGTGAAGTCACACACGGGACACCGGAGACGCGGGAGAAACAGTGAAGTTAGACACGGGACACCGGAGACCCGGGAGAACAGTGAAGTTAGACACGGGACACCGGAGACGCGTTAGAAACGGTGAAGTTAGACACGGGACACCGGAGGCGCGGGAGAAACAGTGAAGTTAGACACGGGACACCGGAGACGCCAAAGAAACAGTGAAGTTAGACACGGGACACCGGAGACGTGGGAGAAACCGTGAAGTTAGACACGGGACACCGGAGACCCGGAGAAACAGTGAAGTTAGACACGGGACACGACAGACACGGGAGAAACAGTGATGTTAGACACGGGACACCGGAGACGCGGGAGAAACAGTGAAGTTAGACACGGGACACCGGAGACGCGGGAGAAACAGAGAAGTTAGACACGGGACACCGGAGACGCGTTAGAAACAGTGAAGTTAAGCACGGGACATCGGAGACGCGGAGAAACAGTGAAGTTAGACACGGGACACGACAGACACGGGAGAAACAGTGAAGTTAGACACGGGACACCGGAGACGCAGGAGAAACAGTGAAGTTAGACACGGTACACCGGAGACGCGGGAGAAACAGAGAAGTTAGACACGGGACACCGGAGACGCGGGAGAAACAGAGAAGTTAGACACGGGACACCGAAGACGCGGGAGAAACAGTGCAGTCAGACACGGGACACGGGAGACATGAGAGAAACAGTGAAGTTAGACGCGGGGCACCGGAGACGCGGGAAAAACAGAGAACTTAGACACGGGACACGACAGACACGGGAGAAACAGTGAAGTTAGACACGGGACACCGGAGACGCGGGAGAAACAGTGAAGTTAGACACGCGACACCGGAGACGCGGGAGAAACAGTGAAGTTAGACACGGGACACCGGAGACGCGGGAGAAACAGTGAAGTTAGACACGGGACACCGGAGACGCGGGAGAAACAGTGAAGTTAGACACGGGACACCGGAGACGCGGGAGAAACAGTGAAGTTAGACACGGGACACCGGAGACGCGGGAGAAACAGTGAAGTTAGACAAGGGACACCGGAGACGCGGAAGAAACAGTGAAGTCAGACACGGGACACCGGAGACGCGGGAGAAACAGTGAAGTTAGACAAGGGACACCGGAGACGCGGGAGAAACAGAGAAGTTAGACACGGGACACCGAAGACTCGGGAGAAACAGTGCAGTCAGACACGGGACACGGGAGACACGGGAGAAACAGTGAAGTTAGACACGGGACACCGGAGACGCGGGAGAAACAGTGAAGTTAGACACGGGACACCGGAGACGCGGAAGAAACAGTGAAGTCAGACACGGGACACCGGAGACGCGGGAGAAACAGTGAAGTTAGACACGGGACACCGGAGACGCGTTAGAAACAGTGAAGTTAGACACGGGACACGACAGACACGGGAGAAACAGTGAAGTTAGACAAGGGACACCGGAGACGCGGGAGAAACAGAGAAGTTAGACACGGGACACCGGAGACGCGGGAGAAACAGAGAAGTTAGACACCGGACACCGAAGACGCGGGAGAAACCGTGAAATTAGACACGGGACACCGGAAACCCGGGAGAAACAGAGAAGTTAGACACGCGACACCGGAGACGCGGGAGAAACAGTGAAGTTAGACACGGGACACCGGAGACGCGGGAGAAACAGTGAAGTTAGACACGGGACACCGGAGACGCGGGAGAAACAGTGAAGTTAGACACGGGACACCGGAGACGCGGGAGAAACACTGAAGTTAGACACGGGACACCGGAGACGCGGGAGAAACAGTGAAGTTTGACACGGGACACCGGAGACGCGGGAGAAACAGAGAAGTTAGACACGGGACACCGGAGACGCGGGAGAAACGGAGAAGTTAGACACGGGACACCGAAGACGCGGGAGAAACAGTGCAGTCAGACACGGGACACGGGAGACACGGGAGAAACAGTGAAGTTAGACACGGGACACCGGAGACGCGGGAGAAACAGTGAAGTTAGACACGGGACACCGGAGACGCGGAAGAAACAGTGAAGTCACACACGGGACACCGGAGACGCGGGAGAAACAGTGAAGTTAGACACGGGACACCGGAGACCCGGGAGAACAGTGAAGTTAGACACGGGACACCGGAGACGCGTTAGAAACGGTGAAGTTAGACACGGGACACCGGAGGCGCGGGAGAAACAGTGAAGTTAGACACGGGACACCGGAGACGCCAAAGAAACAGTGAAGTTAGACACGGGACACCGGAGACGTGGGAGAAACCGTGAAGTTAGACACGGGACACCGGAGACGCGGAGAAACAGTGAAGTTAGACACGGGACACGACAGACACGGGAGAAACAGTGATGTTAGACACGGGACACCGGAGACGCGGGAGAAACAGTGAAGTTAGACACGGGACACGGGAGACATGAGAGAAACAGTGAAGTTAGACGCGGGGCACCGGAGACGCGGGAAAAACAGAGAACTTAGACACGGGACACGACAGACACGGGAGAAACAGTGAAGTTAGACACGGGACACCGGAGACGCGGGAGAAACAGTGAAGTTAGACACGCGACACTGGAGACGCGGGAGAAACAGTGAAGTTAGACACGGGACACCGGAGACGCGGGAGAAACAGTGAAGTTAGACACGGGACACCGGAGACGCGGGAGAAACAGTGAAGTTAGACGCGGGGCACCGGAGACGCGGGAAAAACAGAGAACTTAGACACGGGACACGACAGACACGGGAGAAACAGTGAAGTTAGACACGGGACACCGGAGACGCGGGAGAAACAGTGAAGTTAGACACGCGACACTGGAGACGCGGGAGAAACAGTGAAGTTAGACACGGGACACCGGAGACGCGGGAGAAACAGTGAAGTTAGACACGGGACACCGGAGACGCGTTAGAAACAGTGAAGTTAGACACGGGACACGACAGACACGGGAGAAACAGTGAAGTTAGACAAGGGACACCGGAGACGCGGGAGAAACAGAGAAGTTAGACACGGGACACCGGAGACGCGGGAGAAACAGAGAAGTTAGACACCGGACACCGAAGACGCGGGAGAAACCGTGAAATTAGACACGGGACACCGGAAACCCGGGAGAAACAGAGAAGTTAGACACGGGACACCGGAGACGCGGGAGAAACAGTGAAGTCAGACGCGGGACACCGGAAACCCGGGAGAAACAGTAAAGTTAGACACGGGACACCGGAGACGCGGGAGAAACAGTGAAGTCAGACACGGGACACCGGAGACGCGGGAGAAACAGTGAAGTTAGACACGGGACACCGGAGACGCGGGAGAAACAGTGAAGTTAGACACGGGACACCGGAGACGCGGAAGAAACAGTGAAGTCAGACACGGGACACCGGAGACGCGTTAGAAACAGAGAAGTTAGACACGGGACACCGGAGACGCGGGAGAAACCTTGAAATTAGACACGGGACACCGGAAACCCGGGAAAAACAGTGACGTTAGACATGGGACACCGGAGACGCGGGAGAAACAATGAAGTTAGACACGGGACACCGGAGACCCGGGAGAAGCAGAGAAGTTAGACACGGGACACCGGAGACCCGGGAGAAACAGAGAAGTTAGACACGGGACACCGGAGACGCGGGAGAAACAGTGAAGTTAGACACGGGACACCGGAGACCCGGGAGAAACAGTGAAGTTAGACACGGGACACCGGAGACCCGGGAAAAACAGAGAAGTTAGACACGGGACACCGGAGACCCGGGAGAAACAGAGAAGTTAGACATGGGACACCGGAGACCCGGGAGAAACAGAGAAGTTAGACACGGGACACCGGAGACGCGGGAGAAACAGAGAAGTTAGCCACGGGAGACCGGAGACGCGGGAAAAACAGAGAAGTTAGACACGGGACACCGGAGACGCGGGAGAAACAGAGAAGTTAGACACGGGACACCGGAGACGCGGGAGAAACAGAGAAGTTAGACACGGGACACCGGAGACGCGGAAGAAACAGTGAAGTCAGACACGGGACACCGGAGACGCGGGAGAAACAGTGAAGTTAGACACGGGACACCGGAGACGCGTTAGAAACAGTGAAGTTAGACACGGGACACGACAGACACGGGAGAAACAGTGAAGTTAGACAAGGGACACCGGAGACGCGGGAGAAACAGAGAAGTTAGACACGGGACACCGGAGACGCGGGAGAAACAGAGAAGTTAGACACCGGACACCGAAGACGCGGGAGAAACCGTGAAATTAGACACGGGACACCGGAAACCCGGGAGAAACAGAGAAGTTAGACACGGGACACCGGAGACGCGGGAGAAACAGTGAAGTCAGACACGGGACACCGGAAACCCGGGAGAAACAGTAAAGTTAGACACGGGACACCGGAGACGCGGGAGAAACAGTGAAGTCAGACACGGGACACCGGAGACGCGGGAGAAACAGTGAAGTTAGACAGGGGACACCGGAGACGCGGGAGAAACAGTGAAGTTAGACACGGGACACCGGAGACGCGGAAGAAACAGTGAAGTCAGACACGGGACACCGGAGACGCGTTAGAAACAGAGAAGTTAGACACGGGACACCGGAGACGCGGGAGAAACCTTGAAATTAGACACGGGACACCGGAAACCCGGGAAAAACAGTGACGTTAGACATGGGACACCGGAGACGCGGGAGAAACAATGAAGTTAGACACGGGACACCGGAGACCCGGGAGAAGCAGAGAAGTTAGACACGGGACACCGGAGACCCGGGAGAAACAGAGAAGTTAGACACGGGACACCGGAGACGCGGGAGAAACAGTGAAGTTAGACACGGGACACCGGAGACCCGGGAGAAACAGTGAAGTTAGACACGGGACACCGGAGACCCGGGAAAAACAGAGAAGTTAGACACGGGACACCGGAGACCCGGGAGAAACAGAGAAGTTAGACATGGGACACCGGAGACCCGGGAGAAACAGAGAAGTTAGACACGGGACACCGGAGACGCGGGAGAAACAGAGAAGTTAGCCACGGGAGACCGGAGACGCGGGGAAAACAGAGAAGTTAGACACGGGACACCGGAGACGCGGGAGAAACAGAGAAGTTAGACACGGGACACCGGAGACGCGGGAGAAACAGAGAAGTTAGACACGGGACACCGAAGACGCGGGAGACACAGTGAAGTTAGACACGAGACACCGAAGACGCGGGAGAAACAGTGAAGTTAGACACGGGACACCGAAGACGCGGGAGAAACAGTGAAGTTAGAGACGAGACACCGGAGACGCGGGGGAAACAGTAAAGTTAGACACGGGACACCGGAGACGCGGGAGAAACAGTGAAGTCAGACACGTTACACCGGAGACGCGGGAGAAACAGAGAAGTTAGACACGGGACACCGGAGACGCGGGAGAAACAGAGAAGTTAGACACGGGACACCGGAGGCCCGGGAGAAACAGAGAAGTTAGACACGGGACACCGGAGACGCGGGAGAAACAGTGAAGTTAGACACGGGACACGGGAGACACGGGAAAAACAGTGAAGTTAGACGCGGGACACCGGAGACGCGGGAGAAACAGAGAAGTTAGACACGGGACACCGGAGACGCGGGAGAAACAGTGAAGTTTGACACGGGACACCGGAGACGCGGGAGAAACAGTGAAGTTTGACACGGGACACCGGAGACGCGGGAGAAACAGAGAAGTTAGACACGGGACACCGGAGACGCGGGAGAAACAGTGGAGTTAGACACGGGACACCGGAGACGCGGAAGAAACAGTGAAGTCAGACACGGGACACCGGAGACGCGGGAGAAACATAGAAGTTAGACACGGGACACCGGAGACGCGGGAGAAACAGTGGAGTTAGACACGGGACACCGGAGACGCGGAAGAAACAATGAAGTCAGACACGGGACACCGGAGACGCGTTAGAAACAGTGAAGTTAGACACGGGACACCGGAGACGCGGGAGAAACCGTGAAATTATACACGGAACACCGGAAACCCGGGAGAAACAGTGAAGTTAGACACGGGACACCGGAGACGCGGGAGAAACAGTGAAGTCAGACACGGGACACCGGAAACCCGGGAGAAACAGTAAAGTTAGACACGGGACACCGGAGACGCGGGAGAAACAGTGAAGTCAGACACGGGACACCGGAAACCCGGGAGAAACAGTAAAGTTAGACACGGGACACCGGAGACGCGTTAGAAACAGAGAAGTTAGACACGGGACACCGGAGACGCGGGAGAAACCTTGAAATTAGACACGGGACACCGGAAACCCGGGAAAAACAGTGACGTTAGACATGGGACACCGGAGACGCGGGAGAAACAGAGAAGTTAGACACCGGACACCGAAGACGCGGGAGAAACCGTGAAATTAGACACGGGACACCGGAAACCCGGGAGAAACAGAGAAGTTAGACACGGGACACCGGAGACGCGGGAGAAACAGTGAAGTCAGACACGGGACACCGGAAACCCGGGAGAAACAGTAAAGTTAGACACGGGACACCGGAGACGCGGGAGAAACAGTGAAGTCAGACACGGGACACCGGAGACGCGGGAGAAACAGTGAAGTTAGACACGGGACACCGGAGACGCGGGAGAAACAGTGAAGTTAGACACGGGACACCGGAGACGCGGAAGAAACAGTGAAGTCAGACACGGGACACCGGAGACGCGTTAGAAACAGAGAAGTTAGACACGGGACACCGGAGACGCGGGAGAAACCTTGAAATTAGACACGGGACACCGGAAACCCGGGAAAAACAGTGACGTTAGACATGGGACACCGGAGACGCGGGAGAAACAATGAAGTTAGACACGGGACACCGGAGACCCGGGAGAAGCAGAGAAGTTAGACACGGGACACCGGAGACCCGGGAGAAACAGAGAAGTTAGACACGGGACACCGGAGACGCGGGAGAAACAGTGAAGTTAGACACGGGACACCGGAGACCCGGGAGAAACAGTGAAGTTAGACACGGGACACCGGAGACCCGGGAAAAACAGAGAAGTTAGACACAGGACACCGGAGACCCGGGAGAAACAGAGAAGTTAGACATGGGACACCGGAGACGCGGGAGAAACAGAGAAGTTAGACACGGGACACCGGAGACGCGGGAGAAACAGAGAAGTTAGCCACGGGAGACCGGAGACGCGGGAAAAACAGAGAAGTTAGACACGGGACACCGGAGACGCGGGAGAAACAGAGAAGTTAGACACGGGACACCGGAGACGCGGGAGAAACAGAGAAGTTAGACACGGGACACCGAAGACGCGGGAGACACAGTGAAGTTAGACACGAGACACCGAAGACGCGGGAGAAACAGTGAAGTTAGACACGGGACACCGAAGACGCGGGAGAAACAGTGAAGTTAGACACGAGACACCGGAGACGCGGGGGAAACAGTAAAGTTAGACACGGGACACCGGAGACGCGGGAGAAACAGTGAAGTCAGACACGTTACACCGGAGACGCGGGAGAAACAGAGAAGTTAGACACGGGACACCGGAGACGCGGGAGAAACAGAGAAGTTAGACACGGGACACCGGAGGCCCGGGAGAAACAGAGAAGTTAGACACGGGACACCGGAGACGCGGGAGAAACAGTGAAGTTAGACACGGGACACGGGAGACACGGGAAAAACAGTGAAGTTAGACGCGGGACACCGGAGACGCGGGAGAAACAGAGAAGTTAGACACGGGACACCGGAGACGCGGGAGAAACAGTGAAGTTTGACACGGGACACCGGAGACGCGGGAGAAACAGTGAAGTTTGACACGGGACACCGGAGACGCGGGAGAAACAGAGAAGTTAGACACGGGACACCGGAGACGCGGGAGAAACAGTGGAGTTAGACACGGGACACCGGAGACGCGGAAGAAACAGTGAAGTCAGACACGGGACACCGGAGACGCGGGAGAAACATAGAAGTTAGACACGGGACACCGGAGACGCGGGAGAAACAGTGGAGTTAGACACGGGACACCGGAGACGCGGAAGAAACAGTGAAGTCAGACACGGGACACCGGAGACGCGTTAGAAACAGTGAAGTTAGACACGGGACACCGGAGACGCGGGAGAAACCGTGAAATTATGCACGGAACACCGGAAACCCGGGAGAAACAGTGAAGTTAGACACGGGACACCGGAGACGCGGGAGAAACAGTGAAGTCAGACACGGGACACCGGAAACCCGGGAGAAACAGTAAAGTTAGACACGGGACACCGGAGACGCGTTAGAAACAGAGAAGTTAGACACCGGACACCGGAGACGCGGGAGAAACCTTGAAATTAGACACGGGACACCGGAAACCCGGGAAAAACAGTGACGTTAGACATGGGACACCGGAGACGCGGGAGAAACAGTGAAGTTAGACACGGGACACCGGAGACGCGGGAGAAACAGTGAAGTTAGACACGGGACACCGGAGACGCGGGAGAAACAGTGAAGTTAGACACGCGACACCGGAGACGCGGGAGAAACAGAGAAGTTAGCCACGGGAGACCGGAGACGCGGGAAAAACAGAGAAGTTAGACACGGGACACCGGAGACGCGGGAGAAACAGAGAAGTTAGACACGGGACACCGGAGACGCGGGAGAAACAGAGAAGTTAGACACGGGACACCGAAGACGCGGGAGACACAGTGAAGTTAGACACGAGACGCCGAAGACGCGGGAGAAACAGTGAAGTTAGACACGGGACACCGAAGACGCGGGAGAAACAGTGAAGTTAGACACGAGACACCGGAGACGCGGGGGAAACAGTAAAGTTAGACACGGGACACCGGAGACGCGGGAGAAACAGTGAAGTCAGACACGTTACACCGGAGACGCGGGAGAAACAGAGAAGTTAGACACGGGACACCGGAGACGCGGGAGAAACAGAGAAGTTAGACACGGGACACCGGAGGCCCGGGAGAAACAGAGAAGTTAGACACGGGACACCGGAGACGCGGGAGAAACAGTGAAGTTAGACACGGGACACGGGAGACACGGGAAAAACAGTGAAGTTAGACGCGGGACACCGGAGACGCGGGAGAAACAGAGAAGTTAGACACGGGACACCGGAGACGCGGGAGAAACAGTGAAGTTTGACACGGGACACCGGAGACGCGGGAGAAACAGTGAAGTTTGACACGGGACACCGGAGACGCGGGAGAAACAGAGAAGTTAGACACGGGACACCGGAGACGCGGGAGAAACAGTGGAGTTAGACACGGGACACCGGAGACGCGGAAGAAACAGTGAAGTCAGACACGGGACACCGGAGACGCGGGAGAAACATAGAAGTTAGACACGGGACACCGGAGACGCGGGAGAAACAGTGGAGTTAGACACGGGACACCGGAGACGCGGAAGAAACAGTGAAGTCAGACACGGGACACCGGAGACGCGTTAGAAACAGTGAAGTTAGACACGGGACACCGGAGACGCGGGAGAAACCGTGAAATTATGCACGGAACACCGGAAACCCGGGAGAAACAGTGAAGTTAGACACGGGACACCGGAGACGCGGGAGAAACAGTGAAGTCAGACACGGGACACCGGAAACCCGGGAGAAACAGTAAAGTTAGACACGGGACACCGGAGACGCGGGAGAAACAGTGAAGTTAGACACGGGACACCGGAGACCGGGGAGAACAGTGAAGTTAGACACGGGACACCGGAGACGCGTTAGAAACAGAGAAGTTAGACACGGGACACCGGAGACGCGGGAGAAACCTTGAAATTAGACACGGGACACCGGAAACCCGGGAAAAACAGTGACGTTAGACATGGGACACCGGAGACGCGGGAGAAACAGTGAAGTTAGACACGGGACACCGGAGACGCGGGAGAAACAGTGAAGTTAGACACGGGACACCGGAGACGCGGGAGAAGCAGTGAAGTTAGACACGGGACACCGGAGACGCGGGAGAAACAGAGAAGTTAGACACGGGACACCGGGGACGCGGGAGAAACGGAGAAGTTAGACACGGGACACCGAAGACGCGGGAGAAACAGTGCAGTCAGACACGGGACACGGGAGACACGGGAGAAACAGTGAAGTTAGACACGGGACACCGGAGACGCGGGAGAAACAGTGAAGTTAGACACGGGACACCGGAGACGCGGAAGAAACAGTGAAGTCACACACGGGACACCGGAGACGCGGGAGAAACAGTGAAGTTAGACACGGGACACCGGAGACCGGGGAGAACAGTGAAGTTAGACACGGGACACCGGAGACGCGTTAGAAACGGTGAAGTTAGACACGGGACACCGGAGGCGCGGGAGAAACAGTGAAGTTAGACACGGGACACCGGAGACGCCAAAGAAACAGTGAAGTTAGACACGGGACACCGGAGACGCGGGAGAAACAGTGAAGTTAGACACGGGACACCGGAGACGCGGGAGAAACAGTGGAGTTAGACACGGGACTCCGGAGACGCGGGAGAAACCGTGAAGTTAGACACGGGACACCGGAGACGCGGAGAAACAGTGAAGTTAGACACGGGACACGACAGACACGGGACACCGGAGACGCGGAGAAACAGTGAAGTTAGACACGGGACACGACAGACACGGGAGAAACAGTGGAGTTAGACACGGGACACCGGAGACGCGGGAGAAACAGTGAAGTTAGACACGGGACACCGGAGACGCGGGAGAAACAGAGGAGTTAGACACGGGACACCGGAGACGCGTTAGAAACAGTGAAGTTAAGCACGGGACATCGGAGACGCGGAGAAACAGTGAAGTTAGACACGGGACACGACAGACACGGGAGAAACAGTGAAGTTAGACACGGGACACCGGAGACGCAGGAGAAACAGTGAAGTTAGACACGGTACACCGGAGACGCGGGAGAAACAGAGAAGTTAGACACGGGACACCGGAGACGCGGGAGAAACAGAGAAGTTAGACACGGGACACCGAAGACGCGGGAGAAACAGTGCAGTCAGACACGGGACACGGGAGACATGAGAGAAACAGTGAAGTTAGACGCGGGGCACCGGAGACGCGGGAAAAACAGAGAACTTAGACACGGGACACGACAGACACGGGAGAAACAGTGAAGTTAGACACGGGACACCGGAGACGCGGGAGAAACAGTGAAGTTAGACACGCGACACCGGAGACGCGGGAGAAACAGTGAAGTTAGACACGGGACACCGGAGACGCGGAAGAAACAGTGAAGTTAGACACGGGACACCGGAGACGCGGGAGAAACAGTGAAGTTAGACACGGGACACCGGAGACGCGGGAGAAACAGTGAAGTTAGACACGGGACACCGGAGACGCGGGAGAAACAGTGAAGTTAGACAAGGGACACCGGAGACGCGGAAGAAACAGTGAAGTCAGACACGGGACACCGGAGACGCGGGAGAAACAGTGAAGTTAGACAAGGGACACCGGAGACGCGGGAGAAACAGAGAAGTTAGACACGGGACACCGAAGACTCGGGAGAAACAGTGCAGTCAGACACGGGACACGGGAGATACGGGAGAAACAGTGAAGTTAGACACGGGACACCGGAGACGCGGGAGAAACAGTGAAGTTAGACACGGGACACCGGAGACGCGGAAGAAACAGTGAAGTCAGACACGGGACACCGGAGACGCGGGAGAAACAGTGAAGTTAGACACGGGACACCGGAGACGCGTTAGAAACAGTGAAGTTAGACACGGGACACGACAGACACGGGAGAAACAGTGAAGTTAGACAAGGGACACCGGAGACGCGGGAGAAACAGAGAAGTTAGACACGGGACACCGGAAACCCGGGAGAAACAGAGAAGTTAGACACGGGACACCGGAGACGCGGGAGAAACAGTGAAGTCAGACACGGGACACCGGAGACGCGGGAGAAACATAGAAGTTAGACACGGGACACCGGAGACGCGGGAGAAACAGTGGAGTTAGACACGGGACACCGGAGACGCGGAAGAAACAGTGAAGTCAGACACGGGACACCGGAGACGCGTTAGAAACAGTGAAGTTAGACACGGGACACCGGAGACGCGGGAGAAACCGTGAAATGATACACGGAACACCGGAAACCCGGGAGAAACAGTGAAGTTAGACACGGGACACCGGAGACGCGGGAGAAACAGTGAAGTCAGACACGGGACACCGGAAACCCGGGAGAAACAGTAAAGTTAGACACGGGACACCGGAGACGCGTTAGAAACAGAGAAGTTAGACACGGGACACCGGAGACGCGGGAGAAACCTTGAAATTAGACACGGGACACCGGAAACCCGGGAAAAACAGTGACGTTAGACATGGGACACCGGAGACGCGGGAGAAACAGTGAAGTTAGACACGGGACACCGGAGACGCGGGAGAAACAGTGAAGTTAGACACGGGACACCGGAGACGCGGGAGAAACAGTGAAGTTAGACACGCGACACCGGAGACGCGGGAGAAACAGTGAAGTTAGACACGCGACACCGGAGACGCGGGAGAAACAGTGAAGTTAGACACGGGACACCGGAGACGCGGGAGAAACAGTGAAGTTAGACACGGGACACCGGAGACGCGGGAGAAACAGTGAAGTTAGACACGGGACACCGGAGACGCGGGAGAAACACTGAAGTTAGACACGGGACACCGGAGACGCGGGAGAAACAGTGAAGTTTGACACGGGACACCGGAGACGCGGGAGAAACAGAGAAGTTAGACACGGGACACCGGAGACGCGGGAGAAACGGAGAAGTTAGACACGGGACACCGAAGACGCGGGAGAAACAGTGCAGTCAGACACGGGACACCGAAGACGCCAAAGAAACAGTGAAGTTAGACACGGGACACCGGAGACGCGGGAGAAACAGTGAAGTTAGACACGGGACACCGGAGACGCGGGAGAAACAGTGGAGTTAGACACGGGACTCCGGAGACGCGGGAGAAACCGTGAAGTTAGACACGGGACACCGGAGACGCGGAGAAACAGTGAAGTTTGACACGGGACACGACAGACACGGGACACCGGAGACGCGGAGAAACAGTGAAGTTAGACACGGGACACGACAGACACGGGAGAAACAGTGGAGTTAGACACGGGACACCGGAGACGCGGGAGAAACAGTGAAGTTAGACACGGGACACCGGAGACGCGGGAGAAACAGAGGAGTTAGACACGGGACACCGGAGACGCGTTAGAAACAGTGAAGTTAAGCACGGGACATCGGAGACGCGGAGAAACAGTGAAGTTAGACACGGGACACGACAGACACGGGAGAAACAGTGAAGTTAGACACGGGACACCGGAGACGCAGGAGAAACAGTGAAGTTAGACACGGTACACCGGAGACGCGGGAGAAACAGTAAAGTTAGACACGGGACACCGGAGACGCGTTAGAAACAGAGAAGTTAGACACGGGACACCGGAGACGCGGGAGAAACCTTGAAATTAGACACGGGACACCGGAAACCCGGGAAAAACAGTGACGTTAGACATGGGACACCGGAGACGCGGGAGAAACAGTGAAGTTAGACACGGGACACCGGAGACGCGGGAGAAACAGTGAAGTTAGACACGGGACACCGGAGACGCGGGAGAAACAGTGAAGTTAGACACGCGACACCGGAGACGCGGGAGAAACAGTGAAGTTAGACACGCGACACCGGAGACGCGGGAGAAACAGTGAAGTTAGACACGGGACACCGGAGACGCGGGAGAAACAGTGAAGTTAGACACGGGACACCGGAGACGCGGGAGAAACAGTGAAGTTAGACACGGGACACCGGAGACGCGGGAGAAACACTGAAGTTAGACACGGGACACCGGAGACGCGGGAGAAACAGTGAAGTTTGACACGGGACACCGGAGACGCGGGAGAAACAGAGAAGTTAGACACGGGACACCGGAGACGCGGGAGAAACGGAGAAGTTAGACACGGGACACCGGAGACGCGGGAGAAACAGTGAAGTTAGACAAGGGACACCGGAGACGCGGAAGAAACAGTGAAGTCAGACACGGGACACCGGAGACGCGGGAGAAACAGTGAAGTTAGACAAGGGACACCGGAGACGCGGGAGAAACAGAGAAGTTAGACACGGGACACCGAAGACTCGGGAGAAACAGTGCAGTCAGACACGGGACACGGGAGACACGGGAGAAACAGTGAAGTTAGACACGGGACACCGGAGACGCGGGAGAAACAGTGAAGTTAGACACGGGACACCGGAGACGCGGAAGAAACAGTGAAGTCAGACACGGGACACCGGAGACGCGGGAGAAACAGTGAAGTTAGACACGGGACACCGGAGACGCGTTAGAAACAGTGAAGTTAGACACGGGACACGACAGACACGGGAGAAACAGTGACGTTAGACAAGGGACACCGGAGACGCGGGAGAAACAGAGAAGTTAGACACGGGACACCGGAGACGCGGGAGAAACAGAGAAGTTAGACACCGGACACCGAAGACGCGGGAGAAACCGTGAAATTAGACACGGGACACCGGAAACCCGGGAGAAACAGAGAAGTTAGACACGGGACACCGGAGACGCGGGAGAAACAGTGAAGTCAGACACGGGACACCGGAAACCCGGGAGAAACAGTAAAGTTAGACACGGGACACCGGAGACGCGGGAGAAACAGTGAAGTCAGACACGGGACACCGGAGACGCGGGAGAAACAGTGAAGTTAGACACGGGACACCGGAGACGCGGGAGAAACAGTGAAGTTAGACACGGGACACCGGAGACGCGGAAGAAACAGTGAAGTCAGACACGGGACACCGGAGACGCGTTAGAAACAGAGAAGTTAGACACGGGACACCGGAGACGCGGGAGAAACCTTGAAATTAGACACGGGACACCGGAAACCCGGGAAAAACAGTGACGTTAGACATGGGACACCGGAGACGCGGGAGAAACAATGAAGTTAGACACGGGACACCGGAGACCCGGGAGAAACAGAGAAGTTAGACACGGGACACCGGAGACCCGGGAGAAACAGAGAAGTTAGACACGGGACACCGGAGACGCGGGAGAAACAGTGAAGTTAGACACGGGACACCGGAGACGCGGGAGAAACAGTGAAGTTAGACACGGGACACCGGAGACGCGGAAGAAACAGTGAAGTCAGACACGGGACACCGGAGACGCGGGAGAAACAGTGAAGTTAGACACGGGACACCGGAGACGCGTTAGAAACAGTGAAGTTAGACACGGGACACGACAGACACGGGAGAAACAGTGAAGTTAGACAAGGGACACCGGAGACGCGGGAGAAACAGAGAAGTTAGACACGGGACACCGGAAACCCGGGAGAAACAGAGAAGTTAGACACGGGACACCGGAGACGCGGGAGAAACAGTGAAGTCAGACACGGGACACCGGAGACGCGGGAGAAACATAGAAGTTAGACACGGGACACCGGAGACGCGGGAGAAACAGTGGAGTTAGACACGGGACACCGGAGACGCGGAAGAAACAGTGAAGTCAGACACGGGACACCGGAGACGCGTTAGAAACAGTGAAGTTAGACACGGGACACCGGAGACGCGGGAGAAACCGTGAAATTATACACGGAACACCGGAAACCCGGGAGAAACAGTGAAGTTAGACACGGGACACCGGAGACGCGGGAGAAACAGTGAAGTCAGACACGGGACACCGGAAACCCGGGAGAAACAGTAAAGTTAGACACGGGACACCGGAGACGCGTTAGAAACAGAGAAGTTAGACACGGGACACCGGAGACGCGGGAGAAACCTTGAAATTAGACACGGGACACCGGAAACCCGGGAAAAACAGTGACGTTAGACATGGGACACCGGAGACGCGGGAGAAACAGTGAAGTTAGACACGGGACACCGGAGACGCGGGAGAAACAGTGAAGTTAGACACGGGACACCGGAGACGCGGGAGAAACAGTGAAGTTAGACACGCGACACCGGAGACGCGGGAGAAACAGTGAAGTTAGACACGCGACACCGGAGACGCGGGAGAAACAGTGAAGTTAGACACGGGACACCGGAGACGCGGGAGAAACAGTGAAGTTAGACACGGGACACCGGAGACGCGGGAGAAACAGTGAAGTTAGACACGGGACACCGGAGACGCGGGAGAAACACTGAAGTTAGACACGGGACACCGGAGACGCGGGAGAAACAGTGAAGTTTGACACGGGACACCGGAGACGCGGGAGAAACAGAGAAGTTAGACACGGGACACCGGAGACGCGGGAGAAACGGAGAAGTTAGACACGGGACACCGAAGACGCGGGAGAAACAGTGCAGTCAGACACGGGACACCGAAGACGCCAAAGAAACAGTGAAGTTAGACACGGGACACCGGAGACGCGGGAGAAACAGTGAAGTTAGACACGGGACACCGGAGACGCGGGAGAAACAGTGGAGTTAGACACGGGACTCCGGAGACGCGGGAGAAACCGTGAAGTTAGACACGGGACACCGGAGACGCGGAGAAACAGTGAAGTTTGACACGGGACACGACAGACACGGGACACCGGAGACGCGGAGAAACAGTGAAGTTAGACACGGGACACGACAGACACGGGAGAAACAGTGGAGTTAGACACGGGACACCGGAGACGCGGGAGAAACAGTGAAGTTAGACACGGGACACCGGAGACGCGGGAGAAACAGAGGAGTTAGACACGGGACACCGGAGACGCGTTAGAAACAGTGAAGTTAAGCACGGGACATCGGAGACGCGGAGAAACAGTGAAGTTAGACACGGGACACGACAGACACGGGAGAAACAGTGAAGTTAGACACGGGACACCGGAGACGCAGGAGAAACAGTGAAGTTAGACACGGTACACCGGAGACGCGGGAGAAACAGTAAAGTTAGACACGGGACACCGGAGACGCGTTAGAAACAGAGAAGTTAGACACGGGACACCGGAGACGCGGGAGAAACCTTGAAATTAGACACGGGACACCGGAAACCCGGGAAAAACAGTGACGTTAGACATGGGACACCGGAGACGCGGGAGAAACAGTGAAGTTAGACACGGGACACCGGAGACGCGGGAGAAACAGTGAAGTTAGACACGGGACACCGGAGACGCGGGAGAAACAGTGAAGTTAGACACGCGACACCGGAGACGCGGGAGAAACAGTGAAGTTAGACACGCGACACCGGAGACGCGGGAGAAACAGTGAAGTTAGACACGGGACACCGGAGACGCGGGAGAAACAGTGAAGTTAGACACGGGACACCGGAGACGCGGGAGAAACAGTGAAGTTAGACACGGGACACCGGAGACGCGGGAGAAACACTGAAGTTAGACACGGGACACCGGAGACGCGGGAGAAACAGTGAAGTTTGACACGGGACACCGGAGACGCGGGAGAAACAGAGAAGTTAGACACGGGACACCGGAGACGCGGGAGAAACGGAGAAGTTAGACACGGGACACCGAAGACGCGGGAGAAACAGTGCAGTCAGACACGGGACACCGAAGACGCCAAAGAAACAGTGAAGTTAGACACGGGACACCGGAGACGCGGGAGAAACAGTGAAGTTAGACACGGGACACCGGAGACGCGGGAGAAACAGTGGAGTTAGACACGGGACTCCGGAGACGCGGGAGAAACCGTGAAGTTAGACACGGGACACCGGAGACGCGGAGAAACAGTGAAGTTTGACACGGGACACGACAGACACGGGACACCGGAGACGCGGAGAAACAGTGAAGTTAGACACGGGACACGACAGACACGGGAGAAACAGTGGAGTTAGACACGGGACACCGGAGACGCGGGAGAAACAGTGAAGTTAGACACGGGACACCGGAGACGCGGGAGAAACAGAGGAGTTAGACACGGGACACCGGAGACGCGTTAGAAACAGTGAAGTTAAGCACGGGACATCGGAGACGCGGAGAAACAGTGAAGTTAGACACGGGACACGACAGACACGGGAGAAACAGTGAAGTTAGACACGGGACACCGGAGACGCAGGAGAAACAGTGAAGTTAGACACGGTACACCGGAGACGCGGGAGAAACAGAGAAGTTAGACACGGGACACCGGAGACGCGGGAGAAACAGAGAAGTTAGACACGGGACACCGAAGACGCGGGAGAAACAGTGCAGTCAGACACGGGACACGGGAGACATGAGAGAAACAGTGAAGTTAGACGCGGGGCACCGGAGACGCGGGAAAAACAGAGAACTTAGACACGGGACACGACAGACACGGGAGAAACAGTGAAGTTAGACACGGGACACCGGAGACGCGGGAGAAACAGTGAAGTTAGACACGCGACACCGGAGACGCGGGAGAAACAGTGAAGTTACACACGGGACACCGGAGACGCGGAAGAAACAGTGAAGTTAGACACGGGACACCGGAGACGCGGGAGAAACAGTGAAGTTAGACACGGGACACCGGAGACGCGGGAGAAACAGTGAAGTTAGACACGGGACACCGGAGACGCGGGAGAAACAGTGAAGTTAGACAAGGGACACCGGAGACGCGGAAGAAACAGTGAAGTCAGACACGGGACACCGGAGACGCGGGAGAAACAGTGAAGTTAGACAAGGGACACCGGAGACGCGGGAGAAACAGAGAAGTTAGACACGGGACACCGAAGACTCGGGAGAAACAGTGCAGTCAGACACGGGACACGGGAGACACGGGAGAAACAGTGAAGTTAGACACGGGACACCGGAGACGCGGGAGAAACAGTGAAGTTAGACACGGGACACCGGAGACGCGGAAGAAACAGTGAAGTCAGACACGGGACACCGGAGACGCGGGAGAAACAGTGAAGTTAGACACGGGACACCGGAGACGCGTTAGAAACAGTGAAGTTAGACACGGGACACGACAGACACGGGAGAAACAGTGACGTTAGACAAGGGACACCGGAGACGCGGGAGAAACAGAGAAGTTAGACACGGGACACCGGAGACGCGGGAGAAACAGAGAAGTTAGACACCGGACACCGAAGACGCGGGAGAAACCGTGAAATTAGACACGGGACACAGGAAACCCGGGAGAAACAGAGAAGTTAGACACGGGACACCGGAGACGCGGGAGAAACAGTGAAGTCAGACACGGGACACCGGAAACCCGGGAGAAACAGTAAAGTTAGACACGGGACACCGGAGACGCGGGAGAAACAGTGAAGTCAGACACGGGACACCGGAGACGCGGGAGAAACAGTGAAGTTAGACACGGGACACCGGAGACGCGGGAGAAACAGTGAAGTTAGACACGGGACACCGGAGACGCGGAAGAAACAGTGAAGTCAGACACGGGACACCGGAGACGCGTTAGAAACAGAGAAGTTAGACACGGGACACCGGAGACGCGGGAGAAACCTTGAAATTAGACACGGGACACCGGAAACCCGGGAAAAACAGTGACGTTAGACATGGGACACCGGAGACGCGGGAGAAACAATGAAGTTAGACACGGGACACCGGAGACCCGGGAGAAACAGAGAAGTTAGACACGGGACACCGGAGACCCGGGAGAAACAGAGAAGTTAGACACGGGACACCGGAGACGCGGGAGAAACAGTGAAGTTAGACACGGGACACCGGAGACCCGGGAGAAACAGTGAAGTTAGACACGGGACACCGGAGACCCGGGAAAAACAGAGAAGTTAGACACGGGACACCGGAGACCCGGGAGAAACAGAGAAGTTAGACACGGGACACCGGAGACGCGGGAGAAACAAAGAAGTTAGACACGGGACACCGAAGACGCGGGAGACACAGTGAAGTTAGACACGAGACACCGAAGACGCGGGAGAAACAGTGAAGTTAGACACGGGACACCGAAGACGCGGGAGAAACAGTGAAGTTAGACACGAGACACCGGAGACGCGGGGGAAACAGTAAAGTTAGACACGGGACACCGGAGACGCGGGAGAAACAGTGTAGTCAGACACGTTACACCGGAGACGCGGGAGAAACAGAGAAGTTAGACACGGGACACCGGAGACGCGGGAGAAACAGAGAAGTTAGACACGGGACACCGGAGGCCCGGGAGAAACAGAGAAGTTAGACACGGGACACCGGAGACCCGGGAGAAACAGAGAAGTTAGACACGGGACACCGGAGACGCGGGAGAAACAGAGAAGTTAGACACGGGACACCGGAGACGCGGGAGAAACAGTGAAGTTAGACACGGGACACGGGAGACACGGGAAAAACAGTGAAGTTAGACGCGGGACACCGGAGACGCGGGAGAAACAGAGAAGTTAGACACGGGACACCGGAGACGCGGGAGAAACAGTGAAGTTTGACACGGGACACCGGAGACGCGGGAGAAACAGTGAAGTTTGACACGGGACACCGGAGACGCGGGAGAAACAGAGAAGTTAGACACGGGACACCGGAGACGCGGGAGAAACAGTGGAGTTAGACACGGGACACCGGAGACGCGGAAGAAACAGTGAAGTCAGACACGGGACACCGGAGACGCGGGAGAAACATAGAAGTTAGACACGGGACACCGGAGACGCGGGAGAAAAAGTGGAGTTAGACACGGGACACCGGAGACGCGGAAGAAACAGTGAAGTCAGACACGGGACACCGGAGACGCGTTAGAAACAGTGAAGTTAGACACGGGACACCGGAGACGCGGGAGAAACCGTGAAATTATACACGGAACACCGGAAACCCGGGAGAAACAGTGAAGTTAGACACGGGACACCGGAGACGCGGGAGAAACAGTGAAGTCAGACACGGGACACCGGAAACCCGGGAGAAACAGTAAAGTTAGACACGGGACACCGGAGACGCGTTAGAAACAGAGAAGTTAGACACGGGACACCGGAGACGCGGGAGAAACCTTAAAATTAGACACGGGACACCGGAAACCCGGGAAAAACAGTGACGTTAGACATGGGACACCGGAGACGCGGGAGAAACAATGAAGTTAGACACGGGACACCGGAGACCCGGGAGAAACAGAGAAGTTAGACACGGGACACCGGAGACCCGGGAGAAACAGAGAAGTTAGACACGGGACACCGGAGACGCGGGAGAAACAGTGAAGTTAGACACGGGACACCGGAGACCCGGGAGAAACAGTGAAGTTAGACACGGGACACGACAGACACGGGAGAAACAGTGAAGTTAGACAAGGGACACCGGAGACGCGGGAGAAACAGAGAAGTTAGACACGGGACACCGGAGACGCGGGAGAAACAGAGAAGTTAGACACCGGACACCGAAGACGCGGGAGAAACCGTGAAATTAGACACGGGACACCGGAAACCCGGGAGAAACAGAGAAGTTAGACACGGGACACCGGAGACGCGGGAGAAACAGTGAAGTCAGACACGGGACACCGGAAACCCGGGAGAAACAGTAAAGTTAGACACGGGACACCGGAGACGCGGGAGAAACAGTGAAGTCAGACACGGGACACCGGAGACGCGGGAGAAACTGTGAAGTTAGACACGGGACACCGGAGACGCGGGAGAAACAGTGAAGTTAGACACGGGACACCGGAGACGCGGAAGAAACAGTGAAGTCAGACACGGGACACCGGAGACGCGTTAGAAACAGAGAAGTTAGACACGGGACACCGGAGACGCGGGAGAAACCTTGAAATTAGACACGGGACACCGGAAACCCGGGAAAAACAGTGACGTTAGACATGGGACACCGGAGACGCGGGAGAAACAATGAAGTTAGACACGGGACACCGGAGACCCGGGAGAAACAGAGAAGTTAGACACGGGACACCGGAGACCCGGGAGAAACAGAGAAGTTAGACACGGGATACCGGAGACGCGGGAGAAACAGTGAAGTTAGACACGGGACACCGGAGACCCGGGAGAAACAGTGAAGTTAGACACGGGACACCGGAGACCCGGGAAAAACAGAGAAGTTAGACACGGGACACCGGAGACCCGGGAGAAACAGAGAAGTTAGACACGGGACACCGGAGACGCGGGAGAAACAGAGAAGTTAGACACGGGACACCGAAGACGCGGGAGACACAGTGAAGTTAGACACGAGACACCGAAGACGCGGGAGAAACAGTGAAGTTAGACACGGGACACCGAAGACGCGGGAGAAACAGTGAAGTTAGACACGAGACACCGGAGACGCGGGGGAAACAGTAAAGTTAGACACGGGACACCGGAGACGCGGGAGAAACAGTGTAGTCAGACACGTTACACCGGAGACGCGGGAGAAACAGAGAAGTTAGACACGGGACACCGGAGACGCGGGAGAAACAGAGAAGTTAGACACGGGACACCGGAGGCCCGGGAGAAACAGAGAAGTTAGACACGGGACACCGGAGACCCGGGAGAAACAGAGAAGTTAGACACGGGACACCGGAGACGCGGGAGAAACAGAGAAGTTAGACACGGGACACCGGAGACGCGGGAGAAACAGTGAAGTTAGACACGGGACACGGGAGACACGGGAAAAACAGTGAAGTTAGACGCGGGACACCGGAGACGCGGGAGAAACAGAGAAGTTAGACACGGGACACCGGAGACGCGGGAGAAACAGTGAAGTTTGACACGGGACACCGGAGACGCGGGAGAAACAGTGAAGTTTGACACGGGACACCGGAGACGCGGGAGAAACAGAGAAGTTAGACACGGGACACCGGAGACGCGGGAGAAACAGTGGAGTTAGACACGGGACACCGGAGACGCGGAAGAAACAGTGAAGTCAGACACGGGACACCGGAGACGCGGGAGAAACATAGAAGTTAGACACGGGACACCGGAGACGCGGGAGAAACAGTGGAGTTAGACACGGGACACCGGAGACGCGGAAGAAACAGTGAAGTCAGACACGGGACACCGGAGACGCGTTAGAAACAGTGAAGTTAGACACGGGACACCGGAGACGCGGGAGAAACCGTGAAATTATACACGGAACACCGGAAACCCGGGAGAAACAGTGAAGTTAGACACGGGACACCGGAGACGCGGGAGAAACAGTGAAGTCAGACACGGGACACCGGAAACCCGGGAGAAACAGTAAAGTTAGACACGGGACACCGGAGACGCGTTAGAAACAGAGAAGTTAGACACGGGACACCGGAGACGCGGGAGAAACCTTGAAATTAGACACGGGACACCGGAAACCCGGGAAAAACAGTGACGTTAGACATGGGACACCGGAGACGCGGGAGAAACAATGAAGTTAGACACGGGACACCGGAGACCCGGGAGAAACAGAGAAGTTAGACACGGGACACCGGAGACCCGGGAGAAACAGAGAAGTTAGACACGGGACACCGGAGACGCGGGAGAAACAGTGAAGTTAGACACGGGACACCGGAGACCCGGGAGAAACAGTGAAGTTAGACAAGGGACACCGGAGACCCGGGAAAAACAGAGAAGTTAGACACGGGACACCGGAGACCCGGGAGAAACAGAGAAGTTAGACATGGGACACCGGAGACCCGGGAGAAACAGAGAAGTTAGACACGGGACACCGGAGACGCGGGAGAAACAGAGAAGTTAGCCACGGGAGACCGGAGACGCGGGAGAAACAGAGAAGTTAGACACGGGACACCGGAGACGCGGGAGAAACAGAGAAGTTAGACACGGGACACCGAAGACGCGGGAGACACAGTGAAGTGAGACACGAGACACCGAAGACGCGGGAGAAACAGTGAAGTTAGACACGGGACACCGAAGACGCGGGAGAAACAGTGAAGTTAGACACGAGACACCGGAGACGCGGGGGAAACAGTAAAGTTAGACACGGGACACCGGAGACGCGGGAGAAACAGTGAAGTCAGACACGTTACACCGGAGACGCGGGAGAAACAGAGAACTTAGACACGGGACACCGGAGACGCGGGAGAAACAGAGAAGTTAGACACGGGACACCGGAGGCCCGGGAGAAACAGAGAAGTTAGACACGGGACACCGGAGACCCGGGAGAAACAGAGAAGTTAGACACGGGACGCCGGAGACGCGGGAGAAACAGAGAAGTTAGACACGGGACACCGGAGACGCGGGAGAAACAGTGAAGTTAGACACGGGACACGGGAGACACGGGAAAAACAGTGAAGTTAGACGCGGGACACCGGAGACGCGGGAGAAACAGAGAAGTTAGACACGGGACACCGGAGACGCGGGAGAAACAGTGAAGTTTGACACGGGACACCGGAGACGCGGGAGAAACAGTGGAGTTAGACACGGGACAATGGAGACGCGGAAGAAACAGTGAAGTCAGACACGGGACACCGGAGACGCGGGAGAAACATAGAAGTTAGACACGGGACACCGGAGACGCGGGAGAAACAGTGGAGTTAGACACGGGACACCGGAGACGCGGAAGAAACAGTGAAGTCAGACACGGGACACCGGAGACGCGTTAGAAACAGTGAAGTTAGACACGGGACACCGGAGACGCGGGAGAAACCGTGAAATTATACACGGAACACCGGAAAACCGGGAGAAACAGTGAAGTTAGACACGGGACACCGGAGACGCGGGAGAAACAGTGAAGTCAGACACGGGACACCGGAAACCCGGGAGAAACAGTAAAGTTAGACACGGGACACCGGAGACGCGGGAGAAACACAGAAGTTAGACACGGGACACCGGAGACGCGGGAGAAACAGAGAAGTTAGACACGGGACACCGAAGACGCGGGAGAAACCGTGAAATTAGACACGGGACACCGGAAACCCGGGAGAAACAGAGAAGTTAGACACGGGACACCGGAGACGCGGGAGAAACAGTGAAGTCAGACACGGGACACCGGAGACGCGGGAGAAACATAGAAGTTAGACACGGGACACCGGAGACGCGGGAGAAACAGTGGAGTTAGACACGGGACACCGGAGACGCGGAAGAAACAGTGAAGTCAGACACGGGACACCGGAGACGCGTTAGAAACAGTGAAGTTAGACACGGGACACCGGAGACGCGGGAGAAACCGTGAAATTATACACGGAACACCGGAAACCCGGGAGAAACAGTGAAGTTAGACACGGGACACCGGAGACGCGGGAGGAACAGTGAAGTCAGACACGGGACACCGGAAACCCGGGAGAAACAGTAAAGTTAGACACGGGACACCGGAGACGCGTTAGAAACAGAGAAGTTAGACACGGGACACCGGAGACGCGGGAGAAACCTTGAAATTAGACACGGGACACCGGAAACCCGGGAAAAACAGTGACGTTAGACATGGGACACCGGAGACGCGGGAGAAACAGTGAAGTTAGACACGGGACACCGGAGACGCGGGAGAAACAGTGAAGTTAGACACGGGACACCGGAGACGCGGGAGAAACAGTGAAGTTAGACACGCGACACCGGAGACGCGGGAGAAACAGTGAAGTTAGACACGCGACACCGGAGACGCGGGAGAAACAGTGAAGTTAGACACGGGACACCGGAGACGCGGGAGAAACAGTGAAGTTAGACACGGGACACCGGAGACGCGGGAGAAACAGTGAAGTTAGACACGGGACACCGGAGACGCGGGAGAAACACTGAAGTTAGACACGGGACACCGGAGACGCGGGAGAAACAGTGAAGTTTGACACGGGACACCGGAGACGCGGGAGAAACAGAGAAGTTAGACACGGGACACCGGAGACGCGGGAGAAACGGAGAAGTTAGACACGGGACACCGAAGACGCGGGAGAAACAGTGCAGTCAGACACGGGACACCGAAGACGCCAAAGAAACAGTGAAGTTAGACACGGGACACCGGAGACGCGGGAGAAACAGTGAAGTTAGACACGGGACACCGGAGACGCGGGAGAAACAGTGGAGTTAGACACGGGACTCCGGAGACGCGGGAGAAACCGTGAAGTTAGACACGGGACACCGGAGACGCGGAGAAACAGTGAAGTTTGACACGGGACACGACAGACACGGGACACCGGAGACGCGGAGAAACAGTGAAGTTAGACACGGGACACGACAGACACGGGAGAAACAGTGGAGTTAGACACGGGACACCGGAGACGCGGGAGAAACAGTGAAGTTAGACACGGGACACCGGAGACGCGGGAGAAACAGAGGAGTTAGACACGGGACACCGGAGACGCGTTAGAAACAGTGAAGTTAAGCACGGGACATCGGAGACGCGGAGAAACAGTGAAGTTAGACACGGGACACGACAGACACGGGAGAAACAGTGAAGTTAGACACGGGACACCGGAGACGCAGGAGAAACAGTGAAGTTAGACACGGTACACCGGAGACGCGGGAGAAACAGTAAAGTTAGACACGGGACACCGGAGACGCGTTAGAAACAGAGAAGTTAGACACGGGACACCGGAGACGCGGGAGAAACCTTGAAATTAGACACGGGACACCGGAAACCCGGGAAAAACAGTGACGTTAGACATGGGACACCGGAGACGCGGGAGAAACAGTGAAGTTAGACACGGGACACCGGAGACGCGGGAGAAACAGTGAAGTTAGACACGGGACACCGGAGACGCGGGAGAAACAGTGAAGTTAGACACGCGACACCGGAGACGCGGGAGAAACAGTGAAGTTAGACACGCGACACCGGAGACGCGGGAGAAACAGTGAAGTTAGACACGGGACACCGGAGACGCGGGAGAAACAGTGAAGTTAGACACGGGACACCGGAGACGCGGGAGAAACAGTGAAGTTAGACACGGGACACCGGAGACGCGGGAGAAACACTGAAGTTAGACACGGGACACCGGAGACGCGGGAGAAACAGTGAAGTTTGACACGGGACACCGGAGACGCGGGAGAAACAGAGAAGTTAGACACGGGACACCGGAGACGCGGGAGAAACGGAGAAGTTAGACACGGGACACCGAAGACGCGGGAGAAACAGTGCAGTCAGACACGGGACACCGAAGACGCCAAAGAAACAGTGAAGTTAGACACGGGACACCGGAGACGCGGGAGAAACAGTGAAGTTAGACACGGGACACCGGAGACGCGGGAGAAACAGTGGAGTTAGACACGGGACTCCGGAGACGCGGGAGAAACCGTGAAGTTAGACACGGGACACCGGAGACGCGGAGAAACAGTGAAGTTTGACACGGGACACGACAGACACGGGACACCGGAGACGCGGAGAAACAGTGAAGTTAGACACGGGACACGACAGACACGGGAGAAACAGTGGAGTTAGACACGGGACACCGGAGACGCGGGAGAAACAGTGAAGTTAGACACGGGACACCGGAGACGCGGGAGAAACAGAGGAGTTAGACACGGGACACCGGAGACGCGTTAGAAACAGTGAAGTTAAGCACGGGACATCGGAGACGCGGAGAAACAGTGAAGTTAGACACGGGACACGACAGACACGGGAGAAACAGTGAAGTTAGACACGGGACACCGGAGACGCAGGAGAAACAGTGAAGTTAGACACGGTACACCGGAGACGCGGGAGAAACAGAGAAGTTAGACACGGGACACCGGAGACGCGGGAGAAACAGAGAAGTTAGACACGGGACACCGAAGACGCGGGAGAAACAGTGCAGTCAGACACGGGACACGGGAGACATGAGAGAAACAGTGAAGTTAGACGCGGGGCACCGGAGACGCGGGAAAAACAGAGAACTTAGACACGGGACACGACAGACACGGGAGAAACAGTGAAGTTAGACACGGGACACCGGAGACGCGGGAGAAACAGTGAAGTTAGACACGCGACACCGGAGACGCGGGAGAAACAGTGAAGTTACACACGGGACACCGGAGACGCGGAAGAAACAGTGAAGTTAGACACGGGACACCGGAGACGCGGGAGAAACAGTGAAGTTAGACACGGGACACCGGAGACGCGGGAGAAACAGTGAAGTTAGACACGGGACACCGGAGACGCGGGAGAAACAGTGAAGTTAGACAAGGGACACCGGAGACGCGGAAGAAACAGTGAAGTCAGACACGGGACACCGGAGACGCGGGAGAAACAGTGAAGTTAGACAAGGGACACCGGAGACGCGGGAGAAACAGAGAAGTTAGACACGGGACACCGAAGACTCGGGAGAAACAGTGCAGTCAGACACGGGACACGGGAGACACGGGAGAAACAGTGAAGTTAGACACGGGACACCGGAGACGCGGGAGAAACAGTGAAGTTAGACACGGGACACCGGAGACGCGGAAGAAACAGTGAAGTCAGACACGGGACACCGGAGACGCGGGAGAAACAGTGAAGTTAGACACGGGACACCGGAGACGCGTTAGAAACAGTGAAGTTAGACACGGGACACGACAGACACGGGAGAAACAGTGACGTTAGACAAGGGACACCGGAGACGCGGGAGAAACAGAGAAGTTAGACACGGGACACCGGAGACGCGGGAGAAACAGAGAAGTTAGACACCGGACACCGAAGACGCGGGAGAAACCGTGAAATTAGACACGGGACACAGGAAACCCGGGAGAAACAGAGAAGTTAGACACGGGACACCGGAGACGCGGGAGAAACAGTGAAGTCAGACACGGGACACCGGAAACCCGGGAGAAACAGTAAAGTTAGACACGGGACACCGGAGACGCGGGAGAAACAGTGAAGTCAGACACGGGACACCGGAGACGCGGGAGAAACAGTGAAGTTAGACACGGGACACCGGAGACGCGGGAGAAACAGTGAAGTTAGACACGGGACACCGGAGACGCGGAAGAAACAGTGAAGTCAGACACGGGACACCGGAGACGCGTTAGAAACAGAGAAGTTAGACACGGGACACCGGAGACGCGGGAGAAACCTTGAAATTAGACACGGGACACCGGAAACCCGGGAAAAACAGTGACGTTAGACATGGGACACCGGAGACGCGGGAGAAACAATGAAGTTAGACACGGGACACCGGAGACCCGGGAGAAACAGAGAAGTTAGACACGGGACACCGGAGACCCGGGAGAAACAGAGAAGTTAGACACGGGACACCGGAGACGCGGGAGAAACAGTGAAGTTAGACACGGGACACCGGAGACCCGGGAGAAACAGTGAAGTTAGACACGGGACACCGGAGACCCGGGAAAAACAGAGAAGTTAGACACGGGACACCGGAGACCCGGGAGAAACAGAGAAGTTAGACACGGGACACCGGAGACGCGGGAGAAACAAAGAAGTTAGACACGGGACACCGAAGACGCGGGAGACACAGTGAAGTTAGACACGAGACACCGAAGACGCGGGAGAAACAGTGAAGTTAGACACGGGACACCGAAGACGCGGGAGAAACAGTGAAGTTAGACACGAGACACCGGAGACGCGGGGGAAACAGTAAAGTTAGACACGGGACACCGGAGACGCGGGAGAAACAGTGTAGTCAGACACGTTACACCGGAGACGCGGGAGAAACAGAGAAGTTAGACACGGGACACCGGAGACGCGGGAGAAACAGAGAAGTTAGACACGGGACACCGGAGGCCCGGGAGAAACAGAGAAGTTAGACACGGGACACCGGAGACCCGGGAGAAACAGAGAAGTTAGACACGGGACACCGGAGACGCGGGAGAAACAGAGAAGTTAGACACGGGACACCGGAGACGCGGGAGAAACAGTGAAGTTAGACACGGGACACGGGAGACACGGGAAAAACAGTGAAGTTAGACGCGGGACACCGGAGACGCGGGAGAAACAGAGAAGTTAGACACGGGACACCGGAGACGCGGGAGAAACAGTGAAGTTTGACACGGGACACCGGAGACGCGGGAGAAACAGTGAAGTTTGACACGGGACACCGGAGACGCGGGAGAAACAGAGAAGTTAGACACGGGACACCGGAGACGCGGGAGAAACAGTGGAGTTAGACACGGGACACCGGAGACGCGGAAGAAACAGTGAAGTCAGACACGGGACACCGGAGACGCGGGAGAAACATAGAAGTTAGACACGGGACACCGGAGACGCGGGAGAAAAAGTGGAGTTAGACACGGGACACCGGAGACGCGGAAGAAACAGTGAAGTCAGACACGGGACACCGGAGACGCGTTAGAAACAGTGAAGTTAGACACGGGACACCGGAGACGCGGGAGAAACCGTGAAATTATACACGGAACACCGGAAACCCGGGAGAAACAGTGAAGTTAGACACGGGACACCGGAGACGCGGGAGAAACAGTGAAGTCAGACACGGGACACCGGAAACCCGGGAGAAACAGTAAAGTTAGACACGGGACACCGGAGACGCGTTAGAAACAGAGAAGTTAGACACGGGACACCGGAGACGCGGGAGAAACCTTAAAATTAGACACGGGACACCGGAAACCCGGGAAAAACAGTGACGTTAGACATGGGACACCGGAGACGCGGGAGAAACAATGAAGTTAGACACGGGACACCGGAGACCCGGGAGAAACAGAGAAGTTAGACACGGGACACCGGAGACCCGGGAGAAACAGAGAAGTTAGACACGGGACACCGGAGACGCGGGAGAAACAGTGAAGTTAGACACGGGACACCGGAGACCCGGGAGAAACAGTGAAGTTAGACACGGGACACGACAGACACGGGAGAAACAGTGAAGTTAGACAAGGGACACCGGAGACGCGGGAGAAACAGAGAAGTTAGACACGGGACACCGGAGACGCGGGAGAAACAGAGAAGTTAGACACCGGACACCGAAGACGCGGGAGAAACCGTGAAATTAGACACGGGACACCGGAAACCCGGGAGAAACAGAGAAGTTAGACACGGGACACCGGAGACGCGGGAGAAACAGTGAAGTCAGACACGGGACACCGGAAACCCGGGAGAAACAGTAAAGTTAGACACGGGACACCGGAGACGCGGGAGAAACAGTGAAGTCAGACACGGGACACCGGAGACGCGGGAGAAACAGTGAAGTTAGACACGGGACACCGGAGACGCGGGAGAAACAGTGAAGTTAGACACGGGACACCGGAGACGCGGAAGAAACAGTGAAGTCAGACACGGGACACCGGAGACGCGTTAGAAACAGAGAAGTTAGACACGGGACACCGGAGACGCGGGAGAAACCTTGAAATTAGACACGGGACACCGGAAACCCGGGAAAAACAGTGACGTTAGACATGGGACACCGGAGACGCGGGAGAAACAATGAAGTTAGACACGGGACACCGGAGACCCGGGAGAAACAGAGAAGTTAGACACGGGACACCGGAGACCCGGGAGAAACAGAGAAGTTAGACACGGGATACCGGAGACGCGGGAGAAACAGTGAAGTTAGACACGGGACACCGGAGACCCGGGAGAAACAGTGAAGTTAGACACGGGACACCGGAGACCCGGGAAAAACAGAGAAGTTAGACACGGGACACCGGAGACCCGGGAGAAACAGAGAAGTTAGACACGGGACACCGGAGACGAGGGGAGAAACAGAGAAGTTAGACACGGGACACCGAAGACGCGGGAGACACAGTGAAGTTAGACACGAGACACCGAAGACGCGGGAGAAACAGTGAAGTTAGACACGGGACACCGAAGACGCGGGAGAAACAGTGAAGTTAGACACGAGTCACCGGAGACGCGGGGGAAACAGTAAAGTTAGACACGGGACACCGGAGACGCGGGAGAAACAGTGTAGTCAGACACGTTACACCGGAGACGCGGGAGAAACAGAGAAGTTAGACACGGGACACCGGAGACGCGGGAGAAACAGAGAAGTTAGACACGGGACACCGGAGGCCCGGGAGAAACAGAGAAGTTAGACACGGGACACCGGAGACCCGGGAGAAACAGAGAAGTTAGACACGGGACACCGGAGACGCGGGAGAAACAGAGAAGTTAGACACGGGACACCGGAGACGCGGGAGAAACAGTGAAGTTAGACACGGGACACGGGAGACACGGGAAAAACAGTGAAGTTAGACGCGGGACACCGGAGACGCGGGAGAAACAGAGAAGTTAGACACGGGACACCGGAGACGCGGGAGAAACAGTGAAGTTTGACACGGGACACCGGAGACGCGGGAGAAACAGTGAAGTTTGACACGGGACACCGGAGACGCGGGAGAAACAGAGAAGTTAGACACGGGACACCGGAGACGCGGGAGAAACAGTGGAGTTAGACACGGGACACCGGAGACGCGGAAGAAACAGTGAAGTCAGACACGGGACACCGGAGACGCGGGAGAAACATAGAAGTTAGACACGGGACACCGGAGACGCGGGAGAAACAGTGGAGTTAGACACGGGACACCGGAGACGCGGAAGAAACAGTGAAGTCAGACACGGGACACCGGAGACGCGTTAGAAACAGTGAAGTTAGACACGGGACACCGGAGACGCGGGAGAAACCGTGAAATTATACACGGAACACCGGAAACCCGGGAGAAACAGTGAAGTTAGACACGGGACACCGGAGACGCGGGAGAAACAGTGAAGTCAGACACGGGACACCGGAAACCCGGGAGAAACAGTAAAGTTAGACACGGGACACCGGAGACGCGTTAGAAACAGAGAAGTTAGACACGGGACACCGGAGACGCGGGAGAAACCTTGAAATTAGACACGGGACACCGGAAACCCGGGAAAAACAGTGACGTTAGACATGGGACACCGGAGACGCGGGAGAAACAATGAAGTTAGACACGGGACACCGGAGACCCGGGAGAAACAGAGAAGTTAGACACGGGACACCGGAGACCCGGGAGAAACAGAGAAGTTAGACACGGGACACCGGAGACGCGGGAGAAACAGTGAAGTTAGACACGGGACACCGGAGACCCGGGAGAAACAGTGAAGTTAGACAAGGGACACCGGAGACCCGGGAAAAACAGAGAAGTTAGACACGGGACACCGGAGACCCGGGAGAAACAGAGAAGTTAGACATGGGACACCGGAGACCCGGGAGAAACAGAGAAGTTAGACACGGGACACCGGAGACGCGGGAGAAACAGAGAAGTTAGCCACGGGAGACCGGAGACGCGGGAGAAACAGAGAAGTTAGACACGGGACACCGGAGACGCGGGAGAAACAGAGAAGTTAGACACGGGACACCGAAGACGCGGGAGACACAGTGAAGTGAGACACGAGACACCGAAGACGCGGGAGAAACAGTGAAGTTAGACACGGGACACCGAAGACGCGGGAGAAACAGTGAAGTTAGACACGAGACACCGGAGACGCGGGGGAAACAGTAAAGTTAGACACGGGACACCGGAGACGCGGGAGAAACAGTGAAGTCAGACACGTTACACCGGAGACGCGGGAGAAACAGAGAACTTAGACACGGGACACCGGAGACGCGGGAGAAACAGAGAAGTTAGACACGGGACACCGGAGGCCCGGGAGAAACAGAGAAGTTAGACACGGGACACCGGAGACCCGGGAGAAACAGAGAAGTTAGACACGGGACGCCGGAGACGCGGGAGAAACAGAGAAGTTAGACACGGGACACCGGAGACGCGGGAGAAACAGTGAAGTTAGACACGGGACACGGGAGACACGGGAAAAACAGTGAAGTTAGACGCGGGACACCGGAGACGCGGGAGAAACAGAGAAGTTAGACACGGGACACCGGAGACGCGGGAGAAACAGTGAAGTTTGACACGGGACACCGGAGACGCGGGAGAAACAGTGGAGTTAGACACGGGACAATGGAGACGCGGAAGAAACAGTGAAGTCAGACACGGGACACCGGAGACGCGGGAGAAACATAGAAGTTAGACACGGGACACCGGAGACGCGGGAGAAACAGTGGAGTTAGACACGGGACACCGGAGACGCGGAAGAAACAGTGAAGTCAGACACGGGACACCGGAGACGCGTTAGAAACAGTGAAGTTAGACACGGGACACCGGAGACGCGGGAGAAACCGTGAAATTATACACGGAACACCGGAAAACCGGGAGAAACAGTGAAGTTAGACACGGGACACCGGAGACGCGGGAGAAACAGTGAAGTCAGACACGGGACACCGGAAACCCGGGAGAAACAGTAAAGTTAGACACGGGACACCGGAGACGCGGGAGAAACAGAGAAGTTAGACACGGGACACCGGAGACGCGGGAGAAACAGAGAAGTTAGACACGGGACACCGAAGACGCGGGAGAAACCGTGAAATTAGACACGGGACACCGGAAACCCGGGAGAAACAGAGAAGTTAGACACGGGACACCGGAGACGCGGGAGAAACAGTGAAGTCAGACACGGGACACCGGAAACCCGGGAGAAACAGTAAAGTTAGACACGGGACACCGGAGACGCGGGAGAAACAGTGAAGTCAGACACGGGACACCGGAGACGCGGGAGAAACAGTGAAGTTAGACACGGGACACCGGAGACGCGGGAGAAACAGTGAAGTTAGACACGGGACACCGGAGACGCGGAAGAAACAGTGAAGTCAGACACGGGACACCGGAGACGCGTTAGAAACAGAGAAGTTAGACACGGGACACCGGAGACGCGGGAGAAACCTTGAAATTAGACACGGGACACCGGAAACCCGGGAAAAACAGTGACGTTAGACATGGGACACCGGAGACGCGGGAGAAACAATGAAGTTAGACACGGGAAACCGGAGACCCGGGAGAAACAGAGAAGTTAGACACGGGACACCGGAGACCCGGGAGAAACAGAGAAGTTAGACACGGGACACCGGAGACGCGGGAGAAACAGTGAAGTTAGACACGGGACACCGGAGACCCGGGAGAAACAGTGAAGTTAGACACGGGACACCGGAGACCCGGGAAAAACAGAGAAGTTAGACACGGGACACCGGAGACCCGGGAGAAACAGAGAAGTTAGACATGGGACACCGGAGACCCGGGAGAAACAGAGAAGTTAGACACGGGACACCGGAGACGCGGGAGAAACAGAGAAGTTAGCCAGGGGAGACCGGAGACGCGGGAGAAACAGAGAAGTTAGACACGGGACACCGGAGACGGGGGAGAAACAGAGAAGTTAGACACGGGACACCGGAGACGCGTTAGAAACAGAGAAGTTAGACACGGGACACCGAAGACGCGGGAGACACAGTGAAGTTAGACACGAGACACCGAAGACGCGGGAGAAACAGAGAAGTTAGACACGGGACACCGGAGATGCGTTAGAAACAGAGAAGTTAGACACGGGACACCGAAGACGCGGGAGACACAGTGAAGTTTGACACGGGACACCGGAGACGCGGGAGAAACAGAGAAGTTAGGCTCGGGACACCGGAGACGCGGGAGAAACAGTGGAGTTAGACACGGGACACCGGAGACGCGGAAGAAACAGTGAAGTCAGACACGGGACACCGGAGACGCGGGAGAAACATAGAAGTTAGACACGGGACACCGGAGACGCGGGAGAAACAGTGGAGTTAGACACGGGACACCGGAGACGCGGAAGAAACAGTGAAGTCAGACACGGGACACCGGAGACGCGTTAGAAACAGTGAAGTTAGACACGGGACACCGGAGACGCGGGAGAAACCGTGAAATTATACACGGAACACCGGAAACCCGGCAGAAACAGTGAAGTTAGACACGGGACACCGGAGACGCGGGAGAAACAGTGAAGTCAGACACGGGACACCGGAAACCCGGGAGAAACAGTAAAGTTAGACACGGGACACCCGAGACGCGGGAGAAACAGTGAAGTTAGACACGGGACACCGGAGACGCGGGAGAAACAGAGAAGTTAGACACGGGACACCGGAGACGCGGGAGAAACAGTAAAGTTAGACACGGGACACCGGAGACGCGGGAGAAACAGTGAAGTCAGACACGGGACACCGGAGACGCGGGAGAAACAGCGAAGTTAGACACGGGACACCGGAGACGCGGGAGAAACCGAGAACTTAGACACGGGACACGACAGACACGGGAGAAACAGTGAAGTTAGACACGGGACACCGGAGACGCGGGAGAAACAGTGAAGTTAGACACGCGACACCGGAGACGCGGGAGAAACAGTGAAGTTAGACACGCGACACCGGAGACGCGGGAGAAACAGTGAAGTTAGACACGGGACACCGGAGACGCGGGAGAAACAGTGAAGTTAGACACGGGACACCGGAGACGCGGGAGAAACAGTGAAGTTAGACACGGGACACCGGAGACGCGGGAGAAACACTGAAGTTAGACACGGGACACTGGAGACGCGGGAGAAACAGTAAAGTTAGACACGGGACACCGGAGACGCGGGAGAAACAGTGAAGTCAGACACGGGACACCGGAGACGCGGGAGAAACAGTGAAGTTAGACACGGGACACCGGAGACGCGGAAGAAACAGTGAAGTCAGACACGGGACACCGGAGACGCGTTAGAAACAGTGAAGTTAGACACGGGACACCGGAGACGCGGGAGAAACCGTGAAATTATACACGGAACACCGGAACCCGGGAGAAACAGTGAAGTTCGACACGGGACACCGGAGACGCGGGAGAAACAGTGAAGTCAGACACGGGACACCGGAAACCCGGGAGAAACAGTAAAGTTAGACACGGGACACCGGAGACGCGGGAGAAACAGTGAAGTCAGACACGGGACACCGGAGACGCGGGAGAAACAGTGAAGTTAGACACGGGACACCGGAGACGCGGGAGAAACAGTGAAGTTAGACACGGGACACCGGAGACGCGGAAGAAACAGTGAAGTCAGACACGGGACACCGGAGACGCGTTAGAAACAGAGAAGTTAGACACGGGACACCGGAGACTCGGGAGAAACCTTGAAATTAGACACGGGACACCGGAAACCCGGGAGAAACAGTGACGTTAGACATGGGACACCGGAGACGCGGGAGAAACAGTGAAGTTAGACACGGGACACCGGAGACCCGGGAGAAACAGAGAAGATAGACACGGGACACCGGAGACCCGGGAGAAACAGAGAAGTTAGACACGGGACACCGGAGACGCGGGAGAAACAGTGAAGTTAGACACGGGACACCGGAGACCCGGGAGAAACAGTGAAGTTAGACACGGGACACCGGAGACCCGGGAGAAACAGAGAAGTTAGACACGGGACACCGGAGACCCGAGAGAAACAGAGAAGTTAGACATGGGACACCGGAGACCCGGGAGAAACAGAGAAGTTAGACACGGGACACCGGAGACGCGGGAGAAACAGAGAAGTTAGCCACGGGACACCGGAGACGCGGGAGAAACAGAGAAGTTAGACACGTTACACTGGAGACGCGGGAGAAACAGAGAAGTTAGACACGGGACACCGAAGACGCGGGAGAAACAGAGAAGTTAGACACGGGACACCGAAGACGCGGGAGAAACAGTGAATTTAGACACGAGACACCGAAGACGCGGGAGAAACAGTGAAGTTAGACACGGGGCACCGAAGACGCGGGAGAAACAGTGAAGTTAGACACGGGACACCGGAGACGCGGGAGAAACAGAGAAGTTAGACACGGGACACCGGAGACGCGGGAGAAACAGAGAAGTTAGACACGGGACACCGGAGACCCGGGAGAAACAGAGAAGTTAGACACGGGACACCGGAGACCCGGGAGAAACAGAGAAGTTAGACACGGGACACCGGAGACGCGGGAGAAACAGAGAAGTTAGACACGGGACACCGGAGACGCGGGAGAAACAGTGAAGTTAGACACGGGACACGGGAGACACGGGAGAAACAGTGAAGTTAGACGCGGGACACCGGAGACGCGGGAGAAACAGAGAAGTTAGACACGGGACACCGGAGACGCGGGAGAAACAGTGAAGTTTGACACGGGACACCGGAGACGCGGGAGAAACAGTGAAGTCAGACACGGGACACCGGAGACGCGTTAGAAACAGAGAAGTTAGACACGGGACACCGGAGACGCGGGAGAAACCTTGAAATTAGACACGGGACACCGGAAACCCGGGAAAAACAGTGACGTTAGACATGGGACACCGGAGACGCGGGAGAAACAATGAAGTTAGACACGGGAAACCGGAGACCCGGGAGAAACAGAGAAGTTAGACACGGGACACCGGAGACCCGGGAGAAACAGAGAAGTTAGACACGGGACACCGGAGACGCGGGAGAAACAGTGAAGTTAGACACGGGACACCGGAGACCCGGGAGAAACAGTGAAGTTAGACACGGGACACCGGAGACCCGGGAAAAACAGAGAAGTTAGACACGGGACACCGGAGACCCGGGAGAAACAGAGAAGTTAGACATGGGACACCGGAGACCCGGGAGAAACAGAGAAGTTAGACACGGGACACCGGAGACGCGGGAGAAACAGAGAAGTTAGCCAGGGGAGACCGGAGACGCGGGAGAAACAGAGAAGTTAGACACGGGACACCGGAGACGGGGGAGAAACAGAGAAGTTAGACACGGGACACCGGAGACGCGTTAGAAACAGAGAAGTTAGACACGGGACACCGAAGACGCGGGAGACACAGTGAAGTTAGACACGAGACACCGAAGACGCGGGAGAAACAGAGAAGTTAGACACGGGACACCGGAGATGCGTTAGAAACAGAGAAGTTAGACACGGGACACCGAAGACGCGGGAGACACAGTGAAGTTTGACACGGGACACCGGAGACGCGGGAGAAACAGAGAAGTTAGGCTCGGGACACCGGAGACGCGGGAGAAACAGTGGAGTTAGACACGGGACACCGGAGACGCGGAAGAAACAGTGAAGTCAGACACGGGACACCGGAGACGCGGGAGAAACATAGAAGTTAGACACGGGACACCGGAGACGCGGGAGAAACAGTGGAGTTAGACACGGGACACCGGAGACGCGGAAGAAACAGTGAAGTCAGACACGGGACACCGGAGACGCGTTAGAAACAGTGAAGTTAGACACGGGACACCGGAGACGCGGGAGAAACCGTGAAATTATACACGGAACACCGGAAACCCGGCAGAAACAGTGAAGTTAGACACGGGACACCGGAGACGCGGGAGAAACAGTGAAGTCAGACACGGGACACCGGAAACCCGGGAGAAACAGTAAAGTTAGACACGGGACACCCGAGACGCGGGAGAAACAGTGAAGTTAGACACGGGACACCGGAGACGCGGGAGAAACAGAGAAGTTAGACACGGGACACCGGAGACGCGGGAGAAACAGTAAAGTTAGACACGGGACACCGGAGACGCGGGAGAAACAGTGAAGTCAGACACGGGACACCGGAGACGCGGGAGAAACAGCGAAGTTAGACACGGGACACCGGAGACGCGGGAGAAACCGAGAACTTAGACACGGGACACGACAGACACGGGAGAAACAGTGAAGTTAGACACGGGACACCGGAGACGCGGGAGAAACAGTGAAGTTAGACACGCGACACCGGAGACGCGGGAGAAACAGTGAAGTTAGACACGCGACACCGGAGACGCGGGAGAAACAGTGAAGTTAGACACGGGACACCGGAGACGCGGGAGAAACAGTGAAGTTAGACACGGGACACCGGAGACGCGGGAGAAACAGTGAAGTTAGACACGGGACACCGGAGACGCGGGAGAAACACTGAAGTTAGACACGGGACACTGGAGACGCGGGAGAAACAGTAAAGTTAGACACGGGACACCGGAGACGCGGGAGAAACAGTGAAGTCAGACACGGGACACCGGAGACGCGGGAGAAACAGTGAAGTTAGACACGGGACACCGGAGACGCGGGAGAAACAGTGAAGTTAGACACGGGACACCGGAGACGCGGAAGAAACAGTGAAGTCAGACACGGGACACCGGAGACGCGTTAGAAACAGAGAAGTTAGACACGGGACACCGGAGACTCGGGAGAAACCTTGAAATTAGACACGGGACACCGGAAACCCGGGAGAAACAGTGACGTTAGACATGGGACACCGGAGACGCGGGAGAAACAGTGAAGTTAGACACGGGACACCGGAGACCCGGGAGAAACAGAGAAGATAGACACGGGACACCGGAGACCCGGGAGAAACAGAGAAGTTAGACACGGGACACCGGAGACGCGGGAGAAACAGTGAAGTTAGACACGGGACACCGGAGACCCGGGAGAAACAGTGAAGTTAGACACGGGACACCGGAGACCCGGGAGAAACAGAGAAGTTAGACACGGGACACCGGAGACCCGAGAGAAACAGAGAAGTTAGACATGGGACACCGGAGACCCGGGAGAAACAGAGAAGTTAGACACGGGACACCGGAGACGCGGGAGAAACAGAGAAGTTAGCCACGGGACACCGGAGACGCGGGAGAAACAGAGAAGTTAGACACGTTACACTGGAGACGCGGGAGAAACAGTGAAGTTAGACACGGGACACCGAAGACGCGGGAGAAACAGAGAAGTTAGACACGGGACACCGAAGACGCGGGAGAAACAGTGAATTTAGACACGAGACACCGAAGACGCGGGAGAAACAGTGAAGTTAGACACGGGGCACCGAAGACGCGGGAGAAACAGTGAAGTTAGACACGGGACACCGGAGACGCGGGAGAAACAGAGAAGTTAGACACGGGACACCGGAGACGCGGGAGAAACAGAGAAGTTAGACACGGGACACCGGAGACCCGGGAGAAACAGAGAAGTTAGACACGGGACACCGGAGACCCGGGAGAAACAGAGAAGTTAGACACGGGACACCGGAGACGCGGGAGAAACAGAGAAGTTAGACACGGGACACCGGAGACGCGGGAGAAACAGTGAAGTTAGACACGGGACACGGGAGACACGGGAGAAACAGTGAAGTTAGACGCGGGACACCGGAGACGCGGGAGAAACAGAGAAGTTAGACACGGGACACCGGAGACGCGGGAGAAACAGTGAAGTTTGACACGGGACACCGGAGACGCGGGAGAAACAGTGAAGTTTGACAGGGGACACCGGAGACGCGGGAGAAAAAGAGAAGTTAGACACGGGACACCGGAGACGCGGGAGAAACGGAGAAGTTAGACACCGGATACCGAAGACTCGGGAGAAACAGTGCAGTCAGACACGGGACACGGGAGACACGGGAGAAACAGTGAAGTTAGACACGGGACACCGGAGACGCGGGAGAAACAGTGAAGTTAGACACGGGACACGGGAGACACGGGAGAAACAGTGAAGTTAGACGCGGGACACCGGAGACGCGGGAGAAACAGAGAAGTTAGACACGGGACACCGGAGACTCGGGAGAAACAGTGAAGTTTGACACGGGACACCGGAGACGCGGGAGAAACAGTGAAGTTTGACACGGGACACCGGAGACGCGGGAGAAAAAGAGAAGTTAGACACGGGACACCGGAGACGCGGGAGAAACGGAGAAGTTAGACACCGGATACCGAAGACTCGGGAGAAACAGTGCAGTCAGACACGGGACACGGGAGACACGGGAGAAACAGTGAAGTTAGACACGGGACACCGGAGACGCGGGAGAAACAGTGAAGTTAGACACGGGACACCGGAGACGCGGAAGAAACAGTGAAGTCAGACACGGGACACCGGAGACGCGGGAGAAACAGTGAAGTTTGACACGGGACACCGGAGACGCGTTAGAAACAGTGAAGTTAGACACGGGACACGACAGACACGGGAGAAACAGTGAAGTTAGACACGGGACACCGGAGACGCGGGAGAAACCGTGAAATTATACACGGAACACCGGAACCCGGGAGAAACAGTGAAGTTCGACACGGGACACCGGAGACGCGGGAGAAACAGTGAAGTCAGACACGGGACACCGGAAACCCGGGAGAAACAGTAAAGTTAGACACGGGACACCGGAGACGCGGGAGAAACAGTGAAGTCAGACACGGGACACCGGAGACGCGGGAGAAACAGTGAAGTTAGACACGGGACACCGGAGACGCGGGAGAAACAGTGAAGTTAGACACGGGACACCGGAGACGCGGAAGAAACAGTGAAGTCAGACACGGGACACCGGAGACGCGTTAGAAACAGAGAAGTTAGACACGGGACACCGGAGACTCGGGAGAAACCTTGAAATTAGACACGGGACACCGGAAACCCGGGAGAAACAGTGACGTTAGACATGGGACACCGGAGACGCGGGAGAAACAGTGAAGTTAGACACGGGACACCGGAGACCCGGGAGAAACAGAGAAGATAGACACGGGACACCGGAGACCCGGGAGAAACAGAGAAGTTAGACACGGGACACCGGAGACGCGGGAGAAACAGTGAAGTTAGACACGGGACACCGGAGACCCGGGAGAAACAGTGAAGTTAGACACGGGACACCGGAGACCCGGGAGAAACAGAGAAGTTAGACACGGGACACCGGAGACCCGAGAGAAACAGAGAAGTTAGACATGGGACACCGGAGACCCGGGAGAAACAGAGAAGTTAGACACGGGACACCGGAGACGCGGGAGAAACAGAGAAGTTAGCCACGGGACACCGGAGACCCGGGAGAAACAGTGAAGTTAGACAAGGGACACCGGAGACCCGGGAAAAACAGAGAAGTTAGACACGGGACACCGGAGACCCGGGAGAAACAGAGAAGTTAGACATGGGACACCGGAGACCCGGGAGAAACAGAGAAGTTAGACACGGGACACCGGAGACGCGGGAGAAACAGAGAAGTTAGCCACGGGAGACCGGAGACGCGGGAGAAACAGAGAAGTTAGACACGGGACACCGGAGACGCGGGAGAAACAGAGAAGTTAGACACGGGACACCGAAGACGCGGGAGACACAGTGAAGTGAGACACGAGACACCGAAGACGCGGGAGAAACAGTGAAGTTAGACACGAGACACCGGAGACGCGGGGGAAACAGTAAAGTTAGACACGGGACACCGGAGACGCGGGAGAAACAGTGAAGTCAGACACGTTACACCGGAGACGCGGGAGAAACAGAGAACTTAGACACGGGACACCGGAGACGCGGGAGAAACAGAGAAGTTAGACACGGGACACCGGAGGCCCGGGAGAAACAGAGAAGTTAGACACGGGACACCGGAGACCCGGGAGAAACAGAGAAGTTAGACACGGGACGCCGGAGACGCGGGAGAAACAGAGAAGTTAGACACGGGACACCGGAGACGCGGGAGAAACAGTGAAGTTAGACACGGGACACGGGAGACACGGGAAAAACAGTGAAGTTAGACGCGGGACACCGGAGACGCGGGAGAAACAGAGAAGTTAGACACGGGACACCGGAGACGCGGGAGAAACAGTGAAGTTTGACACGGGACACCGGAGACGCGGGAGAAACAGTGGAGTTAGACACGGGACAATGGAGACGCGGAAGAAACAGTGAAGTCAGACACGGGACACCGGAGACGCGGGAGAAACATAGAAGTTAGACACGGGACACCGGAGACGCGGGAGAAACAGTGGAGTTAGACACGGGACACCGGAGACGCGGAAGAAACAGTGAAGTCAGACACGGGACACCGGAGACGCGTTAGAAACAGTGAAGTTAGACACGGGACACCGGAGACGCGGGAGAAACCGTGAAATTATACACGGAACACCGGAAAACCGGGAGAAACAGTGAAGTTAGACACGGGACACCGGAGACGCGGGAGAAACAGTGAAGTCAGACACGGGACACCGGAAACCCGGGAGAAACAGTAAAGTTAGACACGGGACACCGGAGACGCGGGAGAAACAGAGAAGTTAGACACGGGACACCGGAGACGCGGGAGAAACAGAGAAGTTAGACACGGGACACCGAAGACGCGGGAGAAACCGTGAAATTAGACACGGGACACCGGAAACCCGGGAGAAACAGAGAAGTTAGACACGGGACACCGGAGACGCGGGAGAAACAGTGAAGTCAGACACGGGACACCGGAAACCCGGGAGAAACAGTAAAGTTAGACACGGGACACCGGAGACGCGGGAGAAACAGTGAAGTCAGACACGGGACACCGGAGACGCGGGAGAAACAGTGAAGTTAGACACGGGACACCGGAGACGCGGGAGAAACAGTGAAGTTAGACACGGGACACCGGAGACGCGGAAGAAACAGTGAAGTCAGACACGGGACACCGGAGACGCGTTAGAAACAGAGAAGTTAGACACGGGACACCGGAGACGCGGGAGAAACCTTGAAATTAGACACGGGACACCGGAAACCCGGGAAAAACAGTGACGTTAGACATGGGACACCGGAGACGCGGGAGAAACAATGAAGTTAGACACGGGAAACCGGAGACCCGGGAGAAACAGAGAAGTTAGACACGGGACACCGGAGACCCGGGAGAAACAGAGAAGTTAGACACGGGACACCGGAGACGCGGGAGAAACAGTGAAGTTAGACACGGGACACCGGAGACCCGGGAGAAACAGTGAAGTTAGACACGGGACACCGGAGACCCGGGAAAAACAGAGAAGTTAGACACGGGACACCGGAGACCCGGGAGAAACAGAGAAGTTAGACATGGGACACCGGAGACCCGGGAGAAACAGAGAAGTTAGACACGGGACACCGGAGACGCGGGAGAAACAGAGAAGTTAGCCAGGGGAGACCGGAGACGCGGGAGAAACAGAGAAGTTAGACACGGGACACCGGAGACGGGGGAGAAACAGAGAAGTTAGACACGGGACACCGGAGACGCGTTAGAAACAGAGAAGTTAGACACGGGACACCGAAGACGCGGGAGACACAGTGAAGTTAGACACGAGACACCGAAGACGCGGGAGAAACAGAGAAGTTAGACACGGGACACCGGAGATGCGTTAGAAACAGAGAAGTTAGACACGGGACACCGAAGACGCGGGAGACACAGTGAAGTTTGACACGGGACACCGGAGACGCGGGAGAAACAGAGAAGTTAGGTTCGGGACACCGGAGACGCGGGAGAAACAGTGGAGTTAGACACGGGACACCGGAGACGCGGAAGAAACAGTGAAGTCAGACACGGGACACCGGAGACGCGGGAGAAACATAGAAGTTAGACACGGGACACCGGAGACGCGGGAGAAACAGTGGAGTTAGACACGGGACACCGGAGACGCGGAAGAAACAGTGAAGTCAGACACGGGACACCGGAGACGCGTTAGAAACAGTGAAGTTAGACACGGGACACCGGAGACGCGGGAGAAACCGTGAAATTATACACGGAACACCGGAAACCCGGCAGAAACAGTGAAGTTAGACACGGGACACCGGAGACGCGGGAGAAACAGTGAAGTCAGACACGGGACACCGGAAACCCGGGAGAAACAGTAAAGTTAGACACGGGACACCCGAGACGCGGGAGAAACAGTGAAGTTAGACACGGGACACCGGAGACGCGGGAGAAACAGAGAAGTTAGACACGGGACACCGGAGACGCGGGAGAAACAGTAAAGTTAGACACGGGACACCGGAGACGCGGGAGAAACAGTGAAGTCAGACACGGGACACCGGAGACGCGGGAGAAACAGCGAAGTTAGACACGGGACACCGGAGACGCGGGAGAAACCGAGAACTTAGACACGGGACACGACAGACACGGGAGAAACAGTGAAGTTAGACACGGGACACCGGAGACGCGGGAGAAACAGTGAAGTTAGACACGCGACACCGGAGACGCGGGAGAAACAGTGAAGTTAGACACGCGACACCGGAGACGCGGGAGAAACAGTGAAGTTAGACACGGGACACCGGAGACGCGGGAGAAACAGTGAAGTTAGACACGGGACACCGGAGACGCGGGAGAAACAGTGAAGTTAGACACGGGACACCGGAGACGCGGGAGAAACACTGAAGTTAGACACGGGACACTGGAGACGCGGGAGAAACAGTAAAGTTAGACACGGGACACCGGAGACGCGGGAGAAACAGTGAAGTCAGACACGGGACACCGGAGACGCGGGAGAAACAGTGAAGTTAGACACGGGACACCGGAGACGCGGAAGAAACAGTGAAGTCAGACACGGGACACCGGAGACGCGTTAGAAACAGTGAAGTTAGACACGGGACACCGGAGACGCGGGAGAAACCGTGAAATTATACACGGAACACCGGAACCCGGGAGAAACAGTGAAGTTCGACACGGGACACCGGAGACGCGGGAGAAACAGTGAAGTCAGACACGGGACACCGGAAACCCGGGAGAAACAGTAAAGTTAGACACGGGACACCGGAGACGCGGGAGAAACAGTGAAGTCAGACACGGGACACCGGAGACGCGGGAGAAACAGTGAAGTTAGACACGGGACACCGGAGACGCGGGAGAAACAGTGAAGTTAGACACGGGACACCGGAGACGCGGAAGAAACAGTGAAGTCAGACACGGGACACCGGAGACGCGTTAGAAACAGAGAAGTTAGACACGGGACACCGGAGACTCGGGAGAAACCTTGAAATTAGACACGGGACACCGGAAACCCGGGAGAAACAGTGACGTTAGACATGGGACACCGGAGACGCGGGAGAAACAGTGAAGTTAGACACGGGACACCGGAGACCCGGGAGAAACAGAGAAGATAGACACGGGACACCGGAGACCCGGGAGAAACAGAGAAGTTAGACACGGGACACCGGAGACGCGGGAGAAACAGTGAAGTTAGACACGGGACACCGGAGACCCGGGAGAAACAGTGAAGTTAGACACGGGACACCGGAGACCCGGGAGAAACAGAGAAGTTAGACACGGGACACCGGAGACCCGAGAGAAACAGAGAAGTTAGACATGGGACACCGGAGACCCGGGAGAAACAGAGAAGTTAGACACGGGACACCGGAGACGCGGGAGAAACAGAGAAGTTAGCCACGGGACACCGGAGACGCGGGAGAAACAGAGAAGTTAGACACGTTACACTGGAGAGGCGGGAGAAACAGAGAAGTTAGACACGGGACACCGAAGACGCGGGAGAAACAGAGAAGTTAGACACGGGACACCGAAGACGCGGGAGAAACAGTGAATTTAGACACGAGACACCGAAGACGCGGGAGAAACAGTGAAGTTAGACACGGGGCACCGAAGACGCGGGAGAAACAGTGAAGTTAGACACGGGACACCGGAGACGCGGGAGAAACAGAGAAGTTAGACACGGGACACCGGAGACGCGGGAGAAACAGAGAAGTTAGACACGGGACACCGGAGACCCGGGAGAAACAGAGAAGTTAGACACGGGACACCGGAGACCCGGGAGAAACAGAGAAGTTAGACACGGGACACCGGAGACGCGGGAGAAACAGAGAAGTTAGACACGGGACACCGGAGACGCGGGAGAAACAGTGAAGTTAGACACGGGACACGGGAGACACGGGAGAAACAGTGAAGTTAGACGCGGGACACCGGAGACGCGGGAGAAACAGAGAAGTTAGACACGGGACACCGGAGACGCGGGAGAAACAGTGAAGTTTGACACGGGACACCGGAGACGCGGGAGAAACAGTGAAGTTTGACAGGGGACACCGGAGACGCGGGAGAAAAAGAGAAGTTAGACACGGGACACCGGAGACGCGGGAGAAACGGAGAAGTTAGACACCGGATACCGAAGACTCGGGAGAAACAGTGCAGTCAGACACGGGACACGGGAGACACGGGAGAAACAGTGAAGTTAGACACGGGACACCGGAGACGCGGGAGAAACAGTGAAGTTAGACACGGGACACGACAGACACGGGAGAAACAGTGAAGTTAGACACGGGACACCGGAGACGCGGGAGAAACGGTGAAATTATACACGGAACACCGGAACCCGGGAGAAACAGTGAAGTTCGACACGGGACACCGGAGACGCGGGAGAAACAGTGAAGTCAGACACGGGACACCGGAAACCCGGGAGAAACAGTAAAGTTAGACACGGGACACCGGAGACGCGGGAGAAACAGTGAAGTCAGACACGGGACACCGGAGACGCGGGAGAAACAGTGAAGTTAGACACGGGACACCGGAGACGCGGGAGAAACAGTGAAGTTAGACACGGGACACCGGAGACGCGGAAGAAACAGTGAAGTCAGACACGGGACACCGGAGACGCGTTAGAAACAGAGAAGTTAGACACGGGACACCGGAGACTCGGGAGAAACCTTGAAATTAAACACGGGACACCGGAAACCCGGGAGAAACAGTGACGTTAGACATGGGACACCGGAGACGCGGGAGAAACAGTGAAGTTAGACACGGGACACCGGAGACCCGGGAGAAACAGAGAAGATAGACACGGGACACCGGAGACCCGGGAGAAACAGAGAAGTTAGACACGGGACACCGGAGACGCGGGAGAAACAGTGAAGTTAGACACGGGACACCGGAGACCCGGGAGAAACAGTGAAGTTAGACACGGGACACCGGAGACCCGGGAGAAACAGAGAAGTTAGACACGGGACACCGGAGACCCGAGAGAAACAGAGAAGTTAGACATGGGACACCGGAGACCCGGGAGAAACAGAGAAGTTAGACACGGGACACCGGAGACGCGGGAGAAACAGAGAAGTTAGCCACGGGACACCGGAGACGCGGGAGAAACAGAGAAGTTAGACACGTTACACTGGAGACGCGGGAGAAACAGAGAAGTTAGACACGGGACACCGAAGACGCGGGAGAAACAGAGAAGTTAGACACGGGACACCGAAGACGCGGGAGAAACAGTGAATTTAGACACGAGACACCGAAGACGCGGGAGAAACAGTGAAGTTAGACACGGGGCACCGAAGACGCGGGAGAAACAGTGAAGTTAGACACGGGACACCGGAGACGCGGGAGAAACAGAGAAGTTAGACACGGGACACCGGAGACGCGGGAGAAACAGAGAAGTTAGACACGGGACACCGGACACCCGGGAGAAACAGAGAAGTTAGACACGGGACACCGGAGACCCGGGAGAAACAGAGAAGTTAGACACGGGACACCGGAGACGCGGGAGAAACAGAGAAGTTAGACACGGGACACCGGAGACGCGGGAGAAACAGTGAAGTTAGACACGGGACACGGGAGACACGGGAGAAACAGTGAAGTTAGACGCGGGACACCGGAGACGCGGGAGAAACAGAGAAGTTAGACACGGGACACCGGAGACGCGGGAGAAACAGTGAAGTTTGACACGGGACACCGGAGACGCGGGAGAAACAGTGAAGTTTGACAGGGGACACCGGAGACGCGGGAGAAAAAGAGAAGTTAGACACGGGACACCGGAGACGCGGGAGAAACGGAGAAGTTAGACACCGGATACCGAAGACTCGGGAGAAACAGTGCAGTCAGACACGGGACACGGGAGACACGGGAGAAACAGTGAAGTTAGACACGGGACACCGGAGACGCGGGAGAAACAGTGAAGTTAGACACGGGACACGGGAGACACGGGAGAAACAGTGAAGTTAGACGCGGGACACCGGAGACGCGGGAGAAACAGAGAAGTTAGACACGGGACACCGGAGACTCGGGAGAAACAGTGAAGTTTGACACGGGACACCGGAGACGCGGGAGAAACAGTGAAGTTTGACACGGGACACCGGAGACGCGGGAGAAACAGTGGAGTTAGACACGGGACACCGGAGACGCGGAAGAAACAGTGAAGTCAGACACGGGACACCGGAGACGCGGGAGAAACATAGAAGTTAGACACGGGACACCGGAGACGCGGGAGAAACAGTGGAGTTAGACACGGGACACCGGAGACGCGGAAGAAACAGTGAAGTCAGACACGGGACACCGGAGACGCGTTAGAAACAGTGAAGTTAGACACGGGACACCGGAGACGCGGGAGAAACCGTGAAATTATACACGGAACACCGGAAACCCGGCAGAAACAGTGAAGTTAGACACGGGACACCGGAGACGCGGGAGAAACAGTGAAGTCAGACACGGGACACCGGAAACCCGGGAGAAACAGTAAAGTTAGACACGGGACACCCGAGACGCGGGAGAAACAGTGAAGTTAGACACGGGACACCGGAGACGCGGGAGAAACAGAGAAGTTAGACACGGGACACCGGAGACGCGGGAGAAACAGTAAAGTTAGACACGGGACACCGGAGACGCGGGAGAAACAGTGAAGTCAGACACGGGACACCGGAGACGCGGGAGAAACAGCGAAGTTAGACACGGGACACCGGAGACGCGGGAGAAACCGAGAACTTAGACACGGGACACGACAGACACGGGAGAAACAGTGAAGTTAGACACGGGACACCGGAGACGCGGGAGAAACAGTGAAGTTAGACACGCGACACCGGAGACGCGGGAGAAACAGTGAAGTTAGACACGCGACACCGGAGACGCGGGAGAAACAGTGAAGTTAGACACGGGACACCGGAGACGCGGGAGAAACAGTGAAGTTAGACACGGGACACCGGAGACGCGGGAGAAACAGTGAAGTTAGACACGGGACACCGGAGACGCGGGAGAAACACTGAAGTTAGACACGGGACACTGGAGACGCGGGAGAAACAGTAAAGTTAGACACGGGACACCGGAGACGCGGGAGAAACAGTGAAGTCAGACACGGGACACCGGAGACGCGGGAGAAACAGTGAAGTTAGACACGGGACACCGGAGACGCGGAAGAAACAGTGAAGTCAGACACGGGACACCGGAGACGCGTTAGAAACAGTGAAGTTAGACACGGGACACCGGAGACGCGGGAGAAACCGTGAAATTATACACGGAACACCGGAACCCGGGAGAAACAGTGAAGTTCGACACGGGACACCGGAGACGCGGGAGAAACAGTGAAGTCAGACACGGGACACCGGAAACCCGGGAGAAACAGTAAAGTTAGACACGGGACACCGGAGACGCGGGAGAAACAGTGAAGTCAGACACGGGACACCGGAGACGCGGGAGAAACAGTGAAGTTAGACACGGGACACCGGAGACGCGGGAGAAACAGTGAAGTTAGACACGGGACACCGGAGACGCGGAAGAAACAGTGAAGTCAGACACGGGACACCGGAGACGCGTTAGAAACAGAGAAGTTAGACACGGGACACCGGAGACTCGGGAGAAACCTTGAAATTAGACACGGGACACCGGAAACCCGGGAGAAACAGTGACGTTAGACATGGGACACCGGAGACGCGGGAGAAACAGTGAAGTTAGACACGGGACACCGGAGACCCGGGAGAAACAGAGAAGATAGACACGGGACACCGGAGACCCGGGAGAAACAGAGAAGTTAGACACGGGACACCGGAGACGCGGGAGAAACAGTGAAGTTAGACACGGGACACCGGAGACCCGGGAGAAACAGTGAAGTTAGACACGGGACACCGGAGACCCGGGAGAAACAGAGAAGTTAGACACGGGACACCGGAGACCCGAGAGAAACAGAGAAGTTAGACATGGGACACCGGAGACCCGGGAGAAACAGAGAAGTTAGACACGGGACACCGGAGACGCGGGAGAAACAGAGAAGTTAGCCACGGGACACCGGAGACGCGGGAGAAACAGAGAAGTTAGACACGTTACACTGGAGACGCGGGAGAAACAGAGAAGTTAGACACGGGACACCGAAGACGCGGGAGAAACAGAGAAGTTAGACACGGGACACCGAAGACGCGGGAGAAACAGTGAATTTAGACACGAGACACCGAAGACGCGGGAGAAACAGTGAAGTTAGACACGGGGCACCGAAGACGCGGGAGAAACAGTGAAGTTAGACACGGGACACCGGAGACGCGGGAGAAACAGAGAAGTTAGACACGGGACACCGGAGACGCGGGAGAAACAGAGAAGTTAGACACGGGACACCGGAGACCCGGGAGAAACAGAGAAGTTAGACACGGGACACCGGAGACCCGGGAGAAACAGAGAAGTTAGACACGGGACACCGGAGACGCGGGAGAAACAGAGAAGTTAGACACGGGACACCGGAGACGCGGGAGAAACAGTGAAGTTAGACACGGGACACGGGAGACACGGGAGAAACAGTGAAGTTAGACGCGGGACACCGGAGACGCGGGAGAAACAGAGAAGTTAGACACGGGACACCGGAGACGCGGGAGAAACAGTGAAGTTTGACACGGGACACCGGAGACGCGGGAGAAACAGTGAAGTTTGACAGGGGACACCGGAGACGCGGGAGAAAAAGAGAAGTTAGACACGGGACACCGGAGACGCGGGAGAAACGGAGAAGTTAGACACCGGATACCGAAGACTCGGGAGAAACAGTGCAGTCAGACACGGGACACGGGAGACACGGGAGAAACAGTGAAGTTAGACACGGGACACCGGAGACGCGGGAGAAACAGTGAAGTTAGACACGGGACACGACAGACACGGGAGAAACAGTGAAGTTAGACACGGGACACCGGAGACGCGGGAGAAACCGTGAAATTATACACGGAACACCGGAACCCGGGAGAAACAGTGAAGTTCGACACGGGACACCGGAGACGCGGGAGAAACAGTGAAGTCAGACACGGGACACCGGAAACCCGGGAGAAACAGTAAAGTTAGACACGGGACACCGGAGACGCGGGAGAAACAGTGAAGTCAGACACGGGACACCGGAGACGCGGGAGAAACAGTGAAGTTAGACACGGGACACCGGAGACGCGGGAGAAACAGTGAAGTTAGACACGGGACACCGGAGACGCGGAAGAAACAGTGAAGTCAGACACGGGACACCGGAGACGCGTTAGAAACAGAGAAGTTAGACACGGGACACCGGAGACTCGGGAGAAACCTTGAAATTAGACACGGGACACCGGAAACCCGGGAGAAACAGTGACGTTAGACATGGGACACCGGAGACGCGGGAGAAACAGTGAAGTTAGACACGGGACACCGGAGACCCGGGAGAAACAGAGAAGATAGACACGGGACACCGGAGACCCGGGAGAAACAGAGAAGTTAGACACGGGACACCGGAGACGCGGGAGAAACAGTGAAGTTAGACACGGGACACCGGAGACCCGGGAGAAACAGTGAAGTTAGACACGGGACACCGGAGACCCGGGAGAAACAGAGAAGTTAGACACGGGACACCGGAGACCCGAGAGAAACAGAGAAGTTAGACATGGGACACCGGAGACCCGGGAGAAACAGAGAAGTTAGACACGGGACACCGGAGACGCGGGAGAAACAGAGAAGTTAGCCACGGGACACCGGAGACGCGGGAGAAACAGAGAAGTTAGACACGTTACACTGGAGACGCGGGAGAAACAGAGAAGTTAGACACGGGACACCGAAGACGCGGGAGAAACAGAGAAGTTAGACACGGGACACCGAAGACGCGGGAGAAACAGTGAATTTAGACACGAGACACCGAAGACGCGGGAGAAACAGTGAAGTTAGACACGGGGCACCGAAGACGCGGGAGAAACAGTGAAGTTAGACACGGGACACCGGAGACGCGGGAGAAACAGAGAAGTTAGACACGGGACACCGGAGACGCGGGAGAAACAGAGAAGTTAGACACGGGACACCGGACACCCGGGAGAAACAGAGAAGTTAGACACGGGACACCGGAGACCCGGGAGAAACAGAGAAGTTAGACACGGGACACCGGAGACGCGGGAGAAACAGAGAAGTTAGACACGGGACACCGGAGACGCGGGAGAAACAGTGAAGTTAGACACGGGACACGGGAGACACGGGAGAAACAGTGAAGTTAGACGCGGGACACCGGAGACGCGGGAGAAACAGAGAAGTTAGACACGGGACACCGGAGACGCGGGAGAAACAGTGAAGTTTGACACGGGACACCGGAGACGCGGGAGAAACAGTGAAGTTTGACAGGGGACACCGGAGACGCGGGAGAAAAAGAGAAGTTAGACACGGGACACCGGAGACGCGGGAGAAACGGAGAAGTTAGACACCGGATACCGAAGACTCGGGAGAAACAGTGCAGTCAGACACGGGACACGGGAGACACGGGAGAAACAGTGAAGTTAGACACGGGACACCGGAGACGCGGGAGAAACAGTGAAGTTAGACACGGGACACGGGAGACACGGGAGAAACAGTGAAGTTAGACGCGGGACACCGGAGACGCGGGAGAAACAGAGAAGTTAGACACGGGACACCGGAGACTCGGGAGAAACAGTGAAGTTTGACACGGGACACCGGAGACGCGGGAGAAACAGTGAAGTTTGACACGGGACATCGGAGACGCGGGAGAAAAAGAGAAGTTAGACACGGGACACCGGAGACGCGGGAGAAACGGAGAAGTTAGACACCGGATACCGAAGACTCGGGAGAAACAGTGCAGTCAGACACGGGACACGGGAGACACGGGAGAAACAGTGAAGTTAGACACGGGACACCGGAGACGCGGGAGAAACAGTGAAGTTAGACACGGGACACCGGAGACGCGGAAGAAACAGTGAAGTCAGACACGGGACACCGGAGACGCGGGAGAAACAGTGAAGTTTGACACGGGACACCGGAGACGCGTTAGAAACAGTGAAGTTAGACACGGGACACGACAGACACGGGAGAAACAGTGAAGTTAGACACGGGACACCGGAGACGCGGGAGAAACAGAGAAGTTAGACACGGGACACCGGAAACCCGGGAGAAACAGAGAAGTTAGACACGGGACACCGGAGACGCGGGAGAAACAGTGAAGTTAGACACGGGACACCGGAGACCCGGGAGAAACAGTGAAGTTAGACACGGGACACCGGAGACCCGGGAGAAACAGAGAAGTTAGACACGGGACACCGGAGACGCGGGAGAAACAGAGAAGTTAGACACGGGACACCGGAGACCCAGGAGAAACAGCGAAGTTAGACACGGGACACCGGAGGCGCGGGAGAAACAGTGAAGTTAGACACGGGACACCGGAGACGCGGGAGAAACAGTGAAGTTAGACACGGGACACCAGAGACGCGGGAGAAACAGTGAAGTTAGACACGGGACACCGGAGACCCGGGAGAAACAGAGAAGTTAGACACGGGACACCGGAGACCCGGGAGAAACAGAGAAGTTAGACACGGGACACCGGAGACGCGGGAGAAACATAGAAGTTAGACACGGGACACCGCAGACGCGGGAGAAACAGTGAAGTCAGACACGGGACACCGGAAACCCGGGAGAAACAGTAAAGTTAGACACGGGACACCCGAGACGCGGGAGAAACAGTGAAGTTGGACACGGGACACCGGAGACGCGGGAGAAACAGTGAAGTTTGACACGGGACACCGGAGACGCGGGAGAAACAGTGAAGTTTGACACGGGACACCGGAGACGCGGGAGAAACAGAGAAGTTAGGCTCGGGACACCGGAGACGCGGGAGAAACAGTGGAGTTAGACACGGGACACCGGAGACGCGGAAGAAACAGTGAAGTCAGACACGGGACACCGGAGACGCGGGAGAAACATAGAAGTTAGACACGGGACACCGGAGACGCGGGAGAAACAGAGGAGTTAGACACGGGACACCGGAGACGCGGAAGAAACAGTGAAGTCAGACACGGGACACCGGAGACGCGTTAGAAACAGTGAAGTCAGACACGGGACACCGGAGACGCGGGAGAAACCGTGAAATTATACACGGAACACCGGAAACCCGGCAGAAACAGTGAAGTTAGACACGGGACACCGGAGACGCGGGAGAAACAGTGAAGTCAGACACGGGACACCGGAAACCCGGGAGAAACAGTAAAGTTAGACACGGGACACCCGAGACGCGGGAGAAACAGTGAAGTTAGACACGGGACACCGGAGACGCGGGAGAAACAGAGAAGTTAGACACGGGACACCGGAGACGCGGGAGAAACAGTAAAGTTAGACACGGGACACCGGAGACGCGGGAGAAACAGTGAAGTCAGACACGGGACACCGGAGACGCGGGAGAAACAGCGAAGTTAGACACGGGACACCGGAGACGCGGGAGAAACCGAGAACTTAGACACGGGACACGACAGACACGGGAGAAACAGTGAAGTTAGACACGGGACACCGGAGACGCGGGAGAAACAGTGAAGTTAGACACGCGACACCGGAGACGCGGGAGAAACAGTGAAGTTAGACACGCGACACCGGAGACGCGGGAGAAACAGTGAAGTTAGACACGGGACACCGGAGACGCGGGAGAAACAGTGAAGTTAGACACGGGACACCGGAGACGCGGGAGAAACAGTGAAGTTAGACACGGGACACCGGAGACGCGGGAGAAACACTGAAGTTAGACACGGGACACTGGAGACGCGGGAGAAACAGTAAAGTTAGACACGGGACACCGGAGACGCGGGAGAAACAGTGAAGTCAGACACGGGACACCGGAGACGCGGGAGAAACAGTGAAGTTAGACACGGGACACCGGAGACGCGGAAGAAACAGTGAAGTCAGACACGGGACACCGGAGACGCGTTAGAAACAGTGAAGTTAGACACGGGACACCGGAGACGCGGGAGAAACCGTGAAATTATACACGGAACACCGGAACCCGGGAGAAACAGTGAAGTTCGACACGGGACACCGGAGACGCGGGAGAAACAGTGAAGTCAGACACGGGACACCGGAAACCCGGGAGAAACAGTAAAGTTAGACACGGGACACCGGAGACGCGGGAGAAACAGTGAAGTCAGACACGGGACACCGGAGACGCGGGAGAAACAGTGAAGTTAGACACGGGACACCGGAGACGCGGGAGAAACAGTGAAGTTAGACACGGGACACCGGAGACGCGGAAGAAACAGTGAAGTCAGACACGGGACACCGGAGACGCGTTAGAAACAGAGAAGTTAGACACGGGACACCGGAGACTCGGGAGAAACCTTGAAATTAGACACGGGACACCGGAAACCCGGGAGAAACAGTGACGTTAGACATGGGACACCGGAGACGCGGGAGAAACAGTGAAGTTAGACACGGGACACCGGAGACCCGGGAGAAACAGAGAAGATAGACACGGGACACCGGAGACCCGGGAGAAACAGAGAAGTTAGACACGGGACACCGGAGACGCGGGAGAAACAGTGAAGTTAGACACGGGACACCGGAGACCCGGGAGAAACAGTGAAGTTAGACACGCGACACCGGAGACCCGGGAGAAACAGAGAAGTTAGACACGGGACACCGGAGACCCGAGAGAAACAGAGAAGTTAGACATGGGACACCGGAGACCCGGGAGAAACAGAGAAGTTAGACACGGGACACCGGAGACGCGGGAGAAACAGAGAAGTTAGCCACGGGACACCGGAGACGCGGGAGAAACAGAGAAGTTAGACACGTTACACTGGAGACGCGGGAGAAACAGAGAAGTTAGACACGGGACACCGAAGACGCGGGAGAAACAGAGAAGTTAGACACGGGACACCGAAGACGCGGGAGAAACAGTGAATTTAGACACGAGACACCGAAGACGCGGGAGAAACAGTGAAGTTAGACACGGGGCACCGAAGACGCGGGAGAAACAGTGAAGTTAGACACGGGACACCGGAGACGCGGGAGAAACAGAGAAGTTAGACACGGGACACCGGAGACCCGGGAGAAACAGAGAAGTTAGACACGGGACACCGGAGACCCGGGAGAAACAGAGAAGTTAGACACGGGACACCGGAGACGCGGGAGAAACAGAGAAGTTAGACACGGGACACCGGAGACGCGGGAGAAACAGTGAAGTTAGACACGGGACACGGGAGACACGGGAGAAACAGTGAAGTTAGACGCGGGACACCGGAGACGCGGGAGAGACAGAGAAGTTAGACACGGGACACCGGAGACGCGGGAGAAACAGTGAAGTTTGACACGGGACACCGGAGACGCGGGAGAAACAGTGAAGTTTGACAGGGGACACCGGAGACGCGGGAGAAAAAGAGAAGTTAGACACGGGACACCGGAGACGCGGGAGAAACGGAGAAGTTAGACACCGGATACCGAAGACTCGGGAGAAACAGTGCAGTCAGACACGGGACACGGGAGACACGGGAGAAACAGTGAAGTTAGACACGGGACACCGGAGACGCGGGAGAAACAGTGACGTTAGACACGGGACACGGGAGACACGGGAGAAACAGTGAAGTTAGACGCGGGACACCGGAGACGCGGGAGAAACAGAGAAGTTAGACACGGGACACCGGAGACTCGGGAGAAACAGTGAAGTTTGACACGGGACACCGGAGACGCGGGAGAAACAGTGAAGTTTGACACGGGACACCGGAGACGCGGGAGAAAAAGAGAAGTTAGACACGGGACACCGGAGACGCGGGAGAAACGGAGAAGTTAGACACCGGATACCGAAGACTCGGAAGAAACAGTGCAGTCAGACACGGGACACGGGAGACACGGGAGAAACAGTGAAGTTAGACACGGGACACCGGAGACGCGGGAGAAACAGTGAAGTTAGACACGGGACACCGGAGACGCGGAAGAAACAGTGAAGTCAGACACGGGACACCGGAGACGCGGGAGAAACAGTGAAGTTTGACACGGGACACCGGAGACGCGTTAGAAACAGTGAAGTTAGACACGGGACACGACAGACACGGGAGAAACAGTAAAGTTAGACACGGGACACCGGAGACGCGGGAGAAACAGAGAAGTTAGACACGGGACACCGGAAACCCGGGAGAAACAGAGAAGTTAGACACGGGACACCGGAGACGCGGGAGAAACAGTGAAGTTAGACACGGGACACCGGAGACCCGGGAGAAACAGTGAAGTTAGACACGGGACACCGGAGACCCGGGAGAAACAGAGAAGTTAGACACGGGACACCGGAGACGCGGGAGAAACAGAGAAGTTAGACACGGGACACCGGAGACCCAGGAGAAACAGCGAAGTTAGACACGGGACACCGGAGGCGCGGGAGAAACAGTGAAGTTAGACACGGGACACCGGAGACGCGGGAGAAACAGTGAAGTTAGACACGGGACACCAGAGACGCGGGAGAAACAGTGAAGTTAGACACGGGACACCGGAGACCCGGGAGAAACAGAGAAGTTAGACACGGGACACCGGAGACCCGGGAGAAACAGAGAAGTTAGACACGGGACACCGGAGACGCGGGAGAAACATAGAAGTTAGACACGGGACACCGCAGACGCGGGAGAAACAGTGAAGTCAGACACGGGACACCGGAAACCCGGGAGAAACAGTAAAGTTAGACACGGGACACCCGAGACGCGGGAGAAACAGTGAAGTTAGACACGGGACACCGGAGACGCGGGAGAAACAGAGAAGTTAGACACGGGACACCGGAGACGCGGGAGAAACAGTGAAGTCAGACACGGGACACCGGAGACGCGGGAGAAACAGCGAAGTTAGACACGGGACACCGGAGACGCGGGAGAAACCGAGAACTTAGACACGGGACACGACAGACACGGGAGAAACAGTGAAGTTAGACACGGGACACCGGAGACGCGGGAGAAACAGTGAAGTTAGACACGCGACACCGGAGACGCGGGAGAAACAGTGAAGTTAGACACGCGACACCGGAGACGCGGGAGAAACAGTGAAGTTAGACACGGGACACCGGAGACGCGGGAGAAACAGTGAAGTTAGACACGGGACACCGGAGACGCGGGAGAAACAGTGAAGTTAGACACGGGACACCGGAGACGCGGGAGAAACACTGAAGTTAGACACGGGACACTGGAGACGCGGGAGAAACAGTAAAGTTAGACACGGGACACCGGAGACGCGGGAGAAACAGTGAAGTCAGACACGGGACACCGGAGACGCGGGAGAAACAGTGAAGTTAGACACGGGACACCGGAGACGCGGAAGAAACAGTGAAGTCAGACACGGGACACCGGAGACGCGTTAGAAACAGTGAAGTTAGACACGGGACACCGGAGACGCGGGAGAAACCGTGAAATTATACACGGAACACCGGAACCCGGGAGAAAGAGTGAAGTTCGACACGGGACACCGGAGACGCGGGAGAAACAGTGAAGTCAGACACGGGACACCGGAAACCCGGGAGAAACAGTAAAGTTAGACACGGGACACCGGAGACGCGGGAGAAACAGTGAAGTCAGACACGGGACACCGGAGACGCGGGAGAAACAGTGAAGTTAGACACGGGACACCGGAGACGCGGGAGAAACAGTGAAGTTAGACACGGGACACCGGAGACGCGGAAGAAACAGTGAAGTCAGACACGGGACACCGGAGACGCGTTAGAAACAGAGAAGTTAGACACGGGACACCGGAGACTCGGGAGAAACCTTGAAATTAGACACGGGACACCGGAAACCCGGGAGAAACAGTGACGTTAGACATGGGACACCGGAGACGCGGGAGAAACAGTGAAGTTAGACACGGGACACCGGAGACCCGGGAGAAACAGAGAAGATAGACACGGGACACCGGAGACCCGGGAGAAACAGAGAAGTTAGACACGGGACACCGGAGACGCGGGAGAAACAGTGAAGTTAGACACGGGACATCGGAGACCCGGGAGAAACAGTGAAGTTAGACACGGGACACCGGAGACCCGGGAGAAACAGAGAAGTTAGACACGGGACACCGGAGACCCGAGAGAAACAGAGAAGTTAGACATGGGACACCGGAGACCCGGGAGAAACAGAGAAGTTAGACACGGGACACCGGAGACGCGGGAGAAACAGAGAAGTTAGCCACGGGACACCGGAGACGCGGGAGAAACAGAGAAGTTAGACACGTTACACTGGAGACGCGGGAGAAACAGAGAAGTTAGACACGGGACACCGAAGACGCGGGAGAAACAGAGAAGTTAGACACGGGACACCGAAGACGCGGGAGAAACAGTGAATTTAGACACGAGACACCGAAGACGCGGGAGAAACAGTGAAGTTAGACACGGGGCACCGAAGACGCGGGAGAAACAGTGAAGTTAGACACGGGACACCGGAGACGCGGGAGAAACAGAGAAGTTAGACACGGGACACCGGAGACGCGGAAGAAACAGTGAAGTTTGACAGGGGACACCGGAGACGCGGGAGAAAAAGAGAAGTTAGACACGGGACACCGGAGACGCGGGAGAAACGGAGAAGTTAGACACCGGATACCGAAGACTCGGGAGAAACAGTGCAGTCAGACACGGGACACGGGAGACACGGGAGAAACAGTGAAGTTAGACACGGGACACCGGAGACGCGGGAGAAACAGTGAAGTTAGACACGGGACACGGGAGACACGGGAGAAACAGTGAAGTTAGACGCGGGACACCGGAGACGCGGGAGAAACAGAGAAGTTAGACACGGGACACCGGAGACTCGGGAGAAACAGTGAAGTTTGACACGGGACACCGGAGACGCGGGAGAAACAGTGAAGTTTGACACGGGACACCGGAGACGCGGGAGAAAAAGAGAAGTTAGACACGGGACACCGGAGACGCGGGAGAAACGGAGAAGTTAGACACCGGATACCGAAGACTCGGGAGAAACAGTGCAGTCAGACACGGGACACGGGAGACACGGGAGAAACAGTGAAGTTAGACACGGGACACCGGAGACGCGGGAGAAACAGTGAAGTTAGACACGGGACACCGGAGACGCGGAAGAAACAGTGAAGTCAGACACGGGACACCGGAGACGCGGGAGAAACAGTGAAGTTTGACACGGGACACCGGAGACGCGTTAGAAACAGTGAAGTTAGACACGGGACACGACAGACACGGGAGAAACAGTGAAGTTAGACACGGGACACCGGAGACGCGGGAGAAACAGAGAAGTTAGACACGGGACACCGGAAACCCGGGAGAAACAGAGAAGTTAGACACGGGACACCGGAGACGCGGGAGAAACAGTGAAGTTAGACACGGGACACCGGAGACCCGGGAGAAACAGTGAAGTTAGACACGGGACACCGGAGACCCGGGAGAAACAGAGAAGTTAGACACGGGACACCGGAGACGCGGGAGAAACAGAGAAGTTAGACACGGGACACCGGAGACCCAGGAGAAACAGCGAAGTTAGACACGGGACACCGGAGGCGCGGGAGAAACAGTGAAGTTAGACACGGGACACCGGAGACGCGGGAGAAACAGTGAAGTTAGACACGGGACACCAGAGACGCGGGAGAAACAGTGAAGTTAGACACGGGACACCGGAGACCCGGGAGAAACAGAGAAGTTAGACACGGGACACCGGAGACGCGGGAGAAAAATAGAAGTTAGACACGGGACACCGCAGACGCGGGAGAAACAGTGAAGTTAGACACGGGACACCGGAGACGCGGAAGAAGCAGAGAAGTCAGACACGGGACACCGGAGACGCGGGAGAAACAGTGAAGTCAGACACGGGACACCGGAGACGCGGGAGAAACAGTGAAGTTAGACACGGGACACCGGAGACGCGGGAGAAACAGTGAAGTTAGACACGGGACACCGGAGACGCGGAAGAAACAGTGAAGTCAGACACGGGACACCGGAGACGCGTTAGAAACAGAGAAGTTAGACACGGGACACCGGAGACGCGGGAGAAACAGTGAAATTAGCCACGGGACACCGGAAACCCGGGAGAAACAGTGAAGTTAGACACGGGACACCGGAGACCCGAGAGAAACAGAGAAGTTAGACACGGGACACCGGAGACCCGGGAGAAACAGAGAAGTTAGACACGGGACACCGGAGACGCGGGAGAAACATAGAAGTTAGACACGGGACACCGCAGACGCGGGAGAAACAGTGAAGTTAGACACGGGACACCGGAGACCCTGGAGAAACAGTGAAGTTAGACACGGGACACGGGAGACACGGGAGAAACAGTGAAGTTTGAGGCGGGACACCGGAGACGCGGGAGAAACAGAGAAGTTAGACACGGGACACGACAGACACGGGAGAAACAGTGAAGTTAGACACGGGACACCGGAGACGCGGGAGAAACAGTGAAGTTTGACACGGGACACCGGAGACGCGGGAGAAACAGAGAAGTTAGACACGGGACACCGGAGACGCGCGAGAAACGGAGAAGTTAGACACGGGACACCGAAGACGCGGGAGAAACAGTGCAGTCAGACACGGGACACGGGAGACACGGGAGAAACAGTGAAGTTAGACACGGGACACCGGAGACGCGGGAGAAACAGTGAAGTTAGACACGGGACACCGGAGACGCGGAAGAAACAGTGAAGTCACACACGGGACACCGGATACGCGGGAGAAACAGTGAAGTTAGACACGGGACACCGGAGACCCGGGAGAACAGTGAAGTTAGACACGGGACACCGGAGACGCGTTAGAAACGGTGAAGTTAGACACGGGACACCGGAGGCGCGGGAGAAACAGTGAAGTTAGACACGGGACACCGGAGACGCGGAAGAAACAGTGAAGTCAGACACGGGACACGACAGACACGGGAGAAACAGTGAAGTTAGACACGGGACACCGGAGACGCGGGAGAAACAGTGAAGTTAGACACGGGACACCGGAAACGCGGGAGAAACAGTGGAGTTAGACACGGGACACCGGAGACGCGTTAGAAACCGTGAAGTTAGACACGGGACACCGGAGACGCGGAGAAACAGTGAAGTTAGACACGGGTCACGACAGACACGGGAGAAACAGTGATGTTAGACACGGGACACCGGAGACGCGGGAGAAACAGTGAAGTTAGACACGGGACACCGGAAACGCGGGAGAAACAGAGGAGTTAGACACGGGACACCGGAGACGCGTTAGAAACAGTGAAGTTAGACACGGGACATCGGAGACGCGGAGAAACAGTGAAGTTAGACACGGGACACGACAGACACGGGAGAAACAGTGAAGTTAGACACGGGACACCGGAGACGCGGGAGAAACAGAGAAGTTAGACACGGGACACCGGAGACGCGGGAGAAACAGAGAAGTTAGACACGGGACACCGAAGACGCGGGAGAAACAGTGCAGTCAGACACGGGACACGGGAGACATGAGAGAAACTGTGAAGTTAGACGCGGGGCACCGGAGACGCGGGAAAAACAGAGAACTTAGACACGGGACACGACAGATACGGGAGAAACAGTGAAGTTAGACACGGGACACCGGAGACGCGGGAGAAACAGTGAAGTTAGACACGGGACACCGGAGACGCGGAAGAAACAGTGAAGTCAGACACGGGACACCGGAGACGCGTTAGAAACAGAGAAGTTAGACACGGGACACCGGAGACGCGGGAGAAACAGTGAAATTAGCCACGGGACACCGGAAACCCGGGAGAAACAGTGAAGTTAGACACGGGACACCGGAGACCCGAGAGAAACAGAGAAGTTAGACACGGGACACCGGAGACCCGGGAGAAACAGAGAAGTTAGACACGGGACACCGGAGACGCGGGAGAAACATAGAAGTTAGACACGGGACACCGCAGACGCGGGAGAAACAGTGAAGTTAGACACGGGACACCGGAGACCCTGGAGAAACAGTGAAGTTAGACACGGGACACGGGAGACACGGGAGAAACAGTGAAGTTTGACGCGGGACACCGGAGACGCGGGAGAAACAGAGAAGTTAGACACGGGACACGACAGACACGGGAGAAACAGTGAAGTTAGACACGGGACACCGGAGACGCGGGAGAAACAGTGAAGTTTGACACGGGACACCGGAGACGCGGAAGAAACAGTGAAGTCAGACACGGGACACCGGAGACGCGTTAGAAACAGAGAAGTTAGACACGGGACACCGGAGACGCGGGAGAAACAGTGAAATTAGCCACGGGACACCGGAAACCCGGGAGAAACAGTGAAGTTAGACACGGGACACCGGAGACGCGTTAGAAACAGAGAAGTTAGACACGGGACACCGGAGACGCGGGAGAAACAGTGAAATTAGCCACGGGACACCGGAAACCCGGGAGAAACAGTGAAGTTAGACACGGGACACCGGAGACCCGAGAGAAACAGAGAAGTTAGACACGGGACACCGGAGACCCGGGAGAAACAGTGCAGTCAGACACGGGACACGGGAGACACGGGAGAAACAGTGAAGTTAGACACGGGACACCGGAGACGCGGGAGAAACAGTGAAGTTAGACACGGGACACCGGAGACGCGGAAGAAACAGTGAAGTCACACACGGGACACCGGATACGCGGGAGAAACAGTGAAGTTAGACACGGGACACCGGAGACCCGGGAGAACAGTGAAGTTAGACACGGGACACCGGAGACGCGTTAGAAACGGTGAAGTTAGACACGGGACACCGGAGGCGCGGGAGAAACAGTGAAGTTAGACACGGGACACCGGAGACGCGGAAGAAACAGTGAAGTCAGACACGGGACACGACAGACACGGGAGAAACAGTGAAGTTAGACACGGGACACCGGAGACGCGGGAGAAACAGTGAAGTTAGACACGGGACACCGGAGACGCGGGAGAAACAGTGGAGTTAGACACGGGACACCGGAGACGCGTTAGAAACCGTGAAGTTAGACACGGGACACCGGAGACGCGGAGAAACAGTGAAGTTAGACACGGGTCACGACAGACACGGGAGAAACAGTGATGTTAGACACGGGACACCGGAGACGCGGGAGAAACAGTGAAGTTAGACACGGGACACCGGAAACGCGGGAGAAACAGAGGAGTTAGACACGGGACACCGGAGACGCGTTAGAAACAGTGAAGTTAGACACGGGACATCGGAGACGCGGAGAAACAGTGAAGTTAGACACGGGACACGACAGACACGGGAGAAACAGTGAAGTTAGACACGGGACACCGGAGACGCGGGAGAAACAGAGAAGTTAGACACGGGACACCGGAGACGCGGGAGAAACAGAGAAGTTAGACACGGGACACCGAAGACGCGGGAGAAACAGTGCAGTCAGACACGGGACACGGGAGACATGAGAGAAACAGTGAAGTTAGACGCGGGGCACCGGAGACGCGGGAAAAACAGAGAACTTAGACACGGGACACGACAGACACGGGAGAAACAGTGAAGTTAGACACGGGACACCGGAGACGCGGGAGAAACAGTGAAGTTAGACACGGGACACCGGAGACGCGGAAGAAACAGTGAAGTCAGACACGGGACACCGGAGACGCGTTAGAAACAGAGAAGTTAGACACGGGACACCGGAGACGCGGGAGAAACAGTGAAATTAGCCACGGGACACCGGAAACCCGGGAGAAACAGTGAAGTTAGACACGGGACACCGGAGACCCGAGAGAAACAGAGAAGTTAGACACGGGACACCGGAGACCCGGGAGAAACAGAGAAGTTAGACACGGGACACCGGAGACGCGGGAGAAACATAGAAGTTAGACACGGGACACCGCAGACGCGGGAGAAACAGTGAAGTTAGACACGGGACACCGGAGACCCTGGAGAAACAGTGAAGTTAGACACGGGACACGGGAGACACGGGAGAAACAGTGAAGTTTGACGCGGGACACCGGAGACGCGGGAGAAACAGAGAAGTTAGACACGGGACACGACAGACACGGGAGAAACAGTGAAGTTAGACACGGGACACCGGAGACGCGGGAGAAACAGTGAAGTTTGACACGGGACACCGGAGATGCGGGAGAAACAGAGAAGTTAGACACGGGACACCGGAGACGCGCGAGAAACGGAGAAGTTAGACACGGGACACCGAAGACGCGGGAGAAACAGTGCAGTCAGACACGGGACACGGGAGACACGGGAGAAACAGTGAAGTTAGACACGGGACACCGGAGACGCGGGAGAAACAGTGAAGTTAGACACGGGACACCGGAGACGCGGAAGAAACAGTGAAGTCACACACGGGACACCGGATACGCGGGAGAAACAGTGAAGTTAGACACGGGACACCGGAGACCCGGGAGAACAGTGAAGTTAGACACGGGACACCGGAGACGCGTTAGAAACGGTGAAGTTAGACACGGGACACCGGAGGCGCGGGAGAAACAGTGAAGTTAGACACGGGACACCGGAGACGCGGAAGAAACAGTGAAGTTAGACACGGGACACGACAGACACGGGAGAAACAGTGAAGTTAGACACGGGACACCGGAGACGCGGGAGAAACAGTGAAGTTAGACACGGGACACCGGAGACGCGGGAGAAACAGTGGAGTTAGACACGGGACACCGGAGACGCGTTAGAAACCGTGAAGTTAGACACGGGACACCGGAGACGCGGAGAAACAGTGAAGTTAGACACGGGTCACGACAGACACGGGAGAAACAGTGATGTTAGACACGGGACACCGGAGACGCGGGAGAAACAGTGAAGTTAGACACGGGACACCGGAAACGCGGGAGAAACAGAGGAGTTAGACACGGGACACCGGAGACGCGGGAGAAACAGTGAAGTTAGACACGGGACATCGGAGACGCGGAGAAACAGTGAAGTTAGACACGGGACATGACAGACACGGGAGAAACAGTGAAGTTAGACACGGGACACCGGAGACGCGGGAGAAACAGAGAAGTTAGACACGGGACACCGGAGACGCGGGAGAAACAGAGAAGTTAGACACGGGACACCGAAGACGCGGGAGAAACAGTGAAGTTAGACACGGGACACCGGAGACGCGGAAGAAACAGTGAAGTCAGACACGGGACACCGGAGACGCGTTAGAAACAGAGAAGTTAGACACGGGACACCGGAGACGCGGGAGAAACAGTGAAATTAGCCACGGGACACCGGAAACCCGGGAGAAACAGTGAAGTTAGACACGGGACACCGGAGACCCGAGAGAAACAGAGAAGTTAGACACGGGACACCGGAGACCCGGGAGAAACAGAGAAGTTAGACACGGGACACCGGAGACGCGGGAGAAACATAGAAGTTAGACACGGGACACCGCAGACGCGGGAGAAACAGTGAAGTTAGACACGGGACACCGGAGACGCGGGAGAAACAGTGAAGTTTGACACGGGACACCGGAGATGCGGGAGAAACAGAGAAGTTAGACACGGGACACCGGAGACGCGCGAGAAACGGAGAAGTTAGACACGGGACACCGAAGACGCGGGAGAAACAGTGCAGTCAGACACGGGACACGGGAGACACGGGAGAAACAGTGAAGTTAGACACGGGACACCGGAGACGCGGGAGAAACAGTGAAGTTAGACACGGGACACCGGAGACGCGGAAGAAACAGTGAAGTCACACACGGGACACCGGATACGCGGGAGAAACAGTGAAGTTAGACACGGGACACCGGAGACCCGGGAGAACAGTGAAGTTAGACACGGGACACCGGAGACGCGTTAGAAACGGTGAAGTTAGACACGGGACACCGGAGGCGCGGGAGGAACAGTGAAGTTAGACACGGGACACCGGAGACGCGGAAGAAACAGTGAAGTTAGACACGGGACACGACAGACACGGGAGAAACAGTGAAGTTAGACACGGGACACCGGAGACGCGGGAGAAACAGTGAAGTTAGACACGGGACACCGGAGACGCGGGAGAAACAGTGGAGTTAGACACGGGACACCGGAGACGCGTTAGAAACCGTGAAGTTAGACACGGGACACCGGAGACGCGGAGAAACAGTGAAGTTAGACACGGGTCACGACAGACACGGGAGAAACAGTGATGTTAGACACGGGACACCGGAGACGCGGGAGAAACAGTGAAGTTAGACACGGGACACCGGAAACGCGGGAGAAACAGAGGAGTTAGACACGGGACACCGGAGACGCGTTAGAAACAGTGAAGTTAGACACGGGACATCGGAGACGCGGAGAAACAGTGAAGTTAGACACGGGACACGACAGACACGGGAGAAACAGTGAAGTTAGACACGGGACACCGGAGACGCGGGAGAAACAGAGAAGTTAGACACGGGACACCGGAGACGCGGGAGAAACAGAGAAGTTAGACACGGGACACCGAAGACGCGGGAGAAACAGTGCAGTCAGACACGGGACACGGGAGACATGAGAGAAACAGTGAAGTTAGACGCGGGGCACCGGAGACGCGGGAAAAACAGAGAACTTAGACACGGGACACGACAGACACGGGAGAAACAGTGAAGTTAGACACGGGACACCGGAGACGCGGGAGAAACAGTGAAGTTAGACACGCGACACCGGAGACGCGGGAGAAACAGTGAAGTTAGACACGGGACACCGGAGACGCGGGAGAAACAGTGAAATTAGCCACGGGACACCGGAAACCCGGGAGAAACAGTGAAGTTAGACACGGGACACCGGAGACGCGTTAGAAACAGAGAAGTTAGACACGGGACACCGGAGACCCGAGAGAAACAGAGAAGTTAGACACGGGACACCGGAGACCCGGGAGAAACAGAGAAGTTAGACACGGGACACCGGAGACGCGGGAGAAACAGTGAAGTTAGACACGGGACACCGCAGACGCGGGAGAACAGTGAAGTTAGACACGGGACACCGGAGACGCGTTAGAAACGGTGAAGTTAGACACGGGACACCGGAGGCGCGGGAGAAACAGTGAAGTTAGACACGGGACACCGGAGACGCGGAAGAAACAGTGAAGTTAGACACGGGACACCGGAGACGCGGGAGAAACAGTGAAGTTAGACACGGGACACCGGAGACGCGGGAGAAACAGTGGAGTTAGACATGGGACACCGGAGACGCGGGAGAAACCGTGAAGTTAGACACGGGACACCGGAGACGCGGAGAAACAGTGAAGTTAGACACGGGACACGACAGACACGGGAGAAACAGTGATGTTAGACACGGGACACCGGAGACGCGGGAGAAACAGTGAAGTTAGACACGGGACACCGCAGACGCGGGAGAAACAGAGGAGTTAGACACGGGACACCGGAGACGCGTTAGAAACAGTGAAGTTAGACACGGGACATCGGAGACGCGGAGAAACAGTGAAGTTAGACACGGGACACGACAGACACGGGAGAAACAGTGAAGTTAGACACGGGACCCCGGAGACGCGGGAGAAACAGTGAAGTTAGACACGGTACACCGGAGACGCGGGAGAAACAGAGAAGTTAGACACGGGACACCGGAGACGCGGGAGAAACAGTGCAGTCAGACACGGGACACGGGAGACATGAGAGAAACAGTGAAGTTAGACGCGGGGCACCGGAGACGCGGGAGAAACAGTGAAGTTAGACACGGGACACCGGAGACGCGGGAGAAACAGTGAAGTTAGACACGGGACACCGGAGACGCGGAAGAAACAGTGAAGTTAGACACGGGACACGACAGACACGGGAGAAACAGTGAAGTTAGACACGGGACACCGGAGACGCGGGAGAAACAGTGAAGTTAGACACGGGACACCGGAGACGCGGAAGAAACAGTGAAGTTAGACACGGGACACGACAGACACGGGAGAAACAGTGAAGTTAGACACGGGACACCGGAGACGCGGGAGAAACAGTGAAGTTAGACACGGGACACCGGAGACGCGGGAGAAACAGTGGAGTTAGACACGGGACACCGGAGACGCGTTAGAAACCGTGAAGTTAGACACGGGACACCGGAGACGCGGAGAAACAGTGAAGTTAGACACGGGTCACGACAGACACGGGAGAAACAGTGATGTTAGACACGGGACACCGGAGACGCGGGAGAAACAGTGAAGTTAGACACGGGACACCGGAAACGCGGGAGAAACAGAGGAGTTAGACACGGGACACCGGAGACGCGTTAGAAACAGTGAAGTTAGACACGGGACATCGGAGACGCGGAGAAACAGTGAAGTTAGACACGGGACACGACAGACACGGGAGAAACAGTGAAGTTAGACACGGGACACCGGAGACGCGGGAGAAACAGAGAAGTTAGACACGGGACACCGGAGACGCGGGAGAAACAGAGAAGTTAGACACGGGACACCGAAGACGCGGGAGAAACAGTGCAGTCAGACACGGGACACGGGAGACATGAGAGAAACAGTGAAGTTAGACGCGGGGCACCGGAGACGCGGGAAAAACAGAGAACTTAGACACGGGACACGACAGACACGGGAGAAACAGTGAAGTTAGACACGGGACACCGGAGACGCGGGAGAAACAGTGAAGTTAGACACGCGACACCGGAGACGCGGGAGAAACAGTGAAGTTAGACACGGGACACCGGAGACGCGGGAGAAACAGTGAAATTAGCCACGGGACACCGGAAACCCGGGAGAAACAGTGAAGTTAGACACGGGACACCGGAGACGCGTTAGAAACAGAGAAGTTAGACACGGGACACCGGAGACCCGAGAGAAACAGAGAAGTTAGACACGGGACACCGGAGACCCGGGAGAAACAGAGAAGTTAGACACGGGACACCGGAGACGCGGGAGAAACAGTGAAGTTAGACACGGGACACCGCAGACGCGGGAGAACAGTGAAGTTAGACACGGGACACCGGAGACGCGTTAGAAACGGTGAAGTTAGACACGGGACACCGGAGGCGCGGGAGAAACAGTGAAGTTAGACACGGGACACCGGAGACGCGGAAGAAACAGTGAAGTTAGACACGGGACACCGGAGACGCGGGAGAAACAGTGAAGTTAGACACGGGACACCGGAGACGCGGGAGAAACAGTGGAGTTAGACATGGGACACCGGAGACGCGGGAGAAACCGTGAAGTTAGACACGGGACACCGGAGACGCGGAGAAACAGTGAAGTTAGACACGGGACACGACAGACACGGGAGAAACAGTGATGTTAGACACGGGACACCGGAGACGCGGGAGAAACAGTGAAGTTAGACACGGGACACCGCAGACGCGGGAGAAACAGAGGAGTTAGACACGGGACACCGGAGACGCGTTAGAAACAGTGAAGTTAGACACGGGACATCGGAGACGCGGAGAAACAGTGAAGTTAGACACGGGACACGACAGACACGGGAGAAACAGTGAAGTTAGACACGGGACCCCGGAGACGCGGGAGAAACAGTGAAGTTAGACACGGTACACCGGAGACGCGGGAGAAACAGAGAAGTTAGACACGGGACACCGGAGACGCGGGAGAAACAGTGCAGTCAGACACGGGACACGGGAGACATGAGAGAAACAGTGAAGTTAGACGCGGGGCACCGGAGACGCGGGAAAAACAGAGAACTTAGACACGGGACACGACAGACACGGGAGAAACAGTGAAGTTAGACACGGGACACCGGAGACGCGGGAGAAACAGTGAAGTTAGACACGCGACACCGGAGACGCGGAGAAACAGTGAAGTTAGACACGGGACACCGGAGACGCGGGAGAAACAGTGCAGTCAGACACGGGACACGGGAGACATGAGAGAAACAGTGAAGTTAGACGCGGGGCACCGGAGACGCGGGAAAAACAGAGAACTTAGACACGGGACACGACAGACACGGGAGAAACAGTGAAGTTAGACACGGGACACCGGAGACGCGGGAGAAACAGTGAAGTTAGACACGCGACACCGGAGACGCGGGAGAAACAGTGAAATTAGACACGGGACACCGGAGACGCGGGAGAAACAGTGAAGTTAGACACGGGACACCGGAGACGCGGGAGAAACAGTGAAGTTAGACACGGGACACCGGAGACGCGGGAGAAACAGTGAAGTTAGACAAGGGACACCGGAGACGCGGAAGAAACCGTGAAGTCAGACACGGGACACCGGAGACGCGTTAGAAACAGTGAAGTTAGACACGGGACACCGGAGACGCGGGAGAAACCGTGAAATTAGACACGGGACACCGGAAACCCGGGAGAAACAGAGAAGTTAGACACGGGACACCGGAGACGCGGGAGAAACAGTGAAGTCAGACACGGGACACCGGAAACCCGGGAGAAACAGTAAAGTGAGACACGGGACACCGGAGACGCGGGAGAAACAGTGGAGTTAGACATGGGACACCGGAGACGCGGGAGAAACCGTGAAGTTAGACACGGGACACCGGAGACGCGGAGAAACAGTGAAGTTAGACACGGGACACCGGAGACGCGGGAGAAACAGTGGAGTTAGACATGGGACACCGGAGACGCGGGAGAAACCGTGAAGTTAGACACGGGACACCGGAGACGCGGAGAAACAGTGAAGTTAGACACGGGACACGACAGACACGGGAGAAACAGTGATGTTAGACACGGGACACCGGAGACGCGGGAGAAACAGTGAAGTTAGACACGGGACACCGGAGACGCGGGAGAAACAGAGGAGTTAGACACGGGACACCGGAGACGCGTTAGAAACAGTGAAGTTAGACACGGGACATCGGAGACGCGGGAGAAACAGAGAAGTTAGACACGGGACACCGAAGACGCGGGAGAAACAGTGCAGTCAGACACGGGACACGGGAGACATGAGAGAAACAGTGAAGTTAGACGCGGGGCACCGGAGACGCGGGAAAAACAGAGAACTTAGACACGGGACACGACAGACACGGGAGAAACAGTGAAGTTAGACACGGGACACCGGAGACGCGGGAGAAACAGTGAAGTTAGACACGCGACACCGGAGACGCGGGAGAAACAGTGAAATTAGACACGGGACACCGGAGACGCGGGAGAAACAGTGAAGTTAGACACGGGACACCGGAGACGCGGGAGAAACAGTGAAGTTAGACACGGGACACCGGAGACGCGGGAGAAACAGTGAAGTTAGACAAGGGACACCGGAGACGCGGAAGAAACCGTGAAGTCAGACACGGGACACCGGAGACGCGTTAGAAACAGTGAAGTTAGACACGGGACACCGGAGACGCGGGAGAAACCGTGAAATTAGACACGGGACACCGGAAACCCGGGAGAAACAGAGAAGTTAGACACGGGACACCGGAGACGCGGGAGAAACAGTGAAGTCAGACACGGGACACCGATAACCCGGGAGAAACAGTAAAGTGAGACACGGGACACCGGAGACGCGGGAGAAACAGTGAAGTCAGACACGGGACACCGGAGACGCGGGAGAAACAGTGAAGTTAGACACGGGACACCGGAGACGCGGGAGAAACAGTGAAGTTAGACACGGGACACCGGAGACGCGGAAGAAACAGTGAAGTCAGACACGGGACACCGGAGACGCGTTAGAAACAGAAAAGTTAGACACGGGACACCGGAGACGCGGGAGAAACCTTGAAATTAGACACGGGACACCGGAAACCCGGGAGAAACAGTGACGTTAGACATGGGACACCGGAGACGCGGGAGAAACAATGAAGTTAGACACGGGACACCGGAGACCCGGGAGAAACAGAGAAGTTAGACACGGGACACCGGAGACCCTGGAGAAACAGTGAAGTTAGACACGGGACACGGGAGACACGGGAGAAACAGTGAAGTTAGACGCCTGACACCGGAGACGCGGGAGAAACAGAGAAGTTAGACACGGGACACGACAGACACGGGAGAAACAGTGAAGTTAGACACGGGACACCGGAGACGCGGGAGAAACAGTGAAGTTTGACACGGGACACCGGAGACGCGGGAGAAACAGAGAAGTTAGACACGGGACACCGGAGACGCGGGAGAAACGGAGAAGTTAGACACGGGACACCGAAGACGCGGGAGAAACAGTGCAGTCAGACACGGGACACGGGAGACACGGGAGAAACAGTGAAGTTAGACACGGGACACCGGAGACGCGGGAGAAACAGTGAAGTTAGACACGGGACACCGGAGACGCGGAAGAAACAGTGAAGTCACACACGGGACACCGGAGACGCGGGAGAAACAGTGAAGTTAGACACGGGACACCGGAGACCCGGGAGAACAGTGAAGTTAGACACGGGACACCGGAGACGCGTTAGAAACGGTGAAGTTAGACACGGGACACCGGAGGCGCGGGAGAAACAGTGAAGTTAGACACGGGACACCGGAGACGCCAAAGAAACAGTGAAGTTAGACAGGGGACACCGGAGACGCGGAAGAAACAGTGAAGTTAGACACGGGACACCGGAGACGCGGGAGAAACAGTGGAGTTAGACACGGGACTCCGGAGACGCGGGAGAAACCGTGAAGTTAGACACGGGACACCGGAGACGCGGAGAAACAGTGACGTTAGACACGGGACACGACAGACACGGGAGAAACAGTGATGTTAGACACGGGACACCGGAGACGCGGGAGAAACAGTGAAGTTTGACACGGGACACCGGAGACGCGGGAGAAACAGAGGAGTTAGACACGGGACACCGGAGACGCGTTAGAAACAGTGAAGTTAAGCACGGGACATCGGAGACGCGGAGAAACAGTGAAGTTAGACACGGGACACGACAGACACGGGAGAAACGGTGAAGTTAGACACGGGACACCGGAGACGCGGGAGAAACAGTGAAGTTAGACACGGTACACCGGAGACGCGGGAGAAACAGAGAAGTTAGACACGGGACACCGGAGACGCGGGAGAAACAGAGAAGTTAGACACGGGACACCGAAGACGCGGGAGAAACAGTGCAGTCAGACACGGGACACGGGAGACATGAGAGAAACAGTGAAGTTAGACGCGGGGCACCGGAGACGCGGGAGAAACAGTGCAGTCAGACACGGGACACGGGAGACATGAGAGAAACAGTGAAGTTAGACGCGGGGCACCGGAGACGCGGGAAAAACAGAGAACTTAGACACGGGACACGACAGACACGGGAGAAACAGTGGAGTTAGACACGGGACACCGGAGACGCGTTAGAAACCGTGAAGTTAGACACGGGACACCGGAGACGCGGAGAAACAGTGAAGTTAGACACGGGTCACGACAGACACGGGAGAAACAGTGATGTTAGACACGGGACACCGGAGACGCGGGAGAAACAGTGAAGTTAGACACGGGACACCGGAAACGCGGGAGAAACAGAGGAGTTAGACACGGGACACCGGAGACGCGTTAGAAGCAGTGAAGTTAGACACGGGACATCGGAGACGCGGAGAAACAGTGAAGTTAGACACGGGACACGACAGACACGGGAGAAACAGTGAAGTTAGACACGGGACACCGGAGACGCGGGAGAAACAGAGAAGTTAGACACGGGACACCGGAGACGCGGGAGAAACAGAGAAGTTAGACACGGGACACCGAAGACGCGGGAGAAACAGTGCAGTCAGACACGGGACACGGGAGACATGAGAGAAACAGTGAAGTTAGACGCGGGGCACCGGAGACGCGGGAAAAACAGAGAACTTAGACACGGGACACGACAGACACGGGAGAAACAGTGAAGTTAGACACGGGACACCGGAGACGCGGGAGAAACAGTGAAGTTAGACACGCGACACCGGAGACGCGGGAGAAACAGTGAAGTTAGACACGGGACACCGGAGACGCGGGAGAAACAGTGAAATTAGCCACGGGACACCGGAAACCCGGGAGAAACAGTGAAGTTAGACACGGGACACCGGAGACGCGTTAGAAACAGAGAAGTTAGACACGGGACACCGGAGACCCGAGAGAAACAGAGAAGTTAGACACGGGACACCGGAGACCCGGGAGAAACAGAGAAGTTAGACACGGGACACCGGAGACGCGGGAGAAACAGTGAAGTTAGACACGGGACACCGCAGACGCGGGAGAACAGTGAAGTTAGACACGGGACACTGGAGACGCGTTAGAAACGGTGAAGTTAGACACGGGACACCGGAGGCGCGGGAGAAACAGTGAAGTTAGACACGGGACACCGGAGACGCGGAAGAAACAGTGAAGTTAGACACGGGACACCGGAGACGCGGGAGAAACAGTGAAGTTAGACACGGGACACCGGAGACGCGGGAGAAACAGTGGAGCTAGACATGGGACACCGGAGACGCGGGAGAAACCGTGAAGTTAGACACGGGACACCGGAGACGCGGAGAAACAGTGAAGTTAGACACGGGACACGACAGACACGGGAGAAACAGTGATGTTAGACACGGGACACCGGAGACGCGGGAGAAACAGTGAAGTTAGACAGGGGACACCGGAGACGCGGAAGAAACAGTGAAGTTAGACACGGGACACCGGAGACGCGGGAGAAACAGTGGAGTTAGACACGGGACTCCGGAGACGCGGGAGAAACCGTGAAGTTAGACACGGGACACCGGAGACGCGGAGAAACAGTGACGTTAGACACGGGACACGACAGACACGGGAGAAACAGTGATGTTAGACACGGGACACCGGAGACGCGGGAGAAACAGTGAAGTTTGACACGGGACACCGGAGACGCGGGAGAAACAGAGGAGTTAGACACGGGACACCGGAGACGCGTTAGAAACAGTGAAGTTAAGCACGGGACATCGGAGACGCGGAGAAACAGTGAAGTTAGACACGGGACACGACAGACACGGGAGAAACGGTGAAGTTAGACACGGGACACCGGAGACGCGGGAGAAACAGTGAAGTTAGACACGGTACACCGGAGACGCGGGAGAAACAGAGAAGTTAGACACGGGACACCGGAGACGCGGGAGAAACAGAGAAGTTAGACACGGGACACCGAAGACGCGGGAGAAACAGTGCAGTCAGACACGGGACACGGGAGACATGAGAGAAACAGTGAAGTTAGACGCGGGGCACCGGAGACGCGGGAGAAACAGTGCAGTCAGACACGGGACACGGGAGACATGAGAGAAACAGTGAAGTTAGACGCGGGGCACCGGAGACGCGGGAAAAACAGAGAACTTAGACACGGGACACGACAGACACGGGAGAAACAGTGGAGTTAGACACGGGACACCGGAGACGCGTTAGAAACCGTGAAGTTAGACACGGGACACCGGAGACGCGGAGAAACAGTGAAGTTAGACACGGGTCACGACAGACACGGGAGAAACAGTGATGTTAGACACGGGACACCGGAGACGCGGGAGAAACAGTGAAGTTAGACACGGGACACCGGAAACGCGGGAGAAACAGAGGAGTTAGACACGGGACACCGGAGACGCGTTAGAAACAGTGAAGTTAGACACGGGACATCGGAGACGCGGAGAAACAGTGAAGTTAGACACGGGACACGACAGACACGGGAGAAACAGTGAAGTTAGACACGGGACACCGGAGACGCGGGAGAAACAGAGAAGTTAGAGACGGGACACCGGAGACGCGGGAGAAACAGAGAAGTTAGACACGGGACACCGAAGACGCGGGAGAAACAGTGCAGTCAGACACGGGACACGGGAGACATGAGAGAAACAGTGAAGTTAGACGCGGGGCACCGGAGACGCGGGAAAAACAGAGAACTTAGACACGGGACACGACAGACACGGGAGAAACAGTGAAGTTAGACACGGGACACCGGAGACGCGGGAGAAACAGTGAAGTTAGACACGCGACACCGGAGACGCGGGAGAAACAGTGAAGTTAGACACGGGACACCGGAGACGCGGGAGAAACAGTGAAATTAGCCACGGGACACCGGAAACCCGGGAGAAACAGTGAAGTTAGACACGGGACACCGGAGACGCGTTAGAAACAGAGAAGTTAGACACGGGACACCGGAGACCCGAGAGAAACAGAGAAGTTAGACACGGGACACCGGAGACCCGGGAGAAACAGAGAAGTTAGACACGGGACACCGGAGACGCGGGAGAAACAGTGAAGTTAGACACGGGACACCGCAGACGCGGGAGAACAGTGAAGTTAGACACGGGACACTGGAGACGCGTTAGAAACGGTGAAGTTAGACACGGGACACCGGAGGCGCGGGAGAAACAGTGAAGTTAGACACGGGACACCGGAGACGCGGAAGAAACAGTGAAGTTAGACACGGGACACCGGAGACGCGGGAGAAACAGTGAAGTTAGACACGGGACACCGGAGACGCGGGAGAAACAGTGGAGTTAGACATGGGACACCGGAGACGCGGGAGAAACCGTGAAGTTAGACACGGGACACCGGAGACGCGGAGAAACAGTGAAGTTAGACACGGGACACGACAGACACGGGAGAAACAGTGATGTTAGACACGGGACACCGGAGACGCGGGAGAAACAGTGAAGTTAGACACGGGACACCGCAGACGCGGGAGAAACAGAGGAGTTAGACACGGGACACCGGAGACGCGTTAGAAACAGTGAAGTTAGACACGGGACATCGGAGACGCGGAGAAACAGTGAAGTTAGACACGGGACACGACAGACACGGGAGAAACAGTGAAGTTAGACACGGGACCCCGGAGACGCGGGAGAAACAGTGAAGTTAGACACGGTACACCGGAGACGCGGGAGAAACAGAGAAGTTAGACACGGGACACCGGAGACGCGGGAGAAACAGTGCAGTCAGACACGGGACACGGGAGACATGAGAGAAACAGTGAAGTTAGACGCGGGGCACCGGAGACGCGGGAAAAACAGAGAACTTAGACACGGGACACGACAGACACGGGAGAAACAGTGAAGTTAGACACGGGACACCGGAGACGCGGGAGAAACAGTGAAGTTAGACACGCGACACCGGAGACGCGGAGAAACAGTGAAGTTAGACACGGGACACCGGAGACGCGGGAGAAACAGTGCAGTCAGACACGGGACACGGGAGACATGAGAGAAACAGTGAAGTTAGACGCGGGGCACCGGAGACGCGGGAAAAACAGAGAACTTAGACACGGGACACGACAGACACGGGAGAAACAGTGAAGTTAGACACGGGACACCGGAGACGCGGGAGAAACAGTGAAGTTAGACAAGGGACACCGGAGACGCGGAAGAAACCGTGAAGTCAGACACGGGACACGGGAGACGCGTTAGAAACAGTGAAGTTAGACACGGGACACCGGAGACGCGGGAGAAACCGTGAAATTAGACACGGGACACCGGAAACCCGGGAGAAACAGAGAAGTTAGACACGGGACACCGGAGACGCGGGAGAAACAGTGAAGTCAGACACGGGACACCGGAAACCCGAGAGAAACAGTAAAGTGAGACACGGGACACCGGAGACGCGGGAGAAACAGTGGAGTTAGACATGGGACACCGGAGACGCGGGAGAAACCGTGAAGTTAGACACGGGACACCGGAGACGCGGAGAAACAGTGAAGTTAGACACGGGACACCGGAGACGCGGGAGAAACAGTGGAGTTAGACATGGGACACCGGAGACGCGGGAGAAACCGTGAAGTTAGACACGGGACACCGGAGACGCGGAGAAACAGTGAAGTTAGACACGGGACACGACAGACACGGGAGAAACAGTGATGTTAGACACGGGACACCGGAGACGCGGGAGAAACAGTGAAGTTAGACACGGGACACCGGAGACGCGGGAGAAACAGAGGAGTTAGACACGGGACACCGGAGACGCGTTAGAAACAGTGAAGTTAGACACGGGACATCGGAGACGCGGGAGAAACAGAGAAGTTAGACACGGGACACCGAAGACGCGGGAGAAACAGTGCAGTCAGACACGGGACACGGGAGACATGAGAGAAACAGTGAAGTTAGACGCGGGGCACCGGAGACGCGGGAAAAACAGAGAACTTAGACACGGGACACGACAGACACGGGAGAAACAGTGAAGTTAGACACGGGACACCGGAGACGCGGGAGAAACAGTGAAGTTAGACACGCGACACCGGAGACGCGGGAGAAACAGTGAAATTAGACACGGGACACCGGAGACGCGGGAGAAACAGTGAAGTTAGACACGGGACACCGGAGACGCGGGAGAAACAGTGAAGTTAGACACGGGACACCGGAGACGCGGGAGAAACAGTGAAGTTAGACAAGGGACACCGGAGACGCGGAAGAAACCGTGAAGTCAGACACGGGACACCGGAGACGCGTTAGAAACAGTGAAGTTAGACACGGGACACCGGAGACGCGGGAGAAACCGTGAAATTAGACACGGGACACCGGAAACCCGGGAGAAACAGAGAAGTTAGACACGGGACACCGGAGACGCGGGAGAAACAGTGAAGTCAGACACGGGACACCGATAACCCGGGAGAAACAGTAAAGTGAGACACGGGACACCGGAGACGCGGGAGAAACAGTGAAGTCAGACACGGGACACCGGAGACGCGGGAGAAACAGTGAAGTTAGACACGGGACACCGGAGACGCGGGAGAAACAGTGAAGTTAGACACGGGACACCGGAGACGCGGAAGAAACAGTGAAGTCAGACACGGGACACCGGAGACGCGTTAGAAACAGAAAAGTTAGACACGGGACACCGGAGACGCGGGAGAAACCTTGAAATTAGACACGGGACACCGGAAACCCGGGAGAAACAGTGACGTTAGACATGGGACACCGGAGACGCGGGAGAAACAATGAAGTTAGACACGGGACACCGGAGACCCGGGAGAAACAGAGAAGTTAGACACGGGACACCGGAGACCCTGGAGAAACAGTGAAGTTAGACACGGGACACGGGAGACACGGGAGAAACAGTGAAGTTAGACGCCTGACACCGGAGACGCGGGAGAAACAGAGAAGTTAGACACGGGACACGACAGACACGGGAGAAACAGTGAAGTTAGACACGGGACACCGGAGACGCGGGAGAAACAGTGAAGTTTGACACGGGACACCGGAGACGCGGGAGAAACAGAGAAGTTAGACACGGGACACCGGAGACGCGGGAGAAACGGAGAAGTTAGACACGGGACACCGAAGACGCGGGAGAAACAGTGCAGTCAGACACGGGACACGGGAGACACGGGAGAAACAGTGAAGTTAGACACGGGACACCGGAGACGCGGGAGAAACAGTGAAGTTAGACACGGGACACCGGAGACGCGGAAGAAACAGTGAAGTCACACACGGGACACCGGAGACGCGGGAGAAACAGTGAAGTTAGACACGGGACACCGGAGACCCGGGAGAACAGTGAAGTTAGACACGGGACACCGGAGACGCGTTAGAAACGGTGAAGTTAGACACGGGACACCGGAGGCGCGGGAGAAACAGTGAAGTTAGACACGGGACACCGGAGACGCCAAAGAAACAGTGAAGTTAGACAGGGGACACCGGAGACGCGGGAGAAACAGTGAAGTTAGACACGGGACACCGGAGACGCGGGAGAAACAGTGGAGTTAGACACGGGACTCCGGAGACGCGGGAGAAACCGTGAAGTTAGACACGGGACACCGGAGACGCGGAGAAACAGTGACGTTAGACACGGGACACGACAGACACGGGAGAAACAGTGATGTTAGACACGGGACACCGGAGACGCGGGAGAAACAGTGAAGTTTGACACGGGACACCGGAGACGCGGGAGAAACAGAGGAGTTAGACACGGGACACCGGAGACGCGTTAGAAACAGTGAAGTTAAGCACGGGACATCGGAGACGCGGAGAAACAGTGAAGTTAGACACGGGACACCGGAGACGCGGGAGAAACAGTGAAGTTAGACACGGGACACCGGAGACGCGGGAGAAACAGTGGAGTTAGACATGGGACACCGGAGACGCGGGAGAAACCGTGAAGTTAGACACGGGACACCGGAGACGCGGAGAAACAGTGAAGTTAGACACGGGACACGACAGACACGGGAGAAACAGTGATGTTAGACACGGGACACCGGAGACGCGGGAGAAACAGTGAAGTTAGACACGGGACACCGCAGACGCGGGAGAAACAGAGGAGTTAGACACGGGACACCGGAGACGCGTTAGAAACAGTGAAGTTAGACACGGGACATCGGAGACGCGGAGAAACAGTGAAGTTAGACACGGGACACGACAGACACGGGAGAAACAGTGAAGTTAGACACGGGACCCCGGAGACGCGGGAGAAACAGTGAAGTTAGACACGGTACACCGGAGACGCGGGAGAAACAGAGAAGTTAGACACGGGACACCGGAGACGCGGGAGAAACAGTGCAGTCAGACACGGGACACGGGAGACATGAGAGAAACAGTGAAGTTAGACGCGGGGCACCGGAGACGCGGGAAAAACAGAGAACTTAGACACGGGACACGACAGACACGGGAGAAACAGTGAAGTTAGACACGGGACACCGGAGACGCGGGAGAAACAGTGAAGTTAGACACGCGACACCGGAGACGCGGAGAAACAGTGAAGTTAGACACGGGACACCGGAGACGCGGGAGAAACAGTGCAGTCAGACACGGGACACGGGAGACATGAGAGAAACAGTGAAGTTAGACGCGGGGCACCGGAGACGCGGGAAAAACAGAGAACTTAGACACGGGACACGACAGACACGGGAGAAACAGTGAAGTTAGACACGGGACACCGGAGACGCGGGAGAAACAGTGAAGTTAGACAAGGGACACCGGAGACGCGGAAGAAACCGTGAAGTCAGACACGGGACACGGGAGACGCGTTAGAAACAGTGAAGTTAGACACGGGACACCGGAGACGCGGGAGAAACCGTGAAATTAGACACGGGACACCGGAAACCCGGGAGAAACAGAGAAGTTAGACACGGGACACCGGAGACGCGGGAGAAACAGTGAAGTCAGACACGGGACACCGGAAACCCGAGAGAAACAGTAAAGTGAGACACGGGACACCGGAGACGCGGGAGAAACAGTGGAGTTAGACATGGGACACCGGAGACGCGGGAGAAACCGTGAAGTTAGACACGGGACACCGGAGACGCGGAGAAACAGTGAAGTTAGACACGGGACACCGGAGACGCGGGAGAAACAGTGGAGTTAGACATGGGACACCGGAGACGCGGGAGAAACCGTGAAGTTAGACACGGGACACCGGAGACGCGGAGAAACAGTGAAGTTAGACACGGGACACGACAGACACGGGAGAAACAGTGATGTTAGACACGGGACACCGGAGACGCGGGAGAAACAGTGAAGTTAGACACGGGACACCGGAGACGCGGGAGAAACAGAGGAGTTAGACACGGGACACCGGAGACGCGTTAGAAACAGTGAAGTTAGACACGGGACATCGGAGACGCGGGAGAAACAGAGAAGTTAGACACGGGACACCGAAGACGCGGGAGAAACAGTGCAGTCAGACACGGGACACGGGAGACATGAGAGAAACAGTGAAGTTAGACGCGGGGCACCGGAGACGCGGGAAAAACAGAGAACTTAGACACGGGACACGACAGACACGGGAGAAACAGTGAAGTTAGACACGGGACACCGGAGACGCGGGAGAAACAGTGAAGTTAGACACGCGACACCGGAGGCGCGGGAGAAACAGTGAAGTTAGACACGGGACACCGGAGACGCCAAAGAAACAGTGAAGTTAGACAGGGGACACCGGAGACGCGGGAGAAACAGTGAAGTTAGACACGGGACACCGGAGACGCGGGAGAAACAGTGGAGTTAGACACGGGACTCCGGAGACGCGGGAGAAACCGTGAAGTTAGACACGGGACACCGGAGACGCGGAGAAACAGTGACGTTAGACACGGGACACGACAGACACGGGAGAAACAGTGATGTTAGACACGGGACACCGGAGACGCGGGAGAAACAGTGAAGTTTGACACGGGACACCGGAGACGCGGGAGAAACAGAGGAGTTAGACACGGGACACCGGAGACGCGTTAGAAACAGTGAAGTTAAGCACGGGACATCGGAGACGCGGAGAAACAGTGAAGTTAGACACGGGACACGACAGACACGGGAGAAACGGTGAAGTTAGACACGGGACACCGGAGACGCGGGAGAAACAGTGAAGTTAGACACGGTACACCGGAGACGCGGGAGAAACAGAGAAGTTAGACACGGGACACCGGAGACGCGGGAGAAACAGAGAAGTTAGACACGGGACACCGAAGACGCGGGAGAAACAGTGCAGTCAGACACGGGACACGGGAGACATGAGAGAAACAGTGAAGTTAGACGCGGGGCACCGGAGACGCGGGAGAAACAGTGCAGTCAGACACGGGACACGGGAGACATGAGAGAAACAGTGAAGTTAGACGCGGGGCACCGGAGACGCGGGAAAAACAGAGAACTTAGACACGGGACACGACAGACACGGGAGAAACAGTGAAGTTAGACACGGGACACCGGAGACGCGGGAGAAACAGTGAAGTTAGACACGCGACACCGGAGACACGGGAGAAACAGTGAAGTTAGACACGGGACACCGGAGACGCGGGAGAAACAGTGAAATTAGCCACGGGACACCGGAAACCCGGGAGAAACAGTGAAGTTAGACACGGGACACCGGAGACGCGTTAGAAACAGAGAAGTTAGACACGGGACACCGGAGACCCGAGAGAAACAGAGAAGTTAGACACGGGACACCGGAGACCCGGGAGAAACAGAGAAGTTAGACACGGGACACCGGAAACCCGGGAGAAACAGTAAAGTGAGACACGGGACACCGGAGACGCGGGAGAAACAGTGAAGTCAGACACGGGACACCGGAGACGCGGGAGAAACAGTGCAGTCAGACACGGGACACGGGAGACATGAGAGAAACAGTGAAGTTAGACGCGGGGCACCGGAGACGCGCGAAAAACAGAGAACTTAGACACGGGACACGACAGACACGGGAGAAACAGTGAAGTTAGACACGGGACACCGGAGACGCGGGAGAAACAGTGAAGTTAGACACGCGACACCGGAGACGCGGGAGAAACAGTGAAATTAGACACGGGACACCGGAGACGCGGGAGAAACAGTGAAGTTAGACACGGGACACCGGAGACGCGGGAGAAACAGTGAAGTTAGACACGGGACACCGGAGACGCGGGAGAAACAGTGAAGTTAGACAAGGGACACCGGAGACGCGGAAGAAACCGTGAAGTCAGACACGGGACACCGGAGACGCGTTAGAAACAGTGAAGTTAGACACGGGACACCGGAGACGCGGGAGAAACCGTGAAATTAGACACGGGACACCGGAAACCCGGGAGAAACAGAGAAGTTAGACACGGGACACCGGAGACGCGGGAGAAACAGTGAAGTCAGACACGGGACACCGGAAACCCGGGAGAAACAGTAAAGTGAGACACGGGACACCGGAGACGCGGGAGAAACAGTGAAGTCAGACACGGGACACCGGAGACGCGGGAGAAACAGTGAAGTTAGACACGGGACACCGGAGACGCGGGAGAAACAGTGAAGTTAGACACGGGACACCGGAGACGCGGAAGAAACAGTGAAGTCAGACACGGGACACCGGAGACGCGTTAGAAACAGAAAAGTTAGACACGGGACACCGGAGACGCGGGAGAAACCTTGAAATTAGACACGGGACACCGGAAACCCGGGAGAAACAGTGACGTTAGACATGGGACACCGGAGACGCGGGAGAAACAATGAAGTTAGACACGGGACACCGGAGACCCGGGAGAAACAGAGAAGTTAGACACGGGACACCGGAGACCCTGGAGAAACAGTGAAGTTAGACACGGGACACGGGAGACACGGGAGAAACAGTGAAGTTAGACGCCTGACACCGGAGACGCGGGAGAAACAGAGAAGTTAGACACGGGACACGACAGACACGGGAGAAACAGTGAAGTTAGACACGGGACACCGGAGACGCGGGAGAAACAGTGAAGTTTGACACGGGACACCGGAGACGCGGGAGAAACAGAGAAGTTAGACACGGGACACCGGAGACGCGGGAGAAACGGAGAAGTTAGACACGGGACACCGAAGACGCGGGAGAAACAGTGCAGTCAGACACGGGACACGGGAGACACGGGAGAAACAGTGAAGTTAGACACGGGACACCGGAGACGCGGGAGAAACAGTGAAGTTAGACACGGGACACCGGAGACGCGGAAGAAACAGTAAAGTCACACACGGGACACCGGAGACGCGGGAGAAACAGTGAAGTTAGACACGGGACACCGGAGACCCGGGAGAACAGTGAAGTTAGACACGGGACACCGGAGACGCGTTAGAAACGGTGAAGTTAGACACGGGACACCGGAGGCGCGGGAGAAACAGTGAAGTTAGACACGGGACACCGGAGACGCCAAAGAAACAGTGAAGTTAGACAGGGGACACCGGAGACGCGGGAGAAACAGTGAAGTTAGACACGGGACACCGGAGACGCGGGAGAAACAGTGGAGTTAGACACGGGACTCCGGAGACGCGGGAGAAACCGTGAAGTTAGACACGGGACACCGGAGACGCGGAGAAACAGTGACGTTAGACACGGGACACGACAGACACGGGAGAAACAATGATGTTAGACACGGGACACCGGAGACGCGGGAGAAACAGTGAAGTTTGACACGGGACACCGGAGACGCGGGAGAAACAGAGGAGTTAGACACGGGACACCGGAGACGCGTTAGAAACAGTGAAGTTAAGCACGGGACATCGGAGACGCGGAGAAACAGTGAAGTTAGACACGGGACACGACAGACACGGGAGAAACGGTGAAGTTAGACACGGGACACCGGAGACGCGGGAGAAACAGTGAAGTTAGACACGGTACACCGGAGACGCGGGAGAAACAGAGAAGTTAGACACGGGACACCGGAGACGCGGGAGAAACAGAGAAGTTAGACACGGGACACCGAAGACGCGGGAGAAACAGTGCAGTCAGACACGGGACACGGGAGACATGAGAGAAACAGTGAAGTTAGACGCGGGGCACCGGAGACGCGGGAGAAACAGTGCAGTCAGACACGGGACACGGGAGACATGAGAGAAACAGTGAAGTTAGACGCGGGGCACCGGAGACGCGGGAAAAACAGAGAACTTAGACACGGGACACGACAGACACGGGAGAAACAGTGAAGTTAGACACGGGACACCGGAGACGCGGGAGAAACAGTGAAGTTAGACACGCGACACCGGAGACACGGGAGAAACAGTGAAGTTAGACACGGGACACCGGAGACGCGGGAGAAACAGTGAAATTAGCCACGGGACACCGGAAACCCGGGAGAAACAGTGAAGTTAGACACGGGACACCGGAGACGCGTTAGAAACAGAGAAGTTAGACACGGGACACCGGAGACCCGAGAGAAACAGAGAAGTTAGACACGGGACACCGGAGACCCGGGAGAAACAGAGAAGTTAGACACGGGACACCGGAGACGCGGGAGAAACAGTGAAGTTAGACACGGGACACCGCAGACGCGGGAGAAACAGTGAAGTTAGACACGGGACACCGCAGACGCGGGAGAAACAGTGAAGTTAGACACGGGACACCGGAGACCCTGGAGGAACAGTGAAGTTAGACACGGGACACGGGAGACACGGGAGAAACAGTGAAGTTAGACGCGGGACACCGGAGACGCGGGAAAAACAGAGAACTTAGACACGGGACACGACAGACACGGGAGAAACAGTGAAGTTAGACACGGGACACCGGAGACGCGGGAGAAACAGTGAAGTTAGACACGCGACACCGGAGACGCGGGAGAAACAGTGAAGTTAGACACGGGACACCGGAGACGCGGGAGAAACAGTGAAATTAGCCACGGGACACCTGAAACCCGGGAGAAACAGTGAGGTTAGACACGGGACACCGGAGACACGGGAGAAACAGTGAAGTTAGACGCGGGACACCGGAGACGCGGGAGAAACAGAGAAATTAGACACGGGACACGACAGACACGGGAGAAACAGTGAAGTTAGACACGGGACACCGGAGACGCTCGAGAAACAGTGAAGTTTGACTCGGGACACCGGAGACGCGGGAGAAACAGTGAAGTTAGACGCGGGACACCGGAGACGCGGGAGAAACAGAGAAATTAGACACGGGACACGACAGACACGGGAGAAACAGTGAAGTTAGACACGGGACACCGGAGACGCTCGAGAAACAGTGAAGTTTGACTCGGGACACCGGAGACGCGGGAGAAACAGAGAAGTTAGACACGGGACACCGGAGACGCGGGAGAAACGGAGAAGTTAGACACGGGACACCGAAGACGCGGGAGAAACAGTGCAGTCAGACACGGGACATGGGAGACACGGGAGAAACAGTGAAGTTAGACACGGGACACCGGAGATGCGGAAGAAACAGTGAAGTCACACACGGGACACCGGAGACGCGGGAGAAACAGTGAAGTTAGACACGGGACACCGGAGACGCGTTAGAAACGGTGAAGTTAGACACGGGACACCGGAGGCGCGGGAGAAACAGTGAAGTTAGACACGGGACACCGGAGACGCGGAAGAAACAGTGAAGTTAGACACGGGACACCGGAGACGCGGGAGAAACAGTGGAGTTAGACACGGGACACCGGAGACGCGGGAGAACAGTGAAGTTAGACACGGGACACCGGAGACGCGTTAGAAACGGTGAAGTTAGACACGGGACACCGGAGGCGCGGGAGAAACAGTGAAGTTAGACACGGGACACCGGAGACGCGGAAGAAACAGTGAAGTTAGACACGGGACACCGGAGACGCGGGAGAAACAGTGGAGTTAGACACGGGACACCGGAGACGCGGGAGAACAGTGAAGTTAGACACGGGACACCGGAGACGCGTTAGAAACGGTGAAGTTAGACACGGGACACCGGAGGCGCGGGAGAAACAGTGAAGTTAGACACGGGACACCGGAGACGCGGAAGAAACAGTGAAGTTAGACACGGGACACCGGAGACGCGGGAGAAACAGTGGAGTTAGACACGGGACACCGGAGACGCGGGAGAAACAGTGAAGTTAGACGCGGGACACCGGAGACGCGGGAGAAACAGAGAAATTAGACACGGGACACGACAGACACGGGAGAAACAGTGAAGTTAGACACGGGACACCGGAGACGCTCGAGAAACAGTGAAGTTTGACTCGGGACACCGGAGACGCGGGAGAAACAGAGAAGTTAGACACGGGACACCGGAGACGCGGGAGAAACGGAGAAGTTAGACACGGGACACCGAAGACGCGGGAGAAACAGTGCAGTCAGACACGGGACATGGGAGACACGGGAGAAACAGTGAAGTTAGACACGGGACACCGGAGACGCGGAAGAAACAGTGAAGTCACACACGGGACACCGGAGACGCGGGAGAAACAGTGAAGTTAGACACGGGACACCGGAGACGCGTTAGAAACGGTGAAGTTAGACACGGGACACCGGAGGCGCGGGAGAAACAGTGAAGTTAGACACGGGACACCGGAGACGCGGAAGAAACAGTGAAGTTAGACACGGGACACCGGAGACGCGGGAGAAACAGTGGAGTTAGACACGGGACACCGGAGACGCGGGAGAACAGTGAAGTTAGACACGGGACACCGGAGACGCGTTAGAAACGGTGAAGTTAGACACGGGACACCGGAGGCGCGGGAGAAACAGTGAAGTTAGACACGGGACACCGGAGACGCGGAAGAAACAGTGAAGTTAGACACGGGACACCGGAGACGCGGGAGAAACAGTGGAGTTAGACACGGGACACCGGAGACGCGGGAGAACAGTGAAGTTAGACACGGGACACCGGAGACGCGTTAGAAACGGTGAAGTTAGACACGGGACACCGGAGGCGCGGGAGAAACAGTGAAGTTAGACACGGGACACCGGAGACGCGGAAGAAACAGTGAAGTTAGACACGGGACACCGGAGACGCGGGAGAAACAGTGGAGTTAGACACGGGACACCGGAGACGCGGGAGAAACCGTGAAGTTAGACACGGGACACCGGAGACGCGGAGAAACAGTGAAGTTAGACACGGGACACGACAGACACGGGAGAAACAGTGATGTTAGACACGGGACACCGGAGACGCGGGAGAAACAGTGAAGTTAGACACGGGACACCGGAGACGCGGGAGAAACAGAGGAGTTAGACACGGGACACCGGAGACGCGTTAGAAACAGTGAAGTTAGACACGGGACATCGGAGACGCGGAGAAACAGTGAAGTTAGACACGGGACACGACAGACACGGGAGAAACAGTGAAGTTAGACACGGGACACCGGAGACGCGGGAGAAACAGTGAAGTTAGACACGGTACTTCGGAGACGCGGGAGAAACAGAGAAGTTAGACACGGGACACCGGAGACGCGGGAGAAACAGAGAAGTTAGACACGGGACACCGAAGACGCGGGAGAAACAGTGCAGTCAGACACGGGACACGGGAGACATGAGAGAAACAGTGAAGTTAGACGCGGGGCACCGGAGACGCGGGAAAAACAGAGAACTTAGACACGGGACACGACAGACACGGGAGAAACAGTGAAGTTAGACACGGGACACCGGAGACGCGGGAGAAACAGTGAAGTTAGACACGCGACACCGGAGACGCGGGAGAAACAGTGAAGTTAGACACGGGACACCGGAGACGCGGGAAAAACAGTGAAGTTAGACACGGGACACCGGAGACGCGGGAGAAACAGTGAAGTTAGACACGGGACACCGGAGACGCGGGAGAAACAGTGAAGTTAGACACGGGACACCGGAGACGCGTTAGAAACAGAGAAGTTAGACACGGGACACCGGAGACCCGAGAGAAACAGAGAAGTTAGACACGGGACACCGGAGACCCGGGAGAAACAGAGAAGTTAGACACGGGACACCGGAGACGCGGGAGAAACAGTGAAGTTAGACACGGGACACCGCAGACGCGGGAGAAACAGTGAAGTTAGACACGGGACACCGGAGACCCTGGAGGAAAAGTGAAGTTAGACACGGGACACGGGAGACACGGGAGAAACAGTGAAGTTAGACGCGGGACACCGGAGACGCGGGAGAAACAGAGAAGTTAGACACGGGACACGACAGACACGGGAGAAACAGTGAAGTTAGACACGGGACACCGGAGACGCTCGAGAAACAGTGAAGTTTGACTCGGGACACCGGAGACGCGGGAGAAACAGAGAAGTTAGACACGGGACACCGGAGACGCGGGAGAAACGGAGAAGTTAGACACGGGACACCGAAGACGCGGGAGAAACAGTGCAGTCAGACACGGGACATGGGAGACACGGGAGAAACAGTGAAGTTAGACACGGGACACCGGAGACGCGGGAGAAACAGTGAAGTTAGACACGGGACACCGGAGACGCGGAAGAAACAGTGAAGTCACACACGGGACACCGGAGACGCGGGAGAAACAGTGAAGTTAGACACGGGACACCGGAGACGCGGGAGAACAGTGAAGTTAGACACGGGACACCGGAGACGCGTTAGAAACGGTGAAGTTAGACACGGGACACCGGAGGCGCGGGAGAAACAGTGAAGTTAGACACGGGACACCGGAGACGCGGAAGAAACAGTGAAGTTAGACACGGGACACCGGAGACGCGGGAGAAACAGTGAAGTTAGACACGGGACACGGAGACGCGGGAGAAACAGTGGAGTTAGACACGGGACACCGGAGACGCGGGAGAAACCGTGAAGTTAGACACGGGACACCGGAGACGCGGAGAAACAGTGAAGTTAGACACGGGACACGACAGACACGGGAGAAACAGTGATGTTAGACACGGGACACCGGAGACGCGGGAGAAACAGTGAAGTTAGACACGGGACACCGGAGACGCGGGAGAAACAGAGGAGTTAGACACGGGACACCGGAGACGCGTTAGAAACAGTGAAGTTAGACACGGGACATCGGAGACGCGGAGAAACAGTGAAGTTAGACACGGGACACGACAGACACGGGAGAAACAGTGAAGTTAGACACGGGACACCGGAGACGCGGGAGAAACAGTGAAGTTAGACACGGGACACCGGAGACGCGGGAGAAACAGAGAAGTTAGACACGGGACACCGGAGACGCGGGAGAAACAGAGAAGTTAGACACGGGACACCGAAGACGCGGGAGAAACAGTGCAGTCAGACACGGGACACGGGAGACATGATAGAAACAGTGAAGTTAGACGCGGGGCACCGGAGACGCGGGAGAAACAGAGAACTTAGACACGGGACACGACAGACACGGGAGAAACAGTGAAGTTAGACACGGGACACCGGAGACGCGGGAGAAACAGTGAAGTTAGACACGCGATACCGGAGACGCGGGAGAAACAGTGAAGTCACACACGGGACACCGGAGACGCAGGAGAAACAGTGAAGTTAGACACGGGACACCGGAGACGCGGGAGAAACAGTGAAGTTAGACACGGGACACCGGAGACGCGGGAGAAACAGTGAAGTTAGACACGGGACACCGGAGACGCGGGAGAAACAGTGAAGTTAGACAAGGGACACCGGAGACGCGGAAGAAACCGTGAAGTCAGACACGGGACACCGGAGACGCGTTAGAAACAGTGAAGTTAGACACGGGACACCGGAGACGCGGGAGAAACCGTGAAATTAGACACGGGACACCGGAAACCCGGGAGAAACAGAGAAGTTAGACACGGGACACCGGAGACGCGGGAGAAACAGTGAAGTCAGACACGGGACACCGGAAACCCGGGAGAAACAGTAAAGTGAGACACGGGACACCGGAGACGCGGGAGAAACAGTGAAGTCAGACACGGGACACCGGAGACGCGGGAGAAACAGTGAAGTTAGACACGGGACACCGGAGACGCGGGAGAAACAGTGAAGTTAGACACGGGACACCGGAGACGCGGAAGAAACAGTGAAGTCAGACACGGGACACCGGAGACGCGTTAGAAACAGAAAAGTTAGACACGGGACACCGGAGACGCGGGAGAAACCTTGAAATTAGACACGGGACACCGGAAACCCGGGAGAAACAGTGACGTTAGACATGGGACACCGGAGACGCGGGAGAAACAATGAAGTTAGACACGGGACACCGGAGACCCGGGAGAAACAGAGAAGTTAGACACGGGACACCGGAGACCCTGGAGAAACAGTGAAGTTAGACACGGGACACGGGAGACACGGGAGAAACAGTGAAGTTAGACGCCTGACACCGGAGACGCGGGAGAAACAGAGAAGTTAGACACGGGACACGACAGACACGGGAGAAACAGTGAAGTTAGACACGGGACACCGGAGACGCGGGAGAAACAGTGAAGTTTGACACGGGACACCGGAGACGCGGGAGAAACAGAGAAGTTAGACACGGGACACCGGAGACGCGGGAGAAACGGAGAAGTTAGACACGGGACACCGAAGACGCGGGAGAAACAGTGCAGTCAGACACGGGACACGGGAGACACGGGAGAAACAGTGAAGTTAGACACGGGACACCGGAGACGCGGGAGAAACAGTGAAGTTAGACACGGGACACCGGAGACCCGGGAGAACAGTGAAGTTAGACACGGGACACCGGAGACGCGTTAGAAACGGTGAAGTTAGACACGGGACACCGGAGGCGCGGGAGAAACAGTGAAGTTAGACACGGGACACCGGAGACGCCGAAGAAACAGTGAAGTTAGACACGGGACACCGGAGACGCGGAGAAACAGTGAAGTTAGACACGGGACACGACAGACACGGGAGAAACAGTGATGTTAGACACGGGACACCGGAGACGCGGGAGAAACAGTGAAGTTAGACACGGGACACCGCAGACGCGGGAGAAACAGAGGAGTTAGACACGGGACACCGGAGACGCGGGAGAAACAGAGAAGTTAGACACGGGACACCGGAGACGCGGGAGAAACGGAGAAGTTAGACACGGGACACCGAAGACGCGGGAGAAACAGTGCAGTCAGACACGGGACATGGGAGACACGGGAGAAACAGTGAAGTTAGACACGGGACACCGGAGACGCGGGAGAAACAGTGAAGTTAGACACGGGACACCGGAGACGCGGAAGAAACAGTGAAGTCACACACGGGACACCGGAGACGCGGGAGAAACAGTGAAGTTAGACACGGGACACCGGAGACGCGGGAGAACAGTGAAGTTAGACACGGGACACCGGAGACGCGTTAGAAACGGTGAAGTTAGACACGGGACACCGGAGGCGCGGGAGAAACAGTGAAGTTAGACACGGGACACCGGAGACGCGGAAGAAACAGTGAAGTTAGACACGGGACACCGGAGACGCGGGAGAAACAGTGAAGTTAGACACGGGACACGGAGACGCGGGAGAAACAGTGGAGTTAGACACGGGACACCGGAGACGCGGGAGAAACCGTGAAGTTAGACACGGGACACCGGAGACGCGGAGAAACAGTGAAGTTAGACACGGGACACGACAGACACGGGAGAAACAGTGATGTTAGACACGGGACACCGGAGACGCGGGAGAAACAGTGAAGTTAGACACGGGACACCGGAGACGCGGGAGAAACAGAGGAGTTAGACACGGGACACCGGAGACGCGTTAGAAACAGTGAAGTTAGACACGGGACATCGGAGACGCGGAGAAACAGTGAAGTTAGACACGGGACACGACAGACACGGGAGAAACAGTGAAGTTAGACACGGGACACCGGAGACGCGGGAGAAACAGTGAAGTTAGACACGGGACACCGGAGACGCGGGAGAAACAGAGAAGTTAGACACGGGACACCGGAGACGCGGGAGAAACAGAGAAGTTAGACACGGGACACCGAAGACGCGGGAGAAACAGTGCAGTCAGACACGGGACACGGGAGACATGATAGAAACAGTGAAGTTAGACGCGGGGCACCGGAGACGCGGGAGAAACAGAGAACTTAGACACGGGACACGACAGACACGGGAGAAACAGTGAAGTTAGACACGGGACACCGGAGACGCGGGAGAAACAGTGAAGTTAGACACGCGATACCGGAGACGCGGGAGAAACAGTGAAGTCACACACGGGACACCGGAGACGCAGGAGAAACAGTGAAGTTAGACACGGGACACCGGAGACGCGGGAGAAACAGTGAAGTTAGACACGGGACACCGGAGACGCGGGAGAAACAGTGAAGTTAGACACGGGACACCGGAGACGCGGGAGAAACAGTGAAGTTAGACAAGGGACACCGGAGACGCGGAAGAAACCGTGAAGTCAGACACGGGACACCGGAGACGCGTTAGAAACAGTGAAGTTAGACACGGGACACCGGAGACGCGGGAGAAACCGTGAAATTAGACACGGGACACCGGAAACCCGGGAGAAACAGAGAAGTTAGACACGGGACACCGGAGACGCGGGAGAAACAGTGAAGTCAGACACGGGACACCGGAAACCCGGGAGAAACAGTAAAGTGAGACACGGGACACCGGAGACGCGGGAGAAACAGTGAAGTCAGACACGGGACACCGGAGACGCGGGAGAAACAGTGAAGTTAGACACGGGACACCGGAGACGCGGGAGAAACAGTGAAGTTAGACACGGGACACCGGAGACGCGGAAGAAACAGTGAAGTCAGACACGGGACACCGGAGACGCGTTAGAAACAGAAAAGTTAGACACGGGACACCGGAGACGCGGGAGAAACCTTGAAATTAGACACGGGACACCGGAAACCCGGGAGAAACAGTGACGTTAGACATGGGACACCGGAGACGCGGGAGAAACAATGAAGTTAGACACGGGACACCGGAGACCCGGGAGAAACAGAGAAGTTAGACACGGGACACCGGAGACCCTGGAGAAACAGTGAAGTTAGACACGGGACACGGGAGACACGGGAGAAACAGTGAAGTTAGACGCCTGACACCGGAGACGCGGGAGAAACAGAGAAGTTAGACACGGGACACGACAGACACGGGAGAAACAGTGAAGTTAGACACGGGACACCGGAGACGCGGGAGAAACAGTGAAGTTTGACACGGGACACCGGAGACGCGGGAGAAACAGAGAAGTTAGACACGGGACACCGGAGACGCGGGAGAAACGGAGAAGTTAGACACGGGACACCGAAGACGCGGGAGAAACAGTGCAGTCAGACACGGGACACGGGAGACACGGGAGAAACAGTGAAGTTAGACACGGGACACCGGAGACGCGGGAGAAACAGTGAAGTTAGACACGGGACACCGGAGACCCGGGAGAACAGTGAAGTTAGACACGGGACACCGGAGACGCGTTAGAAACGGTGAAGTTAGACACGGGACACCGGAGGCGCGGGAGAAACAGTGAAGTTAGACACGGGACACCGGAGACGCCGAAGAAACAGTGAAGTTAGACACGGGACACCGGAGACGCGGAGAAACAGTGAAGTTAGACACGGGACACGACAGACACGGGAGAAACAGTGATGTTAGACACGGGACACCGGAGACGCGGGAGAAACAGTGAAGTTAGACACGGGACACCGCAAACGCGGGAGAAACAGAGGAGTTAGACACGGGACACCGGAGACGCGTTAGAAACAGTGAAGTTAGACACGGGACATCGGAGACGCGGAGAAACAGTGAAGTTAGACACGGGACACGACAGACACGGGAGAAACAGTGAAGTTAGACACGGGACCCCGGAGACGCGGGAGAAACAGTGAAGTTAGGCACGGTACACCGGAGACGCGGGAGAAACAGAGAAGTTAGACACGGGACACCGGAGACGCGGGAGAAACAGTGCAGTCAGACACGGGACACGGGAGACATGAGAGAAACAGTGAAGTTAGACGCGGGGCACCGGAGACGCGGGAAAAACAGAGAACTTAGACACGGGACACGACAGACACGGGAGAAACAGTGAAGTTAGACACGGGACACCGGAGACGCGGGAGAAACAGTGAAGTTAGACACGCGACACCGGAGACGCGGAGAAACAGTGAAGTTAGACACGGGACACCGAAGACGCGGGAGAAACAGTGCAGTCAGACACGGGACACGGGAGACATGAGAGAAACAGTGAAGTTAGACGCGGGGCACCGGAGACGCGGGAAAAACAGAGAACTTAGACACGGGACACGACAGACACGGGAGAAACAGTGAAGTTAGACACGGGACACCGGAGACGCGGGAGAAACAGTGAAGTTAGACACGCGACACCGGAGACGCGGGAGAAACAGTGAAATTAGACACGGGACACCGGAGACGCGGGAGAAACAGTGAAGTTAGACACGGGACACCGGAGACGCGGGAGAAACAGAGAACTTAGACACGGGACACGACAGACACGGGAGAAACAGTGAAGTTAGACACGGGACACCGGAGACGCGGGAGAAACAGTGAAGTTAGACACGCGATACCGGAGACGCGGGAGAAACAGTGAAGTCACACACGGGACACCGGAGACGCAGGAGAAACAGTGAAGTTAGACACGGGACACCGGAGACGCGGGAGAAACAGTGAAGTTAGACACGGGACACCGGAGACGCGGGAGAAACAGTGAAGTCAGACACGGGACACCGGAAACCCGGGAGAAACAGTAAAGTGAGACACGGGACACCGGAGACGCGGGAGAAACAGTGGAGTTAGACATGGGACACCGGAGACGCGGGAGAAACCGTGAAGTTAGACACGGGACACCGGAGACGCGGAGAAACAGTGAAGTTAGACACGGGACACCGGAGACGCGGGAGAAACAGTGGAGTTAGACATGGGACACCGGAGACGCGGGAGAAACCGTGAAGTTAGACACGGGACACCGGAGACGCGGAGAAACAGTGAAGTTAGACACGGGACACGACAGACACGGGAGAAACAGTGATGTTAGACACGGGACACCGGAGACGCGGGAGAAACAGTGAAGTTAGACACGGGACACCGGAGACGCGGGAGAAACAGAGGAGTTAGACACGGGACACCGGAGACGCGTTAGAAACAGTGAAGTTAGACACGGGACATCGGAGACGCGGGAGAAACAGAGAAGTTAGACACGGGACACCGAAGACGCGGGAGAAACAGTGCAGTCAGACACGGGACACGGGAGACATGAGAGAAACAGTGAAGTTAGACGCGGGGCACCGGAGACGCGGGAAAAACAGAGAACTTAGACACGGGACACGACAGACACGGGAGAAACAGTGAAGTTAGACACGGGACACCGGAGACGCGGGAGAAACAGTGAAGTTAGACACGCGACACCGGAGACGCGGGAGAAACAGTGAAATTAGACACGGGACACCGGATACGCGGGAGAAACAGTGAAGTTAGACACGGGACACCGGAGACGCGGGAGAAACAGTGAAGTTAGACACGGGACACCGGAGACGCGGGAGAAACAGGGAAGTTAGACAAGGGACACCGGAGACGCGGAAGAAACCGTGAAGTCAGACACGGGACACCGGAGACGCGTTAGAAACAGTGAAGTTAGACACGGGACACCGGAGACGCGGGAGAAACCGTGAAATTAGACACGGGACACCGGAAACCCGGGAGAAACAGAGAAGTTAGACACGGGACACCGGAGACGCGGGAGAAACAGTGAAGTCAGACACGGGACACCGGAAACCCGGGAGAAACAGTAAAGTGAGACACGGGACACCGGAGACGCGGGAGAAACAGTGAAGTCAGACACGGGACACCGGAGACGCGGGAGAAACAGTGAAGTTAGACACGGGACACCGGAGACGCGGGAGAAACAGTGAAGTTAGACACGGGACACCGGAGACGCGGAAGAAACAGTGAAGTCAGACACGGGACACCGGAGACGCGTTAGAAACAGAAAAGTTAGACACGGGACACCGGAGACGCGGGAGAAACCTTGAAATTAGACACGGGACACCGGAAACCCGGGAGAAACAGTGACGTTAGACATGGGACACCGGAGACGCGGGAGAAACAATGAAGTTAGACACGGGACACCGGAGACCCGGGAGAAACAGAGAAGTTAGACACGGGACACCGGAGACCCTGGAGAAACAGTGAAGTTAGACACGGGACACGGGAGACACGGGAGAAACAGTGAAGTTAGACGCCTGACACCGGAGACGCGGGAGAAACAGAGAAGTTAGACACGGGACACGACAGACACGGGAGAAACAGTGAAGTTAGACACGGGACACCGGAGACGCGGGAGAAACAGTGAAGTTTGACACGGGACACCGGAGACGCGGGAGAAACAGAGAAGTTAGACACGGGACACCGGAGACGCGGGAGAAACGGAGAAGTTAGACACGGGACACCGAAGACGCGGGAGAAACAGTGCAGTCAGACACGGGACACGGGAGACACGGGAGAAACAGTGAAGTTAGACACGGGACACCGGAGACGCGGGAGAAACAGTGAAGTTAGACACGGGACACCGGAGACGCGGAAGAAACAGTGAAGTCACACACGGGACACCGGAGACGCGGGAGAAACAGTGAAGTTAGACACGGGACACCGGAGACCCGGGAGAACAGTGAAGTTAGACACGGGACACCGGAGACGCGTTAGAAACGGTGAAGTTAGACACGGGACACCGGAGGCGCGGGAGAAACAGTGAAGTTAGACACGGGACACCGGAGACGCCAAAGAAACAGTGAAGTTAGACAGGGGACACCGGAGACGCGGGAGAAACAGTGAAGTTAGACACGGGACACCGGAGACGCGGGAGAAACAGTGGAGTTAGACACGGGACTTCGGAGACGCGGGAGAAACCGTGAAGTTAGACACGGGACACCGGAGACGCGGAGAAACAGTGACGTTAGACACGGGACACGACAGACACGGGAGAAACAGTGATGTTAGACACGGGACACCGGAGACGCGGGAGAAACAGTGAAGTTTGACACGGGACACCGGAGACGCGGGAGAAACAGAGGAGTTAGACACGGGACACCGGAGACGCGTTAGAAACAGTGAAGTTAAGCACGGGACATCGGAGACGCGGAGAAACAGTGAAGTTAGACACGGGACACGACAGACACGGGAGAAACGGTGAAGTTAGACACGGGACACCGGAGACGCGGGAGAAACAGTGAAGTTAGACACGGTACACCGGAGACGCGGGAGAAACAGAGAAGTTAGACACGGGACACCGGAGACGCGGGAGAAACAGAGAAGTTAGACACGGGACACCGAAGACGCGGGAGAAACAGTGCAGTCAGACACGGGACACGGGAGACATGAGAGAAACAGTGAAGTTAGACGCGGGGCACCGGAGACGCGGGAGAAACAGTGCAGTCAGACACGGGACACGGGAGACATGAGAGAAACAGTGAAGTTAGACGCGGGGCACCGGAGACGCGGGAAAAACAGAGAACTTAGACACGGGACACGACAGACACGGGAGAAACAGTGAAGTTAGACACGGGACACCGGAGACGCGGGAGAAACAGTGAAGTTAGACACGCGACACCGGAGACACGGGAGAAACAGTGAAGTTAGACACGGGACACCGGAGACGCGGGAGAAACAGTGAAATTAGCCACGGGACACCGGAAACCCGGGAGAAACAGTGAAGTTAGACACGGGACACCGGAGACGCGTTAGAAACAGAGAAGTTAGACACGGGACACCGGAGACCCGAGAGAAACAGAGAAGTTAGACACGGGACACCGGAGACCCGGGAGAAACAGAGAAGTTAGACACGGGACACCGGAGACGCGGGAGAAACAGTGAAGTTAGACACGGGACACCGCAGACGCGGGAGAAACAGTGAAGTTAGACACGGGACACCGGAGACCCTGGAGGAACAGTGAAGTTAGACACGGGACACGGGAGACACGGGAGAAACAGTGAAGTTAGACGCGGGACACCGGAGACGCGGGAGAAACAGAGAAATTAGACACGGGACACCGGAGACGCGGGAGAAACAGTGAAGTTAGACACGGGACACCGGAGACGCGGGAGAAACAGTGAAGTTAGACAAGGGACACCGGAGACGCGGAAGAAACCGTGAAGTCAGACACGGGACACCGGAGACGCGTTAGAAACAGTGAAGTTAGACACGGGACACCGGAGACGCGGGAGAAACCGTGAAATTAGACACGGGACACCGGAAACCCGGGAGAAACAGAGAAGTTAGACACGGGACACCGGAGACGCGGGAGAAACAGTGAAGTCAGACACGGGACACCGGAAACCCGGGAGAAACAGTAAAGTGAGACACGGGACACCGGAGACGCGGGAGAAACAGTGAAGTCAGACACGGGACACCGGAGACGCGGGAGAAACAGTGAAGTTAGACACGGGACACCGGAGACGCGGGAGAAACAGTGAAGTTAGACACGGGACACCGGAGACGCGGAAGAAACAGTGAAGTCAGACACGGGACACCGGAGACGCGTTAGAAACAGAAAAGTTAGACACGGGACACCGGAGACGCGGGAGAAACCTTGAAATTAGACACGGGACACCGGAAACCCGGGAGAAACAGTGACGTTAGACATGGGACACCGGAGACGCGGGAGAAACAATGAAGTTAGACACGGGACACCGGAGACCCGGGAGAAACAGAGAAGTTAGACACGGGACACCGGAGACCCTGGAGAAACAGTGAAGTTAGACACGGGACACGGGAGACACGGGAGAAACAGTGAAGTTAGACGCCTGACACCGGAGACGCGGGAGAAACAGAGAAGTTAGACACGGGACACGACAGACACGGGAGAAACAGTGAAGTTAGACACGGGACACCGGAGACGCGGGAGAAACAGTGAAGTTTGACACGGGACACCGGAGACGCGGGAGAAACAGAGAAGTTAGACACGAGACACCGGAGACGCGGGAGAAACGGAGAAGTTAGACACGGGACACCGAAGACGCGGGAGAAACAGTGCAGTCAGACACGGGACACGGGAGACACGGGAGAAACAGTGAAGTTAGACACGGGACACCGGAGACGCGGGAGAAACAGTGAAGTTAGACACGGGACACCGGAGACGCGGAAGAAACAGTGAAGTCACACACGGGACACCGGAGACGCGGGAGAAACAGTGAAGTTAGACACGGGACACCGGAGACCCGGGAGAACAGTGAAGTTAGACACGGGACACCGGAGACGCGTTAGAAACGGTGAAGTTAGACACGGGACACCGGAGGCGCGGGAGAAACAGTGAAGTTAGACACGGGACACCGGAGACGCCAAAGAAACAGTGAAGTTAGACAGGGGACACCGGAGACGCGGGAGAAACAGTGAAGTTAGACACGGGACACCGGAGACGCGGGAGAAACAGTGGAGTTAGACACGGGACTCCGGAGACGCGGGAGAAACCGTGAAGTTAGACACGGGACACCGGAGACGCGGAGAAACAGTGACGTTAGACACGGGACACGACAGACACGGGAGAAACAGTGATGTTAGACACGGGACACCGGAGACGCGGGAGAAACAGTGAAGTTTGACACGGGACACCGGAGACGCGGGAGAAACAGAGGAGTTAGACACGGGACACCGGAGACGCGTTAGAAACAGTGAAGTTAAGCACGGGACATCGGAGACGCGGAGAAACAGTGAAGTTAGACACGGGACACGACAGACACGGGAGAAACGGTGAAGTTAGACACGGGACACCGGAGACGCGGGAGAAACAGTGAAGTTAGACACGGTACACCGGAGACGCGGGAGAAACAGAGAAGTTAGACACGGGACACCGGAGACGCGGGAGAAACAGAGAAGTTAGACACGGGACACCGAAGACGCGGGAGAAACAGTGCAGTCAGACACGGGACACGGGAGACATGAGAGAAACAGTGAAGTTAGACGCGGGGCACCGGAGACGCGGGAGAAACAGTGCAGTCAGACACGGGACACGGGAGACATGAGAGAAACAGTGAAGTTAGACGCGGGGCACCGGAGACGCGGGAAAAACAGAGAACTTAGACACGGGACACGACAGACACGGGAGAAACAGTGAAGTTAGACACGGGACACCGGAGACGCGGGAGAAACAGTGAAGTTAGACACGCGACACCGGAGACACGGGAGAAACAGTGAAGTTAGACACGGGACACCGGAGACGCGGGAGAAACAGTGAAATTAGCCACGGGACGCCGGAAACCCGGGAGAAACAGTGAAGTTAGACACGGGACACCGGAGACGCGTTAGAAACAGAGAAGTTAGACACGGGACACCGGAGACCCGAGAGAAACAGAGAAGTTAGACACGGGACACCGGAGACCCGGGAGAAACAGAGAAGTTAGACACGGGACACCGGAGACGCGGGAGAAACAGTGAAGTTAGACACGGGACACCGCAGACGCGGGAGAAACAGTGAAGTTAGACACGGGACACCGGAGACCCTGGAGGAACAGTGAAGTTAGACACGGGACACGGGAGACACGGGAGAAACAGTGAAGTTAGACGCGGGACACCGGAGACGCGGGAGAAACAGAGAAATTAGACACGGGACACGACAGACACGGGAGAAACAGTGAAGTTAGACACGGGACACCGGAGACGCTCGAGAAACAGTGAAGTTTGACTCGGGACACCGGAGACGCGGGAGAAACAGAGAAGTTAGACACGGGACACCGGAGACGCGGGAGAAACGGAGAAGTTAGACACGGGACACCGAAGACGCGGGAGAAACAGTGCAGTCAGACACGGGACATGGGAGACACGGGAGAAACAGTGAAGTTAGACACGGGACACCGGAGATGCGGAAGAAACAGTGAAGTCACACACGGGACACCGGAGACGCGGGAGAAACAGTGAAGTTAGACACGGGACACCGGAGACGCGTTAGAAACGGTGAAGTTAGACACGGGACACCGGAGGCGCGGGAGAAACAGTGAAGTTAGACACGGGACACCGGAGACGCGGAAGAAACAGTGAAGTTAGACACGGGACACCGGAGACGCGGGAGAAACAGTGGAGTTAGACACGGGACACCGGAGACGCGGGAGAACAGTGAAGTTAGACACGGGACACCGGAGACGCGTTAGAAACGGTGAAGTTAGACACGGGACACCGGAGGCGCGGGAGAAACAGTGAAGTTAGACACGGGACACCGGAGACGCGGAAGAAACAGTGAAGTTAGACACGGGACACCGGAGACGCGGGAGAAACAGTGGAGTTAGACACGGGACACCGGAGACGCGGGAGAACAGTGAAGTTAGACACGGGACACCGGAGACGCGTTAGAAACGGTGAAGTTAGACACGGGACACCGGAGGCGCGGGAGAAACAGTGAAGTTAGACACGGGACACCGGAGACGCGGAAGAAACAGTGAAGTTAGACACGGGACACCGGAGACGCGGGAGAAACAGTGGAGTTAGACACGGGACACCGGAGACGCGGGAGAAACAGTGAAGTTAGACGCAGGACACCGGAGACGCGGGAGAAACAGAGAAATTAGACACGGGACACGACAGACACGGGAGAAACAGTGAAGTTAGACACGGGACACCGGAGACGCTCGAGAAACAGTGAAGTTTGACTCGGGACACCGGAGACGCGGGAGAAACAGAGAAGTTAGACACGGGACACCGGAGACGCGGGAGAAACGGAGAAGTTAGACACGGGACACCGAAGACGCGGGAGAAACAGTGCAGTCAGACACGGGACATGGGAGACACGGGAGAAACAGTGAAGTTAGACACGGGACACCGGAGACGCGGAAGAAACAGTGAAGTCACACACGGGACACCGGAGACGCGGGAGAAACAGTGAAGTTAGACACGGGACACCGGAGACGCGTTAGAAACGGTGAAGTTAGACACGGGACACCGGAGGCGCGGGAGAAACAGTGAAGTTAGACACGGGACACCGGAGACGCGGAAGAAACAGTGAAGTTAGACACGGGACACCGGAGACGCGGGAGAAACAGTGGAGTTAGACACGGGACACCGGAGACGCGGGAGAACAGTGAAGTTAGACACGGGACACCGGAGACGCGTTAGAAACGGTGAAGTTAGACACGGGACACCGGAGGCGCGGGAGAAACAGTGAAGTTAGACACGGGACACCGGAGACGCGGAAGAAACAGTGAAGTTAGACACGGGACACCGGAGACGCGGGAGAAACAGTGGAGTTAGACACGGGACACCGGAGACGCGGGAGAACAGTGAAGTTAGACACGGGACACCGGAGACGCGTTAGAAACGGTGAAGTTAGACACGGGACACCGGAGGCGCGGGAGAAACAGTGAAGTTAGACACGGGACACCGGAGACGCGGAAGAAACAGTGAAGTTAGACACGGGACACCGGAGACGCGGGAGAAACAGTGGAGTTAGACACGGGACACCGGAGACGCGGGAGAAACCGTGAAGTTAGACACGGGACACCGGAGACGCGGAGAAACAGTGAAGTTAGACACGGGACACGACAGACACGGGAGAAACAGTGATGTTAGACACGGGACACCGGAGACGCGGGAGAAACAGTGAAGTTAGACACGGGACACCGGAGACGCGGGAGAAACAGAGGAGTTAGACACGGGACACCGGAGACGCGTTAGAAACAGTGAAGTTAGACACGGGACATCGGAGACGCGGAGAAACAGTGAAGTTAGACACGGGACACGACAGACACGGGAGAAACAGTGAAGTTAGACACGGGACACCGGAGACGCGGGAGAAACAGTGAAGTTAGACACGGTACTTCGGAGACGCGGGAGAAACAGAGAAGTTAGACACGGGACACCGGAGACGCGGGAGAAACAGAGAAGTTAGACACGGGACACCGAAGACGCGGGAGAAACAGTGCAGTCAGACACGGGACACGGGAGACATGAGAGAAACAGTGAAGTTAGACGCGGGGCACCGGAGACGCGGGAAAAACAGAGAACTTAGACACGGGACACGACAGACACGGGAGAAACAGTGAAGTTAGACACGGGACACCGGAGACGCGGGAGAAACAGTGAAGTTAGACACGCGACACCGGAGACGCGGGAGAAACAGTGAAGTTAGACACGGGACACCGGAGACGCGGGAAAAACAGTGAAGTTAGACACGGGACACCGGAGACGCGGGAGAAACAGTGAAGTTAGACACGGGACACCGGAGACGCGGGAGAAACAGTGAAGTTAGACACGGGACACCGGAGACGCGTTAGAAACAGAGAAGTTAGACACGGGACACCGGAGACCCGAGAGAAACAGAGAAGTTAGACACGGGACACCGGAGACCCGGGAGAAACAGAGAAGTTAGACACGGGACACCGGAGACGCGGGAGAAACAGTGAAGTTAGACACGGGACACCGCAGACGCGGGAGAAACAGTGAAGTTAGACACGGGACACCGGAGACCCTGGAGGAAAAGTGAAGTTAGACACGGGACACGGGAGACACGGGAGAAACAGTGAAGTTAGACGCGGGACACCGGAGACGCGGGAGAAACAGAGAAGTTAGACACGGGACACGACAGACACGGGAGAAACAGTGAAGTTAGACACGGGACACCGGAGACGCTCGAGAAACAGTGAAGTTTGACTCGGGACACCGGAGACGCGGGAGAAACAGAGAAGTTAGACACGGGACACCGGAGACGCGGGAGAAACGGAGAAGTTAGACACGGGACACCGAAGACGCTGGAGAAACAGTGCAGTCAGACACGGGACATGGGAGACACGGGAGAAACAGTGAAGTTAGACACGGGACACCGGAGACGCGGGAGAAACAGTGAAGTTAGACACGGGACACCGGAGACGCGGAAGAAACAGTGAAGTCACACACGGGACACCGGAGACGCGGGAGAAACAGTGAAGTTAGACACGGGACACCGGAGACGCGGGAGAACAGTGAAGTTAGACACGGGACACCGGAGACGCGTTAGAAACGGTGAAGTTAGACACGGGACACCGGAGGCGCGGGAGAAACAGTGAAGTTAGACACGGGACACCGGAGACGCGGAAGAAACAGTGAAGTTAGACACGGGACACCGGAGACGCGGGAGAAACAGTGAAGTTAGACACGGGACACGGAGACGCGGGAGAAACAGTGGAGTTAGACACGGGACACCGGAGACGCGGGAGAAACCGTGAAGTTAGACACGGGACACCGGAGACGCGGAGAAACAGTGAAGTTAGACACGGGACACGACAGACACGGGAGAAACAGTGATGTTAGACACGGGACACCGGAGACGCGGGAGAAACAGTGAAGTTAGACACGGGACACCGGAGACGCGGGAGAAACAGAGGAGTTAGACACGGGACACCGGAGACGCGTTAGAAACAGTGAAGTTAGACACGGGACATCGGAGACGCGGAGAAACAGTGAAGTTAGACACGGGACACGACAGACACGGGAGAAACAGTGAAGTTAGACACGGGACACCGGAGACGCGGGAGAAACAGTGAAGTTAGACACGGGACACCGGAGACGCGGGAGAAACAGAGAAGTTAGACACGGGACACCGGAGACGCGGGAGAAACAGAGAAGTTAGACACGGGACACCGAAGACGCGGGAGAAACAGTGCAGTCAGACACGGGACACGGGAGACATGAGAGAAACAGTGAAGTTAGACGCGGGGCACCGGAGACGCGGGAGAAACAGAGAACTTAGACACGGGACACGACAGACACGGGAGAAACAGTGAAGTTAGACACGGGACACCGGAGACGCGGGAGAAACAGTGAAGTTAGACACGCGACACCGGAGACGCGGGAGAAACAGTGAAGTCACACACGGGACACCGGAGACGCAGGAGAAACAGTGAAGTTAGACACGGGACACCGGAGACGCGGGAGAAACAGTGAAGTTAGACACGGGACACCGGAGACGCGGGAGAAACAGTGAAGTTAGACACGGGACACCGGAGACGCGGGAGAAACAGTGAAGTTAGACAAGGGACACCGGAGACGCGGAAGAAACCGTGAAGTCAGACACGGGACACCGGAGACGCGTTAGAAACAGTGAAGTTAGACACGGGACACCGGAGACGCGGGAGAAACCGTGAAATTAGACACGGGACACCGGAAACCCGGGAGAAACAGAGAAGTTAGACACGGGACACCGGAGACGCGGGAGAAACAGTGAAGTCAGACACGGGACACCGGAAACCCGGGAGAAACAGTAAAGTGAGACACGGGACACCGGAGACGCGGGAGAAACAGTGGAGTTAGACATGGGACACCGGAGACGCGGGAGAAACCGTGAAGTTAGACACGGGACACCGGAGACGCGGAGAAACAGTGAAGTTAGACACGGGACACCGGAGACGCGGGAGAAACAGTGGAGTTAGACATGGGACACCGGAGACGCGGGAGAAACCGTGAAGTTAGACACGGGACACCGGAGACGCGGAGAAACAGTGAAGTTAGACACGGGACACGACAGACACGGGAGAAACAGTGATGTTAGACACGGGACACCGGAGACGCGGGAGAAACAGTGAAGTTAGACACGGGACACCGGAGACGCGGGAGAAACAGAGGAGTTAGACACGGGACACCGGAGACGCGTTAGAAACAGTGAAGTTAGACACGGGACATCGGAGACGCGGGAGAAACAGAGAAGTTAGACACGGGACACCGAAGACGCGGGAGAAACAGTGCAGTCAGACACGGGACACGGGAGACATGAGAGAAACAGTGAAGTTAGACGCGGGGCACCGGAGACGCGGGAAAAACAGAGAACTTAGACACGGGACACGACAGACACGGGAGAAACAGTGAAGTTAGACACGGGACACCGGAGACGCGGGAGAAACAGTGAAGTTAGACACGCGACACCGGAGACGCGGGAGAAACAGTGAAATTAGACACGGGACACCGGAGACGCGGGAGAAACAGTGAAGTTAGACACGGGACACCGGAGACGCGGGAGAAACAGTGAAGTTAGACACGGGACACCGGAGACGCGGGAGAAACAGTGAAGTTAGACAAGGGACACCGGAGACGCGGAAGAAACCGTGAAGTCAGACACGGGACACCGGAGACGCGTTAGAAACAGTGAAGTTAGACACGGGACACCGGAGACGCGGGAGAAACCGTGAAATTAGACACGGGACACCGGAAACCCGGGAGAAACAGAGAAGTTAGACACGGGACACCGGAGACGCGGGAGAAACAGTGAAGTCAGACACGGGACACCGGAAACCCGGGAGAAACAGTAAAGTGAGACACGGGACACCGGAGACGCGGGAGAAACAGTGAAGTCAGACACGGGACACCGGAGACGCGGGAGAAACAGTGAAGTTAGACACGGGACACCGGAGACGCGGGAGAAACAGTGAAGTTAGACACGGGACACCGGAGACGCGGAAGAAACAGTGAAGTCAGACACGGGACACCGGAGACGCGTTAGAAACAGAAAAGTTAGACACGGGACACCGGAGACGCGGGAGAAACCTTGAAATTAGACACGGGACACCGGAAACCCGGGAGAAACAGTGACGTTAGACATGGGACACCGGAGACGCGGGAGAAACAATGAAGTTAGACACGGGACACCGGAGACCCGGGAGAAACAGAGAAGTTAGACACGGGACACCGGAGACCCTGGAGAAACAGTGAAGTTAGACACGGGACACGGGAGACACGGGAGAAACAGTGAAGTTAGACGCCTGACACCGGAGACGCGGGAGAAACAGAGAAGTTAGACACGGGACACGACAGACACGGGAGAAACAGTGAAGTTAGACACGGGACACCGGAGACGCGGGAGAAACAGTGAAGTTTGACACGGGACACCGGAGACGCGGGAGAAACAGAGAAGTTAGACACGGGACACCGGAGACGCGGGAGAAACGGAGAAGTTAGACACGGGACACCGAAGACGCGGGAGAAACAGTGCAGTCAGACACGGGACACGGGAGACACGGGAGAAACAGTGAAGTTAGACACGGGACACCGGAGACGCGGGAGAAACAGTGAAGTTAGACACGGGACACCGGAGACGCGGAAGAAACAGTGAAGTCACACACGGGACACCGGAGACGCGGGAGAAACAGTGAAGTTAGACACGGGACACCGGAGACCCGGGAGAACAGTGAAGTTAGACACGGGACACCGGAGACGCGTTAGAAACGGTGAAGTTAGACACGGGACACCGGAGGCGCGGGAGAAACAGTGAAGTTAGACACGGGACACCGGAGACGCCAAAGAAACAGTGAAGTTAGACAGGGGACACCGGAGACGCGGGAGAAACAGCGAAGTTAGACACGGGACACCGGAGACGCGGGAGAAACAGTGGAGTTAGACACGGGACTCCGGAGACGCGGGAGAAACCGTGAAGTTAGACACGGGACACCGGAGACGCGGAGAAACAGTGACGTTAGACACGGGACACGACAGACACGGGAGAAACAGTGATGTTAGACACGGGACACCGGAGACGCGGGAGAAACAGTGAAGTTTGACACGGGACACCGGAGACGCGGGAGAAACAGAGGAGTTAGACACGGGACACCGGAGACGCGTTAGAAACAGTGAAGTTAAGCACGGGACATCGGAGACGCGGAGAAACAGTGAAGTTAGACACGGGACACGACAGACACGGGAGAAACGGTGAAGTTAGACACGGGACACCGGAGACGCGGGAGAAACAGTGAAGTTAGACACGGTACACCGGAGACGCGGGAGAAACAGAGAAGTTAGACACGGGACACCGGAGACGCGGGAGAAACAGAGAAGTTAGACACGGGACACCGAAGACGCGGGAGAAACAGTGCAGTCAGACACGGGACACGGGAGACATGAGAGAAACAGTGAAGTTAGACGCGGGGCACCGGAGACGCGGGAGAAACAGTGCAGTCAGACACGGGACACGGGAGACATGAGAGAAACAGTGAAGTTAGACGCGGGGCACCGGAGACGCGGGAAAAACAGAGAACTTAGACACGGGACACGACAGACACGGGAGAAACAGTGAAGTTAGACACGGGACACCGGAGACGCGGGAGAAACAGTGAAGTTAGACACGCGACACCGGAGACACGGGAGAAACAGTGAAGTTAGACACGGGACACCGGAGACGCGGGAGAAACAGTGAAATTAGCCACGGGACACCGGAAACCCGGGAGAAACAGTGAAGTTAGACACGGGACACCGGAGACGCGTTAGAAACAGAGAAGTTAGACACGGGACACCGGAGACCCGAGAGAAACAGAGAAGTTAGACACGGGACACCGGAGACCCGGGAGAAACAGAGAAGTTAGACACGGGACACCGGAGACGCGGGAGAAACAGTGAAGTTAGACACGGGACACCGCAGACGCGGGAGAAACAGTGAAGTTAGACACGGGACACCGGAGACCCTGGAGGAACAGTGAAGTTAGACACGGGACACGGGAGACACGGGAGAAACAGTGAAGTTAGACGCGGGACACCGGAGACGCGGGAAAAACAGAGAACTTAGACACGGGACACGACAGACACGGGAGAAACAGTGAAGTTAGACACGGGACACCGGAGACGCGGGAGAAACAGTGAAGTTAGACACGCGACACCGGAGACGCGGGAGAAACAGTGAAGTTAGACACGGGACACCGGAGACGCGGGAGAAACAGTGAAATTAGCCACGGGACACCTGAAACCCGGGAGAAACAGTGAGGTTAGACACGGGACACCGGAGACGCGTTAGAAACAGAGAAGTTAGACACGGGACACCGGAGACCCGAGAGAAACAGAGAAGTTAGACACGGGACACCGGAGACGCGGGAGAAACAGTGAAGTTAGACACGGGACACCGCAGACGCGGGAGAAACAGTGAAGTTAGACACGGGACACCGGAGACCCTGGAGGAACAGTGAAGTTAGACACGGGACACGGGAGACACGGGAGAAACAGTGAAGTTAGACGCGGGACACCGGAGACGCGGGAGAAACAGAGAAATTAGACACGGGACACGACAGACACGGGAGAAACAGTGAAGTTAGACACGGGACACCGGAGACGCTCGAGAAACAGTGAAGTTTGACTCGGGACACCGGAGACGCGGGAGAAACAGAGAAGTTAGACACGGGACACCGGAGACGCGGGAGAAACGGAGAAGTTAGACACGGGACACCGAAGACGCGGGAGAAACAGTGCAGTCAGACACGGGACATGGGAGACACGGGAGAAACAGTGAAGTTAGACACGGGACACCGGAGATGCGGAAGAAACAGTGAAGTCACACACGGGACACCGGAGACGCGGGAGAAACAGTGAAGTTAGACACGGGACACCGGAGACGCGTTAGAAACGGTGAAGTTAGACACGGGACACCGGAGGCGCGGGAGAAACAGTGAAGTTAGACACGGGACACCGGAGACGCGGAAGAAACAGTGAAGTTAGACACGGGACACCGGAGACGCGGGAGAAACAGTGGAGTTAGACACGGGACACCGGAGACGCGGGAGAACAGTGAAGTTAGACACGGGACACCGGAGACGCGTTAGAAACGGTGAAGTTAGACACGGGACACCGGAGGCGCGGGAGAAACAGTGAAGTTAGACACGGGACACCGGAGACGCGGAAGAAACAGTGAAGTTAGACACGGGACACCGGAGACGCGGGAGAAACAGTGGAGTTAGACACGGGACACCGGAGACGCGGGAGAACAGTGAAGTTAGACACGGGACACCGGAGACGCGTTAGAAACGGTGAAGTTAGACACGGGACACCGGAGGCGCGGGAGAAACAGTGAAGTTAGACACGGGACACCGGAGACGCGGAAGAAACAGTGAAGTTAGACACGGGACACCGGAGACGCGGGAGAAACAGTGGAGTTAGACACGGGACACCGGAGACGCGGGAGAAACAGTGAAGTTAGACGCAGGACACCGGAGACGCGGGAGAAACAGAGAAATTAGACACGGGACACGACAGACACGGGAGAAACAGTGAAGTTAGACACGGGACACCGGAGACGCTCGAGAAACAGTGAAGTTTGACTCGGGACACCGGAGACGCGGGAGAAACAGAGAAGTTAGACACGGGACACCGGAGACGCGGGAGAAACGGAGAAGTTAGACACGGGACACCGAAGACGCGGGAGAAACAGTGCAGTCAGACACGGGACATGGGAGACACGGGAGAAACAGTGAAGTTAGACACGGGACACCGGAGACGCGGAAGAAACAGTGAAGTCACACACGGGACACCGGAGACGCGGGAGAAACAGTGAAGTTAGACACGGGACACCGGAGACGTGTTAGAAACGGTGAAGTTAGACACGGGACACCGGAGGCGCGGGAGAAACAGTGAAGTTAGACACGGGACACCGGAGACGCGGAAGAAACAGTGAAGTTAGACACGGGACACCGGAGACGCGGGAGAAACAGTGGAGTTAGACACGGGACACCGGAGACGCGGGAGAACAGTGAAGTTAGACACGGGACACCGGAGACGCGTTAGAAACGGTGAAGTTAGACACGGGACACCGGAGGCGCGGGAGAAACAGTGAAGTTAGACACGGGACACCGGAGACGCGGAAGAAACAGTGAAGTTAGACACGGGACACCGGAGACGCGGGAGAAACAGTGGAGTTAGACACGGGACACCGGAGACGCGGGAGAACAGTGAAGTTAGACACGGGACACCGGAGACGCGTTAGAAACGGTGAAGTTAGACACGGGACACCGGAGGCGCGGGAGAAACAGTGAAGTTAGACACGGGACACCGGAGACGCGGAAGAAACAGTGAAGTTAGACACGGGACACCGGAGACGCGGGAGAAACAGTGGAGTTAGACACGGGACACCGGAGACGCGGGAGAAACCGTGAAGTTAGACACGGGACACCGGAGACGCGGAGAAACAGTGAAGTTAGACACGGGACCCGACAGACACGGGAGAAACAGTGATGTTAGACACGGGACACCGGAGACGCGGGAGAAACAGTGAAGTTAGACACGGGACACCGGAGACGCGGGAGAAACAGAGGAGTTAGACACGGGACACCGGAGACGCGTTAGAAACAGTGAAGTTAGACACGGGACATCGGAGACGCGGAGAAACAGTGAAGTTAGACACGGGACACGACAGACACGGGAGAAACAGTGAAGTTAGACACGGGACACCGGAGACGCGGGAGAAACAGTGAAGTTAGACACGGTACTTCGGAGACGCGGGAGAAACAGAGAAGTTAGACACGGGACACCGGAGACGCGGGAGAAACAGAGAAGTTAGACACGGGACACCGAAGACGCGGGAGAAACAGTGCAGTCAGACACGGGACACGGGAGACATGAGAGAAACAGTGAAGTTAGACGCGGGGCACCGGAGACGCGGGAAAAACAGAGAACTTAGACACGGGACACGACAGACACGGGAGAAACAGTGAAGTTAGACACGGGACACCGGAGACGCGGGAGAAACAGTGAAGTTAGACACGCGACACCGGAGACGCGGGAGAAACAGTGAAGTTAGACACGGGACACCGGAGACGCGGGAAAAACAGTGAAGTTAGACACGGGACACCGGAGACGCGGGAGAAACAGTGAAGTTAGACACGGGACACCGGAGACGCGGGAGAAACAGTGAAGTTAGACACGGGACACCGGAGACGCGTTAGAAACAGAGAAGTTAGACACGGGACACCGGAGACCCGAGAGAAACAGAGAAGTTAGACACGGGACACCGGAGACCCGGGAGAAACAGAGAAGTTAGACACGGGACACCGGAGACGCGGGAGAAACAGTGAAGTTAGACACGGGACACCGCAGACGCGGGAGAAACAGTGAAGTTAGACACGGGACACCGGAGACCCTGGAGGAAAAGTGAAGTTAGACACGGGACACGGGAGACACGGGAGAAACAGTGAAGTTAGACGCGGGACACCGGAGACGCGGGAGAAACAGAGAAGTTAGACACGGGACACGACAGACACGGGAGAAACAGTGAAGTTAGACACGGGACACCGGAGACGCTCGAGAAACAGTGAAGTTTGACTCGGGACACCGGAGACGCGGGAGAAACAGAGAAGTTAGACACGGGACACCGGAGACGCGGGAGAAACGGAGAAGTTAGACACGGGACACCGAAGACGCGGGAGAAACAGTGCAGTCAGACACGGGACATGGGAGACACGGGAGAAACAGTGAAGTTAGACACGGGACACCGGAGACGCGGGAGAAACAGTGAAGTTAGACACGGGACACCGGAGACGCGGAAGAAACAGTGAAGTCACACACGGGACACCGGAGACGCGGGAGAAACAGTGAAGTTAGACACGGGACACCGGAGACGCGGGAGAACAGTGAAGTTAGACACGGGACACCGGAGACGCGTTAGAAACGGTGAAGTTAGACACGGGACACCGGAGACGCGGGAGAAACAGTGAAGTTAGACACGGGACACCGGAGACGCGGAAGAAACAGTGAAGTTAGACACGGGACACCGGAGACGCGGGAGAAACAGTGAAGTTAGACACGGGACACGGAGACGCGGGAGAAACAGTGGAGTTAGACACGGGACACCGGAGACGCGGGAGAAACCGTGAAGTTAGACACGGGACACCGGAGACGCGGAGAAACAGTGAAGTTAGACACGGGACACGACAGACACGGGAGAAACAGTGATGTTAGACACGGGACACCGGAGACGCGGGAGAAACAGTGAAGTTAGACACGGGACACCGGAGACGCGGGAGAAACAGAGGAGTTAGACACGGGACACCGGAGACGCGTTAGAAACAGTGAAGTTAGACACGGGACATCGGAGACGCGGAGAAACAGTGAAGTTAGACACGGGACACGACAGACACGGGAGAAACAGTGAAGTTAGACACGGGACACCGGAGACGCGGGAGAAACAGTGAAGTTAGACACGGGACACCGGAGACGCGGGAGAAACAGAGAAGTTAGACACGGGACACCGGAGACGCGGGAGAAACAGAGAAGTTAGACACGGGACACCGAAGACGCGGGAGAAACAGTGCAGTCAGACACGGGACACGGGAGACATGAGAGAAACAGTGAAGTTAGACGCGGGGCACCGGAGACGCGGGAGAAACAGAGAACTTAGACACGGGACACGACAGACACGGGAGAAACAGTGAAGTTAGACACGGGACACCGGAGACGCGGGAGAAACAGTGAAGTTAGACACGCGACACCGGAGACGCGGGAGAAACAGTGAAGTCACACACGGGACACCGGAGACGCAGGAGAAACAGTGAAGTTAGACACGGGACACCGGAGACGCGGGAGAAACAGTGAAGTTAGACACGGGACACCGGAGACGCGGGAGAAACAGTGAAGTTAGACACGGGACACCGGAGACGCGGGAGAAACAGTGAAGTTAGACAAGGGACACCGGAGACGCGGAAGAAACCGTGAAGTCAGACACGGGACACCGGAGACGCGTTAGAAACAGTGAAGTTAGACACGGGACACCGGAGACGCGGGAGAAACCGTGAAATTAGACACGGGACACCGGAAACCCGGGAGAAACAGAGAAGTTAGACACGGGACACCGGAGACGCGGGAGAAACAGTGAAGTCAGACACGGGACACCGGAAACCCGGGAGAAACAGTAAAGTGAGACACGGGACACCGGAGACGCGGGAGAAACAGTGAAGTCAGACACGGGACACCGGAGACGCGGGAGAAACAGTGAAGTTAGACACGGGACACCGGAGACGCGGGAGAAACAGTGAAGTTAGACACGGGACACCGGAGACGCGGAAGAAACAGTGAAGTCAGACACGGGACACCGGAGACGCGTTAGAAACAGAAAAGTTAGACACGGGACACCGGAGACGCGGGAGAAACCTTGAAATTAGACACGGGACACCGGAAACCCGGGAGAAACAGTGACGTTAGACATGGGACACCGGAGACGCGGGAGAAACAATGAAGTTAGACACGGGACACCGGAGACCCGGGAGAAACAGAGAAGTTAGACACGGGACACCGGAGACCCTGGAGAAACAGTGAAGTTAGACACGGGACACGGGAGACACGGGAGAAACAGTGAAGTTAGACGCCTGACACCGGAGACGCGGGAGAAACAGAGAAGTTAGACACGGGACACGACAGACACGGGAGAAACAGTGAAGTTAGACACGGGACACCGGAGACGCGGGAGAAACAGTGAAGTTTGACACGGGACACCGGAGACGCGGGAGAAACAGAGAAGTTAGACACGGGACACCGGAGACGCGGGAGAAACGGAGAAGTTAGACACGGGACACCGAAGACGCGGGAGAAACAGTGCAGTCAGACACGGGACACGGGAGACACGGGAGAAACAGTGAAGTTAGACACGGGACACCGGAGACGCGGGAGAAACAGTGAAGTTAGACACGGGACACCGGAGACCCGGGAGAACAGTGAAGTTAGACACGGGACACCGGAGACGCGGGAGAAACAGAGAAGTTAGACACGGGACACCGGAGACGCGGGAGAAACGGAGAAGTTAGACACGGGACACCGAAGACGCGGGAGAAACAGTGCAGTCAGACACGGGACACGGGAGACACGGGAGAAACAGTGAAGTTAGACACGGGACACCGGAGACGCGGGAGAAACAGTGAAGTTAGACACGGGACACCGGAGACCCGGGAGAACAGTGAAGTTAGACACGGGACACCGGAGACGCGTTAGAAACGGTGAAGTTAGACACGGGACACCGGAGGCGCGGGAGAAACAGTGAAGTTAGACACGGGACACCGGAGACGCCAAAGAAACAGTGAAGTTAGACACGGGACACCGGAGACGCGGGAGAAACAGTGAAGTTAGACACGGGACACCGGAGACGCGGGAGAAACAGTGGAGTTAGACACGGGACTCCGGAGACGCGTTAGAAACAGTGAAGTTAAGCACGGGACATCGGAGACGCGGAGAAACAGTGAAGTTAGACACGGGACACGACAGACACGGGAGAAACGGTGAAGTTAGACACGGGACACCGGAGACGCGGGAGAAACAGTGAAGTTAGACACGGTACACCGGAGACGCGGGAGAAACAGAGAAGTTAGACACGGGACACCGGAGACGCGGGAGAAACAGAGAAGTTAGACACGGGACACCGAAGACGCGGGAGAAACAGTGCTGTCAGACACGGGACACGGGAGACATGAGAGAAACAGTGAAGTTAGACGCGGGGCACCGGAGACGCGGGAAAAACAGAGAACTTAGACACGGGACACGACAGACACGGGAGAAACAGTGAAGTTAGACACGGGACACCGGAGACGCGGGAGAAACAGTGAAGTTAGACACGCGACACCGGAGACGCGGGAGAAACAGTGAAGTTAGACACGGGACACCGGAGACGCAGGAGAAACAGTGAAGTTAGACACGGGACACCGGAGACGCGGGAGAAACAGTGAAGTTAGACACGGGACACCGGAGACGCGGGAGAAACAGTGAAGTTAGACACGGGACACCGGAGACGCGGGAGAAACAGTGAAGTTAGACAAGGGACACCGGAGACGCGGAAGAAACAGTGAAGTCAGACACGGGACACCGGAGACGCGTTAGAAACAGTGAAGTTAGACACGGGACACCGGAGACGCGGGAGAAACCGTGAAATTAGACACGGGACACCGGAAACCCGGGAGAAACAGAGAAGTTAGACACGGGACACCGGAGACGCGGGAGAAACAGTGAAGTCAGACACGGGACACCGGAAACCCGGGAGAAACAGTAAAGTGAGACACGGGACACCGGAGACGCGGGAGAAACATTGAAGTCAGACACGGGACACCGGAAACGCGGGAGAACAGTGAAGTTAGACACGGGACACCGGAGACGCGTTAGAAACGGTGAAGTTAGACACGGGACACCGGAGGCGCGGGAGAAACAGTGAAGTTAGACACGGGACACCGGAGACGCGGAAGAAACAGTGAAGTTCGACACGGGACACCGGAGACGCGGGAGAAACAGTGGAGTTAGACACGGGACACCGGAGACGCGGGAGAACAGTGAAGTTAGACACGGGACACCGGAGACGCGTTAGAAACGGTGAAGTTAGACACGGGACACCGGAGGCGCGGGAGAAACAGTGAAGTTAGACACGGGACACCGGAGACGCGGAAGAAACAGTGAAGTTAGACACGGGACACCGGAGACGCGGGAGAAACAGTGGAGTTAGACACGGGACACCGGAGACGCGGGAGAAACCGTGAAGTTAGACACGGGACACCGGAGACGCGGAGAAACAGTGAAGTTAGACACGGGACACGACAGACACGGGAGAAACAGTGATGTTAGACACGGGACACCGGAGACGCGGGAGAAACAGTGAAGTTAGACACGGGACACCGGAGACGCGTTAGAAACAGTGAAGTTAGACACGGGACATCGGAGACGCGGAGAAACAGTGAAGTTAGACACGGGACACGACAGACACGGGAGAAACAGTGAAGTTAGAAACGGGACACCGGAGACGCGGGAGAAACAGTGAAGTTAGACACGGTACTTCGGAGACGCGGGAGAAACAGAGAAGTTAGACACGGGACACCGGAGACGCGGGAGAAACAGAGAAGTTAGACACGGGACACCGAAGACGCGGGAGAAACAGTGCAGTCAGACACGGGACACGGGAGACATGAGAGAAACAGTGAAGTTAGACGCGGGGCACCGGAGACGCGGGAAAAACAGAGAACTTAGACACGGGACACGACAGACACGGGAGAAACAGTGAAGTTAGACACGGGACACCGGAGACGCGGGAGAAACAGTGAAGTTAGACACGCGACACCGGAGACGCGGGAGAAACAGTGAAGTTAGACACGGGACACCGGAGACGCGGGAAAAACAGTGAAGTTAGACACGGGACACCGGAGACGCGGGAGAAACAGTGAAGTTAGACACGGGACACCGGAGACGCGGGAGAAACAGTGAAGTTAGACACGGGACACCGGAGACGCGTTAGAAACAGAGAAGTAAGACACGGGACACCGGAGACCCGAGAGAAACAGAGAAGTTAGACACGGGACACCGGAGACCCGGGAGAAACAGAGAAGTTAGACACGGGACACCGGAGACGCGGGAGAAACAGTGAAGTTAGACACGGGACACCGCAGACGCGGGAGAAACAGTGAAGTTAGACACGGGACACCGGAGACCCTGGAGGAAAAGTGAAGTTAGACACGGGACACGGGAGACACGGGAGAAACAGTGAAGTTAGACGCGGGACACCGGAGACGCGGGAGAAACAGAGAAGTTAGACACGGGACACGACAGACACGGGAGAAACAGTGAAGTTAGACACGGGACACCGGAGACGCTCGAGAAACAGTGAAGTTTGACTCGGGACACCGGAGACGCGGGAGAAACAGAGAAGTTAGACACGGGACACCGGAGACGCGGGAGAAACGGAGAAGTTAGACACGGGACACCGAAGACGCGGGAGAAACAGTGCAGTCAGACACGGGACATGGGAGACACGGGAGAAACAGTGAAGTTAGACACGGGACTCCGGAGACGCGGGAGAAACCGTGAAGTTAGACACGGGACACCGGAGACGCGGAGAAACAGTGAAGTTAGACACGGGACACGACAGACACGGGAGAAACAGTGATGTTAGACACGGGACACCGGAGACGCGGGAGAAACAGTGAAGTTAGACACGGGACACCGGAGACGTGGGAGAAACAGAGGAGTTAGACACGGGACACCGGAGACGCGTTAGAAACAGTGAAGTTAGACACGGGACATCGGAGACGCGGAGAAACAGTGAAGTTAGACACGGGACACGACAGACACGGGAGAAACAGTGAAGTTAGACACGGGACACCGGAGACGCGGGAGAAACAGTGAAGTTAGACACGGGACACCGGAGACGCGGGAGAAACAGAGAAGTTAGACACGGGACACCGGAGACGCGGGAGAAACAGAGAAGTTAGACACGGGACACCGAAGACGCGGGAGAAACAGTGCAGTCAGACACGGGACACGGGAGACATGAGAGAAACAGTGAAGTTAGACGCGGGGCACCGGAGACGCGGGAAAAACAGAGAACTTAGACACGGGACACGACAGACACGGGAGAAACAGTGAAGTTAGACACGGGACACCGGAGACGCGGGAGAAACAGTGAAGTTAGACACGCGACACCGGAGACGCGGGAGAAACAGTGAAGTCACACACGGGACACCGGAGACGCAGGAGAAACAGTGAAGTTAGACACGGGACACCGGAGACGCGGGAGAAACAGTGAAGTTAGACACGGGACACCGGAGACGCGGGAGAAACAGTGAAGTTAGACACGGGACACCGGAGACGCGGGAGAAACAGTGAAGTTAGACAAGGGACACCGGAGACGCGGAAGAAACCGTGAAGTCAGACACGGGACACCGGAGACGCGTTAGAAACAGTGAAGTTAGACACGGGACACCGGAGACGCGGGAGAAACCGTGAAATTAGACACGGGACACCGGAAACCCGGGAGAAACAGAGAAGTTAGACACGGGACACCGGAGACGCGGGAGAAACAGTGAAGTCAGACACGGGACACCGGAAACCCGGGAGAAACAGTAAAGTGAGACACGGGACACCGGAGACGCGGGAGAAACAGTGAAGTCAGACACGGGACACCGGAGACGCGGGAGAAACAGTGAAGTTAGACACGGGACACCGGAGACGCGGGAGAAACAGTGAAGTTAGACACGGGACACCGGAGACGCGGAAGAAACAGTGAAGTCAGACACGGGACACCGGAGACGCGTTAGAAACAGAAAAGTTAGACACGGGACACCGGAGACGCGGGAGAAACCTTGAAATTAGACACGGGACACCGGAAACCCGGGAGAAACAGTGACGTTAGACATGGGACACCGGAGACGCGGGAGAAACAATGAAGTTAGACACGGGACACCGGAGACCCGGGAGAAACAGAGAAGTTAGACACGGGACACCGGAGACCCTGGAGAAACAGTGAAGTTAGACACGGGACACGGGAGACACGGGAGAAACAGTGAAGTTAGACGCCTGACACGGGAGACGCGGGAGAAACAGAGAAGTTAGACACGGGACACGACAGACACGGGAGAAACAGTGAAGTTAGACACGGGACACCGGAGACGCGGGAGAAACAGTGAAGTTTGACACGGGACACCGGAGACGCGGGAGAAACAGAGAAGTTAGACACGGGACACCGGAGACGCGGGAGAAACGGAGAAGTTAGACACGGGACACCGAAGACGCGGGAGAAACAGTGCAGTCAGACACGGGACACGGGAGACACGGGAGAAACAGTGAAGTTAGACACGGGACACCGGAGACGCGGGAGAAACAGTGAAGTTAGACACGGGACACCGGAGACCCGGGAGAACAGTGAAGTTAGACACGGGACACCGGAGACGCGTTAGAAACGGTGAAGTTAGACACGGGACACCGGAGGCGCGGGAGAAACAGTGAAGTTAGACACGGGACACCGGAGACGCCAAAGAAACAGTGAAGTTAGACACGGGACACCGGAGACGCGGGAGAAACAGTGAAGTTAGACACGGGACACCGGAGACGCGGGAGAAACAGTGGAGTTAGACACGGGACTCCGGAGACGCGGGAGAAACCGTGAAGTTAGACACGGGACACCGGAGACGCGAAGAAACAGTGAAGTTAGACACGGGACACGACAGACACGGGAGAAACAGTGATGTTAGACACGGGACACCGGAGACGCGGGAGAAACAGTGAAGTTAGACACGGGACACCGGAGACGCGGGAGAAACAGAGGAGTTAGACACGGGACACCGGAGACGCGTTAGAAACAGTGAAGTTAAGCACGGGACATCGGAGACGCGGAGAAACAGTGAAGTTAGACACGGGACACGACAGACACGGGAGAAACGGTGAAGTTAGACACGGGACACCGGAGACGCGGGAGAAACAGTGAAGTTAGACACGGTACACCGGAGACGCGGGAGAAACAGAGAAGTTAGACACGGGACACCGGAGACGCGGGAGAAACAGAGAAGTTAGACACGGGACACCGAAGACGCGGGAGAAACAGTGCAGTCAGACACGGGACACGGGAGACATGAGAGAAACAGTGAAGTTAGACGCGGGGCACCGGAGACGCGGGAAAAACAGAGAACTTAGACACGGGACACGACAGACACGGGAGAAACAGTGAAGTTAGACACGGGACACCGGAGACGCGGGAGAAACAGTGAAGTTAGACACGCGACATCGGAGACGCGGGAGAAACAGTGAAGTTAGACACGGGACACCGGAGACGCAGGAGAAACAGTGAAGTTAGACACGGGACACCGGAGACGCGGGAGAAACAGTGAAGTTAGACACGGGACACCGGAGACGCGGGAGAAACAGTGAAGTTAGACACGGGACACCGGAGACGCGGGAGAAACAGTGAAGTTAGACAAGGGACACCGGAGACGCGGAAGAAACAGTGAAGTCAGACACGGGACACCGGAGACGCGTTAGAAACAGTGAAGTTAGACACGGGACACCGGAGACGCGGGAGAAACCGTGAAATTAGACACGGGACACCGGAAACCCGGGAGAAACAGAGAAGTTAGACACGGGACACCGGAGACGCGGGAGAAACAGTGAAGTCAGACACGGGACACCGGAAACCCGGGAGAAACAGTAAAGTGAGACACGGGACACCGGAGACGCGGGAGAAACATTGAAGTCAGACACGGGACACCGGAAACGCGGGAGAAACAGTGAAGTTAGACACGGGACACCGGAGACGCGGGAGAAACAGTGAAGTTAGACACGGGACACCGGAGACGCGGAAGAAACAGTGAAGTCAGACACGGGACACCGGAGACGCGTTAGAAACAGAAAAGTTAGACACGGGACACCGGAGACGCGGGAGAAACCTTGAAATTAGACACGGGACACCGGAAACCCGGGAGAAACAGTGACGTTAGACATGGGACACCGGAGACGCGGGAGAAACAATGAAGTTAGACACGGGACACCGGAGACCCGGGAGAAACAGAGAAGTTAGACACGGGACACCGGAGACCCGGGAGAAACAGAGAAGTTAGACACGGGACACCGGAGACGCGGGAGAAACAGTGAAGTTAGACACCACACACCGGAGACCCGGGAGAAACAGTGAAGTTAGACACGGGACACCGGAGACCCGGGAGAAACAGAGAAGTTAGACACGGGACACCGGAGACCCGGGAGAAACAGAGAAGTTAGACATGGGACACCGGGGACCCGGGAGAAACAGAGAAGTTAGACACGGGACACCGGAGACGCGGGAGAAACAGAGAAGTTAGCCACGGGAGACCGGAGACGCGGGAGAAACAGAGAAGTTAGACACGGGACACCGGAGACGCGGGAGAAACAGAGAAGTTAGACACGGGACACCGAAGACGCGGGAGAAACAGAGAAGTTAGACACGGGACACCGGAGACGCGGTAGAAACAGTGAAGTTTGACACGGGACACCGGAGACGCGGGAGAAACAGTGAAGTTTGACACGGGACACCGGAGACGCGGGAGAAACAGAGAAGTTAGACACGGGACACCGGAGACGCGGGAGAAACGGAGAAGTTAGACACGGGACACCGAAGACTCGGGAGAAACAGTGCAGTCAGACACGGGACACGGGAGACACGGGAGAAACAGTGAAGTTAGACACGGGACACCGGAGACGCGGGAGAAACAGTGAAGTTGGACACGGGACACCGGAGACGCGGAAGAAACAGTGAAGTCAGACACGGGACACCGGAGACGCGGGAGAAACAGTGAAGTTAGACAAGGGACACCGGAGACGCGGAAGAAACAGTGAAGTCAGACACGGGACACCGGAGACGCGTTAGAAACAGTGAAGTTAGACACGGGACACCGGAGACGCGGGAGAAACCGTGAAATTAGACACGGGACACCGGAAACCCGCTAGAAACAGAGAAGTTAGACACGGGACACCGGAGACGCGGGAGAAACAGTGAAGTTAGACACGGGACACCGGAGACGCGGGAGAAACAGTGAAGTTAGACACGGGACACCGGAGACGCGGAAGAAACAGTGAAGTCAGACACGGGACACCGGAGACGCGTTAGAAACAGAAAAGTTAGACACGGGACACCGGAGACGCGGGAGAAACCTTGAAATTAGACACGGGACACCGGAAACCCGGGAGAAACAGTGACGTTAGACATGGGACACCGGAGACGCGGGAGAAACAATGAAGTTAGACATGGGACACCGGAGACCCGGGAGAAACAGAGAAGTTAGACACGGGACACCGGAGACCCTGGACAAACAGTGAAGTTAGTCACGGGACACGGGAGACACGGGAGAAACAGTGAAGTTAGACGCCTGACACCGGAGACGCGGGAGAAACAGAGAAGTTAGACACGGGACACGACAGACACGGGAGAAACAGAGAAGTTAGACACGGGACACCGGAGACGCGGGAGAAACAGTGAAGTTTGACACGGGACACCGGAGACGCGGGAGAAACAGAGAAGTTAGACACGGGACACCGGAGACGCGGGAGAAACGGAGAAGTTAGACACGGGACACCGAAGACGCGGGAGAAACAGTGCAGTCAGACACGGGACACGGGAGACACGGGAGAAACAGTGAAGTTAGACACGGGACACCGGAGACGCGGGAGAAACAGTGAAGTTAGACACGGGACACCGGAGACGCGGAAGAAACAGTGAAGTCACACACGGGACACCGGAGACGCGGGAGAAACAGTGAAGTTAGACACGGGACACCGGAGACGCGGGAGAAACAGTGAAGTTAGACACGGTACACCGGAGACGCGGGAGAAACAGAGAAGTTAGACACGGGACACCGGAGACGCGGGAGAAACAGAGAAGTTAGACACGGGACACGACAGACACGGGAGAAACAGTGAAGTTAGACACGGGACACCGGAAACCCGGGAGAAACAGTAAAGTGAGACACGGGACACCGGAGACGCGGGAGAAACAGTGAAGTTAGACACGGGACACCGGAGACGCGGGAGAAACAGTGAAGTTAGACACGGGACACCGGAGACGCGGGAGAAACAGTGAAGTTAGACACGGGACACCGGAGACGCGGAAGAAACAGTGAAGTCAGACACGGGACACCGGAGACGCGTTAGAAACAGAAAAGTTAGACACGGGACACCGGAGACGCGGGAGAAACCTTGAAATTAGACACGGGACACCGGAAACCCGGGAGAAACAGTGACGTTAGACATGGGACACCGGAGACGCGGGAGAAACAATGAAGTTAGACACGGGACACCGGAGACCCGGGAGAAACAGAGAAGTTAGACACGGGACACCGGAGACCCGGGAGAAGCAGAGAAACTAGACACGGGACACCGGAGACGCGGGAGAAACAGTGAAGTTAGACACCACACACCGGAGACCCGGGAGAAACAGTGAAGTTAGACACCACACACCGGAGACCCGGGAGAAACAGAGAAGTTAGACACGGGACACCGGAGACCCGGGAGAAACAGAGAAGTTAGACATGGGACACCGGGGACCCGGGAGAAACAGAGAAGTTAGACACGGGACACCGGAGACGCGGGAGAAACAGAGAAGTTAGCCACGGGAGACCGGAGACGCGGGAGAAACAGAGAAGTTAGACACGGGACACCGGAGACGCGGGAGAAACAGAGAAGTTAGACACGGGACACCGAAGACGCGGGAGAAACAGAGAAGTTAGACACGGGACACCGAAGACGCGGGAGAAACAGTGAAGTTAGACACGAGACACCGAAGACGCGGGAGAAACAGTGAAGTTAGACACGGGACACCGAAGACGCGGGAGAAACAGTGAAGTTAGACACGAGACACCGGAGACGCGGGGGAAACAGTAAAGTTAGACACGGGACACCGGAGACGCGGGAGAAACAGTGAAGTCAGACACGGGACACCGGAGACGCGGGAGAAACAGAGAAGTTAGACACGGGACACCGGAGACGCGGGAGAAACAGAGAAGTTAGACACGGGACACCGGAGACCCGGGAGAAACAGAGAAGTTAGACACGGGACACCGGAGACCCGGGAGAAACAGAGAAGTTAGACACGGGACACCGGAGACGCGGGAGAAACAGAGAAGTTAGACACGGGACACCGGAGACGCGGGAGAAACAGTGAAGTTAGACACGGGACACGGGAGACACGGGAAAAACAGTGAAGTTAGACGCGGGACACCGGAGACGCGGGAGAAACAGAGAAGTTAGACACGGGACACCGAAGACGCGGCAGAAACAGTGAAGTTTGACACGGGACACCGGAGACGCGGGAGAAACAGTGAAGTTAGACACGGGACACCGGAGACGCGGGAGAAACAGAGAAGTTAGACACGGGACACCGGAGACGCGGGAGAAACGGAGAAGTTAGACACGGGACACCGAAGACTCGGGAGAAACAGTGCAGTCAGACACGGGACACGGGAGACACGGGAGAAACAGTGAAGTTAGACACGGGACACGACAGACACGGGAGAAACAGTGAAGTTAGACACGGGACACCGGAGACGCGGAAGAAACAGTGAAGTCAGACACGGGACACCGGAGACGCGGGAGAAACAGTGAAGTTAGACACGGGACACCGGAGACGCGTTAGAAACAGTGAAGTTAGACACGGGACACGACAGACACGGGAGAAACAGTGAAGTTAGACAAGGGACACCGGAGACGCGGGAGAAACAGAGAAGTTAGACACGGGACACCGGAGACGCGGGAGAAACAGAGAAGTTAGACACGGGACACCGAAGACGCGGGAGAAAACGTGAAATTAGACACGGGACACCGGAAACCCGGGAGAAACAGAGAAGTTAGACACGGGACACCGGAGACGCGGGAGAAACAGTGAAGTCAGACACGGGACACCGGAAACCCGGGAGAAACAGTAAATTTAGACACGGGACACCGGAGACGCGGGAGAAACAGTGAAGTTACCCACGGGACACGGGAGACGCGGGAGAAACAATGAAGTTAGACACGGGACACCGGAGACCCGGGAGAAACAGAGAAGTTAGGCACGGGACACCGGAGACCCGGGAGAAACAGAGAAGTTAGACACGGGACACCGGAGACGCGGGAGAAACAGTGAAGTTAGACACGGGACACCGGAGACCCGGGAGAAACAGTGAAGTTAGACACGGGACACCGGAGACCCGGGAAAAACAGAGAAGTTAGACACGGGACACCGGAGACCCGGGGGAAACAGAGAAGTTAGACATGGGACACCGGAGACCCGGGAGAAACAGAGAAGTTAGACACGGGACACCGGAGACGCGGGAGAAACAGAGAAGTTAGCCACGGGAGACCGGAGACGCGGGAGAAACAGAGAAGTTAGACACGGGACACGGGAGACACGGGAAAAACAGTGAAGTTAGACGCGGGACACCGGAGACGCGGGAGAAAAAGAGAAGTTAGACACGGGACACCGGAGACGCGGGAGAAACAGTGAAGTTTGACACGGGACACCGGAGACGCGGGAGAAACAGTGAAGTTTGACACGGGACACCGGAGACGCGGGAGAAACAGAGAAGTTAGACACGGGACACCGGAGACGCGGGAGAAACGGAGAAGTTAGACACGGGACACCGAAGACTCGGGAGAAACAGTGCAGTCAGACACGGGACACGGGAGACACGGGAGAAACAGTGAAGTTAGACACGGGACACCGGAGACGCGGGAGAAACAGTGAAGTTAGACACGGGACACCGGAGACGCGGAAGAAACAGTGAAGTCAGACACGGGACACCGGAGACGCGGGAGAAACAGTGAAGTTAGACAAGGGACACCGGAGACGCGGAAGAAACAGTGAAGTCAGACACGGGACACCGGAGACGCGTTAGAAACAGTGAAGTTAGACACGGGACACCGGAGACGCGGGAGAAACCGTGAAATTAGACACGGGACACCGGAAACCCGGGAGAAACAGAGAAGTTAGACACGGGACACCGGAGACGCGGGAGAAACAGTGAAGTCAGACACGGGACACCGGAAACCCGGGAGAAACAGTAAAGTGAGACACGGGACACCGGAGACGCGGGAGAAACAGTGAAGTCAGACACGGGACACCGGAGACGCGAGAGAAACAGTGAAGTTAGACACGGGACACCGGAGACGCGGGAGAAACAGTGAAGTTAGACACGGGACACCGGAGACGCGGAAGAAACAGTGAAGTCAGACACGGGACACCGGAGACGCGTTAGAAACAGAGAAGTTAGACACGGGACACCGGAGACCCTGGAGAAACAGTGAAGTTAGACACGGGACACGGGAGACACGGGAGAAACAGTGAAGTTAGACGCCTGACACCGGAGACGCGGGAGAAACAGAGAAGTTAGACACGGGACACGACAGACACGGGAGAAACAGTGAAGTTAGACACGGGACACCGGAGACGCGGGAGAAACAGTGAAGTTTGACACGGGACACCGGAGACGCGGGAGAAACAGAGAAGCTGGACACGGGACACCGGAGACGCGGGAGAAACGGAGAAGTTAGACACGGGACACCGAAGACGCGGGAGAAACAGTGCAGTCAGACACGGGACACGGGAGACACGGGAGAAACAGTGAAGTTAGACACGGGACACCGGAGACGCGGGAGAAACAGTGAAGTTAGACACGGGACACCGGAGACGCGGAAGAAACAGTGAAGTCACACACGGGACACCGGAGACGCGGGAGAAACAGTGAAGTTAGACACGGGACACCGGAGACGCGGGAGAAACAGTGAAGTTAGACACGGTACACCGGAGACGCGGGAGAAACAGAGAAGTTAGACACGGGACACCGGAGACGCGGGAGAAACAGAGAAGTTAGACACGGGACACCGAAGACGCGGGAGAAACAGTGCAGTCAGACACGGGACACGGGAGACATGAGAGAAACAGTGAAGTTAGACGCGGGGCACCGGAGACGCGGGAAAAACAGAGAACTTAGACACGGGACACGACAGACACGGGAGAAACAGTGAAGTTAGACACGGGACACCGGAGACGCGGGAGAAACAGTGAAGTTAGACACGGGACACCGGAGACGCGGGAGAAACAGTGAAGTTAGACACGGGACACCGGAGACGCGGGAGAAACAATGAAGTTAGACACGGGACACCGGAGACCCGGGAGAAACAGAGAAGTTAGACACGGGACACCGGAGACCCTGGAGAAACAGTGAAGTTAGACACGGGACACGGGAGACACGGGAGAAACAGTGAAGTTAGACGCCTGACACCGGAGACGCGGGAGAAACAGAGAAGTTAGACACGGGACACGACAGACACGGGAGAAACAGTGAAGTTAGACACGGGACACCGGAGACGCGGGAGAAACAGTGAAGTTTGACACGGGACACCGGAGACGCGGGAGAAACAGAGAAGTTAGACACGGGACACCGGAGACGCGGGAGAAACGGAGAAGTTAGACACGGGACACCGAAGACGCGGGAGAAACAGTGCAGTCAGACACGGGACACGGGAGACACGGGAGAAACAGTGAAGTTAGACACGGGACACCGGAGACGCGGGAGAAACAGTGAAGTTAGACACGGGACACCGGAGACGCGGAAGAAACAGTGAAGTCAGACACGGGACACCGGAGACGCGGGAGAAACAGTGAAGTTAGACACGGGACACCGGAGACGCGTTAGAAACAGTGAAGTTAGACACGGGACACGACAGACACGGGAGAAACAGTGAAGTTAGACAAGGGACACCGGAGACGCGGGAGAAACAGAGAAGTTAGACACGGGACACCGGAGACGCGGGAGAAACGGAGAAGTTAGACACGGGACACCGAAGACGCGGGAGAAAACGTGAAATTAGACACGGGACACCGGAAACCCGGGAGAAACAGAGAAGTTAGACACGGGACACCGGAGACGCGGGAGAAACAGTGAAGTCAGACACGGGACACCGGAAACCCGGGAGAAACAGTAAATTTAGACACGGGACACCGGAGACGCGGGAGAAACAGTGAAGTCAGACACGGGACACCGGAGACGCGGGAGAAACAGTGAAGTTAGACACGGGACACCGGAGACGCGGGAGAAACAGTGAAGTTACCCACGGGACACGGGAGACGCGGGAGAAACAATGAAGTTAGACACGGGACACCGGAGACCCGGGAGCAACAGAGAAGTTAGACACGGGACACCGGAGACCCGGGAGAAACAGAGAAGTTAGACACGGGACACCGGAGACGCGGGAGAAACAGTGAAGTTAGACACGGGACACCGGAGACCCGGGAGAAACAGTGAAGTTAGACACGGGACACCGGAGACCCGGGAAAAACAGAGAAGTTAGACACGGGACACCGGAGACCCGGGGGAAACAGAGAAGTTAGACATGGGACACCGGAGACGCGGGAGAAACAGAGAAGTTAGACACGGGACACCGGAGACGCGGGAGAAACAGAGAAGTTAGACACGGGACACCGGAGACCCTGGAGAAACAGTGAAGTTAGACACGGGACACGGGAGACACGGGAGAAACAGTGAAGTTAGACGCCTGACACCGGAGACGCGGGAGAAACAGAGAAGTTAGACACGGGACACGACAGACACGGGAGAAACAGTGAAGTTAGACACGGGACACCGGAGACGCGGGAGAAACAGTGAAGTTTGACACGGGACACCGGAGACGCGGGAGAAACAGAGAAGTTAGACACGGGACACCGGAGACGCGGGAGAAACGGAGAAGTTAGACACGGGACACCGAAGACGCGGGAGAAACAGTGCAGTCAGACACGGGACACGGGAGACACGGGAGAAACAGTGAAGTTAGACACGGGACACCGGAGACGCGGGAGAAACAGTGAAGTTAGACACGGGACACCGGAGACGCGGAAGAAACAGTGAAGTCAGACACGGGACACCGGAGACGCGGGAGAAACAGTGAAGTTAGACACGGGACACCGGAGACGCGTTAGAAACAGTGAAGTTAGACACGGGACACGACAGACACGGGAGAAACAGTGAAGTTAGACAAGGGACACCGGAGACGCGGGAGAAACAGAGAAGTTAGACACGGGACACCGGAGACGCGGGAGAAACAGTGAAGTTAGACACGGGACACCGGAGACGCGGGAGAAACAGTGAAGTTAGACACGGGACACCGGAGACGCGGGAGAAACAATGAAGTTAGACACGGGACACCGGAGACCCGGGAGAAACAGAGAAGTTAGACACGGGACACCGGAGACCCTGGAGAAACAGTGAAGTTAGACACGGGACACGGGAGACACGGGAGAAACAGTGAAGTTAGACGCCTGACACCGGAGACGCGGGAGAAACAGAGAAGTTAGACACGGGACACGACAGACACGGGAGAAACAGTGAAGTTAGACACGGGACACCGGAGACGCGGGAGAAACAGTGAAGTTTGACACGGGACACCGGAGACGCGGGAGAAACAGAGAAGTTAGACACGGGACACCGGAGACGCGGGAGAAACGGAGAAGTTAGACACGGGACACCGAAGACGCGGGAGAAACAGTGCAGTCAGACACGGGACACGGGAGACACGGGAGAAACAGTGAAGTTAGACACGGGACACCGGAGACGCGGGAGAAACAGTGAAGTTAGACACGGGACACCGGAGACGCGGAAGAAACAGTGAAGTCAGACACGGGACACCGGAGACGCGGGAGAAACAGTGAAGTTAGACACGGGACACCGGAGACGCGTTAGAAACAGTGAAGTTAGACACTGGACACGACAGACACGGGAGAAACAGTGAAGTTAGACAAGGGACACCGGAGACGCGGGAGAAACAGAGAATTTAGACACGGGACACCGGAGACGCGGGAGAAACAGAGAAGTTAGACACGGGACACCGAAGACGCGGGAGAAAACGTGAAATTAGACACGGGACACCGGAAACCCGGGAGAAACAGAGAAGTTAGACACGGGACACCGGAGACGCGGGAGAAACAGTGAAGTCAGACACGGGACACCGGAAACCCGGGAGAAACAGTAAATTTAGACACGGGACACCGGAGACGCGGGAGAAACAGTGAAGTCAGACACGGGACACCGGAGACGCGGGAGAAACAGTGAAGTTAGACACGGGACACCGGAGACGCGGGAGAAACAGTGAAGTTACCCACGGGACACGGGAGACGCGGGAGAAACAATGAAGTTAGACACGGGACACCGGAGACCCGGGAGCAACAGAGAAGTTAGACACGGGACACCGGAGACCCGGGAGAAACAGAGAAGTTAGACACGGGACACCGGAGACGCGGGAGAAACAGTGAAGTTAGACACGGGACACCGGAGACCCGGGAGAAACAGTGAAGTTAGACACGGGACACCGGAGACCCGGGAAAAACAGAGAAGTTAGACACGGGACACCGGAGACCCGGGGGAAACAGAGAAGTTAGACATGGGACACCGGAGACCCGGGAGAAACAGAGAAGTTAGACACGGGACACCGGAGACGCGGGAGAAACAGAGAAGTTAGCCACGGGAGACCGGAGACGCGGGAGAAACGGAGAAGTTAGACACGGGACACCGAAGACGCGGGAGAAACAGTGCAGTCAGACACGGGACACGGGAGACACGGGAGAAACAGTGAAGTTAGACACGGGACACCGGAGACGCGGGAGAAACAGTGAAGTTAGACACGGGACACCGGAGACGCGGAAGAAACAGTGAAGTCACACACGGGACACCGGAGACGCGGGAGAAACAGTGAAGTTAGACACGGGACACCGGAGACGCGGGAGAAACAGTGAAGTTAGACACGGTACACCGGAGACGCGGGAGAAACAGAGAAGTTAGACACGGGACACCGGAGACGCGGGAGAAACAGAGAAGTTAGACACGGGACACCGAAGACGCGGGAGAAACAGTGCAGTCAGACACGGGACACGGGAGACATGAGAGAAACAGTGAAGTTAGACGCGGGGCACCGGAGACGCGGGAAAAACAGAGAACTTAGACACGGGACACGACAGACACGGGAGAAACAGTGAAGTTAGACACGGGACACCGGAGACGCGGGAGAAACAGTGAAGTTAGACACGGGACACCGGAGACGCGGGAGAAACAGTGAAGTTAGACACGGGACACCGGAGACGCGGGAGAAACAATGAAGTTAGACACGGGACACCGGAGACCCGGGAGAAACAGAGAAGTTAGACACGGGACACCGGAGACCCTGGAGAAACAGTGAAGTTAGACACGGGACACGGGAGACACGGGAGAAACAGTGAAGTTAGACGCCTGACACCGGAGACGCGGGAGAAACAGAGAAGTTAGACACGGGACACGACAGACACGGGAGAAACAGTGAAGTTAGACACGGGACACCGGAGACGCGGGAGAAACAGTGAAGTTTGACACGGGACACCGGAGACGCGGGAGAAACAGAGAAGTTAGACACGGGACACCGGAGACGCGGGAGAAACGGAGAAGTTAGACACGGGACACCGAAGACGCGGGAGAAACAGTGCAGTCAGACACGGGACACGGGAGACACGGGAGAAACAGTGAAGTTAGACACGGGACACCGGAGACGCGGGAGAAACAGTGAAGTTAGACACGGGACACCGGAGACGCGGAAAAACAGTGAAGTCACACACGGGACACCGGAGACGCGGGAGAAACAGTGAAGTTAGACACGGGACACCGGAGACGCGGGAGAAACAGTGAAGTTAGACACGGTACACCGGAGACGCGGGAGAAACAGAGAAGTTAGACACGGGACACCGGAGACGCGGAAGAAACAGTGAAGTCACACACGGGACACCGGAGACGCGGGAGAAACAGTGAAGTTAGACACGGGACACCGGAGACGCGGGAGAAACCGTGAAATTAGACACGGGACACCGGAAACCCGGGAGAAACAGAGAAGTTAGACACGGGACACCGGAGACGCGGGAGAAACAGTGAAGTCAGACACGGGACACCGGAAACCCGGGAGAAACAGTAAAGTGAGACACGGGACACCGGAGACGCGGGAGAAACAGTGAAGTCAGACACGGGACACCGGAGACGCGGGAGAAACAGTGAAGTTAGACACGGGACACCGGAGACGCGGGAGAAACAGTGAAGTTAGACACGGGACACCGGAGACGCGGAAGAAACAGTGAAGTCAGACACGGGACACCGGAGACGCCGTAGAAACAGAAAAGTTAGACACGGGACACCGGAGACGCGGGAGAAACCTTGAAATTAGACACGGGACACCGGAAACCCGGGAGAAACAGTGACGTTAGACATGGGACACCGTAGACGCGGGAGAAACAATGAAGTTAGACACGGGACACCGGAGACCCGGGAGAAACAGAGAAGTTAGACACGGGACACCGGAGACCCGGGAGAAACAGAGAAGTTAGACACGGGACACCGGAGACGCGGGAGAAACAGTGAAGTTAGACACCACACACCGGAGACCCGGGAGAAACAGTGAAGTTAGACACGGGACACCGGAGACCCGGGAGAAACAGAGAAGTTAGACACGGGACACCGGAGACCCGGGAGAAACAGAGAAGTTAGACATGGGACACCGGGGACCCGGGAGAAACAGAGAAGTTAGACACGGGACACCGGAGACGCGGGAGAAACAGAGAAGTTAGCCACGGGAGACCGGAGACGCGGGAGAAACAGAGAAGTTAGACACGGGACACCGGAGACGCGGGAGAAACAGAGAAGTTAGACACGGGACACCGAAGACGCGGGAGAAACAGAGAAGTTAGACACGGGACACCGAAGACGCGGGAGAAACAGTGAAGTTAGACACGAGACACCGAAGACGCGGGAGAAACAGTGAAGTTAGACACGGGACACCGAAGACGCGGGAGAAACAGTGAAGTTAGACACGAGACACCGGAGACGCGGGAGAAACAGTAAAGTTAGACACGGGACACCGGAGACGCGGGAGAAACAGTGAAGTTAGACACGGGACACCGGAGACGCGGGAGAAACAGTGAAGTTAGACACGGGACACCGGAGACGCGGAAGAAACAGTGAAGTCAGACACGGGACACCGGAGACGCCGTAGAAACAGAAAAGTTAGACACGGGACACCGGAGACGCGGGAGAAACCTTGAAATTAGACACGGGACACCGGAAACCCGGGAGAAACAGTGACGTTAGACATGGGACACCGTAGACGCGGGAGAAACAATGAAGTTAGACACGGGACACCGGAGACCCGGGAGAAACAGAGAAGTTAGACACGGGACACCGGAGACCCGGGAGAAACAGAGAAGTTAGACACGGGACACCGGAGACGCGGGAGAAACAGTGAAGTTAGACACCACACACCGGAGACCCGGGAGAAACAGTGAAGTTAGACACGGGACACCGGAGACCCGGGAGAAACAGAGAAGTTAGACACGGGACACCGGAGACCCGGGAGAAACAGAGAAGTTAGACATGGGACACCGGGGACCCGGGAGAAACAGAGAAGTTAGACACGGGACACCGGAGACGCGGGAGAAACAGAGAAGTTAGCCACGGGAGACCGGAGACGCGGGAGAAACAGAGAAGTTAGACACGGGACACCGGAGACGCGGGAGAAACAGAGAAGTTAGACACGGGACACCGAAGACGCGGGAGAAACAGAGAAGTTAGACACGGGACACCGAAGACGCGGGAGAAACAGTGAAGTTAGACACGAGACACCGAAGACGCGGGAGAAACAGTGAAGTTAGACACGGGACACCGAAGACGCGGGAGAAACAGTGAAGTTAGACACGAGACACCGGAGACGCGGGAGAAACAGTAAAGTTAGACACGGGACACCGGAGACGCGGGAGAAACAGTGAAGTCAGACACGGGACACCGGAGACGCGGGAGAAACAGAGAAGTTAGACACGGGACACCGGAGACGCGGGAGAAACCGAGAAGTTAGACACGGGACACCGGAGACCCGGGAGAAACAGAGAAGTTAGACACGGGACACCGGAGACCCGGGAGAAACAGAGAAGTTAGACACGGGACACCGGAGACGCGGGAGAAACAGAGAAGTTAGACACGGGACACCGGAGACGCGGGAGAAACAGTGAAGTTAGACACGGGACACGGGAGACACGGGAAAAGCAGTGAAGTTAGACGCGGGACACCGGAGACGCGGGAGAAACAGTGAAGTTAGACACGGGACACCGGAGACGCGGGAGAAACAGTGAAGTTTGACACGGGACACCGGAGACGCGGGAGAAAACAGTGAAGTTTGACACGGGACACCGGAGACGCGGGAGAAACAGAGAAGTTAGACACGGGACACCGGAGACGCGGGAGAAACGGAGAAGTTAGACACGGGACACCGAAGACTCGGGAGAAACAGTGCAGTCAGACACGGGACACGGGAGACACGGGAGAAACAGTGAAGTTAGACACGGGACACCGGAGACGCGGGAGAAACAGTGAAGTTAGACACGGGACACCGGAGACGCGGAAGAAACAGTGAAGTCAGACACGGGACACCGGAGACGCGGGAGAAACAGTGAAGTTAGACACGGGACACCGGAGACGCGTTAGAAACAGTGAAGTTAGACACGGGACACGACAGACACGGGAGAAACAGTGAAGTTAGACAAGGGACACCGGAGACGCGGGAGAAACAGAGAAGTTAGACACGGGACACCGGAGACGCGGGAGAAACAGAGAAGTTAGACACGGGACACCGAAGACGCGGGAGAAACCGTGAAATTAGACACGGGACACCGGAAACCCGGGAGAAACAGAGAAGTTAGACACGGGACACCGGAGACGCGGGAGAAACAGTGAAGTCAGACACGGGACACCGGAGACGCGGGAGAAACAGTGAAGTCAGACACGGGACACCGGAGACGCGGGAGAAACAGTGAAGTTAGACACGGGACACCGGAGACGCGGGAGAAACAGTGAAGTTAGACACGGGACACCGGAGACGCGGAAGAAACAGAGAAGTCAGACACGGGACACCGGAGACGCGTTAGAAACAGAGAAGTTAGACACGGGACACCGGAGACGCGGGAGAAACCTTGAAATTAGACACGGGACACCGGAAACCCGGGAGAAACAGTGACGTTAGACATGGGACACCGGAGACGCGGGAGAAACAATGAAGTTAGACACGGGACACCGGAGACCCGGGAGAAACAGAGAAGTTAGACACGGGACACCGGAGACCCGGGAGAAACAGAGAAGTTAGACACGGGACACCGGAGACGCGGGAGAAACAGTGAAGTTAGACACGGGACACCGGAGACCCGGGAGAAACAGTGAAGTTAGACACGGGACACCGGAGACCCGGGAAAAACAGAGAAGTTAGACACGGGACACCGGAGACGCGGGAGAAACAGAGAAGTTAGACACGGGACACGGGAGACACGGGAAAAACAGTGAAGTTAGACGCGGGACACCGGAGACGCGGGAGAAACAGAGAAGTTAGACACGGGACACCGGAGACGCGGGAGAAACAGTGAAGTTTGACACGGGACACCGGAGACGCGGGAGAAACAGTGAAGTTTGACACGGGACACCGGAGACGCGGGAGAAACAGAGAAGTTAGACACGGGACACCGGAGACGCGGGAGAAACGGAGAAGTTAGACACGGGACACCGAAGACTCGGGAGAAACAGTGCAGTCAGACACGGGACACGGGAGACACGGGAGAAACAGTGAAGTTAGACACGGGACACCGGAGACACGGGAGAAACAGTGAAGTTAGACACGGGACACCGGAGACGCGGAAGAAACAGTGAAGTCAGACACGGGACACCGGAGACGCGGGAGAAACAGTGAAGTTAGACACGGGACACCGGAGACGCGTTAGAAACAGTGAAGTTAGACACGGGACACGACAGACACGGGAGAAACAGTGAAGTTAGACAAGGGACACCGGAGACGCGGGAGAAACAGAGAAGTTAGGCACGGAACACCGGAGACCTGGGAGAAACAGAGAAGTTAGACACGAGACACCGGAGACGCGGGAGAAACAGTAAAGTTAGACACGGGACACCGGAGACGCGGGAGAAACAGTGAAGTCAGACACGGGACACCGGAGACGCCTGAGAAACAGAGAAGTTAGACACGGGACACCGGAGACGCGGGAGAAACAGAGAAGTTAGACACGGGACACCGAAGACGCGGGAGAAACAGAGAAGTTAGACACGGGACACCGAAGACGCGGGAGAAACAGAGAAGTTAGACACGGGACACCGGAGACGCGGGAGAAACAGTGAAGTTAGACACGGGACACCGAAGACGCGGGAGAAACAGTGAAGTTAGACACGAGACACCGGAGACGCGGGAGAAACAGTAAAGTTAGACACGGGACACCGGAGACGCGGGAGAAACAGTGAAGTCAGACACTGGACACCGGAGACGCGGGAGAAACAGAGAAGTTAGACACGGGACACCGGAGACGCGGGAGAAACAGAGAAGTTAGACACGGGACACCGGAGACCCGGGAGAAACAGAGAAGTTAGACACGGGACACCGGAGACCCGGGAGAAACAGAGAAGTTAGACACGGGACACCGGAGACGCGGGAGAAACAGAGAAGTTAGACACGGGACACCGGAGAAGCGGGAGAAACAGTGAAGTTAGACACGGGACACGGGAGACACGGGGAAAACAGTGAAGTTAGACGCGGGACACCGGAGACGCGGGAGAAACAGAGAAGTTAGACACGGGACACCGGAGACCCGGGAGAAACAGTGAAGTTTGACTCGGGACACCGGAGACGCGGGAGAAACAGTGAAGTTTGACACGGGACACCGGAGACGCGGGAGAAACAGAGAAGTTAGACATGGGACACCGGAGACGCGGGAGAAACGGAGAAGTTAGACACGGGACACCGAAGACTCGGGAGAAACAGTGCAGTCAGACACGGGACACCGGAGACGCGGGAGAAACAGTTAAGTTAGACACGGGACACCGGAGACGCGGGAGAAACAGTGAAGTCAGACACGGGACACCGGAGACGCGGGAGAAACAGTGAAGTTTGACACGGGACACCGGAGACGCAGGAGAAACAGTGAAGTTTGACACGGGACACCGGAGACGCGGGAGAAACAGAGAAGTTAGACACGGGACACCGGAGACGCGGGAGAAACGGAGAAGTTAGACACGGGACACCGAAGACTCGGGAGAAACAGTGCAGTCAGACACGGGACACGGGAGACACGGGAGAAACAGTGAAGTTAGACACCGGGCACCGGAGACGCGGGAGAAACAGTGAAGTTAGACACGGGACACCGGAGACGCGGAAGAAACAGTGAAGTCAGACACGGGACACCGGAGACGCGGGAGAAACAGTGAAGTTAGACACGGGACACCGGAGACGCGTTAGAAACAGTGAAGTTAGACACGGGACACGACAGACACGGGAGAAACAGTGAAGTTAGACACGGGACACGACAGACACGGGAGAAACAGTGAAGTTAGACACGGGACACCGGAGACGCGGGAGAAACAGAGAAGTTAGACACGGGACACCGGAGACCCGGGAGAAACAGAGAAGTTAGACACGGGACACCGGAGACGCGGGAGAAACAGTGAAGTTAGACACGGGACACCGGAGACCCGGGAGAAACAGTGAAGTTAGACACGGGACACCGGAGACCCGGGAGAAACAGAGAAGTTAGACACGGGACACCGGAGACGCGGGAGAAACAGAAAAGTTAGACACGGGACACCGGAGACCCGGGAGAAACAGCGAAGTTAGACACGGGACACCGGAGACCCGGGAGAAACAGCGAAGTTAGACACGGGACACCGGAGGCGCGGGAGAAACAGTGAAGTTAGACACGGGACACCGGAGACGCGGGAGAAACAGTGAAGTTAGACACGGGACACGGGAGACGCGGGAGAAACAGTGAAGTTAGACACGGGACACCGGAGACGCGGGAGAAACAGTGAAGTCAGACACGGGACACCGGAGACACGGGAGAAACAGAGAAGTTAGACACGGGACACCGGAGACGCGGGAGAAACAGTGAAGTTAGACACGGGACACCGGAGACCCGGGAGAAACAGAGAAGTTAGACACGGGACACCGGAGACCCGGGAGAAACAGAGAAGTTAGACACGGGACACCGAAGACGCGGGAGAAACAGTGAAGTTAGACACAGGACACCGGAGACGCGGGAGAAACAGAGAAGTTAGACACGGTACACCGGAGACCCGGGAGAAACAGAGAAGTTAGACACGGGACACCGGAGACGCGGGAGAAACAGAGAAGTTAGACACGGGACACCGGAGACGCGGGAGAAACAGAGAAGTTAGACACGGGACACCGGAGACGCGGGAGAAACAGAGAAGTTAGACACGGGACACCGGAGAGGCGGGAGAAACAGTGAAGTTAGACACGGGACACCGGAGACACGGGAGAAACAGTGAAGTTAGACACGGGACACCGGAGACGCGTTAGAAACAGTGGAGTTAGACACGGGACACCGGAGACGCGGGAGAAACAGTGGAGTTAGACACGGGACACCTAAGTCACGGGAGAAACAGTGGAGTTAGACACGGGACAGCGGAGACGCGGGAGAAACAGTGGAATTAGACACGGAACACCGGAGACGCGGGAGAAACAACCGGATGCAGTTGGAGTGTACTTCCGCTACTCCTCCCAAGGAAAGTGTGGGGTGCCCACGTGCCGAGCCCATTCACTGCGCATGCGCACATGTCAGCCGGACACCTTATCACGTCGGACAGGTTATCATGCTACACCGGCACGTATGTCAAAAATGCGGGGGCAAGCACCCTTCCACAAAGTGTGGCCTCAGGAAGGTCTTCCTCCGTGGTTACGATCCAGTCGCCCTAATATCCGGTATCACCTGAGGCTTCTCTTTAGGTTGTGTCGGTGCCATATATAATGCCGAACCGTCTAACCATTCCTCAGCCACCCAGAACCCAGAGGTGGTCTCTCAGCTCCTTGCGGAGGAGCTCAAGCACAGTCGTATTGCTGGGTCGTATAATCACCTCCTTGGGTTTACTTGGAACGGTCACTACTACTACGACCGTATGTTACCCATGGGCTGCAGCACTAGCTGCGCCGTTTTCGAAGCTTTTAGTACCTCTCTCCATTGGATTCTGTACCACAAATTTCACGTCGGAGTGCTCTTCCATATCCTCGATGATTTTATCTTTCTTGCCCCCACTCAAACCAATCTAGGTTCTGCTTATATCGAAGCATTTACCAAACTCGCTACACCAGTTAACTTTCCCATCAAGCATTCCAAAATGGTCCTGCCCACCACTAAAGCAACCTTACATGGCATCGACATCGATACAACAAAGATTTCCGCTTATTTGTCACGGGGTAAGGTCGTTGCCTGCATCAGCCGCCTGGCGAAATATCGAAATATCGAAATATAAGTCAAAAACTATATCGCTGAAAGAATTACAGTCGCTCGTGGGACACTTTAACTTCGCATGTAATTCCGGGTCGGGCCTTTCTACGTCGTCTTATCGACCTGACAGCCAAGGTCACCAAGCCCCATCATCACCTCACCCTCATCTCGGAAGCCAGAAAAGATATGGCAGCATGGTTACTGTTTTTGGAGAGCTTTAACGGACGACCTTTCCTACTCCCCAATAAGCGGTGCTCCTCCCTGGAGCTCCGTCTCGAAAGCGATGCTTCTGGGTTGGGCTTCGCAGTTATACTCGGCTCACAGTGGCTGCAAGGTCGCTGGTCCTCCTCTTTGCAAGATCACCCCATCTCCATCAAGGAATTGCTTCCCATCGTCCTGGCCATTAGGGTATGGGCACAGTTACTCCAGAGCCATCGCGTCCTTCTTCTATGTGATAACATGGCTGTTGTCTACATTATCAATTCACAAATATCGCGGGACTCAAATATCATGTGCCTCGTACGCACTCTCGTAGGAGCCTTAATGAAATTCAACATTGTTTTCCGCGCTAAAAATGTTCCCGGCACACGCAATGTTATCGCCAATTCCCCTTCCCGTTTTCAGAACTCTCTGGCATTCGCCCAAGCACCGCCACTGCATCCCGAGTCAACCTATGTCCACGAGTCCCTGCTCCTGTTGGTAACGTTACTTCTTTCGTTTTACGTAACGCCCTATCTAACAGCTCACGGTTGCAGTACACCAGGAACCTGCAGCGTTACTCGGATTTCGCGGTGCATACGCTCAACGTGGGCCATCCGTTTCCCGCGTCCACAACATCCATCGCCGCCTTTGTATCCTACCTGTTCTGCAGCGGCCTGGCACCGGCTTCCATCGCCTCCTGCCTATCTGCAATTGCTTATTATAAAATTCGACAGCTTCCTGACCCCACAGCGTCCTTCGTTATACGCAAGATGTTGCAAGGGGCGCACCAAATACGGCCATCACGTGACACCCGCGCTCCCATCACTCAGGCTCTACTCAGCAAATTGGTTTCGTCACTGGACTTTGTTGCGGATTCAGCTCTCCTCAACACTCATTTCAGAGCCATGTATCTGCTAGGATTCCACGCCTTCCTTAGAATAGGAGAAATTACACTCTACAGTTCTATCATGTTGCTGGATCGGATGCCAAGTTGCTCTTGACATTCACCTCGGTTAGGCATCATTAAGGATCCCCCGTTACCCTCTCACTGTCACGACTAACGTCGCAACCTACGCTGTGCCTAGTCCTGGCCTTGGACGCCTACCTTACACAACGCGGCAGCTCTCCGGGTCCGTTATTCATCTTCCCTGGGGGTTTTCCGGCGGTACATCACACGCCTTCTGCAACTTTCCGCCTGCGTCTACAAGGGACATAGTTTTCGCATCGGGGCAGCGACCACGGCCGCCGCCAGGGGAGTACGATACGATTCAACGGATGGGTCGATGGAAATCCGACGCTTACCGTTGCTACATACGGATCCCATCCCTTACCTTGTAGTTCGTTCCCGGCATCTCACCTAAACATACTCTCGCAATGCCACCGCTTTCAGCTTATGCTGAGTGACCCTAGACCAGTCGTGACTCGCAGCCTACACCCCGCCGCTTTCACCTTAGGCTGAGTGGCCTTTAAACCTGTTGAGACTCGCAGCCTACACCCCGCCGCTTTTAGCTTAGGCTGAGTGGCCCTAGACCCGTCGTGACTCGCGGATTACACCCCGCCGCTTTCAGCTTAGGCTGAGTGGCCCTAGACCCGTCGTGACTCGCAGCCTACACCCCGCCGCTTTCAGCTTAGGCTGAGTGGCCCTAGACCCGTCGTGACTCGCGGATTACACCCCGCCGCTTTCAGCTTAGGCTGAGTGGCCAAGACATGATGAGACTCACAGCCTACACCCCGCCGCTTTCAGCTTAGGCTGAGTGGTCCTAGACCCGTCGTGACTCGCAGCCTACACCCCGCCGCTTTCAGCTTAGGCTGAGTGGCCCTAGACCCGTCGAGACTCGCAGCCTACACCCCGCCGCTTTCAGCTTAAGCTGAGCGGCCCTAGACCCGTCGTGACTCGCAGACTACACCCCGCCGCATTCAGCTTAGGCTGAGTGGCCCTAGACCCGTCGTGACTCGCAGCATACACCCCGCCGCTTTCAGTTTAGGCTGAGCGGCCCTAGACCCGTCGTGACTCGCAGACTACACCCCGCCGCATTCAGCTTAGGCTGAGTGGCCCTAGACCCGTCGTGACTCGCAGATTAAACCCCGCCGCTTTCAGCTTAGGCTGAGTGGCCCTAGACCCGTCGAGACTCGCAGCCTACACCCCGCCGCTTTCAGCTTAGGCTCAGTGGCCCTAGACCCGTCGTGACTCGCAGCCTACACCCCGCCGCTTTCAGCTTAGGCTGAGTGGCCCTAGACCCGTCGTGACTCGCAGACTACACCTCGCCGCTTTCAGCTTAGGCTGAGTGGCCCTAGACCCGTCGTGACTCGCAGACTACACCCCGCCGCTTTCAGCTTAGGCTGAGTGGCCCTAGACCCGTCGTGACTTGCAGCCTACACCCCGCCGCTTTCAGCTTAGCCTGAGTGGCCCTAGACCCGTCGAGACTCGCAGACTACACCCCGCCGCTTTCAGCTTAGGCTGAGTGGCCCTAGACCCGTCGTGACTTGCAGCCTACACCCCGTCGCTTTCAGCTTAGGCTGAGTGGCACTAGACCCGTCGTGACTCGCAGACTACACCTCGCCGCTTTCAGCTTAGGCTGAGTGGCCCTAGACCCGTCGTGACTCGCAGACTACACCCCGCCGCTTTCAGCTTAGGCTGAGTGGCCCTAGACCCGTCGTGACTTGCAGCCTACACCCCGCCGCTTTCAGCTTAGCCTGAGTGGCCCTAGACCCGTCGTGACTCGCAGACTACACCTCGCCGCTTTCAGCTTAGGCTGAGTGGCCCTAGACCCGTCGTGACTCGCAGACTACACCCCGCCGCTTTCAGCTTAGGCTGAGTGGCCCTAGACCCGTCGTGACTTGCAGCCTACACCCCGCCGCTTTCAGCTTAGGCTCAGTGGCCCTAGACCCGTCGAGACTCGCGGATTACACCCCGTCGCTTTCAGCTTAGGCTGAGTGGCCCTAGACCCGTCGTGACTCGCGGATTACACCCCGCCGCTTTCAGCTTAGGCTGAGTGGCCCTAGACCCGTCGTGACTCGCAGACTACACCCCGCCGCTTTCAGCTTAGGCTGAGTGGCCCTAGACATGTTGAGACTCGCAGCATACACCCCGCCGCTTTCAGCTTAGGCTCAGTGGCCCGAGACATGTTGAGACTCGCAGCCTACACCCCGCCGCTTTCAGCTTAGGCTGAGTGGCCCTAGACCCGTCGTGATTCGCGGATTACACCCCGCCGCTTTTAGCTTAGACTGAGTGGCCCTAGACCCGTCGAGACTCGCACACTACACCCCGCCGCTTTCAGCTTAGGCTGAGTGGCCCTAGACCCGTCGTGACTCGCAGCCTACACCCCGCCGCTTTCAGCTTAGGCTGAGTGGCCCTAGACATGTTGAGACTCGCACAATACACCCCGCCGCTTTCAGCCTAGGCTGAGTGGCAATAAACCTGTTGAGACTCGCAGCCTGCACCCCGCCGCTTTCAGCTTAGACTGAGTGGCCCTAGACCCGTCGTGACTCGCGGATTACACCCCGCCGCTTTCAGCTTAGACTGAGTGGCCCTAGACCCGTCGTGACTCGCGGATTACACCCCGCCGCTTTCAGCTTAGGCTGAGTGGCCCTAGACCCGTCGTGACACGCAGCCTACACCCCGCCGCTTTCAGCTTAGGCTGAGTGGCCCTAGACCCGTCGTGACTCGCGGATTACACCCCGCCGCTTTCAGCTTAGGCTGAGTGGCTCGAGACCCGTCGTGACTCGCGGATTACACCCCGCCGCTTTCAGATTGGGCTGAGTGGCCCTAGACCCGTCGTGACTCGCAGCCTACACCCCGCCGCTTTCAGCTTAGGCTGAGTGGCCCTGGACCCGTGGTGACTCGCGGATTACGCACCGCCGCTTTCAGCTTAGGCTGAGTGGCCCTAGACCCGTCGTGACTCGCGGATTACACCCCGCCGCTTTCAGCTTAGGCTGAGTATCCCTAGACCCGTCCTGACTCGCGGATTACACCCCGCCGCTTTCAGCTTAGGCTGAGTGGCCCTAGACATGTTGAGACTCGCAGACCACACCCCGCCGCTTTCAGCTTAGGCTGAGTGGCCCTAGACCCGTCGTGGCTCGCGGATTACAACCCGCCGCTTTTAGCTTAGGCTGAGTGGCCCTAGACCCGTCGTGACTCGCGGATTACACCCCGCCGCTTTCAGCTTAGGCTGAGTGGCCCTAGACCCGTCGTGACTCGCGGATTACACCCCGCCGCTTTCAGCTTAGGCTGAGTGGCCCTAGACATGTTGAGACTCGCAGACCACACCCCGCCGCTTTCAGCTTAGGCTGAGTGACCCTAGACCCGTCGTGACTTGCAGCCTACACCCCGCCGCTTTCAGCTTAGGCTCAGTGGCCCTAGACCCGTCGAGACTCGCGGATTACACCCCGTCGCTTTCAGCTTAGGCTGAGTGGCCCTAGACCCGTCGTGACTCGCGGATTACACCCCGCCGCTTTCAGCTTAGGCTGAGTGGCCCTAGACCCGTCGTGACTCGCGGATTACACCCCGCCGTTTTCAGCTTAGGCTGAGTGGCCCTAGACCCGTCGTGACTCGCGGATTACACCCCGCCGCTTTCAGCTTAGGCTGAGTGGCCCTAGACCCGTCGTGACTCGCAGACTACACCCCGCCGCTTTCAGCTTAGGCTGAGTGGCCCTAGACATGTTGAGACTCGCAGCATACACCCCGCCGCTTTCAGCTTAGGCTGAGTGGCCCGAGACATGTTGAGACTCGCAGCCTACACCCCGCCGCTTTCAGCTTAGGCTGAGTGGCCCTAGACCCGTCGTGATTCGCGGATTACACCCCGCCGCTTTTAGCTTAGACTGAGTGGCCCTAGACCCGTCGAGACTCGCACACTACACCCCGCCGCTTTCAGCTTAGGCTGAGTGGCCCTAGACCCGTCGTGACTCGCAGCCTACACCCCGCCGCTTTCAGCTTAGGCTGAGTGGCCCTAGACATGTTGAGACTCGCACAATACACCCCGCCGCTTTCAGCCTAGGCTGAGTGGCAATAAACCTGTTGAGACTCGCAGCCTGCACCCCGCCGCTTTCAGCTTAGACTGAGTGGCCCTAGACCCGTCGTGACTCGCGGATTACACCCCGCCGCTTTCAGCTTAGACTGAGTGGCCCTAGACCCGTCGTGACTCGCACAATACACCCCGCCGCTTTCAGCCTAGGCTGAGTGGCAATAAACCTGTTGAGACTCGCAGCCTGCACCCCGCCGCTTTCAGCTTAGACTGAGTGGCCCTAGACCCGTCGTGACTCGCGGATTACACCCCGCCGCTTTCAGCTTAGGCTGAGTGGCCCTAGACCCGTCGTGACTCGCGGATTACACCCCGCCGCTTTCAGCTTAGGCTGAGTGGCTCGAGACCCGTCGTGACTCGCGGATTACACCCCGCCGCTTTCAGATTGGGCTGAGTGGCCCTAGACCCGTCGTGACTCGCAGCCTACACCCCGCCGCTTTCAGCTTAGGCTGAGTGGCCCTGGACCCGTGGTGACTCGCGGATTACGCCCCGCCGCTTTCAGCTTAGGCTGAGTGGCCCTAGACCCGTCGTGACTCGCGGATTACACCCCGCCGCTTTCAGCTTAGGCTGAGTATCCCTAGACCCGTCCTGACTCGCGGATTACACCCCGCCGCTTTCAGCTTAGGCTGAGTGGCCCTAGACATGTTGAGACTCGCAGACCACACCCCGCCGCTTTCAGCTTAGGCTGAGTGGCCCTAGACCCGTCGTGGCTCGCGGATTACAACCCGCCGCTTTTAGCTTAGGCTGAGTGGCCCTAGACCCGTCGTGACTCGCGGATTACACCCCGCCGCTTTCAGCTTAGGCTGAGTGGCCCTAGACCCGTCGTGACTCGCGGATTACACCCCGCCGCTTTCAGCTTAGGCTGAGTGGCCCTAGACATGTTGAGACTCGCAGACCACACCCCGCCGCTTTCAGCTTAGGCTGAGTGACCCTAGACCCGTCGTGACTCGCACAATACACCCCGCCGCTTTCAGCTTAGGCTGAGTGGCAATAAACCTGTTGAGACTCGCAGCCTATACCCCGCCGCTTTCAGTTTAGGCTGAGTGGCCCTAGACCCATCGTGACTCGCGGATTACACCCCGCCGCTTTCAGCTTAGGCTGAGTGGCCCTAGACCCGTCGTGACTCGCGGATTACACCCCGCCGCTTTCAGCTTAGGCTGAGCGGCCCTAGACCCGTCGTGACTCGCGGATTACACCCCGCCGCTTTCAGCTTAGGCTGAGTGGCCCTAGACATGTTGAGATTCGCAGACTACACCCCGCCGCTTTCAGCTTAGGCTGAGTGACCCTAGACCCGTCGTGACTCGCACAATACACCCCGCCGCTCTCAGCTTAGGCTGAGTGGCAATAAACCTGTTGAGACTCGCAGCCTACACCCCGCCGCTTTCAGCTTAGGCTGAGTGGCCCGAGACCCGTCGTGACTCGCGGATTACACCCCGCCGCTTTCAGCTTAGGCTGAGCGGCTCTAGACCCGTCGTGACTCGCGGATTACACCCCGCCGCTTTCAGCTGAGGCTGAGTGACCCGAGACCCGTCGTGACTCGCACAATACACCCCGCCGCTCTCAGCTTAGGCTGAGTGGCCCTAGACCCGTCGTGACTCGCGGATTACATCCCGCCGCTTCAGGTTAGGCTGAGTGGCCCGAGACCCGTCGTGACTCGCAGCCTACACCCTTCCGCTTTCAGCTTAGGCTAAGTGGCCCTAGACCCGTCGTGACTTGCAGCTTACACCCCGCCGCTTTCAGCTTAGGCTGAGTGGCCCTAGACCCGTCGTGACTCGCAGCCTACACCCCGCCGCTTTCAGCTTAGACTGAGTGGCCCTAGACCCGTCGTGACTCGCAGCCTACACCCCGCCGCTTTCAGCTTAGACTGAGTGGCAATAAACCTGTTGAGACTCGCAGCCTACACACCGCCGCTTTTAGCTTAGGCTGAGTGGCCCTAGACCCGTCGTGACTCGCAGCCTACACCCCGCTGCTTTCAGCTTAGGCTGAGTGGCCCTAGACCCGTCGTGACTCGCGGATTACACCCCGCCGCTTTCAGCTTAGGCTGAGTGGCAATAAACCTGTTGAGACCCGCAGCCTACACCCGACCGCTTTCAACTTAGTCTGAGTGGCCCTAGACCCGTCGTGACTACGTACATCGACCGAATTATATGATGCATTAAGCGTCACCGCGCCGTTCGTCGTTTGGCGTATCGAAGCTTCATAATAGGATTGGCCATGTTAAAGTCGCTAAATATAGGTACCCATGACCAAGTGTTCCCTTAGCTAAGTTTGGAATTACCGATCCACGTGTTTTTCGCTCAAAATACAAGCTATGTGTCCTCACAAATATTAGACCGGCGCTTATTAGAGATCAGGACACCTGACTGACGTATTCAATTAAATACTGAAGTTATATCAATATGTTTATATATTTTTGTTGATGCTACCCTGCGCCATAATGCTGAGTGCTGATAATGAAGGACTGATCATCGACGCATGTTTCATGGTATTCAACTACCATGCATGCACATTAGCGAACCGTTGACCAGTTTCCCGCCCTCTGCAATGTCCATCTTATCTGGATAGAAAGGTGGCGGGCGGGGGCAGACGCGCCAGACAGAGAGCACGCTACATGACACAGGGGTCTCTACGGGGCTGCGTTTCATGCGTGAAGCACTTTCTTTACTCCTTGCGCGGCGTGGGGGGTGGGTGGGGGGGGGGGGGTGGCAGATATAACGTGTGTATGGGATCAGGCAAAGGAGAGATGGGGGCGTTGCGGGTGGGAGGGGCTATTATAATGGGTGGTATGGAATGGGGCGGAGCTGACTATATAGACACTAATTTCGTGTTTCTAGCTGTAATATTAAGCGAGTTAGACCGGGAAATGTGTTTTGGACGTGTGACGTCACCGCGACGTTGACGTTTGACCGATTTCACCTGGCAACGACCTTGACCTGAGATTAGACTTTTGGCATCTGTTGGTGAAGTTTGATAACGATAGCTGCAAGTGATCGACAGTTATCGTGCTTACAGGCAGACACACACACACACGCAAACAGGACTGACATGATGGCGATTTTCGCCATAACAAACAGAACTGAACGACATGATGGCGATTTTCGCCATAACAAACAGGACTGACTCACATGATGGCGATGTTCGCCATAACAAACAGGAGTGACTCACATGATGGCGATTTTCGCCGTAACAAACCAACGTAGTGATAGATGCCGTGAAATCGAAGATTTTACGTAATAATAAGAAATTGATTTACGTCAAGAATATACTCCACTTGTTGTTTTGCCTTCTGTGTTTAATCGTATTCTACAAGTGGCTCCGCCTCGTAGCGAATGACACAGCGATTTCAACCAGAATATGACGTCATAATCTCGTCATGAACTTAACCAGTCTGCCGACGTAAGACTCGTCATTCTTTGGTCGTCAATTGACGTTGAACTGTGGTTGATCAACGAGTTATTTCAACCAGTAAAAGACGTCATAATCTCGTCGAGTGCCCAATGGGTTCTGCCCATCCGCCACACCCATCCACCCGTCTCCTGCAGCCCCCCAGCCCACCGACACGCTTCAGAATGCTGCACTCGGGCCCGCCACCCCGCCCACTGACACCCACGAGACTCCTGCACTCCCTTTCGCCGTCCCCCGCTCACCGGCACCCACCACTGTTGCACTACTGCCCCCCCCCCCCACCCCGCACACCGGCACCGACCGGCACCGACCTGACATATGCACTCCTGCCACTCCCCCCCCCCCGCTTCCGGCTCGCCCACCGACGCCCACCAGACTCTAGCACTCCTGGCCCGTCCCCCGCCGTGAATTGAATGAAACAATCGAGTTTTCAGCAAATTGGGATGTCGCCTAGGCTTAGTTTTGGCGGGAGAGAGCTTGATATGCAACTTTCAACGTACACAAGAGCACACAGGCCGTATGACGACGGGGTGTATTAGAGGGAAACGTACCACGCACCTTCTGTCAGAATAAAAGCTGCCACAATCTAGGGGAGCCGGGGGAGCATGATGTGTTTATTGCGCGTCAACATATATAATTTCGTCAGTCGGAGGGGTGTGTTCACAGATCTTCACACATACCGAACCTCTGCCCTCTCCACATGCTGCCTACGGATCTAGAATACATTAAATAAACAAACAAGCCCGTTGCTGGCCATTGCGACATGGTACTCCGCTAATTACTGACATTTGTATCCATTCACCAAAGCACTAATTAAATTTCCTTTTTAAAAGGACAGTAAGAAATAGTAAGCGAAAACGATCTTGATCTGTTCTCTGCCGGCATTCCCTTCAAGGTCTTCTTCCATGGTGGTTGTTCTCCGGTTATTCTGTACAGTAAATGCAATCTCCGTCTATTACTTAAGCGACAACATTCATTGATGTGCAGCAAATAATGTTGAAGAAATGTTCACGATCAGGTCTACCAATCTGTTACAAAACGCAGCTGTCACAAAGCAAAGGCAAGTGAACAAACCACAAGTAATCTGCTTAAAAAACTAAACTAATATTGGGCAATTAAATCGCAATTAATTCTAATAAAAAGCCGAGTAAGGCTAGTAGGGTTACTATATTAAGGGGAATGCCCGTTTAACAGTGAAATTATACAGTTTGGGCCTCGTACATTCCTTTTCACGAATGGATGTGTCTGGTGTGCCGTGTCCTGTCGTAATTTTTCCAAAAAAGTATTTGTCTGTAGATAACGTGTCCGAAAATGGTTTGTCTGGAGATGAGGTGTTACGAGATGACGTGCCCGGTAATTATGTTTGAACTTCCTTTATTACTGACAGCAGTCTAAAGACTTCTGTCAATATACTGCTATGTCTGGTTTGTAAATATTTGTGTGTGTTTGGGGACTTGTTTGTTAATGAGAAAATTGATTTTTCTATGTCACTTTCGAGTATTGTGTACTTTTTTCGAGTAAAAGGAGCTTTTAGGTTTTGGGGAAAACTGCACTAAATGACATCTGCCAGTTTGTTTTCGCTTTTTGACATAAATAACATCAAGCTATCGCTATGATATTCTAATAAGTCATAGAAATATGAGATTACCTTTATCTAATCTTAGATGTTTCCGATGCGTCAGGTGACGTCACGATGACGTCACTTTTGCTGCATACAAAATAATCAGAAACAATTCGGGAAAACAATCGAGAAAATGTAAGAGGACCGATATATTGTAGAACGAGGAGTTCCTCGCATAACTGCAAACTAAAAATAAAACGTTCCTATCTTACTTCCGGTTCCAGGGGTGACTGCATTTCTCTATGGGACTTCCCATGTTAAACCCCTCAATCGCTCATCTCTTCGTCAAACTGTACTAGGATTTGTTCTTTGCTTAAACATGGTACCCAATAGCCACTGAGTTTACCATATGGAATTCGAGCATGAAATGACGTCAGAGGCATTTTTCAAAATTTGACCAATGATGAAAGTTACAGATTTTGGTGCTAGTAAGGCTCCCATGGGCGTCCTATTCCAGATATCACTCTATGCTTACAGCTTTGGATGGATATTACTGAGCTCAGCCATCAACTTTAAACATGGTGAGATAACCTTACTTGTTGGTATATAGTCGAAATCGTTTAACATGGGATCCTATGGAGATAATCAAACTTCACTCAATATGACGTACTTTTGGTTGGACGATTTCACTTTCTTTTACCATGGTGGGAGATGTTGACGCATACAAAAGGCTTAGAGCACGCACATGGCGGACGCGTGTCCGTTTCGCTTTCCAATTCATTTTCCATGGCAACGAAACAGTGGCCCAATGATAAAGTATAGAGATTCTGGATAAGTTAGAAAATTCGTCAAAAATCGGAAAAACAAGCTAGACCTGAGATCGTTGTGGTTAATATCTAGGAAATGAAAACGTAATTTCGTCAATCGATATCTGAAAGGCCGATGCGCATTTTTACCGTCAAAATGTTGCAATTCCATGCAGACCCACTTTTCACGGCAAACCCGCTCTTTGAAAGAACGTTCTTTCCCAACCCCCGGTCGCAAGTTTTAAAATGTGTCCTCTATAGGGGTATCTCTTTCACCACCAATGTCAGCTCTGTCCGGCATCAATTGACACCCGGTGTGGACGGGGCGGCTGGCTGCTCGTGTTTTTCGGGCAGGCAACCCTAATCTGAGACGGCTAGAGGGCGTCGGCCCGCCGAGCATGTGATAAAACATGATACGAGACACGAGATACGTCATACAGACACGTGATACACGATAGGATCATTATGGCGAGACTTGTGGGGGGGATGGGGACAGCCATGACAGAAAAGCCTTATGTCCAAATAAGTTGCGTGAGTATGCCTGAAGAATATTTACACCATAGCGACCCTGTAAAAGGGTAATATATATTCCTGGTCTTGTTTCTTTATTTGTCTGACTTTGTGTTATACATGACTCAGTGTTGTTGAGGACCCGATATGAGGTCCGATACATATATTATTAGCGATAAGGTACCTCTTACCCCCACCTCACCACCAACCGTCGCCCGCCGTTTGCCGTCGGCGCCCTATAATTTATGGCCCCAGCACAAAGGGGTGAAAAGGAATGTTTTTGGGTGGAGGCAGACGGTGACGGCTTGGGGGTGTCGGCCGGCCGAGCTACGAAAGTTTTATTTATTACGTGTATCGCTCCAGGCACCTATTTCACTGACTGACATACCTCACCACAAACCGTCGCCCGACGTTTGCCGTCCGCGCCCTATAATTTATGGCCCGAGCACAAAGGGGTGAAAAGGAAAGATTTGTGGGGGGAGGCAGACCGTGACGGGCTTGGGGGCGTCGGCCCGCCCAGCTACGCAAGCATTTATTTATTACGTGTATCGCTGCAGTGATCTATTTCCCTGACTGACATTGACAAAGAGGGGGTCATAATGAAGAGTGAGCTCTTTGGGTGCAATGCATGGGTGCAAACAGAATGCACCATATACATGTGTAGTAATTTCGCGGCTCAAACGAATAGCACATCTCGATACACTCAGACACCAGGGCCCTTATTCTGCATGAATCTAATGGTACATCTACGTTTCGGTTACTTTGGGACTTCGGTTACTTTGTGTCCGAAACAAGGTTTGGACACAAATTCAAACATGTAACCGAAGTCCCAAAAAGTAACCGAAATCCCAAAAAGTAACCGAAACTTTAGAGGCAAGAAAACATTTCCAAAAAATTGGAAAAGTCGGGTTCAAACCCCCAACTTCCAGGCGCTCTGGCACCGTTACGTTTCTCACTCCGGGTTCGAGCTGAGATTGGATTTGACATAAGCTACGTCACCCCTATCCGCCAGGGTAAGTTTGGTGCTTAGATGTCATGTAGTTTTCGAGCTACAGCCGGGCACTTTACATTTGCAATAGTCAAGGACACGACCTTGACCCTTGACCCAGGTTGCTGAAATATAACCAATTTTAAGATACGACCTTAAGATACGTATGATGACGCATGACTGATGCATGGGTGTCGTTTGCTAGACATTTTAATTTAAACCGGGACCTTCTGGGCCCAATATTAAAGAAATTACAGCGTTTTGTAGCTTCCCATGCTGATGCAATCGCTGTCACCTCGACCTCAGTTGGGGCCCGCGCGCGGGGAGCAAGGCGGCTCACGGTTCACGGTAAGAGCACCGTGCAGCAAGCAGCAGAACGGCAGCGGACCGGTGAGCAATACACAGGGTAGGGGTGTAAGGTAGGGGGTGCGTGTGAATAAGGGCAGGAGTGTGCGCCAGTGAAGCGCCTCAAAGCCAGAATGCGTGTGTGTATTGGCGGGCATGGAGAAGGCCGGGGCGGGGGCGGCGAGAGGAGGTCGCGTTAGGCGAACGGAAACGCCGTATAGTTTACCATTGCAACAATCAGAACACCGTACTGTTACGTGAATTTTGTGACGTCAATGTTGTCATTTTGACGTGACGTAGCTCGCAAACTATTCGTCCCACGTCAAATTTGATGGCAGTAGCGAGAAAGACATTTAGGGTATGAGTATGAGTATGAGCCGCCAACTTAATCGGCGACCAGGGTCCGTAAGTTCGAAACCGCGAGGGCAAAAAATCTTGCACCCGCGTGACGTTTTGCCTCTATTTGGCCTTGCCCCCAACTTTTCGCCCTAATCGGTAAGTTCGAAAACTCTCCCTGAAATTAGCCCTGAATTTGCCTCTACTTTGCCCCAAATGAAGGACAGCTTCTGAGCCGGCGCTGATCGGGGGCTAAAAGCGGGGCAAGACCTGCCCGCATTGGCGAGTGTTCTTGCGGACAACTTAGACGATTTGATTTCATTTCCAAGTAATAATGAAGAGTTACGCAAGAGTTTTTATGAAATTACAGGTAATTATATCGCGTTATCTGCATAAATTATAAATTTGCACTAAAGAAAAAACGTGTTACCACTTTTTGTGCATGACGGATAATATATATATATAACCTAGGCCACGTAATGTGTCATAAGTGGATATCCATTGTTCATACACTGAAATTGTGTTACTTGTTCTTGATTATCTTCTAGTTGTCTAACGCTATGTGCTTGTTATCGTTATGTATGGTGCTAACTTATTGTACCATTGTATTATCAAGGCTTTCCGGGTACAACTGGTGCAATTGATCGCACTCACGTCCTCACAAAGCTGTTGTTTCATATTTATATTATATTCGCAAAATGTTTCCGTTACAGAACTGTAGTGATCGTCAATGCCATCATGGCCCTAGAAATGGAACACAAAAGGGACGATATCCCGGGTGCGGGGATATGGTTTTTGGGTAGAGGCGAACACATTTTCTTGGGTTGCGACGAGGGGTGCATTTTTGTTTTGGGCCATGGGGGCGGTTAAACTTTTTTACTCGGGCATTATGTGTTTCTTGGGAAATTGAGGATTTTTTTTTTGGTAAAGGGCAAAGCACGATTGTTTTGTCACAATAACTGAGAAAAATGTGGACATAGTTAATTGCTTTATAATTGTCATAGTGCTCCGGCCACCCGTCGTCATTGTGCTCCGGCCGCCCGTCGTCATTGTGCTCCGGCCGCCCGTCGTCCTTGTGCTCCGGCCGCCCGTCGTCATTGTGCTCCGCCCGTCGTCGTCATTGTGCTCCGACCGCCCGTCGTCATTGTGCTCCGGCCGCCCGTCGTCATTGTGCTCCGGCCGCCCGTCGTCATTGTGTTCCGGCCGCCCGTCGTCATAGTGCTCCGGCCGCCAGTCATCATTGTGCTCCGGCCGCCAGTCATCATTGTGCTCCGGCCGCCAGTCGTCATTGTGCTCCGGCCGCCCGTCGTCATTGTGCTCTGGCCGCCCGTCGTCATTGTGCTCCGGCCGCCCGTCGTCATAGTGCTCCGGCCGCCCGTCGTCATAGTGCTCCGGCCGCCCGTCGTTATTGTGCTCCGGCCGCCCGTCGTCATAGTGCTCCGGCCGCCCGTCGTCATTGTGCTCCGGCCGCCCGTCGTCATAGTGCTCCGGCCGCCCGTCGTCATAGTGCTCCGGCCGCCCGTCGTCATTGTGCTCCGGCCGCCCGTCGTCATTGTGCTCCGACCGCCCGTCGTCATTGTGCTCCGGCCGCCCCTCGTCATTGTGCTCCGGCCGCCCGTCGTCAATGTGCTCCGGCCGCCCCTCGTCATTGTGCTCCGGCCGCCCGTCGTCATTGTGCTCCACCCGTCGTCATTGTGCCCCGACCGCCCGTCGTCATAGTGCTCCGGCCGCCCGTCGTCATTGTGCTCTGGCCGCCCCTCGTCATTGTGCTCCGGCCGCCCGTCGTCATAGTGCTCCGGCCGCCCGTCGTCATTGTGCTCCGGCCGCCCGTCGTCATAGTGCTCCGGCCGCACGTCGTCACTGTGCTCCGACCGCCCGTCGTCATAGTGCTCCGGCCGCCCGTCGTCTTTGTGCTCCGGCCGCCCGTCGTCATAGTGCTCCGCCCGCCCGTCGTCATTGTGCTCGGGCCGCCCGTCGTCATAGTGCTCCGACCGCCCGTCGTCATTGTGCTCCGGCCGCCCGTCGTCATTGTGCTCCGGCCGCCCGTCGTCATAGTGCTCCGGCCGCCCGTCGTCATTGTGCTCCGGCCGCCCTTCGTCATTGTGCTCCGGCCGCCCGTCGTCATAGTGCTCCGGCCGCCCGTCGTCATTGTGCTCTGGCCGCCGGTCGTCATTGTGCTCCGGCCGCCCGTCGTCATAGTGCTCCGGCCGCCCCTCGTCATTGTGCTCCGGCCGCCCGTCGTCATTGTGCTCCGGCCGCCCCTCGTCATTGTGCTCCGGCCGCCCGTCGTCATTGTGCTCCACCCGTCGTCATTGTGCTCCGGCCGCCCGTCGTCATTGTGCTCCGGCCGCCCGTCGTCATTGTGTTCCGGCCGCCCGTCGTCATTGTGCTCCGGCCGCCCGTCGTCATTGTGCTCCGGCCGCCCCTCGTCATTGTGCTCCGGCCGCCCGTCGTCATTGTGCTCCACCCGTCGTCATTGTGCTCCGGCCGCCCGTCGTCATTGTGCTCCGGCCGCCCGTCGTCATTGTGTTCCGGCCGCCCGTCGTCATTGTGCTCCGGCCGCCCGTCGTCATTGTGTTCCGGCCGCCCGTCGTCATTGTGCTCCGGCCGCCCGTCGTCATTGTGCTCCGGCCGCCCGTCGTCATTGTGCTCGGGCCGCCCGTCGTCATAGTGCTCCGGCCGCCCGTCGTCATAGTGCTCCGGCCGCCCGTCGTCATAGTGCTCCGGCCGCCCGTCGTCATTGTGCTCCGGCCGCCCGTCGTCATTGTACTCCGGCCGCCCGTCGTCATAGTGCCCCGGCCGCCCGTTGTCATTGTGCTCCGGCCGCCCGTCGTCATTGTGCCCCGGCCGCCCGTCGTCATAGTGCTCCGGCCGCCATTCATCATTGTGCCCCGGCCGCCCGTCGTCATAGTGCTCCGGCCGCCTGTCGTCATAGTGCTCCGACCGCCCGTCGTCATTGTGCTCCGGCCGCCCGTCGTCATTGTGCTCCGGCCGCCCGTCGTCCTTGTGCTCCGGCCGCCCGTCGTCATTGTGCTCCGCCCGTCGTCGTCATTGTGCTCCGACCGCCCGTCGTCATTGTGCTCCGGCCGCCCGTCGTCATTGTGCTCCGGCCGCCCGTCGTCATTGTGTTCCGGCCGCCCGTCGTCATAGTGCTCCGGCCGCCAGTCATCATTGTGCTCCGGCCGCCAGTCATCATTGTGCTCCGGCCGCCAGTCGTCATTGTGCTCCGGCCGCCCGTCGTCATTGTGCTCTGGCCGCCCGTCGTCATTGTGCTCCGGCCGCCCGTCGTCATAGTGCTCCGGCCGCCCGTCGTCATAGTGCTCCGGCCGCCCGTCGTTATTGTGCTCCGGCCGCCCGTCGTCATAGTGCTCCGGCCGCCCGTCGTCATTGTGCTCCGGCCGCCCGTCGTCATAGTGCTCCGGCCGCCCGTCGTCATAGTGCTCCGGCCGCCCGTCGTCATTGTGCTCCGGCCGCCCGTCGTCCTTGTGCTCCGGCCGCCCGTCGTCATTGTGCTCCGCCCGTCGTCGTCATTGTGCTCCGACCGCCCGTCGTCATTGTGCTCCGGCCGCCCGTCGTCATTGTGCTCCGGCCGCCCGTCGTCATTGTGTTCCGGCCGCCCGTCGTCATAGTGCTCCGGCCGCCAGTCATCATTGTGCTCCGGCCGCCAGTCATCATTGTGCTCCGGCCGCCAGTCGTCATTGTGCTCCGGCCGCCCGTCGTCATTGTGCTCTGGCCGCCCGTCGTCATTGTGCTCCGGCCGCCCGTCGTCATAGTGCTCCGGCCGCCCGTCGTCATAGTGCTCCGGCCGCCCGTCGTTATTGTGCTCCGGCCGCCCGTCGTCATAGTGCTCCGGCCGCCCGTCGTCATTGTGCTCCGGCCGCCCGTCGTCATAGTGCTCCGGCCGCCCGTCGTCATAGTGCTCCGGCCGCCCGTCGTCATTGTGCTCCGGCCGCCCGTCGTCATTGTGCTCCGACCGCCCGTCGTCATTGTGCTCCGGCCGCCCCTCGTCATTGTGCTCCGGCCGCCCGTCGTCAATGTGCTCCGGCCGCCCCTCGTCATTGTGCTCCGGCCGCCCGTCGTCATTGTGCTCCACCCGTCGTCATTGTGCCCCGACCGCCCGTCGTCATAGTGCTCCGGCCGCCCGTCGTCATTGTGCTCTGGCCGCCCCTCGTCATTGTGCTCCGGCCGCCCGTCGTCATAGTGCTCCGGCCGCCCGTCGTCATTGTGCTCCGGCCGCCCGTCGTCATAGTGCTCCGGCCGCACGTCGTCACTGTGCTCCGACCGCCCGTCGTCATAGTGCTCCGGCCGCCCGTCGTCTTTGTGCTCCGGCCGCCCGTCGTCATAGTGCTCCGCCCGCCCGTCGTCATTGTGCTCGGGCCGCCCGTCGTCATAGTGCTCCGACCGCCCGTCGTCATTGTGCTCCGGCCGCCCGTCGTCATTGTGCTCCGGCCGCCCGTCGTCATAGTGCTCCGGCCGCCCGTCGTCATTGTGCTCCGGCCGCCCTTCGTCATTGTGCTCCGGCCGCCCGTCGTCATAGTGCTCCGGCCGCCCGTCGTCATTGTGCTCTGGCCGCCGGTCGTCATTGTGCTCCGGCCGCCCGTCGTCATAGTGCTCCGGCCGCCCCTCGTCATTGTGCTCCGGCCGCCCGTCGTCATTGTGCTCCGGCCGCCCCTCGTCATTGTGCTCCGGCCGCCCGTCGTCATTGTGCTCCACCCGTCGTCATTGTGCTCCGGCCGCCCGTCGTCATTGTGCTCCGGCCGCCCGTCGTCATTGTGTTCCGGCCGCCCGTCGTCATTGTGCTCCGGCCGCCCGTCGTCATTGTGCTCCGGCCGCCCCTCGTCATTGTGCTCCGGCCGCCCGTCGTCATTGTGCTCCACCCGTCGTCATTGTGCTCCGGCCGCCCGTCGTCATTGTGCTCCGGCCGCCCGTCGTCATTGTGTTCCGGCCGCCCGTCGTCATTGTGCTCCGGCCGCCCGTCGTCATTGTGTTCCGGCCGCCCGTCGTCATTGTGCTCCGGCCGCCCGTCGTCATTGTGCTCCGGCCGCCCGTCGTCATTGTGCTCGGGCCGCCCGTCGTCATAGTGCTCCGGCCGCCCGTCGTCATAGTGCTCCGGCCGCCCGTCGTCATAGTGCTCCGGCCGCCCGTCGTCATTGTGCTCCGGCCGCCCGTCGTCATTGTACTCCGGCCGCCCGTCGTCATAGTGCCCCGGCCGCCCGTTGTCATTGTGCTCCGGCCGCCCGTCGTCATTGTGCCCCGGCCGCCCGTCGTCATAGTGCTCCGGCCGCCATTCATCATTGTGCCCCGGCCGCCCGTCGTCATAGTGCTCCGGCCGCCTGTCGTCATAGTGCTCCGACCGCCCGTCGTCATTGTGCTCCGGCCGCCCGTCGTCATTGTGCTCCGGCCGCCCGTCGTCATTGTGCTCCGGCCGCCCGTCGTCATTGTGCTCCGGCCCCCCGTCGTCATTGTGCTCCGGCCGCCCGTCGTCATTGTGCTCCGGCCGCCCGTCGTCATTGTGCTCCGGCCGCCCGTCGTCATTGTGCTCCGGCCGCCTGTCGTCATTGTGCTCCGGCCACCCGTCGTCATTGTGCTCCGGCCGCCTGTCGTCATTGTGCTCCGGCCGCCCGTCGTCATTGTGCTCCGGCCGCCCGTCTTCATTGTGCTCCGGCCGCCCGTCGTCATTGTGCTCCGGCCGCCTGTCTTCATTGTGCTCCGGCCGCTTGTCGTCATTGTGCTCCGCCCGTCGTCATTGTGCTCCGGCCGCCCGTCGTCATTGTGCTCCGGCCGCCCCCCGTCATTGTGCTCGAGCCGCCCGTCGTCATAGTGCTCCGGCCGCCCGTCGTCATAGTGCTCCGGCCGCCCGTCGTCATTGTGCTCCGGCCGCCTGTCGTCATTGTGCTCCGGCCGCCCCTCGTCATAGTGCTCCGGCCGCCCGTCGTCATAGTGCTCCGGCCGCCAGTCGTCATTGTGCTCCGGCCGCCCGTCGTCATTGTGCTCCGGCCGCCCGTCGTCATAGTGCCTCGGCCGCCCGTTGTCATTGTGCTCCGGCCGCCCGTCGTCATTGTGCCCCGGCCGCCCGTCGTCATAGTGCTCCGGCCGCCATTCATCATTGTGCCCCGGCCGCCCGTCGTCATAGTGCTCCGGCCGCCTGTCGTCATAGTGCTCCGACCGCCCGTCGTCATTGTGCTCGGGCCGCCCGTCGTCATAGTGCTCCGACCGCCCGTCGTCATTGTGCTCCGGCCGCCCGTCGTCATTGTGCTCCGGCCGCCCGTCGTCATTGTGCTCGGGCCACCCGTCGTCATTGTGCTCCGGCCGCCTGTCGCCATTGTGCTCCGGCCACCCGTCGTCATTGTGCTCCGGCCGCCTGTCGTCATTGTGCTCCGGCCGCCCGTCGTCATTGTGCTCCGGCCGCCTGTCGTCATTGTGCTTCGGCCGCCCGTCGTCATTGTGCTCCGGCCGCCTGTCTTCATTGTGCTCCGGCCGCTTGTCGTCATTGTGCTCCGCCCCTCGTCATAGTGCTCTGGCCGCCGGTCGTCATTGTGCTCCGGCCGCCCGTCGTCATTGTGCTCCGGCCGCCCGTCGTCATTGGGCTCCGGCCGCCCGTCGTCTTTGTGCTCCGGCCGCCCGTCGTCATTGTGCTCCGGCCGCCCGCCGTCATTGTGCTCCGGCCGCCGGTCGTCATAGTGCTCCGGCCGCCTGTCTTCATTGTGCTCCGGCCGCCCCTCGTCATAGTGCTCCGGCCGCTCGTCGTCATAGTGCTCCGGCCGCCCGTCGTCATTGTGCTCCGGCCGCCCGTCGTCATTGTGCCCCGGCCGCCCGTCGTCATAGTGCTCCGGCCGCCAGTCATCATAGTGCTCCGGCCGCCCGTCGTCATTGTGCTCCGGCCGCCCGTCGTCATTGTGCTCCGGCCGCTTGTCGTCATTGTGCTCCGGCCGCCCGTCGTCATTGTGCTCCGGCCGCCCCTCGTCATAGTGCTCTGGCCGCCGGTCGTCATTGTGCTCCGGCCGCCCGTCGTCATTGTGCTCCGGCCGCCCGTCGTCATTGGGCTCCGGCCGCCCGTCGTCTTTGTGCTCCGGCCGCCCGTCGTCATTGTGCTCCGGCCGCCCGTCGTCATTGTACTCCGGCCGCCGGTCGTCATAGTGCTCCGGCCGCCTGTCGTCATTGTGCTCCGGCCGCCCCTCGTCATAGTGCTCCGGCCGCCCGTCGTCATTGGGCTCCGGCCGCCCGTCGTCTTTGTGCTCCGGCCGCCCGTCGTCATTGTGCTCCGGCCGCCCGTCGTCATTGTGCCCCGGCCGCCCGTCGTCATAGTGCTCCGGCCGCCAGTCATCATAGTGCTCCGGCCGCCCGTCGTCATTGTGCTCCGGCCGCCCGTCGTCATTGTGCCCCGGCCGCCCGTCGTCATAGTGCTCCGGCCGCCATTCATCATAGTGCTCCGGCCGCCCGTCGTCATTGTGCTCCGGCCGCCCGTCGTCATTGTGCTCGGGCCGCCCGTCGTCATAGTGCTCCGACCGCCCGTCGTCATTGTGCTCCGGCCGCCCGTCGTCATTGTGCTCCGGCCGCCCGTCGTCATTGTGCTCGGGCCATCCGTCGTCATTGTGCTCCGGCCGCCTGTCGTCATTGTGCTCCGGCCGCCCGTCGTCATTGTGCTCCGGCCGCCTGTCGTCATTGTGCTCCGGCCGCCCGTCGTCATAGTGCTCCGGCCGCCTGTCGTCATTGTGCTCCGGCCGCCCCTCGTCATAGTGCTCTGGCCGCCCGTCGTCATAGTGCTCCGGCCGCCCTTCGTCATTGTGCTCCGGCCGCCCGTCGTCATTGTGCTCGGGCCGCCCGTTGTCATTGTGCTCCGGCCGCCCGTCGTCATAGTGCTCCGGCCGCCCGTCGTCATTGTGCTCCGGCCGCCCGTCGTCATTGTGCTCGGGCCGCCCGTTGTCATTGTGCTTCGGCCGCCCGTCGTCATAGTGCTCCGGCCGCCCGTCGTCATTGTGCTCCGGCCGCCCGTCGTCATTGTGCTCGGGCCGCCCGTCGTCATTGTGCTCCGGCCACCCGTCGTCATTGTGCTCCGGCCGCCCGTCGTCATTGTGCTCCGGCCGCCCGTCGTCATTGTGCTCCGGCCGCCTGTCGTCATTGTGCTCCGGCCGCCCGTCGTCATTGTGCTCCGGCCGCCCGTCGTCATAGTGCTCCGGCCGCCCGTCGTCATAGTGCTCCGGCCGCCCGTCGTCATAGTGCTTCGGCCGCCCGTCGTCATTGTGCTCCGGCCGCCCGTCGTCATAGTGCTCCGGCCGCCTGTCGTCATTGTGCTCCGGCCGCCCCTCGTCATAGTGTTCTGGCCGCCCGTCGTCATTGTGCTGCGGCCGCCCGTCGTCATTGTGCTCCGGCCGCCCGTCGTCATTGTGCTCTGGCCGCCGGTCGTCATTGTGCTCCGGCCGCCCGTCGTTATTGTGCTCCGGCCGCCCGTCGTCATTGTGCTCCGGCCGCCCGTCGTCATTGTGCTCCGGCCGCCCGTCGTCATTGTGCTCCGGCCACCCGTCGTCATTGTGCTTCGGCCGCCCGTCGTCATAGTGCTCCGGCCGCCCGTCGTCATTGTGCTCCGGCCGCCCGTCGTCATTGTGCTCCGGCCGCCCGTCGTCATTGTGCTCCGGCCGCCCGTCGTCATTGTGCTCCGGCCGCCTGTCGTCATTGTGCTCCGGCCGCCCGTCGTCATTGTGCTCCGGCCGCCTGTCGTCATTGTGCTCCGGCCGCCCGTCGTCATTGTGCTCCGGCCGCCCGTCGTCATAGTGCTCCGGCCGCCCGTCGTCATTGTGCTCCGGCCGCCTGTCGTCATTGTGCTCCGGCCGCCCGTCGTCATTGTGCTCCGGCCGCCTGTCGTCATTGTGCTCCGGCCGCCCGTCGTCATTGTGCTCCGGCCGCCCGTCGTCATAGTGCTCCGGCCGCCCGTCGTCATAGTGCTCCGACCGCCCGTCGTCATAGTGCTCCGGCCGCCCGTCGTCATTGTGCTCCGGCCGCCCGTCGTCATAGTGCTCCGGCCGCCTGTCGTCATTGTGTTCCGGCCGCCCCTCGTCATAGTGTTCAGGCCGTCGGTCGTCATTGTGCTCCGGCCGCCCGTCGTCATAGTGCTCCGGCCGCCCGTCTTCATTGGGCTCCGGCCGCCCGTCGTCATTGTGCTCCGCCCGTCGTCATTGTGCTTCGGCCGCCCGTCGTCATTGTGCTCCGGCCGCCCGTCGTCATTGTGCTCGGGCCGCCCGTCGTCATTGTGGTCGGGCCGCCCGTCGTCATAGTGCTCCGACCGCCCGTCGTCATTGTGCTCCGGCCGCCCGTCGTCATTGTGCTCGGGCCACCCGTCGTCATTGTGCTCCGGCCGCCTGTCGTCATTGTGCTCCGGCCGCCCGTCGTCATTGTGCTCCGGCCGCCTGTCGTCATTGTGCTCCGGCCGCCCGTCGTCATTGTGCTCCGGCCGCCCGTCGTCATAGTGCTCCGGCCGCCCGTCGTCATAGTGCTCCGGCCGCCCGTCGTCATAGTGCTCCGGCCGCCCGTCGTCATTGTGCTCCGGCCGCCCGTCCTCATAGTGCTCCGGCCGCCTGTCGTCATTGTGCTTCGGCCGCCCGTCGTCATTGTGCTCCGGCCGCCTGTCTTCATTGTGCTCCGGCCGCTTGTCGTCATTGTGCTCCGCCCGTCGTCATTGTGCTCCGGCCGCCCGTCGTCATTGTGCTCCGGCCGCCCGTCTTCATTGTGCTCCGGCCGCCCCTCGTCATAGTGCTCTGGCCGCCGGTCGTCATTGTGCTCCGGCCGCCCGTCGTCATTGTGCTCCGGCCGCCCGTCGTCATTGGGCTCCGGCCGCCCGTCGTCTTTGTGCTCCGGCCGCCCGTCGTCATTGTGCTCCGGCCGCCCGCCGTCATTGTGCTCCGGCCGCCGGTCGTCATAGTGCTCCGGCCGCCTGTCTTCATTGTGCTCCGGCCGCCCCTCGTCATAGTGCTCCGGCCGCTCGTCGTCATAGTGCTCCGGCCGCCCGTCGTCATTGTGCTCCGGCCGCCCGTCGTCATTGTGCCCCGGCCGCCCGTCGTCATAGTGCTCCGGCCGCCAGTCATCATAGTGCTCCGGCCGCCCGTCGTCATTGTGCTCCGGCCGCCCGTCGTCATTGTGCTCCGGCCGCTTGTCGTCATTGTGCTCCGGCCGCCCGTCGTCATTGTGCTCCGGCCGCCCCTCGTCATAGTGCTCTGGCCGCCGGTCGTCATTGTGCTCCGGCCGCCCGTCGTCATTGTGCTCCGGCCGCCCGTCGTCATTGGGCTCCGGCCGCCCGTCGTCTTTGTGCTCCGGCCGCCCGTCGTCATTGTGCTCCGGCCGCCCGTCGTCATTGTACTCCGGCCGCCGGTCGTCATAGTGCTCCGGCCGCCTGTCGTCATTGTGCTCCGGCCGCCCCTCGTCATAGTGCTCCGGCCGCCCGTCGTCATTGGGCTCCGGCCGCCCGTCGTCTTTGTGCTCCGGCCGCCCGTCGTCATTGTGCTCCGGCCGCCCGTCGTCATTGTGCCCCGGCCGCCCGTCGTCATAGTGCTCCGGCCGCCAGTCATCATAGTGCTCCGGCCGCCCGTCGTCATTGTGCTCCGGCCGCCCGTCGTCATTGTGCCCCGGCCGCCCGTCGTCATAGTGCTCCGGCCGCCATTCATCATAGTGCTCCGGCCGCCCGTCGTCATTGTGCTCCGGCCGCCCGTCGTCATTGTGCTCGGGCCGCCCGTCGTCATAGTGCTCCGACCGCCCGTCGTCATTGTGCTCCGGCCGCCCGTCGTCATTGTGCTCCGGCCGCCCGTCGTCATTGTGCTCGGGCCACCCGTCGTCATTGTGCTCCGGCCGCCTGTCGTCATTGTGCTCCGGCCGCCCGTCGTCATTGTGCTCCGGCCGCCTGTCGTCATTGTGCTCCGGCCGCCCGTCGTCATAGTGCTCCGGCCGCCTGTCGTCATTGTGCTCCGGCCGCCCCTCGTCATAGTGCTCTGGCCGCCCGTCGTCATAGTGCTCCGGCCGCCCTTCGTCATTGTGCTCCGGCCGCCCGTCGTCATTGTGCTCGGGCCGCCCGTTGTCATTGTGCTCCGGCCGCCCGTCGTCATAGTGCTCCGGCCGCCCGTCGTCATTGTGCTCCGGCCGCCCGTCGTCATTGTGCTCGGGCCGCCCGTTGTCATTGTGCTTCGGCCGCCCGTCGTCATAGTGCTCCGGCCGCCCGTCGTCATTGTGCTCCGGCCGCCCGTCGTCATTGTGCTCGGGCCGCCCGTCGTCATTGTGCTCCGGCCACCCGTCGTCATTGTGCTCCGGCCGCCCGTCGTCATTGTGCTCCGGCCGCCCGTCGTCATTGTGCTCCGGCCGCCTGTCGTCATTGTGCTCCGGCCGCCCGTCGTCATTGTGCTCCGGCCGCCCGTCGTCATAGTGCTCCGGCCGCCCGTCGTCATAGTGCTCCGGCCGCCCGTCGTCATAGTGCTTCGGCCGCCCGTCGTCATTGTGCTCCGGCCGCCCGTCGTCATAGTGCTCCGGCCGCCTGTCGTCATTGTGCTCCGGCCGCCCCTCGTCATAGTGTTCTGGCCGCCCGTCGTCATTGTGCTGCGGCCGCCCGTCGTCATTGTGCTCCGGCCGCCCGTCGTCATTGTGCTCTGGCCGCCGGTCGTCATTGTGCTCCGGCCGCCCGTCGTTATTGTGCTCCGGCCGCCCGTCGTCATTGTGCTCCGGCCGCCCGTCGTCATTGTGCTCCGGCCGCCCGTCGTCATTGTGCTCCGGCCACCCGTCGTCATTGTGCTTCGGCCGCCCGTCGTCATAGTGCTCCGGCCGCCCGTCGTCATTGTGCTCCGGCCGCCCGTCGTCATTGTGCTCCGGCCGCCCGTCGTCATTGTGCTCCGGCCGCCCGTCGTCATTGTGCTCCGGCCGCCTGTCGTCATTGTGCTCCGGCCGCCCGTCGTCATTGTGCTCCGGCCGCCTGTCGTCATTGTGCTCCGGCCGCCCGTCGTCATTGTGCTCCGGCCGCCCGTCGTCATAGTGCTCCGGCCGCCCGTCGTCATTGTGCTCCGGCCGCCTGTCGTCATTGTGCTCCGGCCGCCCGTCGTCATTGTGCTCCGGCCGCCTGTCGTCATTGTGCTCCGGCCGCCCGTCGTCATTGTGCTCCGGCCGCCCGTCGTCATAGTGCTCCGGCCGCCCGTCGTCATAGTGCTCCGGCCGCCCGTCGTCATAGTGCTCCGGCCGCCCGTCGTCATTGTGCTCCGGCCGCCCGTCGTCATAGTGCTCCGGCCGCCTGTCGTCATTGTGTTCCGGCCGCCCCTCGTCATAGTGTTCAGGCCGTCGGTCGTCATTGTGCTCCGGCCGCCCGTCGTCATAGTGCTCCGGCCGCCCGTCTTCATTGGGCTCCGGCCGCCCGTCGTCATTGTGCTCCGCCCGTCGTCATTGTGCTTCGGCCGCCCGTCGTCATTGTGCTCCGGCCGCCCGTCGTCATTGTGCTCGGGCCGCCCGTCGTCATTGTGGTCGGGCCGCCCGTCGTCATAGTGCTCCGACCGCCCGTCGTCATTGTGCTCCGGCCGCCCGTCGTCATTGTGCTCGGGCCACCCGTCGTCATTGTGCTCCGGCCGCCTGTCGTCATTGTGCTCCGGCCGCCCGTCGTCATTGTGCTCCGGCCGCCTGTCGTCATTGTGCTCCGGCCGCCCGTCGTCATTGTGCTCCGGCCGCCCGTCGTCATAGTGCTCCGGCCGCCCGTCGTCATAGTCCTCCGGCCGCCCGTCGTCATAGTGCTCCGGCCGCCCGTCGTCATTGTGCTCCGGCCGCCCGTCCTCATAGTGCTCCGGCCGCCTGTCGTCATTGTGTTCCGGCCGCCCCTCGTCATAGTGTTCAGGCCGTCGGTCGTCATTGTGCTCCGGCCGCCCGTCGTCATAGTGCTCCGACCGCCCGTCTTCATTGGGCTCCGGCCGCCCGTCGTCATTGTGCTCCGGCCGCCCGTCGTCATTGTGCTTCGGCCGCCCGTCGTCATTGTGCTCCGGCCGCCCGTCGTCATTGTGCTCCGGCCGCCCGTCGTCATTGTGCTCCGGCCGCCAGTCATCATTGTGCTCCGGCCGCCCGTCGTCATTGTGCTCCGGCCGCCCGTCGTCATAGCGCTCCGGCCGCCCGTCGTCATTGTGCTCCGCCCGTCGTCATTGTGCTCTGGCCGCCCGTCGTCATTGTGCTCCGGCCGCCCGTCGTCATTGTGCTCCGGCCGCCAGTCGTCATTGTGCTCCGGCCGCCCGTCGTCATTGTGCTCCGGCCGCCCGTCGTCATAGCGCTCCGGCCGCCCGTCGTCATTGTGCTCCGCCCGTCGTCATTGTGCTCTGGCCGCCCGTCGTCATTGTGCTGCGGCCGCCCGTCGTCATTGTGCTTCGGCCGCCCGTCGTCATTGTGCTCCGGCCGCCCGTCGTCATTGTGCTCCGGCCGCCCGTCGTCATAGAGCTCCGGCCGCCCGTCGTCATTGTGCTCCGGCCGCCGGTCGTCATTGTGCTCTGGCCACCCGTCGTCATTGTGCTCCGGCCGCCCGTCGTCATTGTGCTCCGGCCGCCCGTCGTCATTGTGCTCCGGCCGCCCGTCGTCATTGTGCTCCGGCCGCCCGTCGTCATAGAGCTCCGGCCGCCCGTCGTCATTATGCTCTGGCCGCCCGTCGTCATTGTGCTCCGGCCGCCCGTCGTCATTGTGCTCCGGCCCCCCCTCGTCATAGTGCTCTGGCCGCCGGTCGTCATTGTGCTCCGGCCGCCCGTCGTCATTGTGCTCCGGCCGCCCGTCGTCATTGTGCTCCGGCCGCCTCTCGTCATAGTGCTCTGGCCGCCGGTCGTAATTGTGCTCCGGCCGCCCGTCGTCATTGTGCTCCGGCCGCCCCTCGTCATAGTGCTCCGGCCGCCCGTCGTCATTGTGCTCCGGCCGCCCGTCGTCATTGTGCTCCGGCCGCCCGTCGTCATTGTGCCCCGGCCGCCCGTCGTCATTGTGCCCCGGCCGCCCGTCGTCATAGTGCTCCGGCCGCCCGTCGTCATTGTGCTCCGGCCGCCCGTCGTCATTGTGCTCCCGCCGCCCGTCGTCATAGTGCTCCGGCCGCCATTCATCATTGTGCTCCGGCCGCCCGTCGTCATTGTGCCCCGGCCGCCCGTCGTCATAGTGCTCCGGCCGCCGGTCTTCATTGTGCTCCGGCCGCCCGTCGTCATTGTGCTCCGGCCGCCCCTCGTCATAGTGCGCTTCGGCCGCCCGTCGTCATTGTGCTCCGGCCGCCCGTCGTCATTGTGCTCCGGCCGCCCGTCGTCATTGTGCCCCGGCCGCCCGTCGTCATTGTGCCCCGGCCGCCCGTCGTCATAGTGCTCCGGCCGCCCGTCGTCATAGTGCTCCGGCCGCCCGTCGTCATTGTGCTTCGGCCGCCCCTCTTCATAGTGCTCTGGCCGCCGGTCGTCATTGTGCTTCGGCCGCCCGTCGTCATTGTGCTCCGGCCGCCCCTCGTCATAGTGCTCTGGCCGCCGGTCGTCATTGTGCTCCGGCCGCCCGTCGTCATTGTGCTCCGGCCGCCCCTCGTCATAGTGCTGCGGCCGCCCGTCGTCATAGTGCTACGGCCGCCCGTCGTCATTGTGCTCCGGCCGCCCGTCGTCATTATGCTCCGGCCGCCCGTCGTCATTGTGCTCCGGCCGCCCGTCGTCATTGTGCTCGGGCCGCCCGTCGTCATAGTGCTCCGACCGCCCGTCGTCATTGTGCTCCGGCCGCCCGTCGTCATTGTTCTCCGGCCGCTTGTCGTCATTGTGCTCCGGCCGCCCGTCGTCGTCATTGTGCTCCGGCCGCCCGTCGTCATTGTGCTCCGGCCGCCTGTCGTCATTGTGCTCCGGCCACCCGTCGTCATTGTGCCCCGGCCGCCTGTCGTCATTGTGCTCCGGCCGCCCGTCGTCATTGTGCTCCGGCCGCCCGTCGTCATTGTGCCCCGGCCGCCCGTCGTCATAGTGCTCCGGCCGCCCGTCGTCATTGTGCTCCGGTCGCCCGTCGTCATAGTGCTCCGGCCGCCCGTCGTCATTGTGCTCCGGCCGCCCGTCGTCATTGTGCTCCGGCCGCCCGTCGTCATTGTTCTCCGGCCGCTTGTCGTCATTGTGCTCCGGCCGCCCGTCGTCGTCATTGTGCTCCGGCCGCCAGTCGTCATTGTGCTCCGGCCGCCCGTCGTCATTGTGCTCCGGCCGCCCGTCGTCATTGTGCTCCGCCCGTCGTCGTCATTGTGCTCCGGCCGCCCGTAGTCGTCATTGTGCTCCGCCCGTCGTCCTCATTGTGCTCCGGCCGCCCGTCGTCATTGTGATCCGGCCGCCCGTCGTCATTGTGCTCCTGCCGCCCGTCGTCATAGTGCTCCGGCCGCCTGTCGTCATTGTGCTCCGGCCGCCCGTCGTCATTGTGCTCCGGCCGCCCGTCGTCCTTGTGCTCCGGCCGCCTGTCGTCATTGTGCTCCGGCCGCCCGTCGTCATTGTGCTCCGGCCGCCCGTCGTCATTGTGCTCCGGCCGCCCGTCGTCATTGTGATCCGGCCGCCCGTCGTCGTAATTGTGCTCCGGCCGCCCGTCGTCATTGTGCTCCGGCCGCCCGTCGTCATTGTGCTCCGGCCGCCCGTCGTCATTGTGCTCCGGCCGCCCGTCGTTATTGTGCTCCGGTCGCCCGTCGTCATTGTGCTCCGGCCGCCCGTCGTCGTCATTGCCCTCCGGCCGCCCGTCGTCATTGTTCTCCGGCCGCCCGTCGTCATTGTGCTCCGGCCGCCCGTCGTCATTGTGCTCCGACCGCCCGTCGTCATTGTGCTCCGGCCGCCCGTCGTCATTGTGCTCCGGCCGCCCGTCGTCTTCATTGTGCTCCGGCCGCCCGTCGTCATTGTGCTCCGGCCGCCCGTCGTCATTGTGCTCCGGCCGCCCGTCGTCATTGTGCTCCGGCCGCCCGTCGTCGTCATTGTGCTCCGGCCGCTCGTCGTCATAGTGCTCCGGCCGCCCGTCGTCATTGTGCTCCGGCCGCCCGTCGTCATTGTGCTCCGGCCGTCCGTCGTCATTATGCTCCGGCTGCCCGTCGCTGTCGTGCACATTACGGTGTAGTCGCAGAATGTTCACCCTCATGGACCAGAGAGTCACAGTGAGTGTCCACCCCCATATGGACCAGAGAGTCACTGTGAGTGTCCACCTTTGCGGACCAGAGAGTCACAGTGTGTCCACCTTGACGGACCAGAGAGTAACAGTGAGTGTTCACCCTCAGGGACCAGAGAGTCACAGAGAGTGTTCACCTTCACAGACCAGAGAGTCACAGAGAGTGTTCACCTTCACAGACCAGAGAGTCACAGAGAGTGTTCACCTTCACAGACCAGAGAGTCACAGAGAGTGTTCACCTTTACAGACCATACAGTCAGAGTGTTCACCTTCAGGGACCAGAGAGTCACAGTGAGTGTTCACCCTCACGGATCAGAGAGTTACAGTGAGTGTTCACCCTCACAGACCAGAGAGTCACAGAGAGTGTTCACCCTCACGGACCAGAGAGTCACAGTGAGTGTTCACTCTCACAGACCAGAGAGTCACAGCGCGTGTGCACCTACAGGGACCAGAGAGTCGCAGTGAGCGTTCACCCACACGGACCAGAGAGTCACAGAGAGTGTTCACCTTCACAGACCATAGAGTCACAGTGAGTGTTCACCTTCATGAACTAGAGAGTCACAGTGAGTGTTCACCTTCAGGGACCAGAGTGTCACAGAGAGTGTTCACCTTCACGGACCAGGGAGTCGCAGTGAGTGTTCACCTTCACTGACCAGAGAGTCACAGATTCACAGAGCTCACTCTCATGGTCCAGAGAGTGTAACAGTCTCAGTGACAGTGAGAGTTCACTCTCCTATACCGTGCCCGGCTCTACAGGTCTGAGTTTAGACCATCATAGCAAGCAGGTTCACAGGTCCTAATCAGGAGTCGGTATCCTGCAATGGGAGCCTCTACCAAAGCAGGTACCGCACGCATGCGCGCTGAACATTGATCTGAACACTCAGGCCTGGGCACGTTTTGCAAAGTAAAATTGTCATTTGGAAAAGAAAAAGAGGTAACGCCCCACGAAAATTCAGCTGAGAAGTTAAGAAATATGGTACATATTATTTATAGTGGAAAATAATTGTTAACTTTTGAGAAATTGCCAAATGGGATGAGTGGCCATGATGTAAACAATGGCTACTTTGTACTGACCACATTGCATATTTTGTTAAATGTGCAAATTACCCAAAGATGCTGCCTCAATTTGAATACACATAAATATAGACGGATGAATAATGTAAAATTTGACTGTACTAAACCAAATTTCTGCTCAACCGTTTTGGTGAAATATGCAATTCAGGTTTAAAAAAGATGTTATTGTAACTATTAAATCTAGTTTGTATACTAATTTTGAAATATGCAATTTGTAAAAAAAGTATATAATAATAATTTTATTAAATAATAATTATTACTTTTAAAATAAATTATTATTTATATCTTTATAATTATCTTTATACTAGGTATATGCTCGGTATATCTTTAAGGCATAGTGTTTGAGACATCAGTAAATTGCCGTCTTAAAATTAATTATTCTGTGCCATTTATGTGAAATTTGTATTTAAACACTACCATTGTGATGTTGTCCATTGGATCTCCATTGTTCCCTGGCTCAGCGTGGGCATTGTAGGTCCTTACCACGGATGGGGGGGGGGGGTTATTAATGGAGAATAACTTTTTTTTCAATGTGATATTACAAGTCTAGTCATAGAAAAAAGAAAATTTGACAGCAAATATATTGAGGAATAATTATTTTTTTTAAAATATATATGTATTCAAGGTAACTAAGACCTACCGACAGTTAGAATCTGATAGATCCTCTAAGTTCATATTATAAATATTTGTCTATGAATTCTATTCTTTAAATCGTATAAAAAACTATCATTTGAAATATTTATTGGTTTGTTAATAATGATTTTGTTGAATAATAATGATGCATGCCTTTAAATGCTGATAATATATATATATTGATATATATACTTGTTTGTATACTACCGTGTGCTAGGTTTTTGACTTGATAGAAAAAGTGACGCATTACAGTAAAAGTGATCAACTATAATTTAGTTATATTTCTATAAAGTCATATTAGAAAACCAAAATTAATGAGCAACTATCAAATAAGTGAAATACAATTATGCTTTGCTCTTTTATAATCTACTTATATTAATATATTACATATTTGTCATCTGTAAAATAAGTTTTAATAACAATATATGTTGTTTGCTTAAATACCGGCAGATAAAAGTTCATTTCAGTTATATAATAGATCAAAATAAATATACATGAGAAATTATATATTGATTTCTATTTATGCAGAGGGACTTTTATTACATAATTGTAGGTATGCCTAATTGTTCATTGTGTCTTTAGGGCATAGTGTTTGAGACATCAGTCAATTACCTTTCCAAAACACAATACCAATTTGAGTAATTACTGTGTTGAAATTACTTTATTTCGTGATACAGATACATAGAAATTAACTACATAATGCGCAGTTGCACGCCGAACGCCCTAGTAAGGCTAAATGAGCAGTTTCTGCCTGCAGGTCTTCAAATAGCCATGTCCTGATTTGGAGACGTGTTCCTGTTTTGGAAGCTGCTTTCTTTTCAGGAGACTGACTCTTGATTTGGACCTGTGAACCGACTTGCATAGGGACATGTATGCTTCCACCTACGATCCCTGTGTAAATACGGATCGACCGCGCATGGGTAGCCCCTTTAACCCCCCCTGCTCACCCCTGCCTCCCCCGCCCCCGGTAACTCCCGCCCCCCTCACCCTCCGGACCTCCAGACTAGAGAGGAAAAAATATGGATATATCTCACTCTAGCGTTCCTGTGACCACCTCCTCCTCGAGCCCCTCCCTTCACCCCAGGCGCTACGTGTAGCGTCCTCCGGGTGAACGTACCTACTGGAGGGGGGAAGGAGGGGGAGGTGTGGAGGGAGGGTGGGGGAGGGGAGCGAACCGCGGCGCTCCTGGCCACGGGCCAACCAACCGGCCTCCGTAATACCCCCTAGCAGCCCCCGCCCCCCACCCCCCGCCTCTCGGGTACCTGACATTTGAGCGTATTACGGGAGCTATATTTAGTCCTTGTTCGGGTCCGCGCACACAAGTAACCCGTTATTTTGCCGTGGGTCTCAATATGGACTCTTCACGCCGGCGTATGTTTCGTACCTGGCTGGCCGCCGGTCGTGAGGGGTGAAGTGGAGTTGGAAGGAGTGGTAGGGGCGGCTGGCCGGGCATGGAGGGCCGCGAGGTGGTGTGGAGTGGCCCGTGGGACGGGGAGGGGAGAGGCTGTAGCTGTTGAAGGGGCGACAATTTGTTGAGGGCACAAACTATACTCAACTTCAAGTAAAACGAGTTCAGCCCAGTTGGTCGCCATCGCCGCAGACACCCCTTGCCTACCCTCCGCCGCTACAGCCCAGCCCAGCCCGCCAGTCAAGCCCGGCCCGGCCGTCAGCCCTGCCCGTCTATCAGCTCGGGCTCTCCTTACATGCAATATGAGGGGCTGGAAGGGGTAAATGGCGAAACGCAACGGAGGCATATTTGAAAAATCGACATTCGACATTGACCCCCAAATTCCGACAGTGAGGATCTAAAAAATGAACATCGACACAGATGTGTCATTCTAGGAAAAAAAACAACACTGGGACTTATCCCAAAAGCGACACGGAATGTCGTGATAAATCGACATTTGACACTGAGAATATTGAAAAATCGACACTGAACGCTAGATCCCTCCCCTCCTTTCAGACCGCTATTATAACTTCTCACGCTCCACGGTAGATGGAACCTGCAGTACGCCTTCGTCAGGTTGTGGTGGTAACTCCTCTTGTACCACACACACACGTCAAGTTCACATCCGAAGCGGAATAAATGCTATGACAGCACATCGGGCTAATCTTTAATTATTTAAGCAGTACCCCTTCATTATTTAAGCAGTACCCCTTAATTATTTAAGCAATACGTCTTAAATGTTTAACGGGTACCCTTTCAAGTAGAGGGGTATCCCTTTTATTATTGAAGGGATACCCCTTTACCGACATCTTAATTCTGACCAATGACAGCACTTGTAACATATGCTTTAGCCACGAATTAGCAGTTGAGTTTGGTAGCTTTGTATATGGTGCGCATTGTTGACATAATATGCGGCGGCATACTCCAAGCTGACGACATTGCCGTATGTGCTCTAACGAATTCTGCCTTGCAGGCACTGGTAAGCGTCTGCGAAAACTACAGCTGAAGGTGGCAGTTTAAATATAATTCATTCAAGTCGTAGGTAATGTTTTTATAGCAAATTACGAAGAGTGAAAAAGGCAAATGCATGTGAGATTGCGCTATATAACGAGCGTGTGGAAGAAGTCAAGGTATATGTAGTAATTTACCTCGATGTCAACTCTCCTCATAAAGGGCGGTGGAGGAGGCGGCTAAAAAACTTAAGAGGGGCTTAATGACTATTCTGTCAGTCAACACAAAGAACGCCGGCCTGAGTTGTCTCACCGCTATGAACAAGTACAGATGTATTGTCATTCCGCAGACCCTCTATGGCGCTGAGTTATCTGACACACAACCATCAAGCGAAATTTGAAGCCCACAATAGCGCCATACTATATATATTAAAAAATTTCCAAAATGGTCCTGTGTGACCATTGCCCGCAGTATGATTATTGAAACGTCTCTTGTGGAAGAAATATATACAAATAAGCCAGCAATTCTTGGCAGATTATGTCGGCTCAAAAATACCGCATTAGCGAAACACATATTTGTGGAGCGTCGTTATCAATCCTATAGCCCAGGGCCACAGTTTGGGAATATTAGCAACATCACAGTAATCCCGAAGAAATATAACCTACAAGGATTTTTTTTTAGGTTTAATGGATAGCAGCATCTTTTCTAGCAAAGGCGACCGGAAAAAGCTGGTGACAACGGCCGCGCGCCGCTGGTAGGAACAAAAATACAGACGCCTGGAAATGAGGGGGAGTCTTTAGCTTTAACGCTATGTGGACTTTAGAACACCGTACGCCTGGTCGCAGGCACAACCTTCGTGACCTAGCTGGTTTGAACTGTGTCGAACACGACACCAAGACATATGTATGCACACACTGTGACCGTGCATATACGGGTATCCTCAATCACAATTTTCCGTCATTGCGTGGCATACCTTGAGGCCCATGAATACTTCTGGACACTAATTGTAAATACATGTGAAGCGCCCTTAAGTGCTTATCTATACAATCTTGAAGAGAGTGAATTAACTCGAGTAACTTTAGGCAAACCTCCGGACATTGAACCATCCCAGAAAAGCTTATCCTTTTAAGCAATATATGTGCTAACGCTTGGCAAAGAATGTCATACAACAAAATGTTACCATTTTACTGACCGTGAAATTAGATCTGTTGAGAAACCGGTTGTTGAATTACTTTGTTATGTGTGTTTTTTGTTTGTTTTTGATTTCTAATTTGGTTCCTTGTTATTTTGACCTGTTTCAATGCTCACCAGGAAGTGGTGGAATAAAGGAGATTTATTCATTCAGTCACCCTGGCAACAGATCAAGTGCAACTAGGCTTACGTCTCTGAGTCTAATCTTAGGGAGGGCCTTAGTCTACATGTTTTCAATGGTAAGTCTAGATTCCACGGTAAGTCCTAGTTACTGCAGCGTGTCGACCTCCGTGATCTACGGTCACTGATTGATTGTCTAACCTCGAAAGAATGCTCTGGTCGAGGCTTGTTTTTAAATGTCGCATTTTGGCTCACGCACGTCCTCGCTTATTTCCGCTCATATAAGTACGTTTTTCTTCCAGTGGGGTTGGGGGGGGGGGGGGGGGTTCGTCAAGCGGGGGAGGGGTGGGGCGAAGGGGGTGACGATTTCGTCAATGGGGTGACAATCCCATGGTTCGTTTGCTGCTAAGCCCGGAGACATGGCTCATCTACCTTGGACCCTCGCGATTATTTACAACAAAGAAAACACCCCCGTAGGAATTTTCCATCACGCATGATATACCAGATAAAACCAATATGGACTGTCCAAAGCAAAATACATTTGGTCCCGGCATTTTTTTAAAAATCGGAACTTCGGCAAAATATGCACTAACATGTGAAACATAATACAACTCACACCTGAATCCATCCAACTTGGTCACCCCGGCCCCGTTGTACGTCCTCGTGTACGCTTGGACAAGTTCAAAACATTCAGCCTTAGTTACAGAAACTGCCAAGTAGCGTTATTTTCATATTTACGGATTTATCTAAAGAACTTGACGTCAACACAATGATGAGTCGCAAAATATCCCCCAGCCGTTTTAAGACTTCAACCATGATGTGACGCAGTCGATATAAAGTTTCTGCCCCCGGGTAAAACCGCAGATATCAGGGCCCGTATTCTGTATGCAGTCTAAGATTTCTAAGATTTCGGCCAAAACTTCATTTTGATCTAGTTTTTATCCAAGTTTTCGAACGCGTATTCTGCATACATCTTAAACTTAGATCTCACTTGAGAACCGTTATAAACTTAAGATAACTTTAAGGTGACTTACGTTTTGACAAGATGGACCGCATTCATGCATATTGGGGTCGCAGACGCAGGCGAGACGTAGGCCTACCAGTCAGAGATCGCGTGAACCAGATTGAAATAGCGGGCGAAAAAGACACATTTTCGCGAAAAATATATTTAGATCGCTCCCCATTACCAGGGTGGGATCTATGAATTTGGAAACCGGGGGGGGGGCTCTCCTTGCTCGAAAACCTGGCAACGTGGGGTGGGGGGGGGGGGGGTTACGCCTCAGATGGCTTTGATTTTGCGGGGGAAAAGGGCATTCTTCCGCCATAAGCAATAATGGTCATTGCAAAATTTCATTCATTTGCTTTAAAACCCGGATTTGACAGTGAATAATAGTTCCCAATGAGGGAGGGGGGGGGGGGGCGTTGCAACCCCACGAGCCCCCCGCCCCCACCCGTCGCTATATCTGCCCCTGATTTGGCTAATGATATTTTACGTGTTTTCGTTTCATAGTTACGTTTTGGTCCCCCCCCCCCATTTGCTTGAGGGACTTGGTTAAAGACCCCCTTCTGGATCCGCCACTGGGTTGCACCACCAACAACAAGTCACTTTGCCATACAGTTCCCAATGATTGGGAGGGGGCAATGCAACCCCTAACTCCCGCCCCCACCCATCGCTAGGTCCGCCCCGTATTCGGCCTATGCTCTTGTGCCAGATTTTGATTTTGAACGGCAATATGCGCGCGGTCGGCGGGCTCTACTCACGGGCGGCTCCGGGTGGGGGGGTCCCGGGGGTCCGCTGGACCCCCTCTTTTTGAGGAAGATTATTTAATGCAAAATTTAAGCCACCTTAGGCGTGAACCTTCCCCCCTCCCCCCACCCCGGCCCCAAGTTTTTTTTCAGAGCATCCCCCGCCCTCCGGCTCCATCGGGCGAAAATTTCCAGTGGACCCTTTTCTTTACAAATTCCTGTATCCGCCCCTGTTAACCGTGCTCACCTTGACAGAGGTGTTGATCAACGCTGCCCAGCGACATCAATAAGCTCTTTCCGTTTGTCTACTTCTGTCATAAGATGATGACACTTAATTGTTGTCTATTTCGGTTTCCTCTGCTTCTTCTTCTGTTATTAAACCTTGACAGAATCCGCTGATTGTGATAAAGTAGATTATTACCTTCACCCTTGAAGAGTTCCCTCGGTAGCCGTGAGATGGCAGCACAACTCAAGGCCAAACTTTTGTCGCGACGCCTGGTGAGGCGACACGCTTTCGAGAATGAGTTGCCGACTTAGCCCGCCAGTAAAAACTCAGCGGAGATGCATCTTAAGTTGTTTGTAGAATAGCATTAGGTTTTGAATCTTAGCTTAGCCACAAAATTAAGATTAAGTCTAAAACTTAACTTAAGTTTAAGATGCACACAGAATACGGGCCCAGGTGACGTGGACCATATTGCAACATTGCGATACAACATATCCGCTCGTCCGGTAAAACGGCGATCATGAGGTGACGTGTTCGTTGTAACATACCGGCCGTCCGTAAGTATTTACTAAACGGTCACAACAAGACGCATCCACACGAGTTGAGCTGTCGATGTCTGGCGCCGCTCGTCACTGTCAGCACCGTTTGGAAGCCACTCGACAACGTTCTGTGCTCTCGAGGCCCAAGTGCTTAGCGGCTCAAATAGATGCGCGTACCTGATAATAAAAGTTCATTATGAGCACAAATTGTCTTTCATCTGTTTCATTAATTTGCGACGGCGGCCTCCTCCCCACTCAAACCTCCTCCCCACTCAGACCCCCTCCCCACTCTGACCTCCTCCCCACCCACTCGCCCTCCCCACCCTGTCGCCCTCCCCACCCAGTCGCCCTCCCCACCCAGACCTCCTACCCACCCAGACGTCCTCCCCACCCAGACGTTCTCCCCACCCAGCCGTCCTCACTACCCAGCCGTCCTCCCCACCTCGACCACCTCCCCACCCAGACGTCCTCCCCACCCAGACCTCCTCGCCACCCAGACGTCTTTCCCACCCAGACGTCCTCCCAACCCAGACCTCCTCGCCACCCAGACGTTTTTCCCACTCAGACGTCCTCCCCACCTTGACCTCCTCCCCAGCCAGACGTCCTCCCAACCCAGACCTCCTCGTCACCCAGACGTCTTTCCCACCCAGACGTCCTCCCAACCTTGACCTCCTCCCAACGCAGACGTCCTCCCCACCCAGACCTTCTCGCCACCCAGACGTCTTTCCCACCCAGACGTCTTTCCCACCCAGACGTCCTCCCCACCCAGCCGTCCTCCCCACCCAGAACTCCTCCCCATGCGCATCCAGACCTCCTCCCCACCCAGACGTCCTGCCCACCCAGATCTCCTCCCCACCCAGATGTCCTCCCCATCCAGACCTCCTCCCCACCCAGACGTCCTCCCCACCCAGATCTCCTCCCCACCCAGATGTCCTCCCCACCCAGATGTCCTCCCCATCCAGACCTCCTCCCCACCCAGACGTCCTCCCCACCCAGACGTCCTCTCCGCCCAGACCTCCCCGCCACCCAGGCGTCCTCCCCACCCAGACGTCCTCCCCACCCATACCTCCTCCCCACCCAGACGTCCTCCCCACCTAGACGTCCTCCCCGCCCAGACCTCCTCGCCACCCAGACGTCCTCCCCACCCAGACGTCTGCCCCACCCAGACGTCCTCCCCACCCAGACGTCCTACCCACCCAGGCCCTCCTCCCCACCCAGACGTCCTCCCCACCCAGACCTCCTCGCCACCCAGACCTCCTCGCCACCCAGGCATCCTCCCCACCCAGACGTCCTCCCCACCCAGCCGTCCTATCCACCCAGACGCCTTCCCCACCCAGACGTCCTGCCCACCCAGACGTCTTCCCCACCCAGACGCATGCTGGAGTTTCGCCACAGTGAGACGCCCACCAACATTAAACTGGCTAAGCGTCTGAGAGAGACAAGAATCGTCCCTCACACCCAGAAGACTGCTGCCTCCTCCCCACTTCGAGAGTTAGACACGGGACCATATCTTAAAGGCCGTGAATTGTACCAGAATACCACGCAGGGGGCGTACAGCCTTTGACAAAGGACAGACATAAATCATGTATACTTTTACCACAGATACAGCATAAACAAAAAGTGACTAATTCGTGCCAACCTACGTGCTACCCGGAATGTCACCAAAAGAAATCGATAATCGAATCATTGCGCGTAGACAGAAAATGCATACTAAATGTTAACTAACAGAAAGACAAACCATCATAGCCACAGACCAATATAAGCAGGTACAAACCAGATACGAGCAGACAAGATATGAACAACTAGTGGTAGAGGCATAAACACAAGTTTTATCAATATAATTTGCGCCTTGGCCAACATTACCCTCTAGGCGATGTAGTTCAGAGAACCCAAACCCTTTTCATCGATTCAGTGATCTTCTACGTAACGAGTATTTATCTTGCGCCCAATTAGCTCCAGACTTGTGCCAATCAAGACTGGTATCAGAAGAAAGCTTATTACTCTAGCATATTATAGCCCCTAACTACCAGACAACTTAGCCTGACACAAAATGTCATATAGGAGATGTAGCTTAGAGAACATGGACACTTTTCGTTTCTTCGTTGATCTTTTAGATAACGAGTACTTCTCTTGCGTCCAATTAGTTCCCGATTTTTTCTAATCAAAGCCGGTAAAGAAAGCGTGTTAGAACGCCTGTGAACGAAGTACCATGCACATTTTAGGCTTGGACCAAGGGTCGTATATCACTGGTGCAGCCCGCTCCACGATCCCAGCGCTGAATGCCAAATGGCCGCGCCCTACTTTGACTGGCCAATCATTTGCAGCGCCTAGAGTGATTAATTGTTATTGTTTAAACGCAGGATTGGCGCAGAATCCAAAATCCGTCCAGCACCCTGTGTGCTATACTGTACTATGGACGTCAATTAGTTACTTTGCTTTACTACAAGTATTCCTGGAAGTTCCGATCTCTCTAATAAAACCAAATCACTGAAACCGGCAATGACTAATAACCTGCAATGTTGTATTTACGTTCACTAGCCTCTTGGTCAGTCACAAGGCAGTGTATAAAAGGTCAACTAGACTAAATTGATAATTTTTTTGATTATAATACTATGCTGGTTAATGGTATAGAACCATGTCATTTATTAGCATGCGAAATATTATACTCTAACGTTGAGTATTAATTATATTATGAACAGCTGAAGTTGTCAATCTAGCACAACAGTGTACCGAACCCCGTTGCGTTCCAGGAAATACATTACTTTTTGGGGACCGTGGAGCATTGCACTGTCTGGGTCTAAGGTTAACAGTTGTTGGCCAGCACTTATCTGGCACCAAACTTATTGCAACACACAATCAACCATCGTATCGGCTGCCCGACCCAGATCAGCCCAAAATAAGATATTTTACGCAAGTAATTTTTCGCATTAATTTACAAATGTAGTAAACAGTTACAGCCAGTATATTAGGAACAGATACCACCTAATTATAAGGTCACTCTCTGTGTAATGTAATTACATGTATATCCTTTGTTTACTTGTTGGAGAGACCAATATAAGCGTTTATTTACATCTCACTTCGGCCCACTTCGTTGGTCTTAAAGAGCGAACACAACATATTAGGCAACGATCTCTATTCTACTCTCATACGCAAGTGCTCTCTAGGCCGGTCACTCCCCAAATCCCACGCAATACTACCCGGCTCGCCCACTCCGCAGAGCCGGATACCACTCAGCCAATCCCGGGAAGGCGGGACTCGGCTTTCTACTCTTTCGCCATTTCCTAATAATTATTTAAACAGACAATTCCTGCTAACTAACCAAAAAGTGGCATAACATGCTGCAATGAAGGCTCAACACATTTAGCAGAACAGTAAAATAATATCCAGTGGACAGTGGGAATGGTGCCCTTGTCGAAAGACGATTTACTTTTTATAAAGTAAAGTCACATGCTATTTTCCATAAAACTAAAACGGCATGACGCAAGTTTCCTATTTTAACTCCCCCGCGCCGATAACACAGTATGAAGACCGAAAATGAGGTTGCGAAAAGACCCTCTACATTATGCAACTCTAGCCATGGCCCAGGCACGACTAATGCGTTCTCCTGGTGCGACAGGTGAAATGTTTTTTTCTGTTATCTGATAACATACTCTGAAATTTAAAATGCGCTTATTACGACAATGTTACTTTATTCTACGGAGAAAGTGCTGAACGTCGTGCCCGTCATTTAGGCATATGCTGCACGACAGAATGCATATATACGATATGAAATGTCCATTTATGCCATTCGGCGACCCCCCACGACAGAATCCTATCACATTGTAATGTAATATATAAACGAGTCGGCATGTGATTAATCTCTGATACGATGATTACATGGCCGTTTTGGCGTAAATAGTGTGCAAGCATGCTTCGGGAATCCAGTTACATAAAAGGCGTTCCATCATGGATTTCTCATATCCCTGAATCTCTCACAATCTCTCACAATCTCACAAGTGTCTGTATTGCGTGTTTGCATCTGGCAACTCGTGTCATTTTTTATCACAATTCGCGTAATAATGTCCCGGGTCCTGGGGTGGTATTCATAAACCAAGCGTAGCTTAAACATGACATTTCCGGGAGTGATTTCACAGATACCGACGCACACAATCTGGGGTGTTATACGGGCCACAGGACAACTCCCCCTCGGTCAGCCCACCCCCCCCCCCCCTTCAGATAATTCCCCCCTGGGACAATTAACCCCGACACACCTTGCCCCCTGACATTTGCCCACAGGCAATTTTCCGTACTCCCGACAAATCCCCTCCAAACAATTCCCCTCAGATTGTTTCCCACACCACAATCCCCCTAAACAATTCCCTTCGAGACAATTTCCCCCTCGTGATTTGCCCGCCCATCTCTTATTTACTAAGCCATGCGGGCCAGATTCACGTACTGGTTGGGTGTCATCTTTCCTTCACAGAGCCGATACCCATGCATTTTACCCTGTTTTTAGACTGTGACGAACCAAACATCACCAAACCCACCGCTCGCTTAGGCTGGGACTGCGTGTCGCTCTTCTGCCCTACACAACTTCCACGTGGCTACTTAGCTATTCGTGACGTCACATCGCAGCCCCGAATATCCTTCAAGCTCGGTTTATTATCCAATCTCCTCCGCCGCTCTACTTAGTGAGTCAAAGTGTTACGACCCCCCACCAGATCTTTGTACAGTACCAAAATGTGATCAAGTGTCCAGGCTTATAGAAATTTTACATTTTATGAAGATGAATACTGCGTTATTAGTAAAGACGGAAATAAAAATGGGGATTTCTTGAATATGGAACCACGTATACAAAGAGCTGTCACATGGGAGACCCACCCAACTATAGCATAGCCTTTTTTTAAACATGCCCTTCTTACAAACATAATGAATAAGGAAGAACAGGCTTTATTTCTTTTCTGTAAACCCTAGCTTTGCTGGACTAGTTTAACATGTCAGATAATACGGAGACTATGTAAATGGTGCAGTTCGTAAAAAAACGTATTAATTTAAATCGTGGCACGAAAGAAGGGTACCAGCCCTTCTTGGGCTTATCAGTTACTTTGAATAAATAAAAGGAATACTAAACTATACATAATAAACTATATCAGGGATTCCTAGTATTACATACATAACATAACAGTTTATGTATTGTCAGGAAGTGTTCATGTATATACAATGAATTATACAAGTACATGTATGTCTAATGTTGAGGCTCGTTCCACTGCTACACTGACTCATCGAATGAACTCGTGCGGTACGGTACAGGTAGTACAGCAAAGGCTGAACAGTGGTGTATTTGATCACTGCAAATATATCTTCGATTAGATTCACTTTCAATTGTCGGTTATGAAAGATATTTCTGATGCTTAAATTTGATTATAGCTAATTGGACTCATAAGAAATACTCGTTACTTGAAAGATCAACGAATCGATGAAAAATGTCCATGTTATCTGAGCCAGGTCTTCTATATGAGATTTTAAACTTTACATGGTAATTAAGGGGTCTAATACGCTTTCTTCTGATATCTGTCTTGATTGGGGAAAGTTGGAAACTACTCGTTACATAAAAGATCACCGAACGGATAAACGGCGGTCGTGTTTCCTGTGCTAAATCTTATATACTAATTCCCTTGGTTATGTTGATTGTTATGTATATAATATTATTCTTGTCCCGCAATTCCTCCCTGCCCGCTTCTCGCGCCCCACTCCCCCAATGCCTGTGCATCATATGGCATATTGCCTCCCGCGCCTCCGGTGTCCTATGTCTAACTTCACTCGCGGCTCGCATCTTCGGTGACCGTCGTCTGACTTCACCCCTCTCCACCCAGACGCATGCCGTGAGTCAGATAGGGGTGCGCGCAGGCGTGACGGCCGCCAACGCCCCTCCAGCCACGGTTGAGTTGCGCAGCACGATCGACAACCGCAACCCAGCTTGAGAGGGGAGGGCGCATGCGTGGCGACCGCTAACAGTACATTCAGTGTTATTGAGGCCGTCGCGTAGAATTTATGACAGGTATATCTACACTAATTTGGAAGTAGCAGCACACTCTAAATGTGAGAGGCCGCTAACAGTACAGGCAGTGTTATTGAGGCTGTGGAGAGCTTCCCATACAGACGCCCGCCCCTTAGCGACGTAATCTCAGTAGATAAGTGACACACGACCGCAAACGGCACTTAATAGACCGGCGACACCTACTGGACATCACACTGCAGGATATGCATTGTTAAATGAACCAATAGTCCACAAATGTTCTGGTTCGCTCTTCCAGTTCACCTGTCTGTTAACCAATTGTGAAACAGTGACTCGCCACCCGGCGAATAGCGCTAACTTGCATTAGTTGACCTAGCGAGTGAGGTCACCGGGGCGTGGCGCCATCTGGCAGGAGAAAACAACAACAGACAGACGGAGACAAACTACACTGCAAGAAAGACGTGCCAAGCAATCTCAGCCTTGATCATCGAGACAACCAGATTGCCCTCATCTTCGGCCTGAGCCAGAGCTTCCTTAAGGTATGACCCACCATAAACTGTCACCACCAGGGCTGAGCCGCCGAGAACTCCACCCTGAAGACAACACCCCCATAGCCTGCGATCTGATAACATTATCAAAGATATTAGTACACCAAGATAGGTCATACGTACCTATGAATATGACGACCAGATATTGTCTGGTCGTCCTGTCATACGGTTATTTCCTTGTAGTCGTTCTCCGGTGGCGCCGCCAAGCGGTGAGGGCGTAGTGTTGCACAGCGTAGTCTCCACAGTCCCCGCTGCGTGGCCCGCTCACTCAGATTGGGTCTGTAAACTCACTAAATTCACTGTACGGAATTCCGTACAGTGACGTCACAAAAATCCCATCAGCTTCCGCGGCATGTCACCAACAAAGATGGCGAGAGGAAGTGGTCGACATAACCATTCCGCTGCAAAGCTGTGTGGTGCATGGCATAAGAACACAATAATGCGCCATTACAATAAACGATAAAAGTAAAACAAGACCGTTTTGATCTTTAAGTATCACTTTTTGATCATGACAAGACAAAGTTTCTTCATTCTTTGGAACTTTGCAGGCTTCATCGGTGGTTTACTGGCGCAGGTACCAACTCGGCAAAAATATGTCGGAAAGTCGCTGAGCCTAAAGGACGGGCAATTGGATCCCAAGGGCGAGAGGGGGCAATGGTTCTGTTTTAATTTTGACTTTGAAATCTAGTGTTTAGTGTTCAGTGAAAGTGTTTAGTTTATGCCTGCAAGTGTTGGGTTTGTGAATGCACAGGTTGAGTTTGAACCTGCAAAACTTGAGTCCACCTGGGCCCTGCAAGGGTTGAGTTTTGGCCTGCAAGGGTTAAGTTTTTGTTAGCATGCGTTATATTTATGCATGCATGGGTTGAGATTGCGTGCGTTAACAATCGGAATCGTGTCTGTAGTCGGTGATAGATGACTCTGTTACTCTAAAACAACGTGTTTCGGTCGAAAGATGGACGACGCCTATTTTGACATTCGGTGCCATGTTGAGGAAGACTATAGAGTTAACCCTTGCTTTTGCTAAACTCCATTGCTCCTCCTCATGGTCGGTCTTCCATGTTAGAATGAAACGTTCTTTTATCATAGCTTACGTATTACTCACGCCTACAAATTAATATAATAATACATTTAGTGGGCTCTAATATGAGCGATGGGAATTCTTCATCCCCTCCTGGCACTCTAATATGCTCTTCTTGGACTTATTTTCTAGCTCGCCCGCCGTCTAATGCCCCCCCCCCCCCTCCCCACCGTGGTAATAATAACCATCTACTACTCCTGGGGCCGTATTCATAATCACCACTTAGGCTACGCCACTAGACTTAGCGCTGGGTGGAAACATTTGTCGGGCGATTATCGGGTTCGAAATACATATGTAGTCACCCGAAAAGTGGATTTTCTGAATTAAGAAAGTGCTAAAATTATATTGAAGACGATTTCCTGATCATGCGCACCACCACAACGAGCTGGTAAGACCAAGGTGAAAAAGTACTTTTCGTGCATAACTTACGAGGGGATTATGAATACGGCCCCAGGCCTCCAGCAGGCGCTCAATGCTACATAATTTTGAGTTCCAATTTAATTCTTCTCATTTCATAGCATCGTTTCCTACAAAGACTCCAATGCATTTTATTGGTTTCGACGTTACTCTTACACCACATATGTCATGGGCGTCGTCCGGTTGTTGGCTACCACCTTTTAACTACAAACCAATAATTTTATTTACGTTTAGTTTAGTTTCAGCGCCAAAGCGTTCTAATTCAGAAAGTGCCGCTGCCATGCTTCTGGCGAACAGGGTTGAATCATCTGCAAATTGTGATATTATAATCTCTCTCCTTTTTTGCCGAGCCATAATTTAATACCTTGCATTTTATTATTTTGCTTCAACTTCAACTTCCCGGGTTCTATTCTAATATAACAAAATTAGCAAATCGGCGAGATTATGCAAACATGTAAGAGATTATGACTGAACGCATTTAATTCCGAATTCCGCTCGATTTTCGGCGCCATCGACGAAAAGTCTCGGTGCCAGGCTCTTGAAATAGTTTGAGCCTAGGATGGAACAATGTCTAATGATGTCGCAAACCACTCCTGACATCCACATGACATTTAATCGCTTGTTTCTCTGCATTAGAATGCGTATCAGCTTGGCCAGGACCAGAACAGATGGACCTGATACTACTGGCTCTGCTCTGCTTTTCAAACGGCCATCGTGTGTTTGACATGATTTGACATTACTCATACAGCAATTGTTCCTCTGACAAACATGTTTCATCTTTTAAATGGAAATGATATATCTAGGCCGTTATTGTTTTAATACAAATATGTAATAGGCCTATCCAAACAATAAAAAAGGCATACTGTAAGGGTTCCCTTCGCCAGGATGGCTTTCTTGTGTATTACGCCATACAAAGTTCGGCATGCTGCCCTTTTTCCCTAAAGATGAAGTTGATAATGTACACATTTCCCCAAGAGCCGATACTTACAATATCACACATTATGTCAGGTACGTTTTTAAGCAAGTATTTTGAAAATCATGATACAGGTGGAAATATATAATGTGACAGTATGGTGAACATTAAGGTATACTTTAGGGTTGTGGCCGAATACTCGTTGTATGTCTTCAAAAATTATAAAGAAATATAGCCTTAACGAGAAAATGAACAATGCTGTACAGGGCTACACCATAATCTTCTAGGCGTTTTGCCCGAAAATTATGTGGGCGTGTGGCCCTATTGGACAACAGACTGTATAGTTTTAAGTCGGCCGAGGATGTGAATGGTCATTTAGGCATCTTCTTTTACATAACAGTGGGGGGGGGCACTATATTACTACAGTGGTGGGGGTGTGCCGCCCATGCCACAGAGGGCATAAGGAGAGCGAGAATAATGTGCCAGATGTTGGGGTCACTGAGAGAACAAAATTGGTTCAAAAAGGCATCTAAAATGGACACTAGAGCTCAGTCATGGCAACGTATATGGAGGTTAATTATTTGAACACTTTCAATATCAACTGGAATAGTTAGTCAAGAGCTGCAATTATGGAGCCATTATGGAAGAAGTTCAGTCTCATATAGGTAGATCGAGAGAAATTGTAGGTTTCTGCTTGGAGGATTGAGAGAAAAAAGGCGAAAAAGGGGGTCCCTTTGGGCGGCACATATGCATATGCCTAACCATGTGTATTGCCCCCCCCACACCCCCCCCCCCGGGAGAAATTTGCAAATATCGAGGGCTATAACGGTTTCGGTAAGTAGAAGGGGTCCAGTGTCCAGTGTCGATTTTTATCCCGACATTCCGTGTGGCTATTTGGCTAAATTTAGTAACATTTGTTTCAAAAATCTGTGTCTATGTCGCTTTTTCAGATCCTTATCCGTTCCAGAACTCTAGTAGGGAAAGGGTCTTTGCGTTGAACCAGAAATTATACAGAGTAACGATCCCAAATAATGCCAACAGCTATTCGTGAATCTCCAAGAATTCCTGAATACTATTACTATACACCTCCCCCGCCACTAGGAGATTATACTCTTGACTGACATTTAAGGCCGCGAAAATGTAGGTAAGCAGGTCTACTTTCGGCTGCAAAAGCATTGACAAAACATGTGTAACGCAAACGAGCCGTTGCAAAGCCACCACATAACCTGGTCTGTTATACAGAAACAGTTTAATTATGCATGGCTATCAAAGGATTTCAGGAGTCAACGGCGCACGTGCTGTTGTTTACTCACGATCTAAAAATAGTTTCCTGTAAGTGAACAAGCCGAGAACCAAGCTTCTCCATCCCGTGCGTCGTTTCAACACACATACGCAGACGCCCAACCGATGCCAGCACAAACGCAAACCATGCAGGCACCAACACAAACCTTGCAAATACGAACTAAACCCTTGCAGGACTAAACCCAACCCTTGCAGGCACAATCACAACCCTTGCAGGCATCAACTCAACCCTTGCAGGCACCAACTCAGCCCTTGCAGGTAACGACTCAACTCTTGCAGGCACAATCACAACTCTTGCGGGACTAAACTCAATCCTTGTGGGACCAAACTCAACCCTTGCAGAACTAAATTCAACCCTTGCAGGCACCCTCTTTACCCTTGCAGGCACCAACTGAACTCTTGCAGGACCAAACTCAATCCTTGCGGGACTAAGCTCAACCCTTGCCGGACATAACTCAATCTTTGCAGGACTAAACTCAACCCTTGCAGGCGCCAACTCAACCCTTGCAGGCACCAACTCAACTCTTGCAGGACTAGTCTCAATCCTTGTGGGACTAAACTCAACCCTTGCAGGCACCAACTTAAACCTTGCAGGCACCAACCCAACCCTTGCAGGACTAAACTCGACCCTTGCCGACACCAACTCAATCCTTGCAGGCTGGCTCGTGGAGCTTTTGTCCACTATGGCGCCTAATAGATGAGCACTCGGGCGCTTCTGCGCGGTATTCCGCTAAATAGGTCAGACACCTGCATGCACAGAAGGGTGTGCGGTGACACCCTTCTGACGGCTGGCCCAGTAACAAATGGCTGCTCCACTCACCGACGCCTGCACGCTGAGACGGGTGTGTGGGTTAATATGGCCGTTGCGATCTGGCTGTTGATGACTGAACTGGCGTGTTGTCACACTATGTGGTTCTGGCATTGGATGCATTTATGTATGTGTGTTGCTGCAACCTGCACGCCTCCACCCCCATCCTCCGTCAGCCAGCAGCTCAAAAACAACCACAAGCATTCTCATTGGCCCAGAGCGCCTCCCCCCAATCCTTCACCCCCCCCCCCCTCCCCACCCGTCTGAGCGTGCGCGTAAGACCTTAGCCTCGGTTGGAATAGTCAAAGCCAGGTGGAGCTACTTCAAGTACATTCGCACATGAACGAACCGCCATATTTGTTTGTCATCGCGCACGGCGTGAATTTTAAGCAGCGGATTAAATCGCCGCGAGTACCTTTATAAAGTGAGTAAAGATTTCAGCTGAAAGGTAAGGTAATAGAAAAAGTTGCATAGAATAAGGAAATGTTACTCGCAGAATTTTGTATAAACATTAATGGGAACATTTCTTTGGGCCAGGTTCGGTATCCGCAACACTTGACAGGGAACTTCCGGGTCTGCCGACAGATAGCCCAGTCTCCTAGGCTGTGTGTGGGCTGAGACACATCCTAGTCGCATTCTATAGTAACATTTCGGAAACAAACCCATTTCAGGATTGTTTGACTTTGACCAAGTGTAACTCTCATTGTCCTATTCATGTGAGAAAAGCTTTATAGCAGAAACGAACCTTAACCCTTTTTTTTTATTAATTCATGACAAGTAATGACTAATCACAAAAGTAAACTGTCTTGGATGGCCAAGCAATTCCAAATATGTCACCAGAAACTCACATTGAAAACATGTGCATTCATTGACCCACTCTGAACAGGAAGTAATCAATAAACCAATAAGCATGGCTTAGTGACCATGTGATGACCTGCACATGTGCATTGATCAACTTCCTGTAATAAATGGTGGCATGTTGTTGTCCATCTTTGTGTCAGTGGGCAATCATGGCTCCTTTTGACGATTTTGACAACTTTGGAAGAGTTCGAACTCTGTAATCTTGCATAAGAAAGTACTGCTGACTTAATGAATCTAGTTATGAAAGCTGTTTTCAACAATTTAATTTGTCGTGTGAAGCTGACTTTTTACTATAGAATGCAACATGGCTATGATTCTTCAACCACAGCCATGGATTCATGACTAGCCGACAGGGATATGCGTATTCCAATGATTCAAATGCACACACCGTTCAAATACGGTGCACGTAGGGCCACTGGAACCAACCTACTATCATCACCGTTCAATCAGCCGCCATTTTCTCCCGAATGTCCTGTGCTGTTTTGAACGGGGCACATTGGCATACCAAATCATGGATGTGCGCGCACCCATACCCGGGTGAAAGAAGTGTCGGGCGGTTTACCAATCACCATGTGTAATGTGCGTATTCAGGTTACCGTTGGGATACCAAGCCACCAAAGAAATGCACCTAATGTTTTTATAAATTTCTGCGCATTTGGTGGCAGCATCAATACACTATAGTGTACAGGTGTAAACTGTTATATACAGGTGTACACTGTTATCTACAGGTTTACACTGTTATCTACAGGTGTACACTGTTATCTACAGGTGTAAACTGTTATCTACAGGTTTGTACACTGTTATCTACAGGTGTAAACTGTTATCTACAGGTTTACACTGTTATCTACAGGTGTACACTGTTATCTACAGGTGTAAACTGTTATCTACAGGTGTACACTGTTATCTACAGGTGTACACTGTTATCTACAGGTGTACACTGTTATCTACAGGTGTACACTGTTATCTACAGGTGTATACTGTTATCTACAGGTGTACACTGTTATCTACAGGTGTAAACTGTTATCTACAGGTGTACACTGTTATCTACAGGTGTACACTGTTATCTACAGGTGTACACTGTTATCTACAGGTGTACACTGTTATCTACAGGTGTACACTGTTATCTACAGGTTTACACTGTTATCTACAGGTGTACACTGTTATCTACAGGTGTACACTGTTATCTACAGGTGTACACTGTTATCTACAGGTGTAAACTGGTATCTGCAGGTGTACACTGTTATCTACAGGTTTACACTGTTATCTACAGGTGTAAACTGTTATCTACAGGTGTACACTGTTATCTACAGGTTTACACTCTTATCTACAGGTGTACACTGTTATCTACAGGTTTACACTGTTATCTACAGGTGTACACTGTTATCAACAGGTGTAAACTGTTATCTACAGGTGTATACTGTTATCTACAGGTTTACACTGTTATCTACAGGTGTACACTGTTATCTACAGGTGTACACCGTTATCTACAGGTTTACACTGTTATCTACAAGTGTACACTGTTATCTACAGGTGTACACTGTTATCTACAGGTGTACACTGTTATCTACAGGTGTAAACTGTTATCTACAGGTGTACACTGTTATCTACAGGTTTACACTGTTATCTACAGGTGTAAACTGTTATCTACAGGTGTACACTGTTATCTACAGGTTTACACTGTTATCTACAGGTGTACACTGTTATCTACAGGTGTACACTGTTATCTACAGGTGTACACTGTTATCTACAGGTGTACGCATATGGTCAGCTGACATTTGACTTACTTGCTACCTGTCAAGGTCTGCTGACTTCTTGCATTTTTTCTTACAGCCAATAAGATCAATGATTGCCCTATTTTTAAATGCGGGACATCGTGTTCATTATGAAATGTTGGGGGACATTTTGTATAACAGGGGGACCTGTAAAACCTTTGAAGGCCGTTGTGCGCAGCGGGGTCCGAGTTAATGTAGCGGTCATGAAGCAGTTATAGCGCTGCTTACGACCGGTGCATCAAACCGTAGTCCAGCGCATAAAGCCAGAGCCTGTGACCGGAGCCATAGTCTAGCGGACGGAGCCATAGCCTGCGACCGGAGCCATAGCCTGCGACCGGAGCCATAGTCCAGCGCACGGAGCTATACCCCGGCGCACGGGGGCAAAGTCCAGCGCGGAGCCATAGCCCGCGATCGGTGCAATAGCCCACGACCGGAGCCATAGTCCGCGACCGGAGCCATAGCCGGCGACCGGAGCTCTCCCATAGCCCGGCGCCCCGAGCCATATCACTGCGCACGGCCATAGCCATAGTCCGTTCTCGCACTCGCGATCTCTCATTATGGCCCTCGCTTGCGCGCATTCTGCCGTTTCTCGGTGCGGCCGAGAACTGCAAGTATCACACACTGCGAGCAAGCTATAAAGTTAGCCGCAGACTCCCTCCGCTCAGATGAGATTCTGCGTCCTTACACATCCCAAAGATGTACAATATCAGAGTGACACAAAAGTCCGCAAATGTATGATTCACCCTACAGTTAAAAAACGTCATTGTCGGTGCACAAGGAATACATGGGGTATGTAAGGACGCAGGTACATCTGTATGCAATAAATTCCTTTACAGTGATCTTATTGTATTGAATTAAATGGCCTGACAGCAGCGGGGCACGGGGACGCATGTGTCGCAGTTTTACGGGACATTTGGGTTATTAGGGGGCAATAGCGCAAGGCCGCGCTCCGAGCCGAACACTATAAGATGTATAGATGGCTGATTCTAAAAGGACGATTTAGCACCAACAGAAGCTTATGATCATCGGATCAATGTAATTTGTGTCAGTTGCCAGGCAGTGACAACTTGAGATATTGTGATGTTATGACTCTGATTTTTGAAATTACCTTGGTAATTATGTAGTTTTCCAGAGGGGACATTTTTACGTCAAACTATTTGTTTTCTTTGGGGGCCCTTGGCCTTGTCAATACTAACTAAGCTTAAAGTGACTGAAAACCCAAATAAAATTCATTCACCAATGCCAGGATCCTAAAGAATAACCAAAATACAAACATATGGTAAATTGACAATATTAATTAATTTGAAATCGCTTTGACTGGGCTATTTTCCCACTTCGCCAAAAACGGACCGATTGCGCGATGGTGAGTTGTGACGTCGCAAATAGGAGCCGTCAACAGTTGTCTCGCGCGGACTATTTGCATGCGAATGTAGGCCATGATGTATGGAAGGGGATAGGTGCCATAATTCTAAGTCCGTACTTCTAAATGCTTAATTGTTAATTCTTCATTCTTAATGCTTAATTGTTAATTCTTCATTCTAAATGCTTAATTGTTAATTCTTCATTCTAAATGCTTAATTGTTAATTCTTCATTCTTAATTCGTATTCCTAAATGCCTAATGCTATATTCGCAATACATCATACAAGGTCTGAAGGTTCTAATGCTGCCTTTTACATACTGCTTTTCAAGTACTTCATTTGTAAATACTTCGCATTAATGAGCCTAGCTGTTCCAGGCGACATTCAGCGCCATCTGTCGTCATAATGGGTTTTACTCCCCAAATTATGACGACAGAGGCGTGGCGAAAAAATGTCAGATGGGCCGGCTCTGCATAATGTTTTGTTAGACTGGTTTCCAAACCGGTTCCCGACATTTACATAGCAATCGCTCAACCGTACACAACAGTGGCCAGGATATGATTTAGCGATAAGGGCACAATTTTTTATTTTCTGCCGGGTAATGGCCGTCCGTGCGCATGCACCACGCTAGATGACCCATAGATGATAACGTCATGAATATTCAGTAGTAGCGAATGGCTTCACTTATTACGCTGATCGCCCCGTTTTGGTCCCATTATGCTTTCGGGCCCAGGATATGATTTAGCGATTAATGGCAAAACTTTTTATTTTCTGCCGGGTAATGGCCGTCCGTGTGCATGCACCACGCTAGATGACCTATAAATTATAACGCCATGAATAGTCAGTAGTAGCTAGTGACTTTACTTGTAGCACAAATATTAGTACACCAAGATAGGTCATGCGGGGCTGCGATGTGACGTCACGAATAGCTAAGTAGCCACGTGGAAGTTGTGTCGGGCAGCAGAGCGCCACGCAGTCCCAGCCTAAGCGAGCGGTGGGTTTGGGGATGTTAGGATCGTCACAGTCTAAAAACCGGGCCTTTTCTGGCGCAATGCCGTCAAGCTGCTGTGTTGTGCGGTGTACATGTTGTGAACTTTGATATGATACCACTCAAGCACGAAAAACGAGCAACAGGCACGGATACCGGCTTTGTGAAAGAAAGACGACACCCGACCAGTAGCCTACGTGGATTTGGCCCGCTTCACGAAGATAATTAAACCGTTATGCCAGATATAACTACTTAATACATAGGTGGTGTACACATAACTAAAACAGGGGTGGATTCTAGTCGATAAGTTATCAACCCCCCCCCCCCCAGAGTCTAATTAAAGCTGTTACTGACTATATAATGTATAGTCTATATTCCGGGAATTAATAATGAACTTAAAAATTGACCCGCACGTACTTTACTCCGGAATGGGGGGGGGGATGCATATAACTTATAATGGCGACTAGAGGGGCATGAACTACTTTGCTGCAGTGGTGGGGGTGCCGCCCGTGCATACCGAGCCTATAGAGAGTGAAAGAAAAGAACGCGATTTTGTGGTCATCAAGCAGAAATGTTTTGGTAAAATCATACCTTCATAAGTGGACACTGGCGCACAGTTATGCAACGTGTATAGAGGAAGAGGCCAGCTGATTGAGATCTCCGAGCACGAGAATGCGAGGACAAAAGGAAAGAAATCAACTAATGTTCAGTCTCAGATGGGCACATGGAGATAAAATATTTCCGCTCCGCGGGAAGGGAGAAACATGCGGAAGACCGATAATTTGGGCCGCACAAATATGTATATATCTGCCCCCTAGTGCCTCCTCTCCTCATCCGACCTCCGCCCCCCGCGCGGGCCCGGACTCTATTGGAGGCCATAGCGATGCCTTGCAACCCTCTGGCTTGAGTCCTAACTTGTACACGGTCGGCGACTTTGTACCCCGCTAGTGATAACTTTAACAAAATGTTATTTTGTTCGGTATTTGACATTTGAGCTGCTCGGTCCTATGAGTCCCATGTTAAAGAGCCTGAGGTTTACATTTTTCTGTCCCACGCACGCACGCGCATGCGCGACCTACTTCGGTTTCTTGCCAAACATCGCAGCCCCGAATTGTAAAATGTGTACTGCTGCGAGTAGTGGCGCCGCTATGCGGCGAGCGCGTAACGTTGGGCTGCTACTGCGCTGATGATGATGCAGACTGCGTGATAAGCGGCGCCCTGTGAACTACAAATTTGATTTTCGCCGTATTAATCCGGTTGATATAAAGCCTGGTACTGTTCTTTCATGCTTTCAGGCATATTTTACATTAAGTACATATTTTTGTACTTTGTATGTGACAACAAATAGTTGTTAGTGTCATCAAGGTATCATATTCGGAGAACGTCATTGACTGGCAGTCAACTGTTTGGCTTCCCTAATTTGCTGATAACTTTGTTGGTTGATGTACCACTGACTGATCGATTATAAAACACAACTTCATAATTATTTAGCCTAGGCTGCCTCCTGTCTTTGCTTTATTGACAGATTTTGTTGGGCAATAGATTCGTCTACCCTTCGACACCACTGCAAACAAAGGCTCCCAACAAGTGCATAATAAACACAACGACGCCTTAAGTTCAGTCTCAGGAGTAAAACTCGGGTTTTCCGACGAAATGCATTTGAAAGGGACATTTTGTAGATAAAACCCAGAGGCGGATCCAAGGGGGATGTGTGTGTGTGGGGGGGGGGGGGGTATATAGGGATGTTAATGTCGACATCCACCCATTGGTTGTAAAAAACATTTGGTGGACACGTGCAGTCATTTTTACCCCCCGCCCCCGCTTCAAATTTCAAATGCCTGGACCCGCCCAGAGATATATTCTAAGCCAGGAGCGGATCCGGGGGGGGGGGGGGTTGGGGGGGGCGAAATTTATATAATTTATACCATTTAACCTATGAAACCAAAATCGCCCCCCCCCCCGTATCCAGCATATCTTAATCCGACCCTGAAACCGGCCCCCTCTATCCAGATTTTCGCGATCCACCCCTGTAAGCCTAAATATTAATGAAAACAACAAAGCCATGCTCAACCAATTGATATTTTTAATACAAAAGTACCTAATAAACATAAGCAAAATTAACTTGACAAGCGTTCAGAATACACACAAAGGCTTTGCTTTCCCGCGGTCTGGCTAGCCTTGTCAAAGTTTCCCGCGGTCTGGCTAGCCTTGTCAAAGGTAACCAGTCCCCGGGAGCCGGACACCCAGGCCAAGGCAGTAGGTCTATGATCATACTATGTGGTCTGAGTTCACCCAATTTTTATTCAAACCCCACAACATCGATTAGGACACCTCATTACACATTCGTTAGGCATTAGCCGGCACTTAGAGCTTGTTGTCTTCTGGTAATTGTTGAGTAATAGATAGTGGCAACGATAGATCTTTGACTTGGTTTGCTCCCATCAGCCGCCCGCTCGATGTGGGCGATAACAGAGAATTATCAGAAATTGGGGTGTTACTATTCGATGCACGATATCAATGAATGAGAAATTAACGCAAGAAGCAGGTCTTACCTTTCTTTTTCCTTGGAAAATCTGAAGAATCCCATTGTTAGATATCTGTCTTTCGTGAATTCGCGAAATTTATGGCAGAACAGACTTGAAGTTCATGCCTGTTGACGGCACTGTGCAACACTACGCGCTCACCGCTTGGCGGCGCCACCCGAGTAAAAGGAGATTACAAGGAAATCGCCGTATGATCTATCTTGGTGTACTAATATCTGTGCTTGAAGTTACGCTGATCGCGGCTTCCTGTATGCGGGTAGTTCTCTTTTAAAATTAAGAAATGTATTCTTCGTGACCCCCGGCTCCCCTCCTACATCCCACGGCCAGGCTCGAGCAGCCATGGAGTGCCATGCAGCCATGCAGCCAGTGCATCCCGGGGACTGCATGTTCTTTGATAAAGGTTGTTTCCGTATAATTCCACTGGGGACCACATATGCTATGACGAAAATCGTCATACTATGACAGAGTCGTGTTTGTCTGTGTGACTGTGTGTGTGTCTGTCCGTGCGCACTCAAACGCCAGGTATCGTTGTCGAACTTCGCCAACAGATGCCAGAAGTCTAACCTCCGGTCAAGTTCGTTGACGGGTGAAATCGGTCGAACGTCAACGTCGCGGTGACGTTATACGTCCAAAAACACATTTTCCAGTCTAACTCGGTTTATATTATAGCTAGGCATCATACTCAGCTCCTGAATATCTTTCTGGTTACTGCCATCAAATTTGACGTGGGACTAATTGTTTTCCAGCTACGTCATGTACAAAATGACAGCATTGATGACACCAAATACAGGTACGGTGTTCTGATCGTTACCAGTTTTGCACGAACATTAATGGTACCGCTGATGTACCGTACATCAAAAATCATGGCTATCCCATCAATACTGTTGGTTTCCATAGCGAAAGTCCCCATTATCAGCCAATAAAAGTTCTTTTCCCCACGATTTCGACGACTTGCCTTATAGTTTCCGCTTAGATGGAATATATCCAAAATCACGGCGATCGGACTCGCAGTATTCGTTTCCAAGCAACTAACTTGCCCAGAGCGCCTGGAAGTTTGGGGTTCGAACCCGACTTTATGCACAGTTGTTCACTCTTTGTACGTGTTTATCGTACTATCGACACAGTGCGAGCTCGCTTAGACCTGCTTACACCTGATTGTATGGTTCTTGTCAGAAGGCAGCCCGGCGATGTCTCGGCTAACATGGCCAACTGTTGCATCGAAAGTCGATCAAAGCGTATGATAGAGATATAATCTTATATGGGCGATAATGGGGATCAGGTCACATCAGGGTCCGTGAGTTTGAACACATTTTGCCCCCCCCCCAACCCCCAACCCCCGTTCGAAATTACAGGCCGTGGTAGAGCTTAAAAAGTGGAGAATGAGACCCAGGGAGCGTTTCTTTCTTCATTGCCACAAAACAATCTCCAAAGGGACAGCGACATCTTGCGTTATAATTTTACAGAATGAATATCGTGATCGCGCTATGCATGATCCGTACTTCTCGATGCGTATATATATCTACATTCGTAGTTTTTTTGTGTATAAACTTTATTTATTTGACGAGGTTACCGATAGCGAATACACATACCAACGGCCAACTCAACATGTAACAAAAATGGGTTTGTGGAGTTGAGGTTAAGTCATTAACAAGTACAGGTGATCAAATATACAGAAAGTCCAAATTCAATAACATTCGTAGTTCTAATTTCTTCATGGCTAGTTACGCAGTCGTATTTGTAAATTCGTAATAGTTGCTTGTAATTACATGTATATTATTGTCCCGCTTACATATTAAGCCTTTTTGGGGAAAATTTAACATTGTAGAACAAAACACTTAAAATGAAAAATTAAGCATTAAAAATTAACAATTAAGCATTACAAATTAACAATTAAACATTAAGAATTAAGCATTAGGAATTAACAAGTATGCATTAAGAATTAAGCATTTAGAATGAATGATGAACAATTAAGCATTTATCTGGTCTAATCTATGATGGGTAATTGGTTGCGCAGAGAGATTTTGCAACAATGACAAGACTGATCAAGGTATCCATAGGTTTTATATAACTAACATCGACTAGAAAAAACTATCTGTGGCGTTCTATTCAACCGCGGTGAGTTCCATTCTATAACCAGTTGGAATATAATTTCGATTTACAAAAAAAAAGCGTGATAGATCTAAAGTTGCGAAACATAAACTCCTTACGTATACTTCCCCAAAACAATATTCTTCCATCTCAAAACGCACAAAATGTTCTAAGCCGCCAATGACACCCATGGGCCGGTTTCATAAAAATGCATCAAAGATATATTTAAGCATGGCTGCAAAATACAAATCCCAGCTAGCAAATGTCTCAATTCATAAATCAATTGTTTGCTTTGCTCCCTCTGCCATCTTTCCTGCTCAATGAAACTTGCGTCCATGTTCAATTGTGCTTTTTTGAAACATCTCAATTTGAATAAATTTTATGTTTCTAAATATGAAAAACAAAATCAGCTGCTTCACGTAGGTTTTTTTTCTTGCCGTTGTACAATCTGTAAGGTTATACACGTGACATGCACTCCTGTGCTTGCAACATTGTACCGTTCATTTCTTTACTGACACCATAATCCTGAATATCTATAGCCTCTATACACTGACCGTGGCGAGGGAGAATAATCTTTGTTATCGTCAGCCTTTTCGGTTTGATTTGAAAAACCTCGATTTCGTGCGAATGCGTCATCCCTTCAAAATCAAAAGGTTATGTGGAAATTTACGAAGGTGTTTAGTTTAGATTACAGCATGAATATTGAGTTAAATAAATCTATCAGTTGTAGGCTAATACATAAGACATTAGGTAGGCTAACATGATCATGTAAACTGACGACTTTGTAACAAGTGTCGCGAAATGGTACAGTGGATAGAGTGGCCAGTCACGGTCCGGTGAATTTTGGACGCACAGGTTCGATTCCCTCTGTTGCCAGACATTTTATTTTCCATTAGCTCCACTAAAGCCGAAACTGTTTCCCGGGTTGAACAACTATTTGTTTATTGTTTTAATTAGGTAGACTTATATATTTTCAACCGCATAAGTTCTGGTTTCCCACCGGCTTGCACTGTCACTGATTGGGAAAATCCAGGTTCATATCTGTCCATAGTTTACTGCCCCCACTCCCAAAGCTGCCATCCCTTGCCCTGGGCCTGGCGTATGGAATTTATCCTACACTGTTTTTCAACGATATAACCACTTAGCATAGGCTTATTCAGTGATGGGTAGGCCAGTGGGTTGGTCCCAGTGTCGCAGAGCTCCTCAAAATTATGGGTCATCCGAAAAATAATTGGACATTAATTAAAATAAAATATTGCATAGTCTGCTCACTATATATTTACAATACGTTACCATGTCCCCTCACAGAGGGTCTCACTTTATAGCGAAAAGACAGCTGAAATGCCGATAAATCCTTAGTTGAAGCTGCAGATCTAGCTGATTGGGTTTCTCTGTCTTTACTGCCCGTAAGACTAAAACATATATTGTTTAATCGGGTTTACATATATTGTTTAACAATATTTTAACACAGACCCCGTTCAGCGTTCGGTGGGCTGCCGGCATGTTTGATCGACACTTGCCCGTTGCCTCACTAGGTGGCGTAACCTGTCGCGTGTAGTCGGGGATGTTAGTTGATGTGCCACAAGACGAATTCGGGTGGCTAATAAATCGTCAGTTGAAGTTACTGATCAGGCTGATTGAGTTCCTAATGTCTTTAATACTCGTAAGAATGTTACAAGTGTTTGTCCACTTTTTCAAGGCAAAAGGCGATGGGCTGCTGGGATGTTCATGAAGAACCAAAACTATCTACAGCATACCACAATGCAGGACATTTGAACAATTTTGTGTTTACTTCTTCCAGTTGACTGTAATGTCAACGTCACCACGTGGGCTGAGCCGTCGAGACCTCTACCCTGAAGACGACACACCCATAGCCTGCGATCTGATAACGTCATATACCAATCCGTGTCAGTGAGGGGTTCTCAGGCTTTCTCGAGTACACCATTGACCCTTAGACGGGATTATTTGATATATGATTGGGGATCTGCTATGTGGTGATCTCCAACCAGGTGGCGCTCGTGGTATATAGGTTATCTGACCTACCCGTGACATTCACCAACCGGCGACAGGGCACGGAACAAGTTGGACGCATTGGGATCAAAGAGAACTCGGAATTAACAAACTTAAAGTAAGTTGGCATATGGTTCATATCTGTCCATAGTTCACTGCCCCCACCCCTGAAGCTACCATCCCCTGCCCTGAGCCTGGCATATGGAATTTATCCTACACTGCTTTTCAACGATATAACCCCTTAGCATAGGCTTATTCAGTGATAGGTAGGCCAGTGGGTGGGTCCAAGTGTCCCGGAGCTCCTTAAAATTATGGGTCATCCGAAAAATAATTGGACATTAATAAAAATAAAATATTGCACAGTCTGCTCGCTATATATTTACAATCCGTTACCATGTCCCCTCACAGAGGGTCTCACTTTATAGCGAAAAGACGTGTCAGGTTTATATATATTGTTTAACAATATTTGTATAGCGAAAAGACAGTATCTTGCGAAAAGACAGCTGAAATGCCGATAAATCCTTAGTTGAAGCTGTTGAGCAAGCTTATTGGGTTTCCCTGTCTTCACTGCTCGTAAGACTGAAAAATATATTGTTTAATCGGGTTTATATGTATTGTTTAACAATATTTTAACACAGACCCCGTTCAGCGTTCGGTGGGCTGCCGGCATGTTTGATGGACATATGCCCGTTGCCTCACTAGGTGGCGTAACCTGTCGCGTGTAGTCGGGGACGTTAGTCGATGTGCCACAAGACGAAATCAGGTTGCTAATAAATCTTCAGTTGAAGTTACTGATCAGACTGATTGAATTTCTAATGTCTTTGCTGCTCGTAAGAATGTTACACGTTTTTGTCCACTTTTTCAAGGCAAAAGGCGATGGGCTGCTGGGGTGTTCATGAAGAACCCAAACTATCTACAGCATACCCCAATGCAGGACATTTGGACAATTTTGTGTTTACTTCTTCCAGTTTACTGTAATGCCCACGTCACCACGTGGGCTGAGCCGTCGAGACCTCTGCCCTGAAGACGACACACCCATAGCCTGCTATCTGATAACGTCATATACCAATCCGTGTCAGTGAGGGGTTCTCAGGCTTTCTCGAGTACACCATTGACCCTTAGACGGGATTATTTGATATATGATTGGAGGATCTGCTATGTGGTGATATTCAACCAGAGACCTACCCGTGACATTCACCGACCGGCGACAGGGCGCGGAACAAGTTGGACGCATTGGGATCAAAGAGAACTCTGAATTAACAAACTTAAGGTAAGTTGGCATATGACGAACAGCATAGAGAACTCGGAATTAACAAACTTATGTAAGTTGGCATATGACGATCAGCATAGCTACTCCATGCACACCATCCCAATGCAGCCACATTATAAATGATCTGGAAGGGGATGCCCAGTATCCAGTGTCCTTTCCCCCCAATTTACAGTGTCCAGTGTCCAATGCCTTACAAATAGGAAAATGTGCCCCAGCCCAAGTGTCTCCAGTACTTGGTATGGGTGTATTGATCCCTATTGGTGAACTGGCGTGTGGGGCAAACTGTCACAGAGGGAATGTGGCCAGGACCAAGTGTCTCCATTACTTAGCATGGGTGTATCTATCCCTATTGGTGAAGGGGCGTGTGGGGCAGATTGTCACAGAGGGAATGTGGCCTGGACCAAGTGTCTCCATTGCTTGGCTTGGGTGTATCGACCCCTTTATGTTATGTCCTGATATGTGATGTCCTGATATGTTCTGTCCTAATATGTTATGTCCTGATATGTTGTGTGTCGGTATGTTATGTCCTGATGCGTTGTTTCCCGACCTGTCTCCATGTCGCTGAGTTGTTCCTTCAGATGGAACAGGTGCAGATAGAGGCCTTGAAAGACGAGGTCAGGAATTCTGGCGCTAAAATCCTGAAGCGGGCTGATGTGAAGGAAGGTCGGGAAATAGCCAGAGGAGGTTATGGAAGAGTCCTCGTGGGCACTTTGAAGGAAGGTTAGTGTTATCGTTGAGAATAAGAGTCAATTTCTATAGATGGCCCTACGGCGTTGTAATTATTGCAACAACACTAGACGATATGGCGTGACATTCCCCAAGTATCCACATTTCGTTACCAGAGCTCTACCCCAAATGTAATGTCAATCTGTTCCGATGTATGTTATTTTCAGATAATTCAAGAGTCGTGATCAAGCGAATGCTGGCCTCCAAATGGGATGTCGCTCAAGTCAAACTATTTTGCAAAGAAATCAAGCTCCTCAGCGCGGTAACCCACCCCAATATTGTCCGTCTTCTGGGAGTGTGCATTGAGCCTTTCAGCCCTATTTTGGAATACATTGAGTTCAATCTGGACGAAATGAATATTCCCGAGACGGAGGGTTCTAGAGAAGGCAGCACTCTGGCGGAGCTGTTGAGTATTCTGGCAGAAGCGGACCTTGTTGAAGATGTTGGGGTGAAGCGAGGAGTGCTTCACAAAGCAGCGATTGACATTGCGATGGGATTGGCGTTTCTTCATCATAACAATATATGCCATAGAGACCTCAAGCCGGCTAACGTTTTGGTGAAGAATTCCGGGGACTTATTTATCTGCAAGCTCGCAGACTTTGGCGACGCTAGAGCGAACCACATACAAACCACCTCCCTTGTGCATAACGTTACCGCGCGTGTACAGCGCGGGACAAAGTTATTCTTCGCCCCAGAACAATTACTGGAAACCCTGACGTCGGCAGATACACCAGCCTTAAAAAGAGTCGACATTTGGTGCTACGGCATGACCGTATTCTGCCTGTTTTCTCCTGATTTGGCATTTCCCTGGGAGCGAGAACTTGTAGTCCAGACTGATCTTGACAATGTCTTGACGGCAATGACGGCCAATAAATTGCCCAGAGTTTCGGACAAGTACAAGCACCTGCCGGGGGACACAGGTCTAGGCGACGTCCACCAGTGGTGTTGCCGCTACGACCCGGCCACAAGGCCAGGGGTCGACGAACTGGTGGAGTTTCTAAACAAGTAAGGACAACCAATTTCCTATTAAATAATAATAGTTTATTGAAGTACTTTAGGCACAACGCCCATGGTACATATATACAGTTTGCAAAAATATGTGCAAATACATACATGCGTCACAAGATAGACGTCACGAACATGATCGCGCTGTTTACATTTGTAAGAGCGTGTGAACAGAAAGACGAAATATCGCGATACCAGGGCGTTTCCTATTAAAGTTGCATATCGAGCCAAATCTAAGCCCAAGCGAACTTTATATCAAACTTTACAGAAAACTCCATTGTTTCATTCTACCAATTTAGAAACCTGATAAACATCGCCGTTTCGGCTGTGATGTGGCAAGCGTGTCTATCCCGGGACACCACTGAAATCTGTCTCGGCACTGCTACTTATAACAAAGCATCGCGAAGCACACAAACTGATGACGCTTACCACTAAAATGGAAACTTGTTGTAAATTGATATCACGGTCAAGGCTAAGAGACAGTCTGGCAGTCTGGCATGCGTGGAATATAGACCAAAGAAATCTTGAATGATTCAAGGATTAATTCTTATTTGTATTTTGACCTCTTTAGTTTTGGCGGGCAAGAGCTCAAAAGCAACTTTAAAGTATCAAATGAATTGAATCCTTGTGCAAATGAGATACACCGTGTTCCCGATAGGTGGACCGGGTCGGGGTAGGTCAGGGTGGTCCGGGTCGGTGTAGGTCGGAGTGGTCCGGGTCGGGGTAGGTCGGAGTGGTCTGGGGCGGTGTAGGTCGGAGTGGTCCGGGTCAGCGTAGGTCGGGGTGGTCCGGGTCGGGGCGGTCCGGGACGGGTAGGTCGGAGTGGTCCGGGTCGGCGTAAGTCGCAGTGGTCCGAATCGGGGAAGGTCGGAGTGGTCCGGGTCGGTGTAGGTCGCAGTGGTCCGGGTCCGGGTAGGTCGTGGTAGTTTGGGTCGGTGTAAGTCGCGGAGCTACGGGTCGGGGTATATCGGAGTGGTCTGGCGCCTGGTAGGCCGGGATAGTCCGGGTCAGCGTAGGTCGGAGTGGTCCGGGTCAGCGTAGGTCAGAGTGGTTCGGGTCAGCGTAGGTCAGAGTGGTCCGGGTCGAGGTAGGTCGGAGTGGTCCGTGTCGGAGTAGGTCGGAGTGGTCCGGGCCGGGTTAGGTCTGAGTGGTCCGGGTCGGGATAGGTCTGAGTGGTCCGGGTCGGTGTAGGTCGGAGTGGTCCGGGTCAACGTAGGTCGGAGTGGTTCGGGTTGGTGTAGGTCTGAGTGGTCCGGGCCGGGGTAGATCGGAGTGGTCCGAGTCCGGGTAGGTCCGGGTGGTCCGGGTCGGGGTGGTCCGGGTCGGTGTAGGTCGGGGTGGTCCGGGTTGGTGTAGGTCTGAGTGGTCCGGGCCGAGGTAGATCGGAGTGGTCCGGGTCAGGGTAGGTCCGGGTGGTCCGGGTCGGGATGGTCCGGGTCGGTGTAGGTCGGAGAGGTCCGGGTTGGTGTAGGTCGGAGTGGTCTGGGCTGGGGTAAGTCGGAGTGGTCCGGGTCGGGGTAGGTCGGAGTGGTCTTTTTCGTGGTAGGTCGGAGAGGTCTGGGTCTGGGTAGGTCGGGATGGTCCGGGTCGGGGTAGGTCGGGATGGTCCGGGTCGGGGTAGGTCGGGGTAGGTCGGAGTGGTCCTGGTCGGGGTAGGTCGGAGTGGTCCGTCTTGGGGTAGGTCGGTGGTCCGGGTCGGGGTAGGTCGGAGAGGTCCAGTTCGGGGTGGTCCGTGTTGGGGTAGGACGGGATGGTCCGGGTCGTGGTAGGTCGGGGTGGTCCGTCTTGGGGTAGGTCGGAGAGGTCTAGGTCGTGGTATGTCGGAGTGGTCCGGGTCGGAGTAGGTCGGGATGGTCCGGGTCGGTGTAGGTCGGAGTGGTGCGCGTCAGGTTAGGTCGGAATGGTCCGTGTCGGGATAGGTTGGAGTGGTCAGGGTCGGGTTAGGTCGGAGTTGTCAGGGTCGACGTAGGTCGGAGTGGTCCGTGTCGGTGTAGGTCGAAGTGGTGCGGGTCGGGGTAGGTAGGAGCGGTCCGGGTCGGGGTAGATCGGGATGATCTGGGTCGGGGTTGACCAGAGTGGACCGGGTCGGGGTAGGTCGGAGTGGTCCCGGTCAGGGTAGAGCGGAGTGGTCCGGGTCGGTGTAGGTTGCAGTGGTCCGGGTCGGGGTAGGTCGGAGTGGTCCGTGTCGGAGTAGGTGGGAGTGGTCCGGGCCGGGGTAGGTCGGAGTGGTCCGGGTCGGGATAGGTCTGAGTGGTCCGGGTCGGTGTAGGTCGGGGTGGTCCGTCTTGGGGTAGGTCGGTGGTCCGGGTCGGGGTAGGTCGGAGAGGTCCAGTTCGGGGTGGTCCGTGTTGGGGTAGGACGGGATGGTCCGGGTCGGTGTAGGTCGGAGTGGTGCGCGTCAGGTTAGGTCGGAGTGGTCCGTGTCGGGATAGGTTGGAGTGGTCAGGGTCGGGTTAGGTCGGAGTTGTCAGGGTCGACGTAGGTCGGAGTGGTCCGTGTCGGTGTAGGTCGAAGTGGTGCGGGTCGGGGTAGGTAGGAGCGGTCCGGGTCGGGGTAGATCGGGATGATCTGGGTCGGGGTTGACCAGAGTGGACCGGATCGGGGTAGGTCGGAGTGGTCCCGGTCAGGGTAGAGCGGAGTGGTCCGGGTAAGGGTAGGTCTGTGGTCCGGGTCGGGGTAGTTCGGAGTGGTCCGGGTCGGTGTAGGTTGCAGTGGTCCGGGTCGGGGTAGGTCGGAGTGGTCCGTGTCGGAGTAGGTGGGAGTGGTCCGGGCCGGGGTAGATCGGAGTGGTCCGGGTCGGTATAGGTCTGAGTGGTCCGGGTCGGTGTAGGTCGCAGTGGTCCGGGTCAACGTAGGTCGGAGTGGTTCGGGTCAGCGTAGGTCGGAGTGTGCGGGTCGAGGTAGGTCCGGGTGGTCCGGGTCGGGGTGGTCCGGGTCGGTGTAGGTCGGAGTGGTCCGGGTCCGGGTAGGTCGTGGTAGTTCGGGTCGGGGTAAGTCGCGGAGGTCCGGGTCGGGGTATTTCGGAGTGGTCTGGCGCCTGGTATCCCGGGATAGTCCGGGTCAGCGTAGGTCAGAGTGGTTCGGGTGAGCGTAGGTCAGAGTGGTCCGGGTCGGGGTAGGTCGGAGTGGTCCGTGTCGGAGTAGGTCGGAGTGGTCCGGTCCGGGGTAGGTCGGAGTGGTCCGGGTCGGGATAGGTCTGAGTGGTCCGGGTCGGTGTAGGTCGGAGTGGTCCGGGTCAACGTAGGTCGGAGTGGTTCGGGTCAGCGTAGGTCGGAGTGGCCCGGGTCGGCGTAGTTCGGAGTGGTCCGGGTCGGGGTAGGTCGTGGTAGTTCGGGTCGGGGTAGGTCCTAGTGGTCCCGTTCGGGGTAGGTCGGAGTGGTCCCGTTCGGGGTAGGTCGGAGTGGTCCGGGTCGGGGTAGTTGTCCGTGGCGGGGTAGATGTAGGTTCTACTGGTACGGGTAGGTTATTTCTGATAATAATGTTAGAAGATTTGACCGTTAGTTATGTCGAAAGCTTTGATAAAATTACCTCGTCAACAAAATGTAAACAAGCACACGGGCGATGCCACCTGAAGTATTCAGTCTTGGAGGAGTGTTTTTAAAAGATCTTTTGTTAAAGTACTAACTTTACGTGAGCTGAAAAAAATTACTTCTTATCCTTCATATGTATGATATGCGTGTTCATGTATTTTTGTCTGTCATGTATATGCTATGCATTTTCATGTGTTTAGATACGATAGAGTTATAAATTTAATTCAAATTAATCCTAATATGCAATTATAAAATGTGTTTCGAAGAGTGTTTCGACATGACACATTACTATAGACAGATGCATGCTATAAATGATGATCTAAGAAATTTAAGCTAAATAAACCGGATCCCATTGAATCAACCACTTTAATTTCACCACAACTTTACTGAACAAGTCGTGGATGTTGTGGTGTTATGACACTGCGATGTAGTTTAAGTGTCCGTGGAACCATTCCAAACCCAGCAATGTATTAAGCACCCGCGAGAGGATGGTGGGGGGGGGGGGCATATTTGTAACATTTATTTCACGTTGTTGTTGTTGTTGTTCACAGCCTGGCGTTTCGCCGAATGAACAGCGTACGTTCTCTGTCGCCAGCCGCCGGTGAACATGGTGAGCAACAAGCGACCCACGTCATGTCATAAAATGTTGCATAGTGCACTGTAGTACAGCGACACCAATATAAACCGCAGTCGTGTGGGCCGCTCCATTGTTCTTTACTCGTCCCCTGGGCTGCCCCAGGGGTCGGTAACACATCGAACACACTATATGCCGTGTTCCCTATAGACATCCTTAATATAATGCTAGAACTGCGGAATAACTGCGGTTAAATATATGACGTACAGAAGCAGGCAATATTAGGCTGGAAACTCATGTTTGATCATAACGTTAATAACGCCTATTTTCACCCGTCAGCTGACAGCGGTGCTCGAGCCAGAGACGTGCCAGAAAACCCCCGAGAGCTTCCGATTGACGCGGAGAGGACGCTGAACGCTGCGGACAACCCTCGAGCCATGGACGTGCGGCCCAAAGCCAAACAACTTCCGAAAGCTGCGGACCAACCTTGGGTAACCATGGCTTATTAGCAATATGGCATGTTTATATATGGAGAGGCATTAAGAAAGATATGTATAGCACCTATTTAATGCAACTAGAATGACAGGATCTCGCCACTTGTTACGTTCCGAAAATGACGTCGTTATTTACGCCACTGGTTGTTATGGCGTAACCAGGATGACGTCATTTTCGGAGCGCGTTATGATAAACTAATATTTCTTCATTGGATATGACGTCGTAAATAATGGGGTTATTTTCGGACCCAAACGAGTGGCGAGATCCTGTGCCTAGAATAACTCTTATGACCTAACTGTAAAGCAGCAGACGTTGCGCAACACGGAAAAACAGTAGCTACACCGACCTTAGACAGTTACTTTCAGACCGCTAGTCTGGTCACAACCACGCAATAGGTCCGCCCACACACCAGATTCACTCCCCCCGTCACACTGTATGTCCCTCAACACCAGACGTCCACCCACAATGTTTGTCCCTCCTCACTGTAAATACGCTCACACTGTACGTCCACCCATACTGTCCGTCCACCCGCACTGTACGTCCACCCGCACTGTACGTCCCCCCAAACTGTACGTCCCCCCACACTGTACGTCCGCCCACACTGTACGTCCGCCCACACTGTACGTCCGCCCACACTGTACGTCCGCCCACACTGTACGTCCGCCCGCACTGTACCTCCGCCCACACTGTACGTCCGCCCACGCCTTACGTCCGCCCACACCGTACGTCCACCCGCACTGTACGTCCCCCCACACTGTACGTCCGCCCACACTGTACGTCCGCCCACACCTTACGTCCGCCCACACCGTACGTCCACCCGCACTGTACGTCCCCCCACACTGTACGTCCGCCCACACTATACGTCCCCCCACACTGTACGTCCGCCCACATTGTACGTCCGCCCACAGTGTACGTCCACCCACATTGTACGTCCGCCCATACTGTACGTCCACCCACACAGTACGTCCGCCCACACTGTGCGTCCGCCCATACTGTACGTCCGCCCATACTGTACGTCCGCCCATACTGTACGTCCACCCACACTGTACGTCCGCCCACACTGTACGTCCGCCCATACTGTACGTCCGCCCATACTGTACGTCCGCCCACACTGTACGTCCACCCACACTGTACGTCCGCCCATACTTTACGTCCGCCCATACTGTACGTCCACCCACACTGTACGTCCGCCCACACTGTGCGTCCCCCCATACTGTACGTCCGCCCATACTGTACGTCCGCCCATACTGTACGTCCACCCACACTGTACGTCCGCCCACACTGTACGTCCGCCCATACTGTGCGTCCGCCCATACTGTATGTCCGCCCATACTGTACGTCCGCCCATACTGTACGTCCGCCCATGCTGTACGTCCGCCCATACTGTACGTCCACCCACACTGTACGTCCACCCACAGTGTACGTCCACCCACACTGTACGTCCGCTCCGACTGCACGCCCCCTCCCCTGCCCACTCTCCTACCCCCGCGCCACCCTCTGCCCTTCTCCCTCCCCCTGCCCCTTGGCCACCCAGATGCCCGGTCTTCTAAGAGATGCAGATATATGGCAGGCTAGCTAGGGTTTAAACCGTGAATATGGTAAATATATACATGTAGACCCGCTGGATACGTCACGGGGAACCAGCGTATGTCTCACTGTGTTCAATGGGTTTTTTATATAGACATTGAAATTGACAACTGTCACTCTCGGCTCGGCAGACGTCGTTAGATTGAGTGATGTCGGCGTAGAAGGAAAGCGTCCTAGTATGGCGGGGTGCGTAGCGGGGATTTTATCAAATCATGGCTTATGTATATATGTGTTGTATGGGTATTTTAAGAATGCGCAGCATGCATACTCTTCACTATATATGATATATTACATTATTAATATGGCTCCATCATCATTGTAAACGATATACATGCAATTATTAATGTTAAACTTCATTAATCTGAGGCCATCTTAGTTTTGTTTCAAAACAGTCCCCTGGACACATTTGTGTTGTCCTACTCATGTTAGTCCTGTATACATGACACCCTCCCTCTCGAGTTTGATGCCCCCCCCCCCCACTGCCCTTCTTATGTTCGCGTTACATACACCTTCCATTCTGACCCGTTATGTTTGCCAATCTCATGTGTGTTATACATCACACAATCCGCCCACTCTGTCCGTCGTTCGTTTCTTTGACGCAATACCATCCACTACAACGTAACGTAAACGTAAATCTTCTGTTCATTCTACATCTTGACTCCCTTTGCTATTCCTTGTTTGCGCAAGAGAAAGTACCGTGATCTGTTAGTACCTGCCCCCCCCCCCTTCTGCTCACCTTTGCTCACCACCATCGTTCAAGCCCGGCCCTCACCCTGTTCACCTATGTCCACCTCTATCGTTCAGGCCCTGCCCCCCCCCCCCGTGTGAGCCTCTCTGCTCACCTCTATCGTTCAGGCCCTGCCCCCATCCTGTGAGCCTCTGCTCACCTCTATCGTTCAGGCTCTGACCCCCCCCCCCCTCCCCGTGTGAGCCTCTCTGCTCGCCTCCATCGCTCAGGCCCTGCCCCACCCTATGAGCCTCTCTGCTCACCTCTATCGTTCAGGCCCTGCCCCCCCCCCCTTCTTTAAGCCTTTCTGTTCCTCGCACTGTCCCCCTGCCTCCCCTCTGTTCCCCGCACTGGCCGCCCCTGCCTCCTCTCTGTTCCTCGCACTGTCCCCCCTGCCTCCTCTCTCTTCCCCGCTCTGTCCGTCCTACCCCTGGCCTCCTCTCTCTTTCCCGCTCTGTCCGTCCTACCCCTTGCCTCCTCTCTGTTCCCGCACTGCCTCCTCTCTGCTTCCCGCACTGCGCATTCGCCCCCCCCCACCTGACTCCTCTCTGTTCCCCGCACTGTCCCCTCCTGCCTCTCTCTGTTCGCCACACTGTCCCCCCTCCTGCCTCCTCTGTTCCCCAGTTGACCCCCCCCCCCTGCCTCCTCTCTGTTCCCCACACTGTCCCCCACCCTGCCTCCTCTGCTCCCGCACGGTACGCCTCCCCCCCCACCCCTGCCTCCTATCTGTTCCTGACAGTGTCCCCCCCATGCCCCTCTTTGTTCCCCGCACTGCCCCCCCCACCTCCCCGCATCATCTCGGTTCTAGCACTGCCCCCCCCCCCCCCAGCCTCATCTCTGTTCCCCACACTGTCCTCCCCAGCCTCCTCGCTGTTCCCCGCACTGCCCCCCCCCCTGCCTCCTTTCTGTTCCCCACACTGACCCCTCCCCCCTCTCTGTTCCCCACACTGCCCCCCCCCTGCCTCCTCGGCTCCCCGCACTGTAGCCCGCCCCCCCCCCTGCCTATGTGCCTGTCTGTTTCCGACAGTGTCCTCCTCCTGCCTCCTCTCTGTTGCCCGCACTGCCCCCACCCTCTCTGCTTCCTCTCTGTTCCCCGCACTGCCCCCCCCCCTACCTGCTCTCTGTTCCCTGCACTGTCCCCCTCCTGCCTCCTCTCTGTTCACCGCACTGCCCCCGCCCCTGCCTCCTCCCTGTTCCCTGCACTCCCCCCCCCTGCCTTCTCTCTGTTCCCCGCACTGGCTCCCCCCCCCCTGCCTCTTCTCTGTTCCCCGCACTCCCTCCCTGCCTCCTCTCTGTTCCCGGCAATGTCCCCCCTCCTGCCTCCTCGCTGTTCCCCGCTCTGTCCGTCCTACCCCTGGCCTCCTCGCTCTTTCCCGCTCTGTCCGTCCTACCCATTGCCTCCTCTCTGTTCCCCGCACTGCCTCCTCGGTGTTCCCGCACTGTCCCCCTCCTGCCTCCTCTCTGTTCGCCACACTGTCCCCCTCCTGCCTCCTCTGTTCCCCAGTTGACCCCCCCCCCTGCCTCCTCTCTGTTCCCGGCAATGTCCCCCCTCCTGCCTCTCGCTGTTCCCCGCACTGTCCCCCTGCTTCTTTTCGATTCCCCACACTAACCCCCCCTGCCTCCTCTCTCTTCCCCGCATTGTCCGCCCCCCCCCACTGCCTCCTCTCTGTTCTCCGCACTGTCCCACTCCTGCCTCCTCTCTGTTCCCTGCACTCCCCCCCTGCCTCCTCTCTGTTCCCCGCACGGTCCCACCTCCTGCCTCCTCTGTTCCCCGCACTGTCCCCCCTACCTCCTCTCTGTTCCCCACACTTCTCCCCCCCCCCCTCCTGCCTCCTCTCTGTGCCCCGCACTGTCCCCCCTCCTGCCTCCTCTGTTCCCCGCACTGTCCCCCTCCTGGCCAATCTTTGTTCCCCACACTGCCCCCCCCCCACCCTGCCTCCTCTCTGTTTCTCGCACTGACCCCCCTGCCTCCTCTCTGTTCTCCGCACTGCCCCCTCTCCCACCTGATCTCTGTTCCCGCACTGCCCCCCCACTGCCTCCTCTCTGTTCCCCGCACTGCCCCCCCTGCCTCCTCCCTGTTCAGTGCACTGCCCCCTCCTCCTGCCTCCTCTCTGTTCCCTGCACTGCCCCACCCATTTGCCTCTTCTCTGTTCCCCGCACTGTTCCCCCCTGCCCCCTCATTGTTCCTCGCACTGTACCCCCCCCCCCCTGCCTCCTTTCTGTTCCTACACTGACCCCCACAGCCTCCTCCTGTTCCCCACACTGTCCGCCCCTGCCTCCTCTCTGTTCCCCGCACTGTCCGCCTACACTCTGCCTCCTCTCTGTTCCCCGCACTGCCCCCTCCCCTGCCTCCTCTCTGTTCGCCACACTGTCCCCCCTCCTGCCTCCTCTGTTCCCCACACTGTCCTCCCCAGCCTCCTCGCTGTTCCCCGCACTGCCCCCCCCCTGCTCCTTTCTGTTCCCCACACTGACCCCTCCCCGCTCTCTGTTCCCCACACTGCCCCCCCCTACCTCCTCGGCTCCCGCACGGTAGCCCCCCCCCTGCCTATCTGCCTATCTGTTCCCGACAGTGTCCTCCTCCTGCCTCCTCTCTGTTCCCCGCACTGCCTCCCCCCCTACCTGCTCTCTGTTCCCTGCACTGTCCCCCTCCTGCCTCCTCTTTGTTCACCGCACTGCCCCCCGCCCCTGCCTCCTCCCTGTTCCCTGCATTCCCCCCCCCACCCTGCCTCCTCTCTGTTCCCCGCACTGGCTCCCCCCCCCCCTGCCTCTTCTCTGTTAACCGCACCCCCTCCCTGCCTCCTCTCCGGCACTGTACCCCCTCCTGCCTCCTCGCTGTTCCCCGCACTGACCCCCCTGCCTCTTTTCGATTCCCCACACTAACCCCCCCCCGCCTCCTCTCTCTTCCCCGCATTGTCCGCCCCCCCCCCACTGCCCCTCTCTGTTCTCCGCACTGTCCCACTCTTGCCTCCTCTCTGTTCACCGCACTGCCCCCCGCCCCTGCCTCCTCTCTGTTCCCCGCACTCCCCCCCCCCTCCTGCCTCCTCTCTGTTCCCCGCACTGTCCCCCCTCATGCCTCCTCTGTTCCCCGCACTGTCCCCTTAATGGCCATTCTTTGTTCCCACACTGCCCCCCCTCCTGCCTCCTCTCTGTTCTCGCACTGACCCCCCTGCCTCCTCTCTGTTCTCCGCACTGCCCCCCCCCCCCTACCTGATCTCTGTTCCCCGCACTGTCCCCCCACTGTCTCCTCTCTGTTCCCCGCACTGCCCCCCTTGCCTCCTCCCTGTTCAGTGCACTGCCCCCCCCCCTGCCTCCTCTCTGTTCCCCACACTGTCTTCCTCCTGCCTCCTCTCTGTTCCCCGCACTCACCCCCCCCCTGCTTCTCTCTGTTGCTCGCACTGCCCCCCCTGCCTCCTCTCTGTTCCCCGCACTGTTCCCCCAGCCTGCCTCCTCGCTGTTCTCCGCGCTGTTCCCCCACCCTGCCTCTTCTCTGTTCCCGGCACTGACCCCCCTGCGTCCTTCCTTTTCCCGCACTGCCTCCTCTCTGTTCCCACACTGAACGCCCCCCCCCTGCCTCCTCTCTGTTCCCTGCACTGCCCCACCCATCTGCCTCTTCTCTGTTCCCCGCACTGTTCCCCCCTGCCCCCTCATTGTTCCTCGCACTGTACCACCCCCCCCCCTGCCTCCTTTCTGTTCCCCACACTGACCCCCACAGCCTCCTCTCTGTTCCCCACACTGTCCGCCCCTGCCTCCTCTCTGTTCCCCGCTCTGTCCGCCTACCCTCTGCCTCCTCGCTGTTCCCCGCACTGTCCCCCCCCCTGCCTCCTCTCTGTTCGCCACACTGTCCCCCCTCCTGCCTCCTCTGTTCCCCAGTTGACCCCAGCCCCTGCCTCCTCTCTGTTCCCCACACTGTCCCCCACCCTGCCTCCTCTGTTCCCCGCACGGTACGCCTCCCCCCCCCCTGCCTCCTATCTGTTCCTGACAGTGTCCCCCCCATGCCCCCTCTTTGTTCCCCGCACTGCCCCCCCCCCTCCCCGCATCCTCTCGGTTCCTCGCACTGCCCCCCTCCCCCACAGCCTCATCTCTGTTCCCCACACTGTCCTCCCCAGCCTCCTCGCTGTTCCCCCCACTGCCCCCCCCCCTGCCTCCTTTCTGTTCCCCACACTGACCCCTCCCCCCTCTCTGTTTCTCTGTTTCTCGCACTGCCCCCCCTGCCTCCTCCCTGTTCAGTGCACTGCCCCCCCCCCTGCCTCCTCTCTGTTCCCCACACTGTCTTCCTCCTGCCTCCTCTCTGTTCCCCGCAATCACCCCCCCCCTGCCTTCTCTCTGTTGCTCGCACTGCCCACCCTGCCTCCTCTCTGTTCCCCGCACTGTTCCCCAGCCTGCCTCCTCGCTGTTCTCCGCGCTGTTCCCCCACCCTGCCTCCTCTCTGTTCCCGGCACTGACCCCCTGCCTCCTCCCTGTTCCCGCACTGCCTCCTCTCTGTTCCCCACACTGACGCCCCCCCCCCGCCTCCTCTCTGTTCCCCGCACTGCCCCCTCCCCCTCTGCCTCCTTTCTGTTCCCCACACTGACCCCCCCCCCCCGCCTCTTCTCTGTTCCCACCCACCTGCCTCCTCTCGGTTCCTCGCACTGCCCCCCCCCCCACAGCCTCATCCCCACACTGTCCCTCCCTGCCTCCTCGCTGTTCCCCGCACTGCGCCCCCCCCCTCTGCCTCCTTTCTGTTCCCCACACTGACCCCCCCCCCGCCTCTTCTCTGTTCCCCACACTGTGCCCCACTCTTGCCTCCTTTCTGTTCCCCACACTGCCCCCCCCTGCCTTCTCTGTTCCCCGCACTGTACGCCCCCTACCTGCTCTCCGTTCCCTGCACTGTCCCCCTCCTGCATCCTCTCTGTTCCCTGCACTGTCCCACTCCGGCCTCCTCTCTGTTCCCGCACTGCCTCCTCTTTGTTCCAAGCACTGCCCCCCCCCCACCTGCCTCCTCTCTGTTTCCCGCACTGCCCCCACCCCACCTGCTCTCTGTTCAACGCACTGTCCCCCACTGCCTCCTCTCTATTGTCCGCACTGCCCCCCCCCCCCCGCTCTGCTTCCTCTCTGTTCCCCGCACTACCTCCCCCCTACCTGCTCTCTGTTTCCTGCACTGTCCCCCTCCTGCCTCCTCTCTGTTCACCGCACTGCCCCCCTCCCCTGCCTCCTCCCTGTCCCCTGCACTCCCCCCCCTGCCTCCTCTCTGTTCTCCGCACTCCCTCCCTGCCTCCTCTCTGTTCCCGGCACTGTCCCCCCTCCTGCCTCCTCGCTGTTC
>OZ025250.1:49706261-49807874 GCA_964019135.1 Arenicola marina | reverse complement strand
AATACAAACTAAGGACCTACTTTATGAAAAACCCCAAAATATTACAACAGTAACTGTTACAGTCACAAGAACAAGTGTCAAGACTGTAATGTCTGAACTTTCAGGCTAGTGTTGTCATGTCTAAATGAGTTGGAGATGTGGTTGTTTGCATGGAAAGCAAGATAAATTACCCAGGAAGCAGATTACGGACAAGACAAAGCTGGTAAGAGGGGGATTTGGGGTATTGAAGCGAGGGTGGGTAAGCACTTGGACACCTTGTTTATTAGACTGTGCGGACCCCCCCCCCCCCCACCCCTGAGTCAGTCGATTTACCGTGCCTGTGTATCATGGGCTATGCCTAGCCCTGAAGAACCCAGGCCTCGCTACCGCTCGGCCAGGGTCCTGAAGTGCAGCCTGCAAATCCTCAGCGATTTGAAACCGCTCCACTTTAATCTGACTAGTATAACTTTGTGGGTAAATACCACAACAGATCTGTCATGATCTAGACTGTAGCCAAATAAACTTTAAACTTTTTATTGTGGAGATGCATGACCACGTCTTGGATCGAGCGCGAACGCCTAGCAAAATTGGACGAGGTAAACCGGTAAAACCGGGGAATTTGCCGCTTCCGCCCTGTAGCGCCATCTGTTGACAAAGTTGCCGCTTGTCACTTCGAATGGCTGCGCGCATGTTACGAATGAAATGCAGAATATCGCCGGTATTGTGGACATCAACAGTTCTTCAAAGAAACAAACTATACGTAAATAGATAGTTTAAGGTATGTAGAATTCAAATATAATAAGGATTGGACGTGGTATTCACCCACAAAGTGACACTAGTCCCATTACAGTGGAGGGGTTTCAAATCGCTGAGGATTTGCAGGCTGCACTTCAGGACCCTGGCCGAGCGGTAGCGAGGCCTGGGTTATTCAGGGCTACAGGATTATAGGCTATAGTATAGCAGATCCATAACAATTAAGCCACATGATATTGTAGTGTATTAGAACAATACAAAGTATTCATTTCATTGTTTATTCCCGGCCGGCCGTTACTAAGACTGAAGAGGCCTGGTTCCCGGCACTGCACTTGTTGCTTCCGGGGCAGAGCTATATCCGGTCTTAGGGACCACTCATTATCACATATACAACATAAATGTATTTGTATGCTGGGCCTGCATTTCATTTAAAATTGCATTTGTAAATTCTTTTAAATGCTATTTTAATGATTGATTCCCAACACCCAGGGGGGGGGGGGTAGTGGGGGCGGGGGGCACTCGCTGTGTATCCTACAGTATCATCATCGAACATCAAATCATACCCTACACGCTGCATTGTTTGATGAGAGTCATATTTCAATGTGATTTCGCGATTCCATTGGTCACGGTGGATGTTTCAACCAATGATAATGATGAAGGAACGTTAACACTAAGCTGCTCAAATCGTGTGCAAATGGGAATCCTAAATATGAGCTAACCAACATAGCATATACACAAGGTTTCTGGGGTATGCACACGAAATATCAAGTAGTGAAGCCGATACGGCAGTTAAAGAGAAAGAGAACGATGTTAAAGTAGCACTAACATAGGAGTCTAAAGCAAAATGAATCACATTTGAAAATGGCTCTTCTCACGCGAGTACAAGCACCCAAAGGTTAGAAAGGCATTGTGTGTAATTACGAATAACTGCTATATTGAATGCAGTCATCTCTGGGATCTGACAGAAGCCAACTTTTGGCAAGTTCTAGTCACATTTTACCGATCGAGAACTAATTACGTTTCAGCGATTGTCAATTGTGCTGTAAAGGATGGTTCACAAAATATGGCGATCAGATGTCAGAAAGAACAACGTACAGCTGTCAAAACGTACTGATGAGGTTTATAACCATTCCAAAACGGAGATCCGATATTACCCCTCTTAATTTGTGTAGGAAATTCGCAATTCAGAGGGGGTATTCCCTACCCCCGACATAATAAAAGGATGAGCAGACCCCCTCCCCCCTCCCGTGTGGATCTGCGCGTAGGCCTAGATGGCAAAAGTCAGGCTTGTGAATCTGAGCTTGCACTGTCAAAGTCGTTATTGTGCATCTGAGCCTACACTGTGATAGTCGGGATTGTGGATCTAAGCGCACACTGTGAAAGTCGGGATTGTGGATCTAAGCGCACACTGTGAAAGTCGGGATTGTGGATCTAAGCGCACACTGTGAAAGTCGGGATTGTGGATCTAAGCGCACACTGTGAAAGTCGGGATTGTGGATCTAAGCGCAAACTGTGAAAGTCGGGATTGTGGATCTAAGCGCACACTGTGAAAGTCGGGATTGTGGATCTAAGCGCACACTGTGAAAGTCGGGATTGTGGATCTAAGCGCAAACTGTGAAAGTCGGGATTGTGGATCTAAGCGCAAACTGTGATAGTCGGGATTGTGGATCTAAGCGCACACTGTGAAAGTCGGGATTGTGGATCTAAGCGCACACTGTGATAGTCGGGATTGTGGATCTAAGCGCACACTGTGAAAGTCGGGATTGTGGATCTAAGCGCAAACTGTGAAAGTCGGGATTGTGGATCTAAGCGCACACTGTGAAAGTCGGGATTGTGGATCTAAGCGCAAACTGTGAAAGTCGGGATTGTGGATCTAAGCGCAAACTGTGAAAGTCGGGATTGTGGATCTAAGCGCACACTGTGAAAGTCGGGAATTCCGAAGAAGAAAATCGCAAAGGGAAATTGTGTAAATGAGACGTCCCCCCCAAACCCATGAAAAAAGATAGATCCGCCACGGAACGACAATTATTCCACCCCAGGTGCGGATCTAGGAATTTGCCAGGGGGGGGGGGTTGCTCTCTGAAAACTTACGACCGGGGGGGGGGAGGGGTGCTCGGAGAAGCCGACTTTAACAGTGTATGGTCAGGTTCCCAAGGGAAGGGGGGGGTGCAACCCCCCCCCCCCCACTAGATCCGTCCTGCACCCAAATAGCTTGATATTGTGGAGATCGCAGATTTGACTCCTGGTGATGGAGGGGGAGGAGGTGGACTGCTTGCGCAGCGGTAGGCCTCTCAGGTTACACGCGGGCACCCCAGCCCATAGAGCACGTGCGTGCGAGCTGGAAGGTCAAGGTCGTTGGGGAGCAGCGAAAGTAGGTCACATTTGCTCTACAGAGGTAGTGCTGGCTGCTGCTCTACAGTAATTGTAGAGCTGGCTGCTGCTCTACAGTAATTGTAGAGCTGGCTGCTGCTCTACAGTAGGTGTAGAGCTGGCTGCTGCTCTATAGTAATTGTAGAGCTGGCTGCTGCTCTACAGTAGGTGTAGAGCTGGCCTCTCAGCGAGTGAGGAGCCCAGTGTATATAAGGCAAACAGCCGAGACGACCGACAACTACCACCGAGAGAGAACCGAGAGACTACAACACACACACCAACGGATATGTATTCACGCTACCTAGAATTTAAATGAAGAAACCAAAAGTGGAAATACGTCGTCAAAGTTATTTACTTCCAGTGTCAATGCTCGGCAGGAACGCAACAATATTTTGCGATACGCCATTGGGCGCTGACCAGTTAAGGCAAAATTAGTAAAATGTGATAAAGTAAAGTCATCTGGTGGCATCAACAGGCGTCCGTATGGTTCGCCCCTACGACCACGAGGTAACGCCCGCCCCCACTCCCTCTCTCCCCGGGCTGCAATATCAACGAATGCAAGTAGGTTAGGTTTGGCTCTGGTTGTTACGTGGGTGTACGTGTCGGCAAGCGGCTATGCTCAGTCTGAGTCACTGGTACCTCGAATGCTTTACCAGACCTTTTAGTTTTAGCTTCAGCCACTCGCGGCAGTCAGCGGGGCTGTGTATGTGGTGGGGGCGGCGGGGCTGTGTATGCGGTGGGGGGCGGCGGGGCAAAGGTTGCATTGCGCCTGCGTGGCTGGGAGAGGTCACACAGCTATATAACATCCCGGAGCCCTGTGTTTGCGGTCCACAAACCGTTCTCTCGGACACGTCGACGGTTGTTATGTGATATCGCACGTCGTTTGGTATCAGCAGCACCAGTGTACGTGGCAGGAAACCAGAGACAGAGCGAGAGAAAGAGAGAGAGACAGAGAGGGAGAGACAGCGCGAGAAACAGAGAGGGAGAGACAGCACGAGAGACAGAGAGAGAGAGACAGCGCGAGAGACAGAGAGGGAGAGACAGCGCGAGATACAGAGAGAGAGAGACAGCGCGAGAGACAGAGAGGGAGAGACAGCGCGAGAGACAGAGAGGGAGAGACAGCGCGAGAGACAGAGAGGGAGAGACAGCGCGAGAGACAGAGAGGGAGAGACAGCGCGAGAGAAAGAGAGAGAGAGACAGCGCGAGAGACAGAGAGGGAGAGACGGCGCGAGAGAAAGAGGCGAGCGAAAGACAGAGACAGACAGACAGAAGTTAGAGAGGCGACACTCGTGGCACTCGTGGCCCCAGCTGGTAAGTCATCAGTTATTTACCTTGGTTTCAAAGTCAACCTGGGGGCTGGAATTTACCCACAAGGGGTCGAACCCTCCCAGCCCCACCTCGTGGGCCCCGCAGTGTCGCCACCTAGCGAATCCGGTCGGCCGTGTTGTCAGCCGCGTATATATGGCAAGCCGTTTTATCTTGAAATAATTGCAGGTATGTCCAACTATTTCCACATATCTCTAAATAATTGCGCATATATCCAAATATATGCACATATCTCATATCTCGAAGTATTTGTACACATCAAAAATTTTCATGCGACATTTCTCTGAATAATTGCACTTATGTATAAATATTTATATGTCAAAAATACATGTCAAATTATTTAAGAATATGTTGAAATAATTTGGACATGACATTAAGGCATTTAAAAATATATTTAAACAGCATCGAATTTAGCATATGTGCAATTGTTTTAATCATATGGTCAGTTCATTTAATGATATTTTCAATTCATTTAATGATACGCTCAATTCATTTAATGATATGTTCAATTAATTTAATGATATGTTCAATTCATTTAATGATATGTTCAATTCATTTAATGATATGTTCATTTCATTTTATAACATGTACACATCTTTTAATAATCTGCTCAATTCATTTAATGACGTGTTCAACTCATTTAATATGTTCAACTTAGCCCTGTTTATGGCCTCCAAACTTGTCCGCTCGCGAAGAGGCGGGCCGGAGCACGAACTTTGCCAGGCACAGGGAACATAGTGGTTGTCTTCTGCCGTTTGTGGCAGAATAGAATACCGTTTAAACACGTAATTTCTGTTCCATATATGCTTGTGAAGCATTCGTCAGTCAGTAAAATGTCTTTCAGGTTAATTGCGCTTTCATCTAGGACTATCTATATAGTCATCTAGTACTTGCTAGGGTACAGGGCCCGCTAAGCCGTAGGACTTGCTAGGGTAGAGGGCCCGCTAAGCCGTAGGACTTGCTAGGGTAGAGGTCCCGCTAAGCTGTAGGACTTGCTAGGGTACAGGGCCCGCTAAGCCGTAGGACTTGCTAGGGTAGAGGGCCCGCTAAGCCGTAGGGTTTTCTAGGGTAGAGGGCCCGCTAAGCCGTAGGACTTGCTAGGGTAGAGGGCCCGCTAAGCCGCTGGACTTGCTGGGGTAGAGGGCCCGCTAAGCCGCAGAACTTGCTAGGGTAGAGGGATTGCTAAGCCGTAAGGCTTGTTACTGTAGAGGGCCGACTAAGCCGTAGGGCTTGCTAGGGTAGAGGGCCCGCTAAGCCGTAAGGCTTGTTACTGTAGAGGGCCGGCTAAGCCGTAGGACTTGCTAGGGTTGAGGGCCCGCTAAGCCGCTTGACTTGCTGGGGTAGAGGGCCCGCTAAGCCGTAGAACTTGCTAGGGTAGAGGGATCGCTAAGCCGTAAAGCTTGTTACTGTAGATGGCCGGCTAAGCCGTAGGGCTTGCTAGGGTAGAGGGCCCGCTAAGCCGTAGAACTTGCTAGGGTAGAGGGATCGCTAAGCCGTAAGGCTTGTTACTGTAGAGGGCCGGCTAAGACGTAGGGCTTGCTCGGGTAGAGGGCCCGCTAAGCCGCTGGACTTGCTAGGGTAGAGGGATCGCTAAGCTACGGGACTTGCTAGGGTAGAGGGCCAGCTAAGCCGTAGGACTTGCTAGGGTAGCGGGATCGCTAAGCTGTAAGGCTTGTTACTATAGAGGGCCGGCTAAGCCGTAGGGTTTGGGTTTACTAGGGCCGAAGGGTAACAAGGGTCTCAAGACAGGTACCAGTGCCAACAGCTGAAATGTAACTGTGGGCAGCCTACCCCAGCCCTGGCATGTGGGTTCTGCTAGCACTCCAGGGCCATAAGGTCAAAGAGCGTCATATTACACTGTTTGATATAGTTGTAGACCATACCCGATGTCGCCAGTGCGAGTGTGCGGTTGTGGAGGCGGAGAGGGAGAGAGGAGAGGGGGGAGAAGCAACTGATTAATAGGATGCTGACAGGGTAGATCCTGTTCCTAGGGAAGGGGGGGCGGGCATTTTGCACCCGGTGTAAATAATTTAAACCCGGTGTGAGCATTTCAAACCGGGTTTGAATCATTTAAACCCGGTTTGAATCATTTAAACCCGGTTTGAATCATTTAAACCCGGTTTGAATCATTTATTCCCGGTTTGAATCATTTAAACCCGGTTTGAATCATTTATTCCCGGTTTGAATAATTTAATCCCGGTTTGAATCATTTATTCCCGGTTTGAATATTTAATTCCCGGTTTGAATCATTTAAACCTGGTTTGAATCATAGGACTATAAGCCCTATCATAGGGCTTGGCTTTACTAGGGCAGAAAGCTCTCTAGGCAGGAGGATTTGATAGGGTGGAGGGCTCGCTAGGGTGGAGGGCTCGCTAGGGTGGAGGGCTCGCTAGGGTGGAGAGCTCGCTAGGGTGGAGGGCTCGCTTGGGTGGAGGGCTCGCTTGGGTGGAGGGCTCGTTAGGGTGTAGAGCTCGCTAGGGTGGAGGGCTTGTTAGGGTGGAGGCCTTGCTAGGGTGGAGGGATGATAGAGTGGAGGGCTCGCTAAGGTGGAGGGCTCGGTAGGGTGGAGGGCTCGCTAGGGTGGAGGCCTTGCTAGGGTGGAGGCCTTGCTAGGGTGGAGGGATGATAGGGTGGAGGGCTTGCTAGGGTGGAGGGCTCGCTAGGGTGGAGGGCTCGCTAGGGTGGAGGCCTTGCTAGGGTGGAGGGTTTGATAGAGTGGAGGGTTTGCTAGGGTGGAGGGTTTGCTAGGGCGGAGGGCTCGCTAGGGTGGAGGGCTCGCCAGGGTGGAGGGCTCGCTAGGGTGGGTCACTATGGGGGAGGGCCGCCTTGGCCGGAGGGCTCATTATGGGTTATGGCTGCCTTGGCCGGAGGGCTCACTGTGGGGGAGGAATGCTTCGGTCGGTGGGTCACTATGGGGTAGGGCGACCTTGGCCTGAGGGCTAACTATGGGGAAGGGCAGCCTTGGCCTGAGAGCTCACTATGGGGAAGGGCTGCCTTGGCCGGAGGGTCATAATGGGGGAGGGCTGCCCTGGCCGGGAGTCACTATGGGGGAAGGCTGCCTTGGCCAGAGGGTCGCTATAGGGGAGGGCTGCCTTGGCCGGAGGGTCACTATGGGGGTGGGCTGCCTTGGCCTAGGAGCTCACTATGGAGGAAGGCTGCCTTGGCCGGAGGGTCACTATGGGGAAGAGCTGCCTTTGCCTGAGAGCTCACTATGGGGGAGGGCTGCCTTGGCCGGAGGGCTCACTGTGGGGGAGGAATGCTTCGGTCGGTGAGTCACTATGGGGTAGGGCGACCTTGGCCTGAGGGCTAACTATGGGGAAGGGCAGCCTTGGCCTGAGAGCTCACTATGGAGGAAGGCTGCCTTGGCCGGAGGGTCACTATGGGGAAGAGCTGCCTTTGCCTGAGAGCTCACTATGGGAGAGGGCTGCCATGGCCTGAAGGCTTACTATGGGGGGGGGGGGCTGCCTTGGCCGAAGGGCTTACTATGGGGGAGGGTTGCCTTAGCCTGAGAGCTCACTATGGAGGAGGGCTGCCTTGGTCGGAGGGCTCACTATGAGGGAGGAATGCCTTGGCCGGAGGGTTCACTATGGGGGAGGGTTTCCTTGGCCGAAGGGTCACTATGAGGGAGGGCTGCCTTGGCCGGAGGGCTCACTATGGGGGAGGGTTTCCTTGGCCGGAGGGTCACTATGGGGGAGGGCTGCCTTGGCCGGCGGGCTCACTATGGGGGGTGGGGGGCTGCCTTGGCCGGGGGGCTCACTATGGGGGAGGACGGCCTTAGCCGGAGGGCTTACTATAAGGAAGGGCTGCTTTGGCCGGAGGGCTCACTATTTGGGGGAGCTTCTTTGGCAGGAGGGTCACTATGGGGTTGGGCTGTCTTGGCGGGAGGGTCACTATGAGGGAGGGCTGCCTTGGCCTGAGAGCTCACTAAGGGGGAGGGCTGTCTTGGCCGGAGGGCTCGACATGGCCGGAGGGTTTACTATGCGGAAGGGCTGCTTTGGCCGGAGGGCTCACTATGGGGGAGGGCTGCCTTAGCCGGAGGGCTCACTATGGGGTTGGGCTGTCTTGGCCGGAGGGCTCGTTATGGGGGAGGGCGGCCTTGGCGGGAGGGCTCGCCATGGCCTGAGGGTCACTATGGGGCAGGGCTGCCTTGGCCGGAGGGCTCACTATGGGGGCAGGCTGCCTTGGCCGGAGAGCCCATTATAGGGGAGGGCTGCCTTGGCCGGAAGGCTCACTATGGGAGAGGGTTGCCTTAGCCTGAGAGCTCACTATGGAGGAGGGCTGCCTTGGCCGGATCAACTTTAATGTTTGCATGTCAATGAATTTTTGTCAATTTTGTATCAGACGGAGATTACATTACTTTACAGAATAACGGAGATCAGTTCTTCTATCAGTCATGGGAGGAAAATCGAGCCGAGAGCCAAGGTAAGCCACCGGCACACCCCTCTCGTTCAACTGGACATAGATATGTGGAACCTAGCTCCAGTTTTGTGGATATGTGGAACCCGCCTTTTCAAAATCAGAAATCGCCTTTTGTTACTGTTATTAAATACTCTTTTGAAAGGATTAATTAGTGCGAAACCAAGAGTCACAATGGCCAGCGGAGGGTTTTGTATGTCTTTTTGATGCATTTCATTTCAGCGAGTGGTGAGTGGGATGGGTAGCGGGGGGTGGGGGACGTCTGTGAGCGACCGAATTATGTATCTTAAATTGCTAGTGCGCACAAACGCAATATTAAGTGGCGCATGGAAAAACGTAACGGGTACCTTTCTCCCAAACGCACCCGCTCACCCTACGGCCCAGGTATTCTTCTCTACATTTGAATATGCTATAAGTTCCTCTCTCAGCCTTCCCTTCCTCTACCTGATCATCGCTATTACAAGTTCGAAATATACATGATATCTACACCCCCCCCCTCCCCCCCCCCCCCCTCCCTATGTCGCCAAATTGTTGACTGGCCGCTGGTCGCGATGGGTGACTGGCCGCTGGTCGCGATGGGTGACCGGCCGCTGGTCGCGATGAGTGACCGGCCGCTGGTCGCGATGGGTGACCGGCCGCTGGTCGCGATGGGTGTATGTATACATAGGCTTAGATAGGAAGACAAATCATTACATTATGTACGTCCGTAACTGATCCGTGTCCTTGTGTCCGGTTTTGGTGTGTTACTCGTCTGACATCACTGCTTCTATGGCATCTTCTTGGAAGGTGCGCGCAATGATGGCAATGACCGACCCTTGTAGTGCATGGGCGCATTATGATCAGTTGATCAGGTGATCTGTGCCTCCGTGCCTTTCAACCACCACTCACAATACTTAATAGGATTGGTGACAGTTGGGGTGGGGGGGGGGGGGGGGGCAGAGGGGATTTGGTTCCCGGATCTCGACGAATAAATCATTGAAAAATTGATTCGCGGTTGACAAAGAATTGAGTGACAGAATAGAAGGGGTTGGGTTGGGTTGGGGGGGGGCTCTACTCTAGAACCGTTTTTATATGAACATTCCTGGTTCATAATGAATGTAAGTCATCGTCACGAAGGGTCGGCTAAGGCTACATTCCCAGTTCACTCTGAATTATCTTCATTGCCTGGGGTGGGCAATATTATACAAATGTGGTCGGAAGGTGCCCCTTGATGCCTGGGAGAGCAAACAGTTTCTGCTGAACAAGATGCCCGTGTAGAGTGAACATTTGTGATAAAACTATAGATCTACTCTTATATAGATCTATAGAGGTGGTGTACCGCGGAACTCTCCCAATCTCAGTATTATAGCCACTACACAACCCCCCCCCCCCGTCGGTCTTCATTCTCAATTGACGGTGAATTAAAAAGCCCATCCCCGAGGAACACAAGTGCCCCTTGCCTACCCCACCCCTCCCCCATTATTGTGGGTGGTCCAGTACAGAACATACAGGGCCAATGAAAAAATAGCATCCTCGATCAAACAAAATGCCCCCCACCGCCACACACACACACAGTGGATCTCCGCCTGTTTTAGGTTATAAGCATGAAGTGTTCTCTTATGATGTAAGCTATATAGCCTCTTGGCCTCGTTATGTTACAACCCGCCCAAACCCTGCGTCTATATATAGTCAAAGAGCTTGTATGGATCTTCTTATATAGCCTCTTGGCCTCGTTATTTTACAACCCGTCCAACCCTCTATTTATATTTAGCCTTTTGGCCTCGCAGTTTGACAAACAAATCCCAACCTGTACCGGCCTTGACCTTCGCGCTCCGTCCTCAGCAGCGAAGTTGACGCGTGGCGCGTGACACCATAGTCACCGACACCATAATAATCAGTGAAATAATATGACGTTCGAATTCTCGCGCGCCGATCGCTCTCCGCACAGTTTGTTAACTGATCCCTTCTATCAGCTGACCAGTCGCGTTCAATGACGTTTGGGCAAAACTTTAAGTTTAACCCTGTCATTGACATTGTCATTGTCAGCCTGTCATGATATTTATTGCTCTATTGTTGTAGACTATATAACCTATAACTATAAGACATAATAAATAAATAAATAAATTAGACTATGCCTAGCCAACTAACTTAGATCTACTGAATGTCTACTTCAAAGAATAGTTAAGCTACAATAACCTACATCTACACCTCTATGCAAAGGGAATTTTTTAAATAAGGTTTAAAACTTATTATAGATAAGTTTATATCAATTATTAAAAGTAAACGAAGATTTTGTCAGAGGCAGAACTGCTAATTAAGTTGATAGAACGATGTGTCTGACACGCTTTACAATAACAATTTGTAGATGAAGCTAATCTAAATATTGCTGTAAATGTTCTTTTTTCATGGACAAGTGTCTAAATACAGTAACTTTTTTCCCCTTTAAGGTCAACATCATCTGCAGGCGCCGTCCAAACCAGCACAAGGACCCCCAGACCTCCCAAACAACCACAAGGACCCCCAAGACCCTCACCTGGCGGGTGAAGCTGCCAGGGGTGTACGCCCCCCAGACCGCCATGGTCCTCACCGTCCGGTCACGGGTGGAGGGCCGACCCTCCGGCACCCTGACGGAGAAGGCGGCCATCCTGGAGGGGGGGTGCTTTGACTGGGGTCACCCGGACACGGTGGCCCGGAAAGAGGCCGTCCAGAGGTTTGTTTGTGACCTGATTGCGGCGGTGTGTAGGAGGGACCCCCTGTTTGCCAGACCCCGGGACACGCTGGTCGGCAGTCATGGCGACGGGACAGATGTCAGACCGACGGCTAACGAGTTCGACATCTCTGGTGTGGCGGGGGGAGACCCAGCTGACCTGTGACCTCACCCCCGCCTTCCCTGTCCCCCGGGACACCCTGGGCGGTGACACCCAGGAGGCGATACGCCGCCTGGGGGGGGGGGGGGGGGGGGGTGGCGGGCCTGGCGCGGTCCTCACACCCCGTCCACCTGGTGCCGGGGAGGTGGGGGGGTAGGCCTGGGTGGTTACCGACGACGTGTGTGGTGGAGACACACGCGCTGGTCGCCCTCGGCCCCCGCTCACCCCCCGTCACCCTCATCCAGGGCCTCAAGCTCCTGGCGCGGCACTACCTCCAGTGGCTCCCCCTGGATGACAGTGAGGGGGGGGGGGAGGCCAGGGACACCCTGGCGGCCCTGGGGGGTGGGGGTGGGGGGTCCCAGGGGTGTATCGGGGGGTTGGTGGACGTGGAGGGTCTGTCTGAGTGTGTTAGTGAGTCGCTGGAGACCAGGAGGGTGAGGCTGCCTGAGAGGAGGAAGGGGGAGGGGAAGGGGACTGGGGAGGGGGTTTACTTGAGCAGGGTGGCGCTGGTGGTGTCCGCCACCCACACAGCGCACCGGGCGGGGCGGGGGACGGGGGGGGGGGTGTCAGGGTGAGTGTGCCCTGTGTGAGGACCTGACCCGTGAGGCCCGGGAGCTGTACACTGCCCTCCACCCCGCCGTGGGGGAGGCTGTGGGGGTGCCACCCTCACCTCAACTTGAGGTCCCTTCCATCGTCCTCAAGTACCTCGTCCTGAGGGACTTGGTGGGTGGAGAGGGTGGGAGGGGGGCGGGGGGGCTGGGAGGGCTAGGTGGGTACCTGGCGGAGCTGGCGACTCACTTGGAGGAGATGGAGGGTGTCCCCCACCCCTTGCTGAGTGGTGAGGGCGTGGGGAGCATCTTTCCGCGGTCAGTGCGGGTGCAGGCTGGACACAAGTGTCCCAGAGCACAGTGCCTGGACGCGGTCACGGTATCCTGTCTGGGACTTGCTTCCCGTCCCCTCCCTCCGTGACTGTCACGCGGAGGTCTGCCGCCAGTTCTGTGATGTCACACAGGTCACGTGATCACTGACACACCAACTACGTCACGGGTGTCGTATCACGTGACCCCAACAGGTGACGTCACAAGATGACGGTTTGTTTACATCCGGTGACTTGGGGGGGGGGGGGGTAGTTAGACGAGGGGGGAAAAGGTGTAGGTGGGTAGACGGTAGGCTAGAGGGGGGTAGTTGGATTGCGGTGGGGGGGTGGAGGGTAGGCGGAGGGTTAGGGAGAAGTTATTAGTATGCGACCTAAAACAAAATGGCGCCCGTTTGTTTACCTTTTTTCAAATATTCATTTATATCCTTTCATGGCTCCAGGTCCGATTTTTTTTTTTTTTTTTTTTTTACTTTTTTTTTATCAGTCGCCACTTAGATTTACTCTCATGTATGGGAATGGTCGCTTTGATTGAGGGGGGGGGGTGAACTCGCTAGCCTTCGACTGACTCTGACCGCTTTGACTGTCGACTGCTGGTCCGGTTACTTCCAAAGTGATCTAAAATTTAACTTTTGGTTTATTTTATTTTGGGATTATTATTTTATAAGCTTAATTGGTCCGCAATAAGAGCCATAAGCTCCGATATTTTTAAACATTTATAGGATAAGTATATTTGATGATGTATGCTTTCTTTTGAATGTTGTTGTATATAGTTGTTTATGGCACCCTCACGGGTCCTCGATAAGTCGGCGGCGAGTTCAAATTTGTAAATTTAGCCGGCTGGAAGGTTTTTTAGCGGGTATCACAATCTATGTGGGTTGATGTTCATATAATTATTATACTTGTGTGATTGTATGTGTATTGTATTATTGGTTCATTAGACTATTGTTCAATTGCATTATGAGTGAGATATTGTTCTATTCTCAATATGCTTAGATAGTCTCGTAAACATTAATTTTGTGACCAGTTAAAAAAGATTTACTTCTGCGTAAGTTACTGTTTTAACTTAAAATTTACTCTTTTGTCCCAAACAGCGATAGTTTTATAATTATGTGTACTTGAGACGTGTCTGGTTGTGTGTAGAAGTGGAAGTAATGCTGTTCCACTTGCACTTATTTATTACTTGTGGTTAGTAACGCTCTTCAATTTAATCCTGTTCTGTAATTTATATTGTACTATATATCTTGCGAGGAGCTCTATTTTGCTTAAGGCATCCTATTGTGCAATGTATACATGATAACATTATGACGGTGTTGACCACCTGTTCCCCGTGTTAATGTTAAGGTCATATATGGGGACGTTATGATCAGTGAGATTGTAAATGCTTGTTGTCGTTGTCATAGAGTGGGTCAGGCGCCCACATGGCATTATAACCTCCTGTATTTAACATAAAGCGGAAGTAGTTTATTTATTTTCATATATTTGTGTATTGTTACAGTGATTCTTGTCATACTTTTTTTCGCTGAATGTCATTATATATTTGATATGATATTTGTCGACATATAATAAGAATAAAGTCATCGCTTACCAGCACAACACACAATTTAGTGTTCCTTGCATTTTTATCTTTGTTGCACTTTAGTGCGTATAATGAATGAAAGTAATCAATGGGACAGATCGAAAACATGGTTGGATGTATCTGCAGCTGACGAGCTTCATATAAAAACACTAAATGTACGCAACGGCATTAAGTCATTAGAATTCGTGCATAACTGCCTTTTTCTTCCTTTGAAAACATGGTAACATATCAGTTGCGTATAGTTAACTTTCACACGATTAAACAATGTATTTTTCTATAATATTTTTAATAAAGAAATCTTCATACGAAGTACAGTATTCATTAATTCGCCAAAATTGTTTCAATCAGTTTTTAAAAGATGTATTCTATTTACATGAAACCAATACAATTTTGGCAATTTGACTTCGAAATGAGAAGAACCGACACTGGTTTGCTCCATACCGTGCAATGAACCAAAAAGCGTTTATTCACACATCTGGTCGCCAATGCCACCCCACACTATGACCATTTTGCAAATGAACTTTGGGCACATTTAGCTATAACCTGATAATTTACCAGCCACAAGGTTGTGGTTTTGTTGCAGAGGACAAGTTGTCAGAGAGGACGGGAGGCACAACTGGATGCCTGCTGAAACTGGCACGTAACATGACTAATTATGTGAAATCTACTTAGCAAAGACCTGATTAAATTACACGCAAGATGGTGTACCTATCAAGCCTTCGTCTCGTCATTTTAACAGAACAATGAAAAACAAATCCCTATTCATATTTATTCGATTAAATATTGGATAACAATTTTTCAAGCTATTCTAATCTGGTTGGCAAAAAACGGCTACGAAGCTGATAGGGAGATGTTTTGAAACCAGCAATCAGGTCTTAATTTGCAAATATATTGGGTTGGGAACACCTTGTATGGATTCGTTATGATGTTATGCGGCCCAAACAATAAATTAATAATTATTTTAGGGGGATCGTTATGCTTTAACAGCAAACTGTCATGCCTAAGCCTTGAACACATTATTTCCTTCACTGGGCATTAAGACAGTCGTACAGTTCAGATTCGCAGCATCAACTTAAAATTCGCCACTGGATTTGGTGTTAAGCAACTTGTATTGGGACGTTATGATGCAGTGGCTGGAATAACACGGACCATCCGTTAAGAGTCTGTTATGCTTTGACAACATTGAAAAATAGCGAATACCGAAAGTGTTTATTATGATCACGGGACACTACGACGCAGTTGTGCAACCATAAAGAAGGCGCGGTTTTACACTAACTTTTATGTCGTCGAAGGGCCGCATGAGAGCGTTGATACTACTTGACCAGTCTGGAAAGATTTACTTTCAATCATATTATCGCCTTGACAGTAACTAAAAAAACTTTTTTCTCACAATGCTGATAATTTTTTCCTTGAGGCCCTTGGCCCCAGGTATGACGTTTGGTACTGGATGAAATTTGTTACATAGGTCAAATAGAACTGCTCCGATACGTGGGAACACTGCCACAACCAGTTGGAACAATCCTCCGGTAAATGGGGACTCTGCTGCGATCACCGGGGACACTGCAGCAACCAGTGGAGACACGGCAGCGATCAGTGGGGACACTGTTCCGATCCATGGGGACACTGCAGCAATCAGTGGGGACACAGCAGCGATCAATGGGGAAACTGCAGCGGACACCACACCGACCCGCGGCGGACACCACACTGACCAGTGGCCGACACCACACTGATCCGTGGCGGACACCACAGTGGGCGCATTTCTTTGGTACCCCGGGTGTATCCCTACGGTGGACCGAATACGCACATTACGCATCGGTTCACCGCCCGAGACTTCTTTCACCCGGGTATGGATGCGCGCGCATGCATTCGGGAGAAGATGGCGGCTGATTGAAAGGTAATGAGAGTAGGTTGGTTCCAGTGCCTTAATGTGCACCGGATGTGAACGGTGTGTGCATTTCATTGGAATGGGCATATCCCTATCGGCATACTCGGAAGTTTCCTGTCACGTGTTGCGGGCCCGGGGGCGGGATACCGAACCTGGCCCAAAGAAATGCGCCCAGTGACCCGTGGCCGACACATCGCAGTGACTCGTGGCCGACACCAGACTGAACAGCGGCGGCCACCACACCGACCCGTAGCGGCCACCACACCGACCCGTGGCGGACACCACATTGATCCGTGGTAGACACCACACCGACCCGTGGCGGACACCACATTGATCCGTGGTAGACACCACACCGACCCGCGGCGTACACCACACCGATCCGTTGCGGAAACCACTCTGAAGCGTGACGGACACCACACTGACCCGTGGCGGACACAACATGGACCCATGGCGGACACCACACTGACCCGTGGCGGACATCACACCGACCCGTGGCGGACACCGCACTGACCCGTGGCGGACACCGCACTGACCCGTGTTGGACACCACACTGATCCGTGGCGGACACCACACCGTCCCGTGGCGGACACCGCACTGACCCGTGTTGGACACCAAACTAACCCGTGGCGGACACCACACGGGTCCGTGGCGGACACCACCCTGACCCCCGGCGGTCACCGCACTGACCTGTGGTGCATACCACACTGACCCGTGACAAACAACACTCTGACCCGTTACCGACTTCAGACTGACACCGTGGCAAAAACGACACCGAGCCGTGACGAACACCACACTGATCCGTGGCGGACACCTCAATGACCCCAAAGATTGTCTAGAGTAAGATCTCCAACTGGCGCGTCTGCCTATGGCCGAAATGTTACAAACGAGTTGTGGCGTCGCCCTAGCGGTGGGGATGCTACATTCCAGTCGGATAACTGATACGCGCTAGTACCAGACGAGCGAAAGACACGTAACAAACATGTAAAGCTTACCTTATCGATCGAGAATTAAGTTACCTGCATAATATTGACAAAAACATACATTCTACCCCTCTAGTTTCCTTATTGAAAGTCTGATGTCAACAGTGAAATGTAGCCAAACGAACCAATGGCCGCAGGGCAGACATGTCACAATGTGAGTGTTCTGACTTTAGTCCTCTGACTTTTATATCTAATTTAGATCTAGTTAGAATCACAAATTAGAATCGAGAATCTCTTTAAAATCGTGACAACCGTGAGAAGGACCAACGAAGAAGAAAATCATAATTCTGTGAGTTTGTTTTCCGTTTGTTATGCAAAGTATATATTGCTTTCTCATACCAGATTTCTGAACTACACGGAGTTTTTGCAGAGCATTTATGCCCACAATAAAAGTGTTAAGAAATGATATTATTGTGTCAGAAGTAGGTTAAATGTATGTGTGTGGGGGGTGAGGAACGTTGTCTCCCGTTCTCCCCACGACCACTCAGCACCTTATATATCCATATGCAAAATCATATTTTAATTCACGATTTATTCATATTACAGGCATTATGGCTGTTGGTGAAGATTTTCTTCCCAAATGTGCGCTACAGCACTGCACATACGATACTGAAAGATATAGCAAATACTCGGCGAAGTAGTGAAGGTATGTATATTATGAAAACAGTGATAATAATTTTATTCTTTCCAGCCGAGCAGATGCTACAAAAATATCCAAAAGGTAAAACTGTAAACCTATGCTTTACAAAGAATTATTATTCTAACTCGAATTTCCCGCCCAGGAAGTCCAAGCTTTACCCCAATTAATATGGAAGAATATCATAAGCATAACAGGCTTTAATGTTATCATAGATGGTATAAAGAACTTACATAATATATCTCATGTAATGCTCTTATCCTGAGAAGTTTATGCTTGGTTGTATATTATCCGGAGATAGTTTATAGCAATACTATAAACAATACATGTAAATATATATTTCTTATTTTGAACGCAGGTGTTTACATTGGCATCCACCGGCTTCCCAAAGAAAGGGAAAATGTAAAATTGCGAGACTTATTGGCGGAGAATGGATGGTCTCCGTGTGATAGCAACAAATATTACAAACTGCTGCAAGCGTCGGACAACGTGCCGTGCTTTTTAACCATGAAAGACAAAAAATACGAACTTTATATCAATGAGCAGCTAATTCATCTGGGGCCCTTTGGCTTTCCAGAAGAGATATGTCCGCTTGTTGTGATTGCGCTGTCACGATTAGCCTCCATCATACGGCTGTGCACGGGCGTGGAGTTAGCCACCACTGACTTTCAAATAACCAAATCGACAATCATAACGTCCGTCGGCGGCAAGCAACATCTGAAGAGCTCCCGTTGTGCGAATGTGCTACGAATCCTTGCCAAAAGAAGTTGCTGCTCCAGCTGTTACGACTTGCACTACAGAACAGTTACTGCAAAAGTGAGTACATACATTATTAACAGCGGGTGGATATCAGATATAGCAATATTAGGCTCCCAATATTACGCATTAGATCACACTCCTTAATTACATAAGTCAAAACGCTAAATGGGGTCATGTGTCACGTGGTTGACAATGTCACAAGAAAACATGTTGAGAGATTTATATCAACCGAATATGAACTGAAGAGATAATCGGAAGGCATGTCGCCCCAGTATATATATACCGATCCATATATAAAACTAATTATTATGGTGCCAGTCTGGTCGGGACACAAACAATCAAGTTGTTCTCGTGTTCTGCCCGGCTATTCGCCACTATATCTGCATGGCAGAAATATTTACATAGATTTCATATATATATTCAAATTGAGCGTCATAAACAACATGAAGCCGTGGTCATCCCCCCACACCCCCCACTGCGCAGCCTATTATTATAAGATGTTAATGTTATATCTACAGGTCAACAAAAACGCGGATGTCCTCAAGCCTGACACAAATGTGAAGACGCTGCTGCGTGAACTTGCTCCACAACTTAATGACACGTCAGTTGATATCATGGCAGCCATGATAAAAAACAGTTCCGTTTCTGCCCACGGTAGGCGATGGGAACGATCTGTGCTGCAGTTTGCTCTTGGAATGTGGAATCGGTCGCCCGCCACCTACGCCGACGCCACTGCCAGCGGGGCGCTTATGTTACCCTCTGTTCGCCTTTTACAATATTATAAAAATGCCGTCGAGCAGCGTCCCGGCTTCAACTCTGACGTTTTCAAATGGATGGACGCCAGCGCGCAAGAAAAGAAACTACCACAAAGCGGTCGCCGTGGTGGACTTATTTTTGACGAAATGTCGATTCAGCAGGACTTACAGCTAGACAACACCGGGGGAAACAGCAAACTGGTCGGTGCTGTCGATATGGGGGCAGAAGCCAACTCGCTTGACTTGGTCAAGGCCAATTTAAAGAGAAGTTCCCTGGCGACCCATGTTCTTCAACTGGAATTCCTTGGATTCAGTGGTTTTGTTTTCCCTTTTGCTCATTTCCCCACATTAGGTGCTCAGGCGTACCACTTATGTATTAATTTTTGGCAAGCCATCAGAGAACTGCACCTGTACGATTTTCAAGTTGACTTCTGTTTATTCGACGGTGCAAGTGCCAGTCGATCTTTTTTGAAGTCACTATTTAAGCCGAACAAACCGCTGGAAAGGGATATGACCATCACTAACTTGGAGGTTTGGGGAGAGACAATTATTATCGGGATGGATTCACAACAAGTAATCAAACGTCTGCGGAACAATGCGTTCAACAGCGGAACGACGGCGTCTTGCACGCGTCATCTGAAATGGAAAGGCTTTAGTATCGTTTGGGAACACTGGCGTAATGCGTTTGCCTGGGATATAACCGCTAACGCGGAGATGACCAGGGTACATCACAGGCTATCAAAGGAACACATAGATCTGACTTCGTCCTCAAAAATGCGAAACCATCTGGCAGAAGAATGCCTCAACTGGGAAATGTACAATTTGATGAAGTGTTACAGTGACAGCTTGACCGACAGTGCGCATCTGACAGGAACGTTGGCATTCCTCAACATCACAAGGCAATTTGTCAAATTTGTGAACGATGAGCGAAGTATGACGGACTTGGCAGACAGCCGTCTTTCCGTACTGACAGAGACCATGGTGTGGTTTTCAGCATGGGAGAGCGACACCCTCGACGACAAAGACAGTTCAATGACGGTCAAAAATCATCAGCTTATGTCATCTGAGACGCGCGAAGATATATTGTTTTGCTGCACGAGCCTGCGCGAAATACTAAGAAAGCGATTGCAATCCGGTCAAAGCGTGCTCCCCTCTCGTATCAACAGTGATGTCATAGAAAACTTTTTTTGCCAACAGCGCTCGCAGAACCATGGGGCAAACAGCAATCCAACCTATTTGCAGTATTCCAAGGGTGTGAACTCTGTCGTTCTTGGCAAGAGCAGCAGCAAGCGAGCCAGAAAATCTAATGTTGGACTTAAAGGGGCATTGCCATTTAATGTGATTACTCACGAGCCATTGAGGAAGCGACAAAAGTAACGTTTGCGTCACATGCATTTACTTACTCTGCATAAGCACCGTGCTACTGGTTCATGTAGATATTAATCGAAAGTGTTTCTTTTCCTACCTTGCGTGATTTTGCGCAAACACATTTGGGGCAACTGAATGGCATATTCTCCTGGTTTTGCAGAGTCTGTAGTCGTTCCTTCGTCTCGCCGCTGCATTCGTAGTGAAGCCACCTAGAGCACTTAGTGCACTGGATCCAGTTTTCACCTATGGGGAATGTTAATTAATCGTATTTACTGATGGAAATGAAATTATATATTTGACGTAATGTTGTTAACATAGAAGCATTCTAGACCGGGTAGTGTCTTAAATGGATATGTTGCGCTACATTGCTTACTTTGTAATCTATCAAAAAAGCAGTTGAGCAAGAGAAAAAACGTTGCATATATAATGTTGAATGTAAGATTACAATTGTTACCTTCGAGATATGTGACCAGACAACCGGGGCATGTGTTAGCCAAGTTGTTGGCCCTTTTTCTTTTTCGGGACACCACCTTTTGCCTAGTAGAGGTCACCTTGGTCGCACACGCACGTCTTGACTGATGTGAATTGCATTTCTGCACTTCAGTGCGGTGGGCCTGCGTTTTCTTATGCCTAAGAGAATGTACAAGTGAGCGACGAAACTGATTGTTGCTGACGAGCATGTATCGCTCCACGCAGTCTTGAAACAGTGCATTTACGCACTCTGCTTCCGCGTCTGCCTCAAAACAGGCGGCAAAAGAGTCCTTTAGCTCTTGACTATCTACAATTCGTTGCTTAGCCACACTAAGTACCTCACTGCCGTACGCTTCAAAGCTGGTTGCTGTTTGTTCGGCGCAGACGGCATGATGCAGTTGGATGAAAAAATGAAGCAATGCATCTGAAATGTGTATGAGGGAGCGTCGTATGTTTTGTCTAATGTCGGTCTGAATAAGAGATGATGGATTTGAGGTAGATACTAACAATTCGCCTTCACTACGAATTATATGATCCAAATGATATAGTCTTTTTCGTTCTTTCGCGTATATGTCTCTTTGGTGGTACATACTTTTGTTCAATTTAGACATTGCTGCCCACCGCATTTTGGCAATGCAGCGACCACCTAAGTACCTCAGCTTGCTTGTACCCGCATCGGTAAGATCACAATGAGGAGCGTCAGGCCGTAACAGATTGCTTTGTAAATAAGCCGCCTCCCCCTCCTTAGCAACAAGTTCCCTTATTGAGACAAATACGATCAACGCTGCTCTATAGCTGTCTCCCGTGATCTTGCCGCACAGCTTCTTTATGAGATTTTGACCCTCGCCCTTCAGCAATTCGTAGGTACTACTAATATAAAGAGTCAAATCCTTGGTCTCAGATATTCCGGGCCTGACCTTTTCAACGTAAAGGGCGGTTATGCGACGGTGCACCTGGTTTATGTACGTGTGTAGTTTTGCTTCGCTAAATGCGCGCAATGCGGCCTGACGCGCTTGATGGTTGGGTGTTGTTCCTTCCACGCAACGCAGCTCTTCCAGCATGACAGTCAGTCGCTCCCCTACTTGTGCCGTGTCTGTAGCTGCATCTGAATTATATTATGTACATAGTATTGATAGTATTGCGTTAAGCTGGTTTGCATAGGTGTGTCAATGACGTTTCAGTTTTTAGAATTAACACGCTGGAATGTGACCGAGCGACTTTTAACCTTTAACTATGAGTAAGTGTTGGGCATGAGGTAACATTTATAAGTAAAGAATTATAGGTGACCACATGTGTAAAATATTGGTCACGTGTCTTTATGCTGTGATTACTTTCATCTAGACATTGCGGGATTATACGAATGAGTTGGATAGGACCTACGCCCGGAAATCGATTCTCCACTCGTCTCCTTTATCGCATACATTTTAAGCCATGTCATTACCTTCATCGACAAGGTCTGACATGAGCTCGAGGTCTCCATCACCCCATGTGCTGTCGTCCTCCGAATCGAGGTCCTGTGCGGGAACGTCCTCAATGGTTACCGGTTCTATTTAAAAATGTTGTCAATGACGATAATGTAACTACAACATCTCGCAAATATTTCGGGGTGAGTGTTACATTTTTTTATCGGATTGTAGACGATTAGCACATATACATAGCAGTAAATTATTATTAGAAAGTCATGAAAGTCATTATGTACATGTACATAAGCATTCTACAATAATAATGCAACTACTCATGTCTTCGTTTTGTTACTGAAGTATCGTCTCCAAAACGATATTTTTACTTGGGACATACCTTGTGCGGTTCTGCGGTTCACATTGATAGAACTTGTTGACGAGTTTAGGGGCTTGGAGGCATCGCTTGCGATTGTAACCAATCAACTGCAATTTGGCAGATTCGCGCACTCTACTAATAGCCACTCCCAGCTGACCGGCAGCAAAGATGTGTTCAGCATGAACAACTGTGGGTCCCAGGGTTTGACCTGGACAGAAGTAAAAAGTTTCATAACATTTAATGTAAAATACGCAGTGTCTATTTAGATTATCAACGATTGTCCTTCTGAATAAAAGCCTCGGTTCACTCTGACATGTATGAATGAACATATAATGATTGAGGTAGAAGTCGTTGGGATGTGATCGACGGGGAAATACGGATTGCGGCTTAACGACAACACTAACCTTGGCACTTATGGATGGTGGTGGCGAAGGCCGGGACTAGGGGAATTTGCATTCGTGTGGCGATCACCTGGTTACTGTGCGGACTGTACTGACTGAACACCACAGGTTCTACGCGGGCGGTATTTCCATTGGCGAGACGGATAGTCACTGCATCGACAGAGGCGTCCACAACAGTGCCTTGCAATCCGTTTACCAATTTTGGTGACACATTGTATGTCAGCATGACTGGTGCCTGCAGTTTTAAGTGGAGCACCTTTGGAGTGATCATTTTCTTCAGAAAATGAGCATCACCTGTCGTGGATTATACAATAGTGTGAATATAGGTTCCATAAAAATGTTGATAACAGAGTATTTTGGTCGCTCTCAATTAACAATAATTGGATATGACGTGTGAGTGGTAATTTAAGATATACCTTTCATTGTTATTAGAGTGGTAAAGTAAAATATGTTCAAATCATATGGCTTCAAATAAGCCATGTATATGAACAGCGCCAGTTAATTAATGTTGCTTTATATATATTATATATGTTTAAGCAGAACGTTACAATGACTATATTCTAAGTTGATGTTAAAACAATTAGACGTAAAAGAAGCGAAATGTATCATGCCATTGTCTTCTGCGGTATAAACCTTCCACTCTCCGTCCATGGCGTCAAGGCAGTCGTGATTGTGGAGGCTCACGTCGAAATTTGTTGCATATAAGTGCGTGGCTTCGTCACAATCCAATGGACGGTCAAGAGATTGAAGGAACGCATCAGTTCCGTCACTTATGATGCTCACAGCGGCCTCATGTACAGCTTTGAAGAAATCACAATTGGTCTTACTTCTGTAAGCCGCACATGATGCATCACCTTGACTGATGGAGACTCGAAGACGAAAGCGCCTTCATCCCCGTAGAGCAAGTCAGGGACAGGGGGCAACTGGTAAAAATCCCCTGACAGTATCACTTGTATGCCACCAAACACATCGTCACTTTTCCTGATTGCCTGGCATAGGCCGTTTACTTGTTCGAATGTGCGAAGACTGATCTGTGCCAAAAACGTAAACAAATACATTGGTTGAGGTATTGTTAACGATATGATGTGGTGCATATAGTATAAAATATATAAGGGTTTCACTTCCGAAAAAGAATAAAAAAAACAATGCTCATGCACGTCTTAGTAATCGGAAGCAGATTGTGTTACACGAATAAATATTGTGACTTCATGATACATAAATGACAATGATACAATGAGCGGTCGTCTATAAATCGCAAAGCGCCACGCAACGTATACGGTTGCTTCATGACATATCGTGGTGGATTGGGATTAATAGACTTGAGCGCTCGTGGTCATGACTATCATGTTGTATGCCGCAGCATAGACACAATATCACCTGTTAGATATTTAACGCAAACGTACCGACCAAAAGCTACATCGAAACATACCATCGAAATCTCGTCAATAATTAACACATCTGTGGAAATGATTCGATTTTTGGCCTCTGCGTAGGCCTCGTCGAAGTCAACCAGGTGATATATCTGTGCGGTAGTAAAGCGGCCATCCTGTGCAAAGTAAAATTTACGGTACTATTATGGAAATAAGTTATTGCAGAAGTTGCATCAATCAAATGCCTAATATTTAAGATGTATATATGTGTGACTTACATATGCTAAAAAAGTATCTTTATATATAGAAACACAAGTATGTGTTTGGAGTTAAAATTCTTCCACTTCGGTTGAAACCATTCTTCATATCATAATTACTTGTGTTCCGGCCCATCTATGAAGTGTCGTGGCATTCACTCCGGAATCAAACTGAAGGGTCGCAATGCCTGTAGACGTCGTCACAGCCACTTCTTTTCCAAGTTGAGTTAGTGTTTTGATTATGACGTTCAGGCATGTAGTCTTTCCAACACCGGCCTGACCAGTCAATAGCACATTGTGCCCATTTTCTACAACCTGAGTGCGTAAAATTATATAAGCTTACATCTCTCATAAGCATTCTTTTAGTGTCATCCTTATATGGCCATATGCGTTTTTCCGTTCCATGTACCGTTGAATATTTTTTTCTTAGAATAGGCCCTATATTTTAAATTTGACAAGCAATTTAATTAGAAACCATTTAATAGTGTTAATTACTTCTTTACATATTCTATACAAATAACTTCGTTATAAGGAATAAGTAAAAAAAAAAATCAAAATATTACTTACGTCCAGGGCCTCATCCCAGGCGCTTTTGGTCCCCATGTTGGTCGAAAATGGGAAATGTTTTTGAATGGTTTAAAATCGCGCTCCCCCTTCTAAAAAATGACTCGTGCCCTCCATGGAGTTCCATGGTTACGACACGCTATAAACGTCACTTCCGTATCCTGTACATGGCGGGGCCTCTTGGAAAGTTGTTGTCGTGTGAAATTTCCGCGCAAATATTCTTTTTTTGCTTCCGAAAACGCGTTTTAAGCCTTGAGGTAGGATTATTTAAGACCATTTAACATTCATGGCACTAATGATACACTCGATTGCTGTCGACAATACGTGAAAAGAGTGTGACGGACTGTTGAAGGCGAGGTGGTCCCACCGGTTCAGGATTTGTGTTGCTTACTCTTTAGTATATTAATAGAGGGGAGTAACATGTACGGTTGCTTTATGACATATCGTGGCGGATTGTGATTAATAGACTTGAGCGCTCGTGGTCTCAACGACATATCTGAGACGATATAAGAGCCGTACATGCGACACTTGCTGACGCTAGGTGTGGGGAACGTCGTTGTGTTCGTCACTGAGATATATGTGGAAGAAAAGCTTTATCTGGCTGCCTTAAATCGAGTCTGAATAAAATTGACTTGAACTGAATCACTTATTATCCCCAGTAATAACCACCGGCCGCCCTCGTGGCATTACTCGTGACTTTGCTTGTGGCATTACCCGTGGCATTACTTGTGGCATTACTCGTGGCATTACTCGTAGCATTAATGACCGATCTCCATATTTCAGAGCCACGATGTCGAGATTTGGGGTTGGCGCCATCCTCCTTGTGGCGGTGATCCTCATGCTCCGGGTCTCTGTCAGCCAGGGGCGAGCCGTCGGAGGGGGCAGCGTGGAACAGCTCGATGACGGGCCTCTGTCAGCTAGCGGCGAGCCGTCGGAGGGGGCCGCGTGGAACAGCTCGATGACGGGTCTCTGTCAGCCAGGGGTGAGCCGTTGGAGGGGGCAGCGTGGAACAGCTCGATGACAGGCCTCTGTCAGCCAGGGGCGAGCCGTCGGAGGGGGCCGCGTGGAACAGCTCGATGACAGGCCTCTGTCAGCCAGGGGCAAGCCATCGGAGGGGGCAGCGTGGAACAGCTCGATGACGGGTCTCTGTCAGCTAGGGGCGAGCCGTCGGAGGGGCGGCGTGGAACAGCTCGATGACAGGCCTCTGTCAGCCAGGGGCGAGCTGTCGGAGGGGGCAGCGTGGAACAGCTCGATGACGGGTCTCTGTCAGCCAGGGGTGAGCCGTCGGAGGGGGCAGCGTGGAACAGCTCGATGACAGGCCTCTGTCAGCCAGGTGCGAGCCGTCGGAGGGGGCCGCGTGGAACAGCTCGATGACAGGCCTCTGTCAGCCAGGGGCAAGTCGTCGGAGGGGGCAGCGTGGAACAGCTCGATGACGGGTCTCTGTCAGCCAGGGGTGAGCCGTCGGAGGGGGCAGCGTGGAACAGCTCGATGACAGGCCTCTGTCAGCCAGGGGCGAGCCGTCGGAGGGGGCCGCGTGGAACAGCTCGATGACAGGCCTCTGTCAGCCAGGGGCAAGCCGTCGGAGGGGGCAGCGTGGAACAGCTCGATGACGGGTCTCTGTCAGCCAGGGGCGAGCCGTCGGAGGGGGCAGCGTGGAACAGCTCGATGACAGGCCTCTGTCAGCCAGGGGCGAGCCGTCGGAGGGGGCCGCGTGGAACAGCTCGATGACAGGCCTCTGTCAGCCAGGGGCAAGCCGTCGGAGGGGGCAGCGTGGAACAGCTCGATGACGGGTCTCTGTCAGCCAGGGGCGAGCCGTCGGAGGGGGCAGCGTGGAACAGCTCGATGACAGGCCTCTGTCAGCCAGGGGCGAGCCGTCGGAGGGGGCAGCGTGGAACAGCTCGATGACGGGTCTCTGTCAGCCAGGGGCGAGCCGTCGGAGGGGGCAGCGTGGAACAGCTCGATGACAGGCCTCTGTCAGCCAGGGGCGAGCCGTCGGAGGGGGCCGCGTGGAACAGCTCGATGACAGACCTCTGTCAGCCAGGGGCGAGCCGTCGGAGGGGGCCGCGTGGAACAGCTCGATGACGGGTCTCTGTCAGCCAGGGGTGAGCCGTCGGAGGGGGCAGCGTGGAACAGCTCGATGACAGGCCTCTGTCAGCTAGGGACGAGCCGTCGGAGGGGGCCGCGTGGAACAGCTCGATGACAGGCCTCTGTCAGCCAGGGGCGAGCCGTCGGAGGGGGCAGCGTGGAACAGCTCTATGACGGGTGTCTGTCAGCCAGGGGCGAGCCATCGGAGGGGGCCGCGTGGAACAGCTCGATGACAGGCCTCTGCCAGCCAGGGGCGAGCCGTCGGAGGGGGCAGCGTGGAACAGCTCGATGACGGGCCTCTGTCAGCTAGCGGCGAGCCGTCGGAGGGGGCAGCGTGGAACAGCTCGATGACGGGTGTCTGTCAGCCAGGGGCGAGCCGTCGGAGGGGGCAGCGTGGAACAGCTCGATGACGGGCCTCTGTCAGCTAGGGACGGGCCGTCGGAGGGGGCCGCGTGGAACAGCTCGATGACGGGCCTCTGTCAGCTAGGGACGGGCCGTCGGAGGGGGCCGCGTGGAACAGCTCGATGACGGGCCTCTGTCAGCCAGGGGCGAGCCGTCGGACGGGGCAGCGTGGAACAGCTCGATGACAGGCCTCTGTCAGCCAGGGGCGAGCCGTCGGAGAGGGCAGCATGGAACAGCTCGATGACGGGTCTCTGTCGGCCAGGGGCGAGCCGTTGGAGGGGGCAGCGTGGAACAGCTCGATGACGGGCCTCTGTCAGCTAGGGACGGGCCGTCGGAGGGGGCCGCGTGGAACAGCTCGATGACGGGTCTGTCAGCCAGGGGCGAGCCGTCGGAGGGGGCAGCGTGGAACAGCTCGATGACAGGCCTCTGTCAGCCAGGGACGAGCCGTCGGAGGGGGCCGCGTGGAACAGCTCGATGACAGGCCTCTGTCAGCCAGGGGCGAGCCGTCGGAGGGGGCAGCGTGGAACAGCTCTATGACGGGTGTCTGTCAGCCAGGGGCGAGCCGTCGGAGGGGGCAGCGTGGAACAGCTCGATGACAGGCCTCTGCCAGCCAGGGGCGAGCCGTCGGAGGGGGCAGCGTGGAACAGCTCGATGACGGGCCTCTGTCAGCTAGCGGCGAGCCGTCGGAGGGGGCAGCGTGGAACAGCTCGATGACGGGTGTCTGTCAGCCAGGGGCGAGCCGTCGGAGGGGGCAGCGTGGAACAGTTCGATGACGGGCCTCTGTCAGCTAGGGACGGGCCGTCGGAGGGGGCCGCGTGGAACAGCTCGATGACGGGCCTCTGTCAGCCAGGGGCGAGCCGTCGGAGGGGGCAGCGTGGAACAGCTCGATGACGGGCCTCTGTCAGCCAGGGGCGAGCCGTCGGAGAGGGCAGCATGGAACAGCTCGATGACGGGTCTCTGTCGGCCAGGGGCGAGCCGTTTGAGGGGGCAGCGTGGAACAGCTCGATGACGGGCCTCTGTCAGCTAGGGACGGGCCGTCGGAGGGGGCCGCGTGGAACAGCTCGATGACGGGTCTGTCAGCCAGGGGCGAGCCGTCGGAGGGGGCAGCGTGGAACAGCTCGATGACGGGCCTCTGTCAGCTAGGGACGGGCCGTCGGAGGGGGCAGCGTGGAACAGCTCGATGACGGGCCTCTGTCAGCTAGGGACGGGCCGTCGGCGGGGGCCGCGTGGAACAGCTCGATGACGGGTCTCTGTCAGCCAGGGGCGAGCCGTCGGAGGGGGCAGCATGGAACAGCTCGATGACGGGCCTCTGTCAGCTAGGGACGGGCGGTCGGAGGGGGCCGCGTGGAACAGCTCGATGACGGGCCTCTGTCAGCTAGGGACGGGCCGTCGGAGGGGGCCGCGTGAAACAGCTCGATGACGGGCCTCTGTCAGCTAGGGACGGGCCGTCGGAGGGGGCCGCGTGGAACAGCTCGATGACGGGCCTCTGTCAGCTAGGGACGGGCCGTCGGAGGGGGCCGCGTGGAACAGCTCGATGACGGGCCTCTGTCAGCTAGGGACGGTCCGTCGGAGGGGGCCGCGTGGGACAGCTCGATGACGGGCCTCTGTCAGCCAGGGGCGAGCCGTCGGAGGGGACCGCGTGGGACAGCTCGATGACGGGCCTCTGTCAGCCAGGGGCGAGCCGTCGGAGGGGGCCGCGTGGAACAGCTCGATGACGGGCCTCTGTCAGCTAGGGACGGGCCGTCGGAGGGGACCGCGTGGGACAGCTCGATGACGGGTCTCTGTCGGCCAGGGGCGAGCCGTCGGAGGGGGCCGCGTGGGACAGCTCGATGACAGGCCTCTGTCGGCCAGGGGCGAGCCGTCGGAGGGGGCAGCGTGGAACAGCTCGATTACAGGCCTCTGTCAGCCAGGGGCGAGCCGTCGAGGGGGCCGCGTGGAACAGCTCGATGACGGGTCTCTGTCGGCCAGGGGCGAGCCGTCGGAGGGGGCCGCGTGGAACAGCCCGGTGGCGTGAGGTCCAGGATCAACAGCCATTACGATACAGTCGGCGCCGGCGCCAGCCGCCGACGGTGGAATCCCTCTCCCTGTCGTCCTTCCAAAGCACAAGCGTGGTGTCCAGTAAAGATGGCGGCTGGGGTGGGTTATCTCCCCTTCCACAGCGCAAGGTGAGGCGACCGGAAATAACCTCTGACCTCCGGCCGGGCTGCCATAGAGCAGCCATTAAAACCACCAACCAGCGTCTGACCCAGAGAATAGTTCGCTCCAAAGCAGTTCATACCATTCGCCATCTTTATAGTATGGCAAGACGTACATTAGAGGAGCGATCGATGTTACTGATTCTATAATTTGCTCATTGCATTCATTTGAAATGACTTTAATTAAAGTAATCATTTAATAATGACTTTTATTTGTTTTTCGTGGCATTGCTGCTGTCTATTATGTTGCGACTTCAAATGACAATCCAATCCAATTAAACACATTTAGGCAGGACATCATCTTTCCCGGACGAAACAATGATGGTAAAAGATACATGTATATTATGTATATTGACCCCTACACAAAGGGTCAATAGGAGTGCTCGGCAGCCCAGACTGTGCCGCTCATAAGCCATGAAACACTTAACTCACTCACTTCTAAACTGCTAGAGCCTTCTAAGACGCTGTGTTGCGACGCGTACTACATTAATCTCTTGAATCACCTGCATTTGCTTGGCGCTCGACACATAATCCACCGCTGGGGTTAAGCACAGTCGCTTAGCGCTTGAAAAGGGTTAATGAATATAGGTTCAGGAGCGGTGTTCTTCCTATTGGCCTCTCAGGTCGGTAGTAGTGGAATTCATAGCCCCAAAACAATTGATTTATTATAATTTTAGCGCTTCGCCTAATTTAGAAAATCCCCTGGGTGAATATTATAATATTTTGAGCCGAATACGCGCTCGAAACTTGCCCCCTTGGCGTAAAGTAGGAGTTATAAATGCCGGGTTTGTGACGTAACTTGCACAGTGGCCTATCGTTGTAGCCTCTCCACGCAGGTTGTCTTGATCGTATGCATGCCCAAGAAAATCTCTAAGGACACGGAAACCCGTTCCAAGATGATCTTGGCGGTTTCCGTCACCAGCCAAAACCCAAGGTAGCTCACCAATCAGAAGTCTTGATGCAGCTAGATTGCTGTCGCGTGCGCGTGGGTGCTCGTGGGTGCTCGTTAAATCCCCCAGACAAATTCGACATTAATTTTCATGATTTGAACGTCACAACTTGTTGGCTCTAGACCACCGTTGCAGGACCAAGCGGTGCCAAACAGAAACCAATATTACTTGCATTTACACCCGCAATAGAACGCATAGAGAACGTAAGTCCCATTTGACGACGATTTTATTTAATACTCGATCACAAAGAAGCGGTGACAGCTGCGGAGCTGTGACCATGTGCCGTCAGGTGGCTCACGGGTTCTTAATGGCGGCCACGGCAGCCTTGAAGCCAGCCCAGAGCTCGTTGCCGTTGGGTATGATCTGGTCGTCCGGCAGTGATGAGGTGGTGGGGTCCCTCGGGTTGACCGTGTACACGTAAGGTATCCCCATGACGTCGTGGGCCCAGTCCAGGCTTGTACCATACCGCACGTCTGCGGGTACCAACAGTTACAACTGGTCATTATGGCCGCTTTTGCACCATTTATGTAGTTTGTTTTTTTTATAGCTTATATACACATATATAATTTCCATTCCATTAAATTTCATTTGATGTCTTTACTGCTTGTGTGAAAAGGAATCAATAAGATAATCAATAGATCGCGATTGCCACAATTAGAATCACACGTTTATGGATTTATTAATGACATATTAGTATATTGCCGGTATATATTCATAGTCAGTTTTACTGATCTCATGATTTGAACAATGGAGTTATTTATCTTAATTTAGGGCCTTGATAATTTGTGTTCAGTGTCGTAGTTTCTTTACTTTTGAGTTTGATCTTTTGGGAAAACCGAAGTCAAGATTTATGTACTATAATTATAAGGTATCACTGTTAAAAACAAATGTCTTTCAAACCTCCTATAAAATTTCGGCCAAGACTTAATGTCGAAAAGAAAATACTCGCAAAATTTTGATGGGTTCGGCATTGTTTTCAATCAATTTTAAGACATTATTAAAGGCGTCATCGCTCCATGCGTCACCCTTACCTTCCCCACCAGGGCCCGCGCCCGTCGCTACGTCATAACTGGTACCGTACACTGCCGTTACAGCGCTCGCGCCTGCTTGGGCGACCCTCATCTGAAAACACGAATGCCGACCATTGGCGCTCATATAACGACGTCCCGTTGAAGATATTTTTACTTCAATGGAAAAGCTATATTTCGATTTTTTTTACCTTTAATAAAAAATATATGTTAAAAGGGCATGTTGTTGAATGCTTTTCTGTCCATACTGGGGTATCACATGTGGAAACGTGTGGCTTTCTTGCCGACTATGTCTTCAATATTCGCCCTTTGTGGCCCTTTGGCAGATAATAGAAAGACATTTTGTTTCATAAAGAAGGCAACAGTTGATGGTTGAAGAAATGTTTTATGCGAAGCCACAAAATCAACACTAAAATGTATCGCATAAACACTATGTAGTACTGACATATGCCAAAAAAGTTAATGCAAACATAACTATCGCTCATTGTGAACATAGAAGCACCAAATGTCATATCGTACGCCGCTAAGTCATTGATTTAAAATGGATGTCAGTGGTGGATTCACAGGGACTGGCGATCTATGAGGTTCGCCCGCTCCCCTTGATTGTCAGTGGTGGATCAACGGGGACTGGGGTTCTATGAGGTTCGCCCGCTCCCCTTGGACGCTCTTCTCAACGCAAAATGTAGGTTGGGACCCCCCCCCCCCACACCCCTCTTTGGAGAGAAGATGCCATTCTCAACGCAAATTAAAAATTTGATTGGTTTGAACCCTCCCTCCTTCTTCAACATCTTAGGTGTAGACCTTTGTGCATCCCCCCCCCCCACCCTACTTCACTACCTACCCAAAGTGCCCCGCCCCCAAAATCCAGGACCCGTACCTGCTCATGTGTACCTTTTCTGTCAGAAATAGTGAGTTTTAATTACTCATCAAGATAAAAGACCAACACCAGGTAGGAGATCCATAACCAATGGGGGAGCGGTTCAAACTAATCAGATTTCGAATTTTCGTTCGATTTGAAGTTGAATTTCCTTTTAAAAAGACAGTCAACGCTCAAAAATGCCCCCCCCCCCCCACTGGATCTCTCACTAACCAGCTCATCGATGTCAGCAGGCGGAGTGGCTCTGTAATAGTTTGGTGTCAGCCACTGGTTGCCGTTCTCTAGGAACTCGATGTAGAGATCTACCGGAGCGGTGCGGTCAATGATGAACATGCCCATGGCGCTGGATTCCGGCTCCGAGAAGTCCACGGGTCCGGGGTAAATGCCGTTGCAGGCGTCCTGGATATTGGTCTCTGCAATGGGGTGCAAGTAGAGACTTTGATTAGTACCCTACACCATATGTTATTGTTGCCACCTATAATTGTGCGATCATCCAAGGTAACCATTTATATGCGTAAACGATGTCGAAAACCTCAGAAAATAAATTACGTTTATAAAACAAAATTGAGACTGCTGAATAAGTGATGGTCATAGTGGATATCACTCTGCCAGCAGAGGGAGCCCGTTCCTCACTCTGCCAGCAGAGGGAGCTCGTTCCTCACTCTGCCAGCAGAGGGAGCCCGTTCCTCACTCTGCCAGCAGAGGGAGCCCGTTCCTCACTCTGCCAGCAGAGGGAGCTCGTTCCTCACTCTGCCAGCAGAGGGAGCCCGTTCCTCACATCACCTCTGCACCACCTAACCGACAAACTCACGTTGACAATTTTCGCGTATGAAGGACACATGTAGTTAAATGTGACGTGGGGCAGAGGCAATGTAACGTAAGCGGAGCGCCCTCTGCCGGGAGGTCGAGTGGATGTATGTTTTAGTTTTGGGCCCTCATAAGGGTAAACTGGGTGTTGCTGTATCAGGGATCAGGGATCAGGGATCAGCAGGTGACCGTGAATGGCTGACTGTGTTCGCCAATCTGTATTTACCTTGTGACATCATGGACTTATTTTGACATACCGCTCATATGAGGTGCCCTTGGATCTAAACAGGCCTGACCTCAGCGTTGTTACTTTTATGTCTGAGCTTTTAGTGATTGCATGGCATGTAGGCCGTCACCTGTTATCGAAACACATTCGTAATGGGGGGGGGGGGGGGGAGGGAGGCGGGGGTTCGTGTTCCCAGATCACAAAGAATAAATTTCTTTATTCCCAGGTCACGATGAATTTAAAGCAAAACTCGGCGGCCGGCTAAAACCTCATTCCCAGTTCACGAAGAATTATTTTTGGGAATTAAATTCCCAGTTCACGGTGAAATGAAAAGCCCAATCCCGAGGAACGCAAATACCTCTTTCACCCCCCCCCCCCCCCCCCCACCCGCCTCTTAGAGGTTTAACTTCAGTTACGGTTAAATTTGAACTGACCCATAACGCACCAACAGTGTAATAGGGCTGTACAGTCACTTCGGGATCTTATCGAGACCCCACGAGACAGGGATACCTATGCTCTACGTCAATGCCTAGCATCAACGTGCTGCCTACCTTCCGGTTGTGTGCCTTCACTCGCCTCACACACAAGATCGGCTAAAGCTGTCCTTGGAAGCACAAATAACCACTGAAGTTGTGTGCATATCCGAATTATAACCACCCGAGTAGATTTATGTAAGGTATGAGCGGTTAGGCAGTTGATAAACCAGAATGCGGTTGTCTCATGAGTGACAGTGTCAGTGTCAGGCGATCTAACGTGCTGCGCGGGGTTTTCCATGTCGTATGACGTAATAGCGAGCGTAGCGAGCTCTTTAGATAACACACACGTAAAAAACTGACAAAATCTGTATCTCAATCCCATACTGTAAAGCGCGAAAAAAAATCAACGGGAAGTCGACCCCCAGTGGTGTGACATGCGCATGCGTTTAAATGCATTCTGGGAAATTTCATGTTTTTTTTTTTGTCAAAAACTTATATGCAGCTCAAACCCCCACATTAACAAACGAATGTACATAATTGGTAGATAATTTACATACAAAAACATAATTCCAACTGATGAAACGCTGATCATAGCGACAACATGCATGTTTCTTCCTCTCTCCTGACAGAGGGCGCTCAACACGCGCGCGCGATGCATTCGCTTGGCGGCAGCACAAGTCGAACGCGCAGACGACAGTTTCAGATTTGTCAGCAGTTTACAAGGCTTCGTTGATGTTACAACATTTTCACGTCTAGTCTAGCTTTTGTCAATTTATATCAAGGTTGGTGATACATTAAAGTGCTAAGGTAACTTATTTGTGTAATATTTAGATCTAGCCTAGGAGTTAGATCTATTTGACAGTTCATCAGGCGCCAGTGTAGGATCCATAGAACAGTTTTGACCCTGACCAGGGGACCATTTGATTCTTTTAGCTAATGTTTACTGAGCCTTTCAGTAACATAGACTTCTAATTGACTAATATAGATCTAGCTGGAAGTTAAGTTAATGTAAGTTCCCTAGATCTAGTTTAAGTTGGATCTAAGCTTTAAACAATTTGAGGCAAAAATTGCTTCGTTAACACGTTACATGTTCTAGATCTAAGCTTAGGCCTAGATCCAGATCTAGATCCGTTAGGTCTACAATCTAGTTCAGCTTTTGTAAATATAGATCAAGGTTGGTGATCCAAAAGGTGCTAGATCTAACGTCACATTTAGGCTATAATCATATGACTTTCACCACTTATTTGTGTCACATTTAATTAACTGGGTTATTTGACAGTTCATCAGGCATCCGTGCAGGATCCGTCAAGAAATTTGTACTGGTTCCTGGACAAGCTAAGGGAACCATTTGATTGGGACAACCGTCTTTTAGCCTTTCATTAAAATAGACTTCTAATGCAGATCTAGCTGTGAATAAATGTAAGACTTATTAAGCTTAAAGTTACATGTGGAGCTGGCCGTTGCAACGGCTGTACCAAAATAAACATAAACAGGAAATGTTACCTTTGACCACAAGCAGTGTCAATGGCCACCGCCAAAGAAAAAGTGGCGCTCTGGACGCTTCTATTGTCTCATATAATTTATCGCTTGGGCCCCCTGTCGGAGGCACCGGTAAACGACTTGCTTACACACGTTTATGACGTTTCAAATCAGCACAAGTTTTCATTTTTGTGGCGGACAATTCATGAATTTGAAATGTTTTGCTCATTGGCAGATAATTGGTGAGCGATATGGTAGGTGTTTATTGTCTGTTATGAACCTTAAGGCCTTAGGTTTGTGTTCTTATACGCAAATTTGGCATTCAAAAACAGCGAAACAACTCCACATGCAACTTTAAGTTGGATCAAAGCTTTAACAAAAATTGAGGCAAAAATTGCTGTTGTTTGGCGGAATTTTAACAAAATTTTAATTAAGCTTAGTCTACATCTAGAGATAAGTTAGATCTATTAAGATCTTCGAACATCTATCCATTGGCAATTTCTTTAATATAAGCTTCCTTTATAAAGTAACCTTACTCTAATTATCGAATCAAAGCAACATCTGTGTTCATACAAACGGGTTGTTTGAAAGTTCATTAGGCGTCCGTGTAGGATTTGTCAAATAACTAACTTCTAATATAGATTAGCTAGAAGGTAATATATAAAGCTGGATCCAAGCTTTAAACAATTTGGCGCAAAAATTGCTTTTTTTTGGTTTATAACAAACCCTTCAGTTAAGATTAGCCTACATCTAGAGATAAGTTATCAAGATCTTCGAACATCTATCCATTAGCATTCTTCATTATATTTAAAAAGTAGTAAGTTCTTACAGTAGTCCAATTATCAAATCAAAACAAGTTGTGCTCCCCTTCTTTAGCACATCTACTTCAAAACTAAAAGCTTCTATCACAGCTGCGTGTCATTTGGGATCTCTCTATCGTAGACTACTTCTTGCTGGTTTTGCTGCGTTGAATGAGGCCGGACCACCCTTACTTAAAAAAATATTCACAGTACTTTGCTTCACACTGGGTAACCGTAACACAACCCAGTCAACCAGTCGTCCAGTTTCAAATTCTAGAGATCTTGAGCATAATTACTCACGCTCATTACATGACCTGAGTCGTGAAGTTACAAATCCAAATCGGGGAGCAGGAAGGCAGGAACATAACTATTGCCGGCCACATCTATCTGACCATGGCACTCCACCTACACCATGCAATGATCCCTCCCCATAAAACACAGCACTTTTAAATTTTGAGAACAAACATTTTCGGTCAGTCAATGTACCAGGGGATGGAAATTGATTTCATTGCCTTAGCCTATTTTTAGATGGCAATTTCTCTCGAACAAAACTTTACAGATCACAAATAAAGCAACCTAGGGTAATATGAACCTAAATCATGACAGATTCGGTCAGGGGCAGGTCACCTGACTACAAATCAAATGTACTACTAGACTACTAGATTTACTTTTTCAGTACCAAAACTTTGATATTAAATATACAAAATAGCATATTATGTAAAACTTCACCTTTAAAAAGAACAAGTCATAACTAAGGTTATGAGAAACAGTTTAGCCCAGTTATCATCAGTGGGGGTCCAAAAAATTGCTTCACAACAAAGTCAAAGTCTACGCTCGCCTTCTAGGTTTTACCTACAACATATTAATCATCATGACGCGCGTATCTGCGCGCGGTATCTATGGTTACGTAACAACGCTCCTTATATGGACTGAGCAGGTGAGAACAATGGTGTTCCGTTTGTCGTTACAACTGTAAACATCGATGATTTGGCTCAAAATACAACGCTTCCAACAGTCGCATCGAACGGACCACGTGCATTATGGAGAGATAAATGTCTTACCTTTAATTATATTATGATTTTATAGTTAGCCATGCCTAGACAAAAGTAAACAAAAAATAGTTTCACACACACTCGATTCTTTACGCACAAACCGCGCAGCCGGCCGGTTCCCAACACTAATACGTTGACTACAATGAGTGCGAGTCACGCAGTTGCAGCAAGGCACCAGCGTGATGCGCACTCGTTCTAAGAGCACGTGTTTTTTTGTTGGTCCCCAAAAGACCTAAACCGGAAATAGAACCTGCGAGAACTGTACAGCCCTATAACGCACAGTGGGAGCCCATCCCGGTTAGCAGATCCCCCGCAGGGTGGGGATGGGGTGCACTTCGCGTACATCTCTCACTAACTCGGAGATCATATACAATATGCCTGTATTTCAGTTTAAACCTGCCGCGGGTGTTGATGTCTAACGGTTAAGGATATCGATAGGATACCCAAGGAGCCCCTACCACACTGCAAACTTACACACAACTGAACGAGAACCGGTTTCTCAACGTCAATTAGAGTATAAAATATATTCTAACATTTGATCTTTTTCCTGATGAGGCTCTGTCCAAATCTAAGCCAACAACACCTTGTGATTTTGAAAACTGACGGTATGGTCGTTAGAGGCTACGACGAACAGCCGTCATACGCGTGTGTAACTTACGCCATCTTTTCCTGGCCCAGAACTCGGCGAACGCTTGGCGTAATGACGACATTGGTTGATGTTCCTTACCATTCCATTGGATGTCAAGGTTCCTGCTAAGGTCCACCCCTCGACAAAAGCTCTCGGGGCGAAGGGCAAGATTTTTGTTCCATGTTGAGTTCTGGTTAACAGAAAACACAGATTACTTCAAATCCATACACAATTGTATGACCACATTGGTGCTTTAAATAAACACCAATTGCCGTTCGCGTTGATCTATGCGTTCGTGACAAAACAATTTGGTATGTGTGATAATGTACCTCCCTTGTGGAATAGGTGCTACAAATGTCTTCCTTTTAATCCAGACACCACTATTGACAGAACACTGTTTAAGCAGCGGAACAAATATTGTATTCAGGGGGCCCACATGGCGTGTTATCTTTGACTTTTAAATATGTAAAATATACAGTATGGGTAATAACGATTCAAGTTATTACAATTACAGGTTGCCTAACATCCTGACATCCACCACACAACCTACGGTAGTCATGGTGTATTCATAGCCGTCTGGATTGATAGTGGGCAGGACGAATACATTGTAGTAGTTCAGGATGTTCTGGACGTCAGGATCCGTGTCGTAATCCTTGACAAGCTACAGCGGAAAGGACATCGTGATTATTTTCTCAGCACGTTCGGCACCTTCACCTTCACCTTCACCTTCACCTTCACCTTCACCTTCACCTTCACCTTCACCTTCACCTTCACCTTCACCTTCACCTTCACCTTCACCTTCACCTTCACCGTGCATTACAACCAATTCGTGATTTCCACATTTTATCTTACAACGCAACTATGTTTGGTCACCCGACATTACCACAAGATTTAGTCACTTTGCATCACCATCACATGTTGTCACCTTACAACCATAATGGTCGCTGTATATCACAACCAATTTTGGCTGCCGTGTATCAGCACCACATTTGGTCACCTCACATCAGCACAACATTAGCACCGTGCATCAGCACCACATCAGCACCACATTAGCACCGTGCATCAGCACCACATCAGCACCACATTAGCACCGTGCATCAGCACCACATCAGCACCACGTTAGCACCGTGCATCAGCACCACATCAGCACCACGTTAGCACCACATAAGCACCGTATCTTGGTTGAAATCCGTTCGTCTGCGAAAGACGATGGATTTGCAGCTTTTGTTTTGGTTTATTAAGTAATAAGATTGGTTTCTCGGCATTAGCGCTTATGACTGAATAAGGTAATCTGTGACTGACTGAGCTTACCGCAGTCGTCGGTGACCTGTCGATATGTCCCGATGTGTACTGGTTTGTACTCGAGTCGTAGCTCGATGGCAACCACAGTTCAGCCGTGTATGAGCAGGTGTGTTTAGATAGCGCGCCAAGGTAGTCTCATCCACCGCCCCCCCCCCCCCTCCCCCGCTCCGCACCGCTACGTACAAGGCGGGGCGCGACGGGAAGGGTGTACAAGAGCCTGTGAGCCATAACCGGCCGTTAAGGTGACTCACGTTGGATAAACATAATATGGATAAGCGCTACCTAAAATGCGAGCATATATTTATTATGGATAGGTGCTACCTAAACTGCGAGCATATATTTATTATGGAAAGGTGCTACCTAAAATGCGAGCGTATATTTATTATGCATAGGTGCTACCTAAAATGCGAGCATATATTTATTATGGATAGATGCTACCTAAAATGCGAGCGTATATTTATTATGGATAGATGCTCCCTAAAATGCGAGCATATATTTATTATGGATAGGTGCTACCTAAAATGCGAGCGTATATTTATTATAAAAAGGTGCTACCTAAAATGCGAGCGTATATTTATTATGGATAGGTGCTACCTAAAATGCGAGCATATATTTATTATGGATAGGTGCTACCTAAATTGCGAGCGTATATTTATTATGGATAGGTGCTGCCTAAAATGCGAGCATATATTTATTATGGATAGGTGCTACCTAAAATGCGAGCGTATATTTATTATGGAAAGGTGCTACCTAAAATGCGAGCGTATATTTATTATGGATAGGTGCTACCTAAAATGCGAGCATATATTTATTCTGGAAAGGTGCTAGCTAAAATGCGAGCGTATATTTATTATGGATAGGTGCTACCTAAAATTCGAGCGTATATTTATTATAGATATGTGCTACCTAAAATGCGAGCGTATATTTCTTATGGAAAGGTGCTACCTAAAATGCGAGCGTATATTTATTATGGAAAGGTGCTACCTAAACTAAATGCGAGCGTATAGTTACTAGTTCATCTATTCCGCGGGAATACATGTAGATTAATATTCAAAATAAGTTCCACTTCGGCTTGCCATAATGCATATATTTGGCGGGCTGACGTATACCATGCACGTGCTTGTGGCATATCATTCGGTTGCTTAGGAACTTCCATTGTAGCGTGTTTTTTATAACATTTTGACGACAAATTACTCAGTATTAGAGTCGCGACGAAGTCTCGAATTTGGTTTTAAAACGTTAAATTCTTCTTGTTAATAAATTATAGAACATATGAAGCGAGAGATTTTCCTTTAAATCAGCAAGTTTCGTTGATATATACATATACGTCTCACCATAATCAACCTTCGATGAAAAAAAAAACACCCACGCATGCGTACATAACGTGCGATATCTTCCGTTTTCCCCAGTGGAGGTTGACTTCCGGTGGATTTCACCAGCTCATAGCCTAACAGTATGGGATTCACATATAGATATTATCATTTTGTTATGCATGTGTAATCTAAAGAGCTCGCTGCGCTCGCTAATACGTAGATAAGAATATATATATCAAATCAAACCTTCTGGTCCAAGACGAATGAGGCCGTGCCAGATACTGACCCTTTCGATGAAGTAGAGAGCCGTAGCGACGGTGATATGGACGTCTGAACGCGCACCGGCGTGAAGCCAAATGGACCGCTTCTCGACCCCGACCGTACTGACCTGTTTAAAAGGCATCGACATCAGATTAAACATTAAGTCCAGCATACCAATACCAACATGTACCAATAACTAAAATACCAATACAAAGCAAGATTCGGTACCTCAGATCGACATGGCGAAGAATGATACATGGCGCTCAAAGTAAGGTTATCAGGTGCAAACCATCCGCTACTGATGTGGGCGGCAATGTTGGCCAAAGAAATAAATCGAAAATAAATGCCTTCCAACATTTGGTCACCGTGCAGCAGTCGCCTTGCTATATTTGGTCATCTTGCCTCACCACCACATTCGGTCACCTTTTATCACCACTACACTTGGTCAGCTAGTCATCCACCTTAGCTCTCCACTATCAACGCAAAAATTTGCAGCAGAATCGTGTTCCTGAGACAGGATCTAATATCGACATCATCTAAGAGGAACAAGCTCCAAAACTAATTTTCTCACAGTGACCTGATATTTACTCCTCAATATTCTTTAGTCGTATTGTCCACACAATGAAACAACGTTACAGTACGCATGCGCAATTTGCAGTTTAAGTTCAAATGTTTGGAGCGAACAATTGGAATGCAAGGCATGCCCAGAATGCAAGGAATGCAAGGAATGCAAGGAATGCAGCGGAATGCAAGGAACGCTGTCACATTGTGCCTCCCTCAATAGTTCTCAAAATATAATGTAGCCCATAGCCCCAGAGTCGAATGCAGACAATGCCAAGAGCCTTGAACCTATAGGGGTCTGGAAGTGGTAAATAGCGACAAGGGACGCAGCCCCCCCCCCCCCCACACCACCCCCATTCCAGATCCCTCTCAATGGTTGGAGGCGAAAAGCGTCAGCCATAAATACAACACTCCCACTTAGAGGGAATAAATAAATAATACGTAAATAATCTATTCGTCATGCAGGATTCCACACGTTCTCTGCACAGTTCTATATGTATACGGACCCTTATGGAAATCATTTATGCAGAAAATAAACTGCTGGCGTTTATTTCAGCATCTGCTTAGCTATTCGTATAATTAGATTATAATGGTTGGTATCGCGCATGTTTGCACGCAGATTGGACACTTTGATATATGAGATATGAGATGTTTACCCACTTTCTCCGATCGACTGACCTCGCCATTGTTTCGCAGCTTCTCCATAGAAAAAACTGATTAAGCATTGTTCTATTATTGAACTCACCATGAAGACTCTCAGTTTGTTGGCGAACCAGGAGTGACCGATCGCCTCCATGCTGCAGCGGGAGCCGCACAGTGCAGCCATCTCATCCAGATATACGTCGATCTGCAGCAAGTGTTTGACAGCGTTGATTATCAACCAAATGGAACAAGAATGCATCATACATTGATCTCGAAGCAATCACGAGTATGGGGGACTAATCATAGTCAGATGGCCAAATTTAGACTTTTAGAGTTTGAATGAACTCCACCCATGGGTGTACATGTGATACTAAGGTTGCAGTAGCAAGTTGAAATTTATGCTTTGTATAGTCTATAGTGGGTAGGCTATCTTAAAAATGCCCATTATCTCAAAAGTATGCATACAGCAGAAAATGGTCGCACTGTTTTGATTTGTCTTTATAATATTTGGCCGGCCAAACACATTTGATGGCATTTTTTGTTGCAAGTGGTTACCTATTACAATAATATCTTCACCATCTTAGATTTGACCTTGCATGCTTCCGTAGAGGTCATTCAGATCAAATTGCGATTATCACCAGTTTTAGATGCCTATGAACAGTTCTACGTAAATGTTTACAGCATACAGGTCGATAAAGAATACTAAAAGACAAGGTATGGATTATATGTTTAATATGTGCATGTCTTATAGATAAATTCCGACTACAAAACGACTTGTTAGTCAAATATTTTCACATGGAAGGCATTACCTTGACCTGTTAACTTTTATTTTGCTGCGAAATACTCTATTCATTATGTAGTATGATACGTATCAACCCTACCCCGACAACAGGGCACCCAGAGAAAGAATCCGACAGGGTTCTATGGCCTTAGTTCTTCAATTACAACAGGATTACAACAATATTCAGCATTACAGGCACACGCAGGTGTACATATCTGATCCATTTTGCAACATGTACAACTGGCGGTCTTGCATTTGCGCTTGCATCCACAAGAGACTAGTTCAAGACAAGCGCAAGGAACAGGTTCCAGGCGAGACCACTGTACAGATAGTCCGTCATCTGTCTCTTGCCAGCCGCCTGACGTGGATGTGGATGGCGCACCAACATTCATGACCGGAGCCTTAGCGCTTAGCCAGATCTTCGTCTGAAAATTCGCTCTTGCCACGTGCAGTTCAAAGGCATCTCGGGTTGGCGGCAGTGTCTCTAGTGCCTTCTGACCCCTCGTGAACAAGGCGTGTCGCAGTTCATTGAGGCCACGGCTTGGCTCGGAAGCGCCATAGAGACGACAAACAAATTCCTCGATCGGCTCCAGAGGCCCGTCACGTCCTAATCCGTGCAGCAGTCTCGGATGTTGCTTAAACATCTTCCAGCAACTTCGTTTACCAAGGCCAGCAAACGACGATGTGGTGTCACAGCATGTGAGGGCATGAAACCCCAACAAGCTCTCAATCACGGCATTCGACATTTTTGCACGAATTTGGGTGATGTGGTAGTACTTCCTTTCCCTTGACGTGCCGCCCACCATCCATACGTCAGCTGGAAGATTACCGAGGAAGTAGATCATCATCAGAAAAACATCCGTGTCACGGCAATGAACAAGGATTCGGGTGTGCCCAGCCGCGATGGCATCAAGAGCATGCAGAATGATTCTAGTGTCAGCCTCCTCGTGGTCAGCCTGAAGCTGTGGCAGATGATTCTGCCTTGTTGACTGTGCAGTCTGTCGATCAATGAATCCACCCGCTGTTATGATCTCATAATTGTCTGGTACAGAACTTTCCATTAGTCGCTGACTTAAGAACTGGGCTAGTTCGGCTTTGTTTTCGTCGAGCGCGATGAACTGGGCCCATACTTGTGGCAATGCGACGTCACCGCGGCTGATGTGTTTACGAATCGGGCGCTTGCCTTTTCCTATCCGCTTTCTCCTCGTTGCTGCTTTGATTGAGCCTTTTCCTAGATAGCGATCGAAGACCACGTCCACTCTTGGTGTTGTGGCATTTAGTTTCCCAGCAACGATGTTTACGAACATAATGGCATAGTCTCCAAAGGAGTGACAATCCGGCGGCTTGCCGATCGCTTGGATGAGGGCATGGCCGTCAATGACACGACACGTCTTGTCTCTGGCTTGAGGAATCGGTAAGACAGGTATAGCGGGAACTCCTTGTTCCTTTGTGAGTAGTGACAATAGATCTGACTTGTTGACCGAATGCATCTCGCCATCTGTTTTCGCCAGCGACAGGGGTACCAATGAAAGTTCGTGCTTTAGAATACCAGCCATATCAACTTTTCGCCCCGCTTGGGAAGCATTCAAGAGCTTTTGTACAAGTCTTCGGTCGATTTGGATGGTCTTCTGTACCGTGGACTTGTTGACAGTCTTGTATCTATACAAACTCCCAAATGTCTTTGAGTTATGTCTCTTCAATGGACTGAAGAATGGAACCGTCTTGTCCACCAACCTCTCCTTGACATTGTCTTGAAGGACTTTCTTGCCTCTCTCGCCCGCCGACAGCAAGTCCGACTGGATGTCACTGGTGGCAACATCATTTGACGCCAGGGAGACAAGTATTAATTCGGGCTTCGGCGTTCCTGAATCAACCACCGCGGCCTCATCAGCGTCACCAGCCTTCCTGCTAAAGACCTTAAACCTCTGGAACTGCAGCATCAGTTGTTGGACCGACTTGTGCTCATGCTTCCTCCGAGTAGGCTGAGTGTCCTTGCGAACAGTAATCATGTCTTGTTCAAGTTCATCGTCGATCAAACCAAGCATTTGTTTTATGTCGTGAGAAGCGTGCGATCGCTCAGCCCACGTTGCACAGAACCGGTCTCTAGCAGGGTCGTTGCGTGTTATTCCGATGATTCCATTAGACATCTTGCACAATCGGTTTACCCATTCTGTTGCCTGGTCCACGGGCACTTGATTGAACTGTCGTCTACTTTGTTTGACAACAAAGTTCCCGGCAATAAACTCTCCATGGATTTCGGGGGCCGTAGTTTTGAGTCCCTTCATGTCAGCCAGGTAGACTGGACCCCATCTGGCATAGTTGCTGTGGTCATAGATGGTCATCCAAGGCAGCATAGCGGCGAAGGCGTCTAGGTGCAGTTCCCAGTTTCCCTCACGATTCGCACGAAGAAAATCCAGCAAAATCTCGATCATCCTCATGTAGTTGAGCCAATGCTGGTTATTCGGCTCGGCGGCAAACTGCCGATGAAACCGTTGCAGTTGATCTCGCAAGCCATCAGTGGATAATGCCTCCATCAGGTCCGCAACTGCGCCAGAGACATCGTCGCAGTGTCCTATCGTCGTGGCTCTAAACAGCTGCGCCACCTTGGCACTAAGCTTTGGAACGGTGTGGTCAAGTTCTTCGTGGTTGACCTCCAGCCATTCTCCAAATTTAAGCCACCAGATTCGATACAAGGCTTCGTAAGCCCAGATATGACCACGTACAGCTCGGTAGTAGGCAGTACCTTTCATCATAGCATCGGTGCTGTTCTGTGCAAACAGGCCAGCCTCAACCCAAATGTCATCTAGCCCAGCACTATCGAAATGCTGTCCGATGGCTTTTAGGAAGTTGAATAAGATATGAAGATGCCCAAGGAGAAGGATGACGTCTTTGTACAAGTCAGGATTGGCCCACACCAACTCTTTTGCTCTGCTGTAAAGTGGCTGATCGGCGACGAGCACTGTATGCTTTTGACCCAACTTCCTGACAATGCTGGTGAACCGATTAATGACTGTCGTTACTGTGTCATTGTTGTCTGCTGGCGCCTGCAGAATAGGTAAGATTCCAGTGGTTGTGACTGAAGCGTCGCTCTGAGTTATGGCAGCATTGAATCCAGACCAAGATGGCACGCTTTGGCCATCTGCCTCATTCATACGTGCTAAAAGCCAAGCATCATTGGTCAACTTTGACTTTTGTCTTTCTTTTTTGGCCTCGAACCACATTTCTGTTGCGATTGAACAACCCGGTGAGAAAACTGGCGACGGTCTCTGTCTCTGTTGTGGTATGCAAGCCCGGTCTAACTCATGAAGTTTTGACAAGCGTTTGCGCATGAGAGTCTTTGACCTCCCGATGGTCGTACTTGTCTGATGACATTGCCCTGCTGGACCCCTCTGCCAAACGACCATCTGAGTGCAATGAAATGTGTTTTTGCCATCGATCGTTTCTTCTAAAACATCAATGTTGTCGCATGAGGACAGGATCAGTCGTCCTGGATTGTAAGGAACAATTCCATCGGGAATATAGACGAAGCCGTTTCGTTCGTAACGGTCCAGGATGTCATTGGCTATTGAAGTGTCGATCCTCCTGATTGTGTCTATACCAATGATGTGGCCAGCTGCATGAAAGAGGTTCACCAACTGTTCCGATCTGGTAGCCTGATGAAGTGCCAGACCAAGTCCAACATGCTTTGGCGTCAACTTTTTGTGCTTCGAGACTGCGAACACAATATCCTGTGCGATACTGCAAACCTTCCGATCGACATCTGTATCTTCTTCAGACGGCTCATCTACATCTAAGACGGACATTCCTCCACAAAGCACGCTTAGAAATACGTACAGACTGTTGGGTATGACCTGTCTGACATTCGACTGGTCAATTCCTCGCCACCCAGAAGCGTGTCCGGGGCTGTCTTCTAAATCATACCTGACTTGCAGAGCAGCATGAACAACCTCGCGCAAATCATTGCTGTTTGGATTCAGCATTTCTGTGACATAGTCCCCTTGCGCCGAAACGTCGCCTTCCGTAAGCTTAGTTAATGTATCGGCAATAAGAAACTGTGATTTGTCACTTGGATACATTAGAAGCGATGCTTTCCTGTCAACAGGCCTTATGAAACTTCCTTTTGGCCCAACACGCTGCCTGATAGAATCGTTGAATGACCTCCGTCTTGTGATGTAGCGCTCGGGTGGTTCGATTCCATTGCGTGCGCACATCTCACAATATTTGCTCCACACATCTCCCATATCATAAACGTGTCCACAGGTAAGGCCTGTCAGCAATTCGGTTCCAAGTTCATTCATTAGTGTATCGACTTCCCTTCTATCTACACTCACATTTTTGTGTCGCCTTTCAAACTGCACCAAGCATTTCAGGTGGTATTTGCCTTCAGATGCAATCAAATCATTCACCCCAGCCAGTCTGACTCGCATGATAACATCATGCTTTGCGAGCGATATGATCTTCTCGGACAGCTCCAATGTTGCAATATGACGCAGTTTAGATCCCGACGTGTTTGGTTTTTGACAGTATATGCAACAACCCCAATCGGTGTTAGCATGTGCGCTGCGGGATGCTCGGCTATCCAGGTCTTGTTTTGAGTGTTCGGGATCTGCACTTCTACCATGTCTCGTTTTCAGTCTTTGTAGCTTGTTCTCAGCCGTGAAACAGATGTAACAGCTTTTATGCCAGACCATAGCCACTTTAGCTCAATCGCGCTCTGACACATTCTGCAAACGGTGAAGTTCCACGGCATAATCGGTGTCACGAAACTGGCGTCTCTCCTTCGCTGAGTGCTGTAGACGTTCTTTTCCTTGACTTGAAGCTGTTTGCAGCTTCTCTGGTATTTGCAGTTGACAGATCAAACAACTGTCGAAGTCTGTAGTTTGATCACATTCTCGTTTTCTACCGACACTGGTAACGGGATCAACAGAGGCCATGGTGGCCAGTTACCCTACTAATTACATAATCTTTCTAATAGACGCGTAGTCAACATCACCTGACGAAAGTCGCGTGCCACTAAATGTTGGTTTCCATGACAACTGTGACGAATACAATATAGACGCAAAATGTTATATAAAACAGTACTCACCTCTTTATGTGGCCTAATAACCTGCTTACAAAGAATAATCAAAACAGTGCGACCATTTTCTGCTTTATGCATACTTTTGAGATAATTTGCATTTTTTAGATCGCGTACCCACTATAGCCTATACAAAACATCAATTTCAACTTGCTACTGCAACCTTAGTATCATATGTACACCCTGCATTCTCTATGAGCTCGTAAGCTCAGACAATAAGGATTCCAAAGGAATAAAAATATTTTTTTCACCCAATTTGCACCAAATGACCTCTAAATGACCTTCCAAGGTCAAATCTAAGGTGGTAACCGCCCTGGTTCGAAAGCACACCTCTTGTAGATATTATTCCACATAGGTACCCACTTGTAACAAAAAATGCCATCAAAAGTTTTTTTAATGACATTTACCTGAGTTGGCCGGCCGACTATTGTCGAGATCGTAATATGCCGAGCCACGTGGCGGGACGCTGATGCTGCCATTGAGTCCGCCGTCCGCTGGACCCCGCCTCGGGGTGGTGATGGACACGGAAGCGGTGACCGCGCCCGGGCTGGCGACGTAGATGCGGCCGACGCTGTCACTCGTTGATTGCATGAACACCAAGGCGAAGTCCTTGTTCCCCGCGCAGGCGGCGACTGTGGAATACCAGACTGAATCTGTTATGTACGGATCCCCATTCGCAGGGGGAGACTGTCCGACTGTCCGGGACAGTTGAATTACAGGGTCGGGCAGGTCAGACTACTAGTTGTATGCCCGACGGGGCAGGTGAAGATTTAGACTGCGATCTCTCGCTATTTAGTAATATTCAGCAGTTACGCTGAGCAAAAAGCCTACAGGCGTTGATCAACTGATCAATGTGAACAATAACAGCACCGTAGGTTTCGTTTTTGGCCCGACAATATAACATCGGAAAATTGTCCGTTGAGTCATAGGCGCTCACATTTCTGATTTAGATGCAGCTTCAACGTCGTTAACCGACTTACATGGAATCGTGAAAATATGCGTCTTACTCCATTACTTCAAAACAGCGGAGTCTAAATATCAGCTAAATAATATCTAAATTTAAATATCTTAATAATTTTAAGTGCAATAATAACTGATGTTGATCAATGGAATCCTACAGAATGGTGTCTGGACGCATAAAGGACTGATTACGCGCAGCCGCCGCTAACCCCTCTAAAAATGTGTGTTGACTTTTGCTTGCGCATTCCTTCAAACCAAATCAGTCTTGGATATAATGCAGGCTTTAGGAAGCACCACAACCAAGCAGTAGAGAGGTGTCATTAGCAAAAGGAAAGGCCTCAGAGTGAAGGTCATCGACAATATCATTGGTATACACCTGATAAAGCAGTGGGCTCAGGATTGAACATTTTTGGACTCCTGCGTTGATGTGTTCCAATCAGAATGTTTTCCATTGATAACAAGTCTCTGGTGGTGTCCAGATAGGTAGTTTTCAACCCACTTGAGAAGGTTTCCAGATACCCCAAGTGATTGCAGCTTAGAATAAGACCGTTGTTTTGACACTTTGTCAAATATCTTAGATCCATCTGGCAACCCCCCCCCCCCCCCCCAAAAAAAATAGAACGTCGTGGGTATCTTTAAGTCCTTTGTAAACTTAAATAACCAAATATAATAACTAGTTGGTTGTGGACTATTAGTCTTGGACCTCGACAATATAAGCTAAGCCACACGTCATATGTGGTTAAGCATATATTGAAAAAAAATTTAGCGCTCGGACAGACATATTTGGCATAGCATAGTAACAAAGAACAATTAATGCAATACAGCTTCATATAAGCAGACAGGTGCATCAGACCGCCTGCAAACGCTTTTGCAACTGCAAAGTTAAATAACGCCACTCACCTGTTGCCGTGGCTACTAAAAGCCTAAATGAAACAGATATGTTGCGAGGCACCATTGCTGTTCAACACGACCGAAATGGTTTCACTACGCTAACGGCGACAAGGTTCTAGTGAGGCTTACCTTCAGAGAAATGTATGTTTATATCTAGCTATTGGTCAAATACGGTAGGAGATGACATAGTCTCCGTGTCGCAATCATGCGACCGAAGTAGCAACTACTGCTTCCTTTGTTACGAGTATCAGAGTGGCGTCAATAAATTATAAACGTTGATGCCTCCCGCGGATTATCGGCGTCTCGCTGTCTAATTGCAAAACATTCCTTTGTATACATTGGCTGCCATCTTCCTCAGTCGGTTCTGCCTGTTGACTTATTCATTTTTGCTACGGTTACAGCAAAATTGCAATCCGAAGTATTGCTGTCAATTTGCAAAATAAACCACCTTGGCAACATTGGCTCCCGTGTTTTTTAGTCTTGGTTTGCCTGCTGACTGGTCAGTCATGTTATTATGGCTATTGCAAAACACCAATTGCGTTTTCCCAAACGCGGCAGCAATGTATGCAACATGTATTTGGGACTTAATGCTTTATATGGCCACAGCTTCTCCTGGACTAATCCTTGACAGTGCCATACTAAGACAGATAGTCATGTGTCGTCAGTTTTACACTTCGGGCAATCACAATACTAGTGTGGCAGATCGATAGTTTGCACCTGGAGTGGTTTTACGAGGTAATATATCTGATTAATGTTTAATGATCTCTCGCGACATCACTGTACCTAGAATTGTTTGCAAGGGTATGCCAGTATGTTTAAAGCGGTGTGTTTTATGTTACTCACCAATGCACCCGCTCCTTTCGTCTTTTTACTCTCCCGTTTGTTCATGGAAGTCTTACATATTTTGTCCCTAACTCAGCATCATTACAAGTACAGTCAAACCCATGAGAATCATAAACAATATTGCTAATGTCGCTGGTACTAATGCGACGCATATAAATGGCCTTTGTAAATACGACATTTACCATGTAAACGCAAGAAGTTTAGTCAGCTAACCTGATTCAGTATATACCTATCGACATGTCTTCTTATAAGCTTGATGAGGTTTGCCATTTACCAGTTTTTAAAAGAAAGCCAATATTATTTGCATGGGAAAGTCACGGCTTGATTGAAATATAACTAATCGTTATATTGAGCTTCCAGTGTACCAGCTATTCATGCCTGACCGAGACGATGAAGGAGACGATATAGTAGAGTTTTCTAGAGCGAGGACCTCTGAAAGCAGTCTTAACCTTAGAAGATTTTCATTTATTCTTTCAGTCCATGAATACGACATGTAATTCAACAAGTTTTCTTCGTCGTGACCCACACAGTCCGCCATCCGCTATATTGACGCCACCAGGGACTACACCGACTAGGCTCTAGAGTGTAGCTGCCACAGTCGGTGAAAAAATTACGTCATCTTGACTAAACTAGGTCATAGCGATGCCTGTTCGACTTCGAATACATGCGCTATTGTGACAAAAGCCGACCAGCCGAAAGCGGTGATGCTTGACGCTGCAGATCAATCTACCCAGAGGTAATATTCCGATTGGCGTATATCATAGGTTGCCATATGCACTCATTGAACATTCTAATAAGTACATGTCTGATCGGCAAGGGCCTTAAAACGAGGCATCTGCTAGTAATTTTCGAAGGTTTCCACGATGACAGTTACTTAAAGTACAAATTGGTCTATGACTCTGCTTGATTTAATAATTACACTCTCCCAATGCTATTACTAATTGTGGAGTGCCCCCCCCCCGCCCCACCACCACCTTATATGTAACCTAGACCACCACATTGTGTACTGTTGTTTGAAGTTCGCCAAACAAAGGGCACCTATCATAATAACGGTATATAATAATGGTATTAACGCAATGTAATTAATATATTATAATATAATAGTCATTATCGTTTATTCATTGGCAAGATTTTGTCGAACAAGATGATAATCGATTTATAGACGCATGCGTTGACAGTTGGAAATCATCAATCTGTTAAAGTTTTTGTCTGAGGCTGATAGTTTTATTCCTTGGACTAATGTTGTCATTAAGCCCAGGGATAAGCCATGGATGACTGGTACCATTAGGCGTCTCCCAAATAGGCGCGACCGGATGTACAATAGGTCTGCAGAACAAACCATGATCATGATTTGTACCTCGTGGCACGTTGTGAGACTCCTACTCCTATCGATCTGGCCAAGCAGCCGTATTTCATTAAGAAAACAATCGCTTAGCCCATCAAAGAACGATCTCTGGAGAGTTTTTCAAACGTTGTAATTTCCGTCGTAAACACGACGCTACACTGGTGTACCTACAATAGCAGACAGTGTACAGCCGCATTCTGATCCAAGCAAATACCCTTAAAGCAATATGCTCTGCAATTTTTATATAACCGATCAATTCTGCATGTCAAATAAGTATATTGTATCTTGATTTTAAATCCTATAAGACTGCGGGCTCTCCGGGAAGAAGCAAATTTGTTCAAGGGTGCAGAAGTTGGTGGCCTGCTTTATATCCGTGCGCGCCTGTTCGCTGTTCGGTACTTTGTGCGATGTCCGCGATAAACTATAGTTCACGCAGTTTTATGTAAAAATTGTTGATACTTGCAGTTAGGCTGCTTTAGTGACATTTTTCGTCGAATTCTACCATTCCAGCCATTTCAGATGGGTTCACTCTGCCTTCATTGCAAAAATGTCATAGTAAAACAGATATGGGAAAACATAGGGGTATGGTTAGATGAGTCAGGCCGATCCAATTTTAGTAAAGATATAAACTTCACATCTGCTATGCTCGGAGCAGCTTCACCACATACAGAACTGATTAATCTTGTTTTTATTGTTACCAAATAAGATATATACGTTTGTAAGTGTAAAGGTGCTACGCCAAAGGTAACGGCTATATCTCGGCTTATAAAATACTATTTTGAGCTAGAGAGCAGAGTGGCAGAAACACTGGAATAAGCCAGGGATATTTGTTAAAGCCAAGTGGGACCCAATATACGACGTAATCGCTGATACTTAGATGTGACATTGGTATGTTTGCATGGTTGTGTACAGATATTGTCAATGTGTTATATGCCGCTTTTCGGAGATTTCTGCCTAAGCATTATCAAGATCAAAATATCCACACCTCATGTGAAATTGATTCCAAGATAAAAAATAGCAATTCTCGGAAAGTCGTCTGTAATGACCAGAAAGTAAAGAAAAGACATGGCAACCTCGTAGGTTTTATCAATGAAATGTTCAATTTAATGACTGGGTAAAACTTCATAATCTCGATTTACAATTAGGCGATGTATCCAGGATGTTTCTGCAATACCCTTTCGCAAATAGCTGGAAATTCCTGCATGAGCAGCGCTAAATTCTTGTATTTGCCATTAACATTTTATATATATCATACTTAGCGCAAATATATATATATATTATGCATGTATGGCAAATTAGTTCTACTATAATTATTTCCATTATATCTACCGTAACTTTGGGCATGTTACCTTTAGTTGGGCAATAAAATAGTCTATGTCTAGTACCTCTGAGAATAAAGTGCACTACTTTGGGAAGAAAAAAACATAGCATGTTTATCTGGTTCAAACTATGCACAATGAACCGCTTATGCGATAACACCTGTATCGACGGTGGTCCGTCCACCCCATAAAAGAAAAGGTTCTTAAAGAAACAACATGTGTTATTGATCGTTGCCCCAATTATGAGGAAACCGGATGAAGGATGAGAAACTTCGCAAGCTTATTGATGTCATTTTATGCCTTGCATCCCCGGTATTGCCAGTGTCGGAGCTACTGATGACAGGACAGGGACAGAGGCAAACTATCGAGCGGAGAATCGACACTCGTTTCCGTGTCGGAAATATCGAATATACGCAGGCCATGTTCAACTATGGGGGGAATGAAGAGTTACGTTTAAACACGCCTGGGCCCCCGCAAATCACTAGTCACATCTTTAAATCTCTCGGACACTGTAGAAAACGTGCGTGCCCACATGGGCGTAGACGTCTGTCTATATGTGTGTAGACATGCGTGTAGACATGTGTGCTGACATGTGTGTAGACATGCATGTAGACATGTGTGTAAACGTGTGTAGACATGTGTGTAGACAAGTGCGTAGACGTGTGTGTAGACATGTGTGTAGACGTGTGTGTAGACATGTGTGTATACATGTGTGTAGGCATGTGTAGACATGTGTGTAGACGTGTGTGTAGACATGTGTGTAGACGTGTGTGTAGACATGTGTGTTGACATGTGTGTAGGCATGTGTAGACACGTATGTATACATGTGTGTAGACACGCGTGTAAACATCCGTGTAGACATGAGTGTAGACATGCGTAGAGACATGTGTCTAGACATGCGTGTAGTCATGTGTGTAGACATATGAGTAGACATATGTGTAGGCATATGTGTAGATATGCGTGTAGATATTTGTGTAAGCGTGTTTAGACATGTGTGTAGACATGTGCGTAGACTTGTGTGTGGACATGAGTGTAGACATGTGTAGACACGTGTGTATACATGTGTGTAGACATGTGTATAGATGTATGTAGACATTTGTGCATACATGTGTGTAGACACGTGTAGACATGTATTATACATGTGTCTAGACATGTATGTAGACATTGTGACGCCATGTGTGACACCTGTGCAGATATATGTGTAGACATGTGTGTAGACATGCGTGTAGACATGTATGTTGACATGCGTGTAGACATGTATGTAGACATGTGTGTGGACATGTGTGTATACATGTATGTAGACATGTATGTTGACATGCGTGTAGACATGCGTGTAGACATGTATGTAGACATGTGTGTGGACATGTGTGGGTACTCAAAATCTTCCAACTATGTTCTTCCGTTGGACGTATTCGATGGCAACTGTCCAGCGACGTTAATTCGGGCACCATGATGATTATTTCACATTATTTGATCGCATTGTACCGCAAAAATGTCATGCAAGATGCGCTAGCCCGACGGGCCACCCCCTGCTCAGTCAATATGAAGAGCGTCTGTAACAATAGACACTGCCCAGGTAATGATAAAATCTTAGGCCATACAACAGGACATGGCAACTGACCCCCTGCCCACTCACAACACATCCGTGCTGCCGTCACTCAGAGAAAAACGTGGTTCTAACATCGATGCCATTGTGGTTAAAATGATCCGCCATACATTATGCGTGTTGTTAAACCTCGCTGTTTATTGATGCTCTTTGATGACACTGATCCAGCCCCCCAAAACAGAGTGGAAATCGCTTTCTGTGAACCAAAACTAACCCATCCAGATGAGCGTAACTGCGTACCTTGCATTGATCAGTAATGGTTGGTGCATTGCGTGAAGCATGTGTTTCTGGTCGCACACAGCGGCGAAATGCGAGGTAAACGCAAATAATACTTCCATCTCGTCCAATTACTTTCATTTCGGGTCAAACAACGGGTCGGACACGTGTATTGAGTGTAAAATAAGCTTATTGAATTGTGGGCTAGGCACCAGCGCCACGTGGTCCAGCTAGCGCTGACCATTCCTCACGCCTGGACCCACATGGTCATTGGAACGTAGAAATATATACAATATTTACAGTAGATGGTCGGTGCCTATCCCCGGTACATGCCTCTCTGACCACGCCCGTAAACGGAGCAAGGGTGAGAGCCATGCCGCTCACCAGGCCTAAAATTCACCTCTCGCTTCGTTTTTAGTGCTCCGCCATCTGCCGGACGTCAGCAAACGCCGCCTGGCAGCGAGTGCTCACGCTAAATTTGTTTACTTCCGGCGAGCGGCGGAGCATTGATAACGAAGCGAGAGAGGACACAAATCGCCCGCATTACAAAAAATACACTACCGACCAAAGAAATGACTGTCCGACGAAAGTCATAAAAGCTTCAGGAACATAGTGGAGCACATTGACGGGTAGGCACTGCATATTTATTCTCTTAGGATCTTCAACTTGAGCCACCGGTCCGCGATTTCTAATTTTAGGCCTGGTGAGCGGCATGGCTCTCACCCTTGCTCCGTTTACGGGCGCAGTCAGAGAGGCATGTACCCGGGCTAGTCGGTGCCATGTCGGACAGCTAACGCCTAATTCTGGTAGCAGCTGCCCGAGTTCCGGGGGCGGGTCACTTTATCCATTGCCGGGTTTGGGTGGTACCGCGGTAATCCCCCTACCCCCTTTTTTGCCGCCCAAATCCGCTCGGTCGGGTCGTTTCACCGCACAATCCGCTCGGTCGGATCGTTTGTGGTGGATGAAGTCTGGAAGGTGGTGTCTAGTGTCTAGTGTCTAGTGTTTAATCGACCGCCTTGGGTCTTCCATACGTTCTTCATGTAGATTAACCTCCAAATTCATTATTCTAAAGCTCTATTTGTCCCGCTTCATGTGCCAGAGCGTGTTTCAAGACAAGCATATATGCATATAGGGCACACACTCGAATGAAAAACGGGGGGGTTAAGACGCAGTCGCTTACACCTATCCATCGCTTGCTTCACTGAGGACAGAAACACATATGTATTACATATTGGCCTCCTAACGCAATGCCCTGACAAATGACCACATCTGAAACTATTCTTACACCACCGTCGATTAATGATGCCTCCATTCATATGACACACCATCTTCCTGTGTGAAGGGTTGGTAGTAGGTTACCCATCATTGCAAACTGGGTGTCAGACCTAAGATAACTTTAAGAAGATACATCTGCATCAAGCTGCACGTTGGATATACACTTCGAATCATTGACATGTCACAATGCGCAAGTTCTATAGTCAAGATGCTGGCCCGGACGATCATTTTCATGGCGACAGGTTAGTTTTCATTTTTCTTGAACTTATGTGTACAGATAATTCCAGTCAACTACAGATATGCATAGTAAGCTGATTCAGAAATAAAAGATCAACATTGGCATTTAACAAAACTGCAACATTTCCTTCCGCATGTTGATAAATCAGACAGAAAGTGTATTTCAGCTCGACTGCTGAACGTAAGTTAGAATTATGAAATATTATGTTCTTAATTGCATAATATACATCAATGTAATACATTGGAATGTATATTCCCATTTGCGCCATAAACATCAATGATATATACATATATCACTTCAATCGAATAAAATTAAATATGTCCTGCCTGTGGAACATTGATTAGCATGCATAATGATTCACCCATTTCAACCGACACCCTCTAACCGCTCAGCCGCTTCTCTTCCCCCCCCCCCCCCCGCCCCTTCCCAACCCCCGCAATCCCCGCAACCCCGCAACCCTGCAACCCCTCCCTTCCTCCTGCCCTCCTTTTCGCCGCAGTGGGTTGCTGCGCTGGAGGCACGGATTTCGCGATGGGGTTCATGGAGGGCCCTACTTTCGGTGGCGCCCCTGTCGGCATGATTTACGTCACTAACCCTGGCGAAGTCACCGCCACCGTGTCCGTCGACACCCCGAGAATAGCCGCCGGGAGCGGCGCACTCTTCAGCAGCCTCACCGTGCCGCCAGGGGGCGACGCTTCCCTGTCGTTAGACGATACGTTTCAAATGAGCGGCTCTGGAATCGAAAACATAGGTAAACGTGGGAGTAAGCGCCAAAATAGGGCTGATTGCTATTTCTTGAAAATGGTATTAATTCCATGAAATTGGTGTAATTGCGGTTGAATTAACTCCAAGCTGTTGATTTCATGGCTGGAATAGATCAATGTCATGAGCTGTAATTCGCTAAAACACATTTTCACCATGTACGTTAAAGCAATATGTTCTGTAATTTTTTACATTACCAATCTCTTCTCTATGTCAAATAAGTATGATCTGTCTTGAATTTAAATCCTGAAAGCCTGTGGACTATCCAGAGAGAAGCAAATTTGTTTACCGGAGCGGCAGTTGGTGGCCGGCTTTATATCCCTGCGCGCCTGTTCACTGTTCGGTATTCTTTGTGACGGGATGCGCATCACGCTGGTGCCAAGCTACAGCTGGTTGATGCGCACTTACTGTAGTCAACGTTTGAGTGTTAGGAGCCGGCCGGCTGTGCAGTTTGTGCAGGAAGTCTTCGAGTGGGTGTGAAACTATTTTTGTTTGCTTTTTGTCCAGGCATTGCTAAGTATAAAATTATTATAAATTTAAAGATAAGACAGTTATCTGTCCATAATGTATTTTGAAGCAAATGATCGATGTTTACATTTCTGGGACAAACGAAACACCATACGCGGGTTTACACTTTGCCATATAAAGAATTCGCGTGGCTGAATCAGAACGAGGCTTGACCCAATTGTGAGTAAACAGTCCGCACGTGCTACACGCAGTAGGCCTGAGCCCGGGCAGGTAGGCCTGAGCATGCGTTATCAAAGTTGTTTATGGCACAACCACACTTACAATTTAGTCACATAGTATTAAAATGTCCCGTCTGATATTTATATCAGATTAAGGAGGCATATGGTGGAAATCGCCAGGCTATTAGAGACAACGTTAGTAGATTGATTGAGGGACGGGGGTGGGGGGGGGGGGTCCTTTACGGGCGTAATTAAGTGGCGTGATAAGGAGGGCTCTGAAACTGGCGATAGGGTTCCAAGGGAAGGGGGTCTCGGGAGGTTGAGGCAAGTGACCACCTGATCAGAAGGGCTGTCCTTCGCATTGCCTCACACCCGCCTTGACTAATCGTCCGTCGCCCCTTCCCCACCTCGTCCTTGACGATGTCCTGGACAGGTGTATAATATTGGAATGCCTTCGACAGCTTGTAAAGTCACCGATGCTCAGGGTCTCTTACACTCTTTGTCATGCAGCGATATATAGCTTTGCCAGACCCGTTTCCTGGGTGGGTCTCCCGAGGCTAACACTGCCTTCATAACTCCAAATTAAAGCTTAAAAAATAAATAGATGGCTGTATATCTGTTCTGAAACCATTGGCAAAACATTTTAAACACTAATTGTTCAAATAATGCAAAAGTAACTCACTTTAAACTGGTTTGCATGCAGAAACACTTCGAAGCGCAGTCACTTCAAGCTGACGGACAATGGCACACGTGCTCTTGTTTACTCACCATCTAAAAGTAGGTCAAAACGGCCGCGGAAGTGTAAACCCCTGTATTGTCCTCGCGTGGTCAGTCCATACACGGAGCGTTGTTACGTAACCATAGATACCGCGAGCAGATATGCGAGTCATGATGATTGTTACGTCATATGACATGGAAAACCCCACGCAAACACATTAGATCGCCTGACACTGACAGTCATTCATGAGGAAACCGCATCAACTGTCTAACCGCTCATATATTTTATAAAATATACTCTGCGGGTTGTAATTATGGGTTATACAGAACTTCAGAGGTTAGTTGTGCATCCAATGACAGCTTTAGCCGATTTTGTGTGTAAAGCCAGTGAAGGCAAACAACCGGAAGGTAGGCAGCGCGTGCAGGCCGTTGATGCTAGGTGTCGTTAAAATCCCTTAGTGACTGCACAGAATTATTGTGAGCGAGCGTTTTTCAATCAACTCAAGATAGCTGGTTAGCGTTATTAAAGATAAAATAGGTCGGCATTGATACCAACGCACGCAAAGTAGTTATATTTGTACAGAACATAGAGACCGTTGTTTTATAGTTCGCATGATATAATAATATATAATATGAGATTACCGGCGCTTAGAAAGATCATTAAGCCTTCAAATTATATCTCAGGCGCCCAACCGATACACACAACAATGAGTTTATTTGTATGTCCTGTATCATATTATCTCCCAAACAAGAGAAATTAGAGCAGCATAATCAATTAATACGATTATCACTTAGTCAAGCGAAAGCGATATACAGTATATATGAGCTGGTTCCGTTAGAAATTCGTATGCTTACGAAAATGTACGTTGTAATATATAGTGTGAACTGCCCCTTCGCTTTTTCATTGATTTTATGTTTATGCAATATAACTCTGCATATATATATTTAATGTCTTCAAGGAGAAAACTCTCAATAATTAGGGTGGATTGTTCACTCAACATACCTCTTTGATGCCTTCTGTATAGTGCTATTTGGTTTAATTTTGACTGCTAGTAACTCAACTATTAAGATTAATACTAGCGCTGATAGCAGAAAACCTTTTAAATTCTTCCAAAATTAGTTTTTTTCCTATTGATATTAAATGGTCAGGATATGTGTCCGTTATTCTTTATTCCAGCTTATGGGTTAGAATGAGTTATTTTAATCCAGCTCACGAAGTCTGATTTTCAAATTTGGCCCAACATAAAAGAGGTCATATGTCGTTTTTTTCAGGACATATCTTTCGTTTTGTTGTGTTCAGACACTTGAATACGAGATAACAAAGTCTCATAATATTAATTTTCGGTAAACATTTAAAATCCGCATAAATAATCGCACTTGACTATCGGGAGACCTGTACGAGTCTCCTAAAAGTTCCAGGTCTCCCAAAAGTTCATCGAAAGTATCCCAATAGTTGCATTAATGTAAATATATATATATATATACTTTCGGGAGACCCGATGGCTTGTACTATTGGGAGACACCCGTGTCTCCCAATAGTACATTAAATGCAAATGAATTGGGCTTTTACTATCGGGAGACCCGATAATATATAAAGTGCTCATAATACTAATATAAAGGCTAAGAATGTATGCAGAGTGTGATTAAATGATAAATGGCACTAAATAATATCGATTTACATGGTTAATGTAAGAAATAAACCACTTTGACCAAAGTCTCCTAAAAGTTCATGTCTCCTAATAGTTGCATTTAGAGGTATATATATATATATTTATATATAAAGGGAACTATTAGGAGGCATGAACTTTCGGGAGACTTATATAAAGATAGATATAAGACTCTCGGGAGACTATTAGTGTCTACTTTGGAGAGACCAGAGTGTCTCCTAGTAATCGGTAATAGTGTTCGGAAATGTCTCCAAGGAAGTCTCATGAAATCTTTAATAATCGCATTTACCAGTTCCCTGGAACTTCTCTATGAACATTTTGACCCTAGTCTCTCGGGACTAGAGGAAGACAGTGGAAAAGTCTGCAGCAAGCGGGTTTGGGTTGAAAAGAACAGGTGTGTGTGTGCGCGGGGGCGTGGAGGGCAGACATGCATATGTATGCGTTTCGACATACAGCCTATCTTTGTTTTTTTTATTTGTTAACTTGGAGACCGTTTTCATCGCAAAAACAACAAATCATCACTCAGCAAATGTATTTTATGTCATTAGAGACACAAACCATCAGTAAATACCACAATGGAATTATAAATTACAACAAGCTTGAATACGGCCACTGTCGCCAGTTGGTACAATAAATATGACCGGATACACACTTCATTACCATGTGTGACAGACAGCTCAGCACGTATATAACATATACAGAATGACAATATCACCCATCGAACCATCGAACAAATTCTACACAAGAAAACGTTCGCTTGCGAAAAGCTGCATTTACGCTAAAACACGTCCGTGTAGACTATTCTGAAGAATAGCACTGTCATAAGAAAAAATGACTCTACAACATAGTTAACGTTTTATGCAGTCCAAGGTCAACAATAATTTAATGTAAACTCTCTCTTCTCCACACATTTTCTGTGCTTATCTCTTAAAGGAACTAGACCTAATGCCACGGGGTGAGCGATTTTCCCAGTCTCGAATACAACATCCAAGTCGTACAAAAAGCCACATAACAGCATTTAAAGCAGAGACTACCAAGCCAGGTCCGGTACCTGTGCATTCAATTCTTACATCATTATTTTTTTTTTCTATAATTACATTGAGTTACATATACTGACTGGACCTCCCACCCTCAGCCCCATCTCATCCCGACTGGACCCCTCACCCTCAGCCCCATCTCATACTGACTGGACCTCTCACCCTCAGCCCCATCTCATACTGACTGGACCTCTCACCCTCAGCCCCATCTCATCCGACTGGACCTCCCACCCTCAGCCCCATCTCATCCTGACTGGACCTCCCACCCTCAGCCCCATCTCATACTGACTGGACCTCTCACCCTCAGCCCCATCTCATCCTGACTGGACCTCTCACCCTCAGCCCAATCTCATCCTGACTGGACCTCTCACCCTCAGCCCCATCTTATCTTGACTGGACCTCCCACCCTCAGCCCCATCTCATCCCGACTGGACCTCTCACCCTCAGCCCCATCTCATCCTGACTGGACCTCTCACCCTCAACCCCATCTCATACTGACTGGACCTCTCACCCTCAGCCCCATCTCATCCAGACTGGATCTCTCACCCTCAGCCCCATCTCATCCTGACTGGACCTCCTGACTGGACCTCCCACCCTCAGCCCCATCTCATCCTGACTGGACCTCCTGACTGGACCTCCCACCCTCAGCCCCATCTCATACTGACTGGACCTCCAACCCTCAGCCCCATCTCATCCCGACTGGACCTCTCACCCTCAGCCCCATCTCATACTGACTGGACCTCCCACCCTCAGCCCCATCTCATCCCGACTGGACCTTTCACCCTCAGCCCCAAATCATCCCGACTGGATCTCTCACCCTCAGCCTCATCTCATCCCGACTGGACCTCTCACCCTCAGCCCCAAATCATCCCGACTGGATCTCTCACCCTCAGCCTCATCTCATCCCGACTGGACCTCTCACCATCAGCCCCATCTCATCCTGACTGGACCTCTCACCCTCAGCCCAATCTCATCCTGACTGGACCTCTCACCCTCAGCTCCATCTCATCCCGACTGGACCTCTCACCCTCAGCCCCAAATCATCCCGACTGGATCTCTCACCCTCAGCCTCATCTCATCCCGAATGGACCTCTCACCATCAGCCCCATCTCATCCTGACTGGACCTCCCACCCTCAGCCCCATCTCATCCCGACTGGACCTCTCACCCTCAGCCCAATCTCATCCTGACTGGACCTCTCACCCTCAGCCCCATCTCATCCCGACTGGACCTCCCACCCTCAGCCCCATCTCATCCCGACTAGACCTCCCACCATCAGCCCCATCTCATACTGACTGGACCTCCCACCCTCAGCCCAATCTCATCCCGATTGGACCTCTCACCCTCAGCCCAATCTCATCCTGACTGGACCTCTCACCCTCAGCCCAATCTCATCCTGACTGGACCTCTCACCCTCAGCCCAATCTCATCCTGACTGGACCTCCTGACTGGACCTCCCACCCTCAGCCCCATCTCATCCCGACTGGACCTCTCACCCTCAGCCCCATCTCATCCCGACTGGACCTCTCACCCTCAGCCCCATCTCATCCTGACTGGACCTCTCACCCTCAGCCCCATCTCATCCTGACTGGACCTCTCACCCTCAGCCCCATCTCATCCTGACTGGACCTCTCACCCTCAGCCCCATCTCATCCCGACTGGACCTCCCACCCTCAGCCCCATCTTATCTTGACTAGACCTCTCACCCTCAGCCCCATCTCAGCCTGACTGGACCTCCCACCATCAGCCCCATCTCATACTGACTGGACCTCCCACCATCAGCCCCATCTTATACTGACTGGACCTCCCACCCTCAGCCCCATCTCATCCCGACTGGACCTCCCACCCTCAGCCCCATCTTATCTTGACTAGACCTCTCACCCTCAGCCCCATCTCATCCTGACTGGACTTCCCACCCTCAGCCCCATCTCATACCGACTGGACCTCTCACCATCAGCCCCATCTTATACTGACTGGACCTCTCAATCTCAGCCCCATCTCATCCCGACCGGACCTCTCACCCTCAGCCCCATCTCATCCCTACTGGACCTCCCATCCTCAGCCCCATCTCATACTGACTGGACCTCTCACCCTCAGCCCCATCTCATCCCGACTGGACCTCTCAATCTCAGCCCCATCTCATCCCGACCGGACCTCTCACCCTCAGCCCCATCTCATCCCTACTGGACCTCCCATCCTCAGCCCCATCTCATACTGACTGGACCTCTCACCCTCAGCCCCATCTCATCCCGACTGGACCTCTCATCCTCAGCCCCATCTTATCTTGACTGGACCTCTCACCCTCAGCCCCATCTCATCCCGACTGGACCTCTCATCCTCAGCCCCATCTTATCTTGACTGGACCTCCCACCCTCAGCCCCATCTCATCCCGACTGGACCTCTCATCCTCAGCCCCATCTTATCTTGACTGGACCTCTCACCCTCAGCCCCATCTCATCCCGACTGGACCTCTCACCCTCAGCCCCATCTTATCTTGACTGGACCTCCCACCCTCAGCCCCATCCTATCTTGACTGGACCTCCCACCCTCAGCCCCATCTCATCCCGACTGGACCTCTCACCATCAGCCCCATCTCATACTGACTGGACCTCTCACTCTCAGCCCCAAATCATCCCGACTGGATCTCTCACCCTCAGCCCCATCTCATCCCGACTAGACCTCCCACCATCAGCCCAATCTCATACTGACTGGACCTCCCACCCTCAGCCCCATCTCATCCTGACTGGACCTCTCACCCTCAGCCCCATCTCATACTGACTGGACCTCCCACCCTCAGCCCCATCTCATCCCGACTGGACCTCTCACCATCAGCCCCATCTTATCTTGACTAGACCTCTCACCCTCAGCCCCATCTCATCCCGACTGGACCTCTCACCCTCAGCCCCATCTCATCCTGACTGGACCTCTCAACCTCAGCCCCATCTCATCCTGACTGGACCTCTCACCCTCAGCCCCATCTCATCCTGACTGGACCTCTCACCCTCAGCCCCATCTCATCCCGACTGGACCTCCCACCCTCAGCCCCATCTTATCTTGACTAGACCTCTCACCCTCAGCCCCATCTCATCCTGACTGGACCTCCCACCATCAGCCCCATCTCATACTGACTGGACCTCCCACCCTCAGCCCCATCTCATCCCGACTGGACCTCCCACCCTCAGCCCCATCTTATCTTGACTAGACCTCTCACCCTCAGCCCCATCTCATCCTGACTGGACCTCCCACCATCAGCCCCATCTCATACTGACTGGACCTCTCACCCTCAACCCCATCTCATACTGACTGGACCTCTCACCCTCAGCCCCATCTCATCCAGACTGGATCTCTCACCCTCAGCCCCATCTCATCCTGACTGGACCTCCTGACTGGACCTCCCACCCTCAGCCCCATCTCATCCTGACTGGACCTCCTGACTGGACCTCCCACCCTCAGCCCCATCTCATCCTGACTGGACCTCCTGACTGGACCTCCCACCCTCAGCCCCATCTCATACTGACTGGACCTCCAACCCTCAGCCCCATCTCATCCCGACTGGACCTCTCACCCTCAGCCCCATCTCATACTGACTGGACCTCCCACCCTCAGCCCCATCTCATCCCGACTGGACCTTTCACCCTCAGCCCCAAATCATCCCGACTGGATCTCTCACCCTCAGCCTCATCTCATCCCGACTGGACCTCTCACCCTCAGCCCCAAATCATCCCGACTGGATCTCTCACCCTCAGCCCCATCTCATCCCGACTGGACCTCCCACCCTCAGCCCCATCTCATCCCGACTGGACCTCTCACCCGCAGCCCCATCTCATCCCGACTGGATCTCTCACCCTCAGCTCCATCTCATCCCGACTGGACCTCTCACCCTCAGCCCAATCTCATCCCGACTGGACCTCCCACCCTCAGCCCCATCTCATCCCGACTGGACCTCTCACCCTCAGCCCAATCTCATCCTGACTGGACCTCTCACCCTCAGCCCCATCTCATCCCGACTGGACCTCCCACCCTCAGCCCCATCTCATCCCGACTAGACCTCCCACCATCAGCCCCATCTCATACTGACTGGACCTCCCACCCTCAGCCCAATCTCATCCCGATTGGACCTCTCACCCTCAGCCCAATCTCATCCTGACTGGACCTCTCACCCTCAGCCCAATCTCATCCTGACTGGACCTCTCACCCTCAGCCCAATCTCATCCTGACTGGACCTCCTGACTGGACCTCCCACCCTCAGCCCCATCTCATCCCGACTGGACCTCTCACCCTCAGCCCCATCTCATCCCGACTGGACCTCTCACCCTCAGCCCCATCTCATCCTGACTGGACCTCTCACCCTCAGCCCCATCTCATCCTGACTGGACCTCTCACCCTCAGCCCCATCTCATCCTGACTGGACCTCTCACCCTCAGCCCCATCTCATCCCGACTGGACCTCCCACCCTCAGCCCCATCTTATCTTGACTAGACCTCTCACCCTCAGCCCCATCTCAGCCTGACTGGACCTCCCACCATCAGCCCCATCTCATACTGACTGGACCTCCCACCATCAGCCCCATCTTATACTGACTGGACCTCCCACCCTCAGCCCCATCTCATCCCGACTGGACCTCCCACCCTCAGCCCCATCTTATCTTGACTAGACCTCTCACCCTCAGCCCCATCTCATCCTGACTGGACTTCCCACCCTCAGCCCCATCTCATACCGACTGGACCTCTCACCATCAGCCCCATCTTATACTGACTGGACCTCTCAATCTCAGCCCCATCTCATCCCGACCGGACCTCTCACCCTCAGCCCCATCTCATCCCTACTGGACCTCCCATCCTCAGCCCCATCTCATACTGACTGGACCTCTCACCCTCAGCCCCATCTCATCCCGACTGGACCTCTCAATCTCAGCCCCATCTCATCCCGACCGGACCTCTCACCCTCAGCCCCATCTCATCCCTACTGGACCTCCCATCCTCAGCCCCATCTCATACTGACTGGACCTCTCACCCTCAGCCCCATCTCATCCCGACTGGACCTCTCATCCTCAGCCCCATCTTATCTTGACTGGACCTCTCACCCTCAGCCCCATCTCATCCCGACTGGACCTCTCATCCTCAGCCCCATCTTATCTTGACTGGACCTCCCACCCTCAGCCCCATCTCATCCCGACTGGACCTCTCATCCTCAGCCCCATCTTATCTTGACTGGACCTCTCACCCTCAGCCCCATCTCATCCCGACTGGACCTCTCACCCTCAGCCCCATCTTATCTTGACTGGACCTCCCACCCTCAGCCCCATCCTATCTTGACTGGACCTCCCACCCTCAGCCCCATCTCATCCCGACTGGACCTCTCACCATCAGCCCCATCTCATACTGACTGGACCTCTCACTCTCAGCCCCAAATCATCCCGACTGGATCTCTCACCCTCAGCCCCATCTCATCCCGACTAGACCTCCCACCATCAGCCCAATCTCATACTGACTGGACCTCCCACCCTCAGCCCCATCTCATCCTGACTGGACCTCTCACCCTCAGCCCCATCTCATACTGACTGGACCTCCCACCCTCAGCCCCATCTCATCCCGACTGGACCTCTCACCATCAGCCCCATCTTATCTTGACTAGACCTCTCACCCTCAGCCCCATCTCATCCCGACTGGACCTCTCACCCTCAGCCCCATCTCATCCTGACTGGACCTCTCAACCTCAGCCCCATCTCATCCTGACTGGACCTCTCACCCTCAGCCCCATCTCATCCTGACTAGACCTCTCACCCTCAGCCCCATCTCATCCCGACTGGACCTCCCACCCTCAGCCCCATCTTATCTTGACTAGACCTCTCACCCTCAGCCCCATCTCATCCTGACTGGACCTCCCACCATCAGCCCCATCTCATACTGACTGGACCTCCCACCCTCAGCCCCATCTCATCCCGACTGGACCTCCCACCCTCAGCCCCATCTTATCTTGACTAGACCTCTCACCCTCAGCCCCATCTCATCCTGACTGGACCTCCCACCCTCAGCCCCATCTCATACCGACTGGACCTCTCACCATCAGCCCCATCTTATACTGACTGGACCTCCAACCCTCAGCCCCAACTCATCCCGACTGGACCATTCATTCTCAGCCCCATCTCATCCCGACTGGACCTCTCACCCTCAGCCCCATCTCATACTGACTGGACCTCCGATCCTCAGCCCCATCTCATACTGACTGGACCTCTCACCCTCAGCCCCATCTCATCCCGACTGGACCTCTCACCCTCAGCCCCATCTTATCTTGACTGGACCTCCCACCCTCAGCCCCATCTCATCCCGACTGGACCTCTCATCCTCAGCCCCATCTTATCTTGACTGGACCTCTCACCCTCAGCCCCATCTCATCCCGACTGGACCTCTCACCCTCAGCCCCATCTTATCTTGACTGGACCTCCCACCCTCAGCCCCATCCTATCTTGACTGGACCTCCCACCCTCAGCCCCATCTCATCCCGACTGGACCTCTCACCATCAGCCCCATCTCATACTGACTGGACCTCTCACTCTCAGCCCCAAATCATCCCGACTGGATCTCTCACCCTCAGCCCCATCTCATCCCGACTAGACCTCCCACCATCAGCCCAATCTCATACTGACTGGACCTCCCACCCTCAGCCCCATCTCATCCTGACTGGACCTCTCACCCTCAGCCCCATCTCATACTGACTGGACCTCCCACCCTCAGCCCCATCTCATCCCGACTGGACCTCTCACCATCAGCCCCATCTTATCTTGACTAGACCTCTCACCCTCAGCCCCATCTCATCCCGACTGGACCTCTCACCCTCAGCCCCATCTCATCCTGACTGGACCTCTCAACCTCAGCCCCATCTCATCCTGACTGGACCTCTCACCCTCAGCCCCATCTCATCCTGACTGGACCTCTCACCCTCAGCCCCATCTCATCCCGACTGGACCTCCCACCCTCAGCCCCATCTTATCTTGACTAGACCTCTCACCCTCAGCCCCATCTCATCCTGACTGGACCTCCCACCATCAGCCCCATCTCATACTGACTGGACCTCCCACCCTCAGCCCCATCTCATCCCGACTGGACCTCCCACCCTCAGCCCCATCTTATCTTGACTAGACCTCTCACCCTCAGCCCCATCTCATCCTGACTGGACCTCCCACCCTCAGCCCCATCTCATACCGACTGGACCTCTCACCATCAGCCCCATCTCATCCCGACTGGACCTCTCACCATCAGCCCCATCTCATACTGACTGGACCTCTCACTCTCAGCCCCAAATCATCCCGACTGGATCTCTCACCCTCAGCCCCATCTCATCCCGACTAGACCTCCCACCATCAGCCCAATCTCATACTGACTGGACCTCCCACCCTCAGCCCCATCTCATCCTGACTGGACCTCTCACCCTCAGCCCCATCTCATACTGACTGGACCTCCCACCCTCAGCCCCATCTCATCCCGACTGGACCTCTCACCATCAGCCCCATCTTATCTTGACTAGACCTCTCACCCTCAGCCCCATCTCATCCCGACTGGACCTCTCACCCTCAGCCCCATCTCATCCTGACTGGACCTCTCAACCTCAGCCCCATCTCATCCTGACTGGACCTCTCACCCTCAGCCCCATCTCATCCTGACTGGACCTCTCACCCTCAGCCCCATCTCATCCCGACTGGACCTCCCACCCTCAGCCCCATCTTATCTTGACTAGACCTCTCACCCTCAGCCCCATCTCATCCTGACTGGACCTCCCACCATCAGCCCCATCTCATACTGACTGGACCTCCCACCCTCAGCCCCATCTCATCCCGACTGGACCTCCCACCCTCAGCCCCATCTTATCTTGACTAGACCTCTCACCCTCAGCCCCATCTCATCCTGACTGGACCTCCCACCCTCAGCCCCATCTCATACCGACTGGACCTCTCACCATCAGCCCCATCTTATACTGACTGGACCTCCAACCCTCAGCCCCATCTCATCCCGACTGGACCATTCATTCTCAGCCCCATCTCATCCCGACTGGACCTCTCACCCTCAGCCCCATCTCATCCTGACTGGACCTCTCACCCTCAGCCCCATCTCATCCTGACTGGACCTCTCACCCTCAGCCCCATCTCATCCCGACTGGACCTCCCACCCTCAGCCCCATCTTATCTTGACTAGACCTCTCACCCTCAGCCCCATCTCAGCCTGACTGGACCTCCCACCATCAGCCCCATCTCATACTGACTGGACCTCCCACCATCAGCCCCATCTTATACTGACTGGACCTCCCACCCTCAGCCCCATCTCATCCCGACTGGACCTCCCACCCTCAGCCCCATCTTATCTTGACTAGACCTCTCACCCTCAGCCCCATCTCATCCTGACTGGACTTCCCACCCTCAGCCCCATCTCATACCGACTGGACCTCTCACCATCAGCCCCATCTTATACTGACTGGACCTCTCAATCTCAGCCCCATCTCATCCCGACCGGACCTCTCACCCTCAGCCCCATCTCATCCCTACTGGACCTCCCATCCTCAGCCCCATCTCATACTGACTGGACCTCTCACCCTCAGCCCCATCTCATCCCGACTGGACCTCTCAATCTCAGCCCCATCTCATCCCGACCGGACCTCTCACCCTCAGCCCCATCTCATCCCTACTGGACCTCCCATCCTCAGCCCCATCTCATACTGACTGGACCTCTCACCCTCAGCCCCATCTCATCCCGACTGGACCTCTCATCCTCAGCCCCATCTTATCTTGACTGGACCTCTCACCCTCAGCCCCATCTCATCCCGACTGGACCTCTCATCCTCAGCCCCATCTTATCTTGACTGGACCTCCCACCCTCAGCCCCATCTCATCCCGACTGGACCTCTCATCCTCAGCCCCATCTTATCTTGACTGGACCTCTCACCCTCAGCCCCATCTCATCCCGACTGGACCTCTCACCCTCAGCCCCATCTTATCTTGACTGGACCTCCCACCCTCAGCCCCATCCTATCTTGACTGGACCTCCCACCCTCAGCCCCATCTCATCCCGACTGGACCTCTCACCATCAGCCCCATCTCATACTGACTGGACCTCTCACTCTCAGCCCCAAATCATCCCGACTGGATCTCTCACCCTCAGCCCCATCTCATCCCGACTAGACCTCCCACCATCAGCCCAATCTCATACTGACTGGACCTCCCACCCTCAGCCCCATCTCATCCTGACTGGACCTCTCACCCTCAGCCCCATCTCATACTGACTGGACCTCCCACCCTCAGCCCCATCTCATCCCGACTGGACCTCTCACCATCAGCCCCATCTTATCTTGACTAGACCTCTCACCCTCAGCCCCATCTCATCCCGACTGGACCTCTCACCCTCAGCCCCATCTCATCCTGACTGGACCTCTCAACCTCAGCCCCATCTCATCCTGACTGGACCTCTCACCCTCAGCCCCATCTCATCCTGACTAGACCTCTCACCCTCAGCCCCATCTCATCCCGACTGGACCTCCCACCCTCAGCCCCATCTTATCTTGACTAGACCTCTCACCCTCAGCCCCATCTCATCCTGACTGGACCTCCCACCATCAGCCCCATCTCATACTGACTGGACCTCCCACCCTCAGCCCCATCTCATCCCGACTGGACCTCCCACCCTCAGCCCCATCTTATCTTGACTAGACCTCTCACCCTCAGCCCCATCTCATCCTGACTGGACCTCCCACCCTCAGCCCCATCTCATACCGACTGGACCTCTCACCATCAGCCCCATCTTATACTGACTGGACCTCCAACCCTCAGCCCCAACTCATCCCGACTGGACCATTCATTCTCAGCCCCATCTCATCCCGACTGGACCTCTCACCCTCAGCCCCATCTCATACTGACTGGACCTCCGATCCTCAGCCCCATCTCATACTGACTGGACCTCTCACCCTCAGCCCCATCTCATCCCGACTGGACCTCTCACCCTCAGCCCCATCTTATCTTGACTGGACCTCCCACCCTCAGCCCCATCTCATCCCGACTGGACCTCTCATCCTCAGCCCCATCTTATCTTGACTGGACCTCTCACCCTCAGCCCCATCTCATCCCGACTGGACCTCTCACCCTCAGCCCCATCTTATCTTGACTGGACCTCCCACCCTCAGCCCCATCCTATCTTGACTGGACCTCCCACCCTCAGCCCCATCTCATCCCGACTGGACCTCTCACCATCAGCCCCATCTCATACTGACTGGACCTCTCACTCTCAGCCCCAAATCATCCCGACTGGATCTCTCACCCTCAGCCCCATCTCATCCCGACTAGACCTCCCACCATCAGCCCAATCTCATACTGACTGGACCTCCCACCCTCAGCCCCATCTCATCCTGACTGGACCTCTCACCCTCAGCCCCATCTCATACTGACTGGACCTCCCACCCTCAGCCCCATCTCATCCCGACTGGACCTCTCACCATCAGCCCCATCTTATCTTGACTAGACCTCTCACCCTCAGCCCCATCTCATCCCGACTGGACCTCTCACCCTCAGCCCCATCTCATCCTGACTGGACCTCTCAACCTCAGCCCCATCTCATCCTGACTGGACCTCTCACCCTCAGCCCCATCTCATCCTGACTGGACCTCTCACCCTCAGCCCCATCTCATCCCGACTGGACCTCCCACCCTCAGCCCCATCTTATCTTGACTAGACCTCTCACCCTCAGCCCCATCTCATCCTGACTGGACCTCCCACCATCAGCCCCATCTCATACTGACTGGACCTCCCACCCTCAGCCCCATCTCATCCCGACTGGACCTCCCACCCTCAGCCCCATCTTATCTTGACTAGACCTCTCACCCTCAGCCCCATCTCATCCTGACTGGACCTCCCACCCTCAGCCCCATCTCATACCGACTGGACCTCTCACCATCAGCCCCATCTCATCCCGACTGGACCTCTCACCATCAGCCCCATCTCATACTGACTGGACCTCTCACTCTCAGCCCCAAATCATCCCGACTGGATCTCTCACCCTCAGCCCCATCTCATCCCGACTAGACCTCCCACCATCAGCCCAATCTCATACTGACTGGACCTCCCACCCTCAGCCCCATCTCATCCTGACTGGACCTCTCACCCTCAGCCCCATCTCATACTGACTGGACCTCCCACCCTCAGCCCCATCTCATCCCGACTGGACCTCTCACCATCAGCCCCATCTTATCTTGACTAGACCTCTCACCCTCAGCCCCATCTCATCCCGACTGGACCTCTCACCCTCAGCCCCATCTCATCCTGACTGGACCTCTCAACCTCAGCCCCATCTCATCCTGACTGGACCTCTCACCCTCAGCCCCATCTCATCCTGACTGGACCTCTCACCCTCAGCCCCATCTCATCCCGACTGGACCTCCCACCCTCAGCCCCATCTTATCTTGACTAGACCTCTCACCCTCAGCCCCATCTCATCCTGACTGGACCTCCCACCATCAGCCCCATCTCATACTGACTGGACCTCCCACCCTCAGCCCCATCTCATCCCGACTGGACCTCCCACCCTCAGCCCCATCTTATCTTGACTAGACCTCTCACCCTCAGCCCCATCTCATCCTGACTGGACCTCCCACCCTCAGCCCCATCTCATACCGACTGGACCTCTCACCATCAGCCCCATCTTATACTGACTGGACCTCCAACCCTCAGCCCCATCTCATCCCGACTGGACCATTCATTCTCAGCCCCATCTCATCCCGACTGGACCTCTCACCCTCAGCCCCATCTCATACTGACTGGACCTCCGATCCTCAGCCCCATCTCATACTGACTGGACCTCTCACTCTCAGCCCCAAATCATCCCGACTGGATCTCTCACCCTCAGCCCCATCTCATCCCGACTAGACCTCCCACCATCAGCCCAATCTCATACTGACTGGACCTCCCACCCTCAGCCCCATCTCATCCTGACTGGACCTCTCACCCTCAGCCCCATCTCATACTGACTGGACCTCCCACCCTCAGCCCCATCTCATCCCGACTGGACCTCTCACCATCAGCCCCATCTTATCTTGACTAGACCTCTCACCCTCAGCCCCATCTCATCCCGACTGGACCTCTCACCCTCAGCCCCATCTCATCCTGACTGGACCTCTCAACCTCAGCCCCATCTCATCCTGACTGGACCTCTCACCCTCAGCCCCATCTCATCCTGACTGGACCTCTCACCCTCAGCCCCATCTCATCCCGACTGGACCTCCCACCCTCAGCCCCATCTTATCTTGACTAGACCTCTCACCCTCAGCCCCATCTCATCCTGACTGGAACTCCCACCATCAGCCCCATCTCATACTGACTGGACCTCCCACCCTCAGCCCCATCTCATCCCGACTGGACCTCCCACCCTCAGCCCCATCTTATCTTGACTAGACCTCTCACCCTCAGCCCCATCTCATCCTGACTGGACCTCCCACCCTCAGCCCCATCTCATACCGACTGGACCTCTCACCATCAGCCCCATCTTATACTGACTGGACCTCCAACCCTCAGCCCCATCTCATCCCGACTGGACCATTCATTCTCAGCCCCATCTCATCCCGACTGGACCTCTCACCCTCAGCCCCATCTCATACTGACTGGACCTCCGATCCTCAGCCCCATCTCATACTGACTGGACCTCTCACCCTCAGCCCCATCTCATCCCGACTGGACCTCTCACCCTCAGCCCCATCTTATCTTGACTGGACCTCCCACCCTCAGCCCCATCTCATCCCGACTGGACCTCTCATCCTCAGCCCCATCTTATCTTGACTGGACCTCTCACCCTCAGCCCCATCTCATCCCGACTGGACCTCTCACCCTCAGCCCCATCTTATCTTGACTGGACCTCCCACCCTCAGCCCCATCCTATCTTGACTGGACCTCCCACCCTCAGCCCCATCTCATCCCGACTGGACCTCTCACCCTCAGCCCCATCTCATACTGACTGGACCTCTCACTCTCAGCCCCAAATCATCCCGACTGGATCTCTCACCCTCAGCCCCATCTCATCCCGACTAGACCTCCCACCATCAGCCCAATCTCATACTGACTGGACCTCCCACCCTCAGCCCCATCTCATCCTGACTGGACCTCTCACCCTCAGCCCCATCTCATACCGACTGGACCTCTCACCCTCAGCCCCATCTTATCTTGACTGGACCTCCCACTCTCAGCCCCATCTCATCCCGACTGGACCTCTCATCCTCAGCCCCATCTTATCTTGACTGGACCTCTCACCCTCAGCCCCATCTCATCCCGACTGGACCTCTCACCCTCAGCCCCATCTTATCTTGACTGGACCTCCCACCCTCAGCCCCATCCTATCTTGACTGGACCTCCCACCCTCAGCCCCATCTCATCCCGACTGGACCTCTCATCCTCAGCCCCATCTTATCTTGACTGGACCTCTCACCCTCAGCCCCATCTCATCCCGACTGGACCTCCCACCCTCAGCCCCATCTCATCCTGACTGGACCTCTCACCCTCAGGCCCATCTTATCTTGACTGGACCTCTCACCCTCAGCCCCATCTTATCCCGACTGGACCTCTCACCCTCAGCCCCATCTCATCCTGACTGGACCTCTCACCCTCAGCCCCATCTCATCCCGACTGGACCTCCCACCCTCAGCCCCATCTTATACTGACTGGACCTCCAGCCCTCAACCCCATCTCATCCTGACTGGACCTCCTGACTGGACCTCCCACCCTCAGCCCCATCTCATACCGACTGGACCTCTCACCATCAGCCCCATCTTATACTGACTGGACCTCCAACCCTCAGCCCCATCTCATCCCGACTGGACCTCTCATCCTCAGCCCCATCTTATCTTGACTGGACCTCTCACCCTCAGCCCCATCTCATCCCGACTGGACCTCTCACCCTCAGCCCCATCTTATCTTGACTGGACCTCCCACCCTCAGCCCCATCCTATCTTGACTGGACCTCCCACCCTCAGCCCCATCTCATCCCGACTGGACCTCTCATCCTCAGCCCCATCTTATCTTGACTGGACCTCTCACCCTCAGCCCCATCTCATCCCGACTGGACCTCCCACCCTCAGCCCCATCTCATCCTGACTGGACCTCTCACCCTCAGGCCCATCTTATCTTGACTGGACCTCTCACCCTCAGCCCCATCTTATCTTGACTGGACCTCTCACCCTCAGCCCCATCTCATCCTGACTGGACCTCTCACCCTCAGCCCCATCTCATCCCGACTGGACCTCCCACCCTCAGCCCCATCTTATACTGACTGGACCTCCAGCCCTCAACCCCATCTCATCCTGACTGGACCTCCTGACTGGACCTCCCACCCTCAGCCCCATCTCATACCGACTGGACCTCTCACCATCAGCCCCATCTTATACTGACTGGACCTCCAACCCTCAGCCCCATCTCATCCCGACTGGACCTCTCAATCTCAGCCCCATCTCATCCCGACTGGACCTCCCACCCTCAGCCCCATCTCATACTGACTGGACCTCTCACCCTCAGCCCCATCTCATCCCGACTGGACCTCTCACCCTCAGCCCCATCTTATCTTGACTGGATCTCCCACCCTCAGCCCCATCCTATCTTGACTGGACCTCCCACCCTCAGCCCCATCTCATCCCGACTGGACCTCTCATCCTCAGCCCCATCTTATCTTGACTGGACCTCTCACCCTCAGCCCCATCTCATCCCGACTGGACCTCCCACCCTCAGCCCCATCTCATCCTGACTGGACCTCTCACCCTCAGGCCCATCTTATCTTGACTGGACCTTTCACCCTCAGCCCCATCTTATCTTGACTGGACCTCTCACCCTCAGCCCCATCTCATCCTGACTGGACCTCTCACCCTCAGCCCCATCTCATCCCGACTGGACCTCCCACCCTCAGCCCCATCTTATTCTGACTGGACCTCCAGCCCTCAACCCCATCTCATCCTGACTGGACCTCCTGACTGGACCTCCCACCCTCAGCCCCATCTCATACCGACTGGACCTCTCACCATCAGCCTCATCTTATACTGACTGGACCTCCAACCCTCAGCCCCATCTCATCCCGACTGGACCTCTCAATCTCAGCCCCATCTCATCCCGACTGGACCTCCCACCCTCAGCCCCATCTCATACTGACTGGACCTCTCACCCTCAGCCCCATCTCATCCCGACTGGACCTCTCACCCTCAGCCCCATCTTATCTTGACTGGACCTCCCACCCTCAGCCCCATCTCATCCCGACTGGACCTCTTACCATCAGCCCCATCTTATACTGACTGGACCTCTCACCCTCAGCCCCATCTCATCCTGACTGGACCTCTCACCATCAGCCCCATCTTATACTGACTGGACCTCTCACCCTCAGCCCCATCTCATCCCGACTGGACCTCTCACCCTCAGCCCCATCTTATCTTGACTGGACCTCCCACCCTCAGCCCCATCTCATCCCGACTGGACCTCTTACCATCAGCCCCATCTTATACTGACTGGACCTCTCACCCTCAGCCCCATCTCATCCGACTGGAGCTCTCACCATCAGCCCCATCTCATCCTGACTGGACCTCTCACCATCAGCCCCATCTTATACTGACTGGACCTCTCACCATCAGCCCGATCTCATCCCGACGAGACTTCTCACCATCAGCCCCATCTTATACTGACTGGACCTCTCACCATCAGCCCCATCTCATCCCGACGAGACTTCTCACCATCAGCCCCATCTCATCTTGGCTGAACCTCTTACCTTAATTAAACTAATTACCGGGATCTTTTCCGGACGCAGAATTATTGAAATATGAACCTGAATCTGCATGAACAAAGCAGTCCAATTGACAGTGGTGCTTGTCCTTCGGAATATGTATTCCGCATTCAGCTGTTGTCTGCAGTTACCTCTTCACTACGCTGGAACAGAATCTGTGTCAAAATTACATGCACAGTGACAACAATTATATACAAACATTAAGGTACTTAGTGCACTATATGTTCCCATTCCATGCTAAATTATAAAATTAGCATCAATGTTATAATGTTAAACAGAAGTGAAAATATATGAATTTACTAAATGTAATTACAATAATAAATATTGGCAGGTGATCGATCAAAACAGAAGTTAACCCTTTTTAATAGTGAAAATAACAACATCAAAGGAATAAAGTATATTCAATATGTTTTGGCAATAATATGTTTTAGCAAATTACATATATGTACACATAAAAATACAGGAAATAAATGTACCTATACTGCCAGGGTTATAGGTTTGGTCACCAATGGACAGAGGTTTGATTGAAGAAAATTGTTGACACATCTAAATGTAATGTTATCACCAATTGATCTGTTGTTACAAAAAAAGTTTACTGATCCTGAGTTGTATTGCATATTTTATATAGTCTCAAAGGCCCCAATATTGAAAGATATGCTGATCCTAGGTATCTAGTCAGATTATAAGACAAAAAAACTACTGCACAACTTGCAAATAATGTGGTGTAGCCCAGAAAAAAGCTGTATGCACCACAAGCCTCAGTAGAATCAGTAAGCAGTGGGGTTTTGTCTCTGATAAGCCTAACATGTTAGTGCAGTTGGATTTGGGCATTATCAGTTGATTTTGAAGTTGTTAAGACAGAGAACCTTGAATACATTAAAGTAAATTAATTATTTCACAAATACAGCAGGCCTTAAGTGTAAATTATTTATTGTAATTTTCTTTGGAAAGGCTATATATTGCAACCTGTAGATGAACTATTCTTGGTATTTTTTTTATTTAAGAATGTAATTAATAACTAGGTAAACATGAAATCACAACAGCAAACTGGTAAAATGCCTTATACAGTATGCCTGGTAACTAGTGAAAATAAAGTCTTGTAAAAAAAAAAGGAACATAGTGCATAGCTGCTAACCTTATGTATGTGAAGTTTACCATGATGCATGTAACATATATGCCCCTACATTTTATAATCAACAAAATAGGATTAGTTCTTCAATATTGAATCTTTATAATATATTACAGGTCCTGTACTTTTCTTTTAAATTCTCTATACATTAGGTAGAGGCAAGGAAAGGAAATAATAATGTCGTGGTACATCTAGTTTAAACTTTAAATAAAAAGTTAAATAAATAGATTTTGCTTGCAGGGACACCCAAGACCTAAAACAACATTAAGCATATTAAACTGGTCCCAAATAAGATAATTATATTAGTAACAAAAGTACCAGTTGAATAGTGTTACCAGAGAAACACCCTTTTGTAATACTAATTTTCCTCATGTTTGATTTGGCAATTTGTTTTCAAACTATTTTTAATATCTTCTTATAATAGATTCCTTCGGAAACTTCTAATACTTTTGTGCTAGGCTTGCTCGTTACTATACTGCTTTAAAAATGCCACCCTTTGCTTGAACAGAATTACCCCATTACCTGAGAGTGGCCCAGAAGGCATATTTTGTCCAATTTACAGAATCTTAAACCAGATTTGACAAACTACATCATATAACATAATGAAAAGCTGTTGACTTATAAATAGTACACTTAATAAAGAGCATGTTTGTTATTCTTAAAAGACTTACATTAAAAATTCTTCAACAAAGGTAAACATAAACAGTAAACATATTCAACTGGCTCAATATCATTGCAGTGGCACCAACCTTTGTGAGAGTGAAACTTACACATCTTTGCGTGAGAGGGGGGGGCGGGATGTAATATTCATGCTGCAAAACCAAATAAGACTTAAGGTGCATTCAATTTATATGCATGAAACCCATATAAAACTGAAACTGAGTTAGGAAATGTACTGGCTTTAATGATTGGACCAGCAAAGGTTTAATGCATTGTTTCATTTGTTTACAATTACAGTTTCAGCAAACGAAAGTCTTGCCATTTACACAATAAGCTTTGCTGCACTTCGAAGAAGCCAGTTGCCTTGATGGCGCCATTCAGTTAATTAAGGCAATTTTTTTTACTCTCAACAAATGGGAAATTTCAGCAAGTTTACTTCAACCTCTTAAACAAGTTCAACCTTACTATATTCGAAGCTCAGTGGGTCTTATAGCTGAGGCATTGTGCAGAAGTTAGGTGGAGAAGCTGAGAGTGCATGTTCACTGACAATGTATGTCTTAGAGTGTGTTTATATTCTCAGCATGTTGAAGGTTTGTTGTTTACATTTACCTTTGTTGAAGAATCTTCAATGCAACCTGTCGAGGATAAAAAAACCTACAACATATTGAGAATAAACAAACGAGCTCAATACCTTTGTATTTTAGTTGAGGTTTTTGTTGAATATGTTAACATCCTCATGTAAACCGAAGTGTCAACAAGCTAGGTTGAACTTGTTCAAGAAATTCAAATACAAGTTAACTTGCAGATGGGGGTGGGGGTGGGGGGGTCATGTTTCCAGATCATGAAGAATCAATTTCTTTATTCCCAGGTCACCCTGAATTAAAAGCAGATCAAAGTCTTGCATGCCATGGAACGGCTGATACAAGATACTAAATTAATGGTTTCCCTACTCACAAATGTTTAATATTAAAATTCACAGTTTCACGATTAATGAAAATCCTTGATCACAGCTGTCGGCTACTTTCCCAGTTCACAAAAAAATATTTTCCTCATTCCCAATTCACAAAGGATTATTTTCCTCATTCCCAGTTCACGGTGAAAGAAAAAGCCCAATCCGGAGCAATGCAAATACCCCTTGCCCCCCCCCCCCCATGTAGGTCTAGCAGGTTAACTTATAATGTTGGTATAAAACCTGTGGAGAGTAAACAAACGTTAGCCTAGTCGAAGTCAAAGGCAAAGCCGTGCCCCGCACAAACCTGGCGAGTAGGTCTAGCGCCGGCATTGTCTCAGTGTGGTGATGCAAGTCCCCCAAATCCCTAGCCCCAAGTGGCCCAATTCAAGGAATAGAAACGTCACACGGGACTACCAAATCCCCTACGCCCTCCCCCGGCTTCATACACTCGCCATTCTGCGTTAGTTTACTAGTCACCAGTGTTTACTGTTCCGTAGCCAGCTGTGGCTGTGAATCCGACGAAAGTTGTCATGTCCCGACAGGAAGTAAGCTAAACATCATTTTACGAGGTAGATTTATACAACCACCAATTGAATTGTTTGAGGAGGTGATAGCCTTGTTGGACAGTTTCTTGCATGGTTTTGTTGCTCTAAGGACAGGTCTAGATAGCACGCTAATGTCCTGGTTAGGAAGAACTGATGATATACAGTGATAAGGTGAATTGGGAGGGGGCGGGGGGGGGCTATGGAATTAGGCTATGGATGGGCAGATGGTGGCAGGGAGTGTGGATGGAACCGCGTCACGCGGGTGGATAGCCGGTTGCCACTGGTTGTGCATTACCGTGCACTGCGGTTGTGCATATGCCGCTTTGCCGCTTGGTTGGTTGGTAAACACGGTATTTCACACCTTTATGTTTGGTTATTCGGCTGTTTTGAAGCTTTAAAAAACACTTTAAAAAACACAAACACTAATCCATGCAGGCTTACCTCGGCTACAAGACGTTGGATCGTCCATGATGCGCTCGCTTCGATTTTCAAAATGACCGCCATTGAAAATTGTGTACACCGTGTGCCCTGAAGGCGGCGCCACCGTCCGAGCTCGGAACTCGAACAATTTTATCATAGATGGCATGCATGTATGTAACATAAAAAGTATATTTGCCGGTTATACTTTATTATCGCTTATATTTTACCCAAATTCTTTTAGGATGTATAGAACTATGTTTCGAACAACTTGTGAAAATTTTACATGTGATATATATGCTGATTTTAATGTTATTGGCAATTTAACGTGAGTCTCCCAAAAGTCGATTCGGTAAAAATAGCGTAAAAAATATATTTCTTTTAAAAGAAATTCTTCTTTTATTTGGCTCGCCAATTCATCTTGTCTAACTTTATTGGACGTCTCTACTTGTTCTGATTAAGTTTAATTTGAAATGACACTCCTTCTTAATCAACTACGCACCATTGACTATCGGGAGACTCTCACCCTGTCTCCCGATAGTCTTGAGTCTCCTAAAAGTTCACCAATAGTCTCCTAATAGTACGATTAGTATATATATATATATATATATATATTGTTTTATTAAAAGTACGTGATTGGCAATTATGCTGTGCAGGACAATATGTGCACCTAGTCAAGATGACTGAAAACAATGCTCAAAGCCATAACAACATTAACGTTCGCATTTAGCAACCATCTAACGTCGGATATGATTTTTACTTTCTGGGGAAGGTGGGGGGGGGGGGGGGTTACACTGCAGATCAACAGGTCCTGGGTTCAAATTTGGGCCCCAGCACCTAATCAGGGATCTTGTTTCATCCGATCAGCCTTCATCGTCTGGAGAGGCGTCTTAGACCAGTTTAGCCCTTGCCTGCAAATATAGTTATATGCAATACCAATACACCGATCCAGGCTGTCAGTCATTCACTGACGTCACTGTTGCTTGTATCCAATCATGTGGGGGAAAAGGTCTTCCCGGTGCGTTATGTCGGACAAACAAGTCGGACAAACAAAGCCACATTTTTGTCAGTTTCAGAGATGAGTACTTCTCACTTCTCACACCCCCTCCCCCCAATTGGGGGTCAAAAGTGGGCGAGCAAGGGGGGGGGGGGGCTAATTAAAAGATAAATACCGGGTTCAAAAACAGTCTTCGCCGAATATATTGACATGAGTAAAAAGCGAAGGCGTGGGCCAAACCTCACCCTCAGCTATTTCAAAATGTATGTGGCTCCCGCGAAGATAGAGAGGACGAAGGAGCGGCTGGGTGGGGGGGGGTGGCGGGGGCGAGTACTATGTGCGCAACATTGGGCACCCCTTCATCACCCCCTTCACGCCATTCACCCCACCTCCTCAGCCCCATCCAATAGCCCCCACCCCTTAACCCCCCACGTCACGGACCCTTATCGCCCCCTTTACCGTGATTATTTCATATATTTCATATCATTTATTTCATATTCGTATTTTTCTCTTCTTCTCTCTTAGTGTGTGGCTCCGCCGCATCAACGACCTTCACCTTGGGATTCATCCGGAGCGCTAGCCGAGTCGGAGTGGACCCAATAGGCCGGATCTACGTCACCAACCCGGGCGCGGTCACCGCCACCGTGTCCATCACCACCCCGAGGCGGAGTCCAGCGGCCGGTGGAATCTCCAATACGTTCAAAGTGTCACCAGGGGACTCTGCTTACTACGATGTGGATTACTCTAACCATCTAAGCATCTCAGGATTCGAGGACAAAGGTAGCAAGGAACGGAATCTTCGCGTAGAAGTTCGACATGGAATGAACGGAAATCACATAAATTTTCACTATCAGTATTGATGAGATAGCTCATAGTAAGGACCTGGCTAATCAATTATATCATAATAATATGAAATATATATAATAATAATATGACGTTTTACTACGACCATAATGGAACGATGTCTTTTCCTTCTCGGCCTTCAACAATGGCGGCCATCGCGCCGGTTTATGATAAGGCGTCCCGCTATTAAAATTGATAACGCTGCTAGTTATGTTAACGTTTCCAAACGGTAAATGTCGTGTACATTTAGCAAGTTTAGTAGATCGCAATGATAACTCAATCTAATGAATGTTAGAATCCTCACACATTTCTTGTGCGTTCAGTCGTTCTCTACAATATCCCAAATCCTTTGAGTGGTAGCCTACATTAAATGAAACAGGGAGCCTCCCGGACTGACCCAGACTGAGCTGCAGATCAACAGGTAGTGGGTTAAAAAATCCTAACGCCTGCGTCTGGGGCAATCGTCAGCCAACCCCATGTTCATTAGTGCATCACTTCATGGGGACCCAAACGATCTAAAAGACCAAGAAAAACACCTTTTCTTCGGAAATTATGTCGCTAGTATAACTGTTGGTTGGCATCCATTTTTGCAGCTTTGTTTGATTTCAAGTGATACGATTTGCCTCGCGGCATTTGCGCTTATGACTGAATAAGCCTATCTGTGAACGACGGAGCTTGCCTTAGTCGTCGCATCGATGACCTGTCGATAGTATTGGTTTGTACTCACTAGGTGCCTAGATTGGCTTTTCGAGTCCAGTTTCTCAAACCAGAGCCCCTCGTGGTGTGCCATTCACCCACGCACGACACGTGACCATTCCCTCTTTTCGAATGCTAGATCCTCCCAAGAATTTGAATCGAAGCCGAAAGCTTTCATGTCACGCTTGCAAACATCCTTAAACTTGAGCTTTGGCCGTCCAGTTGGCCTTTTGCCATCGGCAAGCTAACCGTGGATTTCATCTAGCATTCCCTGAACATTTCCAAGCCAACGAAGACGTCGTTGTGTTCACAAGAGCAAGAATGCTCGGTAGGTTGGCCCTGGCTAACATGTCGGCATTTGTTACCTTGTTATTGAGTTATTGAACCTTTTTTTGGCCACTATGCCGCGCGTTATTCGAGCGGACCGTTTAAATCAGCAACCAGAGTTCAGTTTGTTGTGGCGTCATGGTTTTTTTTTTTTGCGCAACGTCACTGTGGCGACGATTGTCAATTACTTGAAGGAGCCGCAGGGCGGTTTGGGTCAGTTAAACGATTATAGGGCTGTACAGTTCTCGCGGGTTTCATTTCCGGTTTAAGTCTTTTAAGGACCAACAAAAAAACACGTGCTCTTAAAACGAGTGACGCGCACTCATTGTAGTCAACGTTTGAGTGTTGGGAACCGGCCGGCTGAGCGGTTTGTGCGTGAAGAATCGAGTGGGTATGAAACTATTTTTTGTTTGCTTTAGTTCAGGCATTCCTAACTAAAAAATCATAATATGGTTAAAGATAAGACATTTATCTCTCCATAATGTATGTGGTCCGTTCGATAAGACCGTTGGAAGCGTTGTATAAAAAAAAAAAAGGGCGATGTATGCATAAGGAGTTCATTACATTTGTTATCATTGTACAAATGCGACATACTACCCCCCCCCCGCCCCGACCACCACTAACAGCGTGTGCGATGAGAGGTCAAGGTCGCGGCGGTCACCTGCGTGATCAAGGTCGATGCCATGTGGCGGTGTCCGTTGAGCGCCGCCAGGTGGGGAGCCGTGAAACCATCGTCCTTCTGGACGTCCACGGCGCCCTCTGCACGATCCGCTCGGTGGCGCTGCAAGCAAAAACAGGGGGTAGTCGTCATGGATACCATAACGGGTGGCTGTAGGCAGTCCTCAGATCGCTTTATCGACCTGAAAGTGTAGATGTTGGTATACTGATAGATTAAATTGGGTCAAGAAACCTTATTGAACTCTTATTGAAACAACCCCCAGTCCTTATGCTAGCGTTATTGAAACCACCCCAGTCCGTATTCTAGTGCCTAAAACCTCCCGGCAGAATCAACGCTGAATGGATGACGTACGTCCCCGTCAGACACTGCGTGTTACTGCCTGACCCCCCAACAGCCCGGATAACCAGGCCCGTCCTTCTGGGTCGGTACCTGAAGAGGCGATCCAATGAAGTGCACCGCTTTATCTGGAGACGCAGCGTCGGCTGAACCAGGTTCAGTGAGCACGCCTTAAGAGAGTGTAACACAGACAGGGTATCTCTAGTCTGTATGGAACATAGCGTACAACAGTCAGTCCCACCACACGATTGTTCGATGTCGCTGTCCGTTACGCTGCGTCCATCCCTGCCCCGCACGTCCTACTTCTTGCCAACACTCCAGTATGGCTTTTGGAGGATCCAAGTGGAGGGTTAGCGCAACATCAGCAATCTGCATCCCCATGCCAAAAGCCACAGTTGCCACAGGACACCGACACATCGACTCTTTGCGTATGAACTCCGCCGGTAGCTCCTCCGGCGTTGTATATACATTACATACATTACATATATATATATTGGTGCTTGGTAGCTTCTTCCCTCGGTAGCGCACTCTGCACTCTAAGAAAGCTATATACTGATTCTTTCTCTTGCACGCTATGATTATGCTGGCATATGTTCCGTCTGGGGCAGAGCCCGGCCTCTGGATCAGTTACTCTGGATGAGGGCAGAGCTGGGCCTTTGGATCAGTCACTCCGGGTGAGAGCAGAGCTGGACCTCTGGATCAGTCACTGCGGGTGAGGGCAGAGCTGGACCTCTGGACCAGTCACTCCGGGTGCTTCATCCTGATATACGCCACCTTAAGCTGGTCCCAGATGACGAGGCTGAGCAGAGTGTGCGGGCCGAGGCGAAAGAGCAAGGCGGCCCAGCCCTTGTAGAAGCCCCAGACGCCTTCATTGCGGAAGACCTTAAGGAAGCAGTCTGGGAGGCCGGTGTAGAGGAGGCCCCGTCCCCGGGCGTCGGTGCCCTGGTTGTAGAGGCGCGTCGACACGACGTCAAAGGGCGCCATAAAGAGGACGACCACCACGCCCCCTAGCATGCTGGCCGCCAGAGAATTCAACCAGCTGTCCTTGGGAAACACCTGGAATAGCGTAGGTATGACATATGTATGTATATATATATATATATATATATAACCCTGTCATCAGAATTAGGCATCCCAGTTATGCGCATATTCCAGCATTTGGCAGACCGCCATCTTAGGCAGACCAAACGGTGGTCTGCCTAATTTTCCAGAAGTCGTTACTCATGTCAACGGGTCTGATTTCTCTATATTCGGTGCTTACCGTGAACCTAGATGCCTAAACAACTAAAGAAACCTAACAGCTTTAATATATTCTTAATCTAATTGAACTGTGAAACATTTTTAGCATCTTAGAATTACGGTCGTGTATATATACAAACAGTTAAAAACCAGTCTTAAGTACCCCCCATTAAATTCGCTATTATTTACAATTTGGGGTATATATCACAATTGTGAAGGGAGAATTATAATACTGCTGTCTTTTCGCGTCTTTTTTTGATCGATCCTCATGAAGTTATGCAAAAACATAAAAACAGGCCAATTTGTACACCATCGTGTGCCGCGGTGTACATCTTTCTGACGTGTGAACATCGCGCATGCGTACTCGCATTGTCAATACCAAAATGGCGACAGTTTAGCAGTCGAAGCGTCGCCGTCTGCACCTCATTCTCGCAAGTGGACAACAATCCAGGTAAGACTAGCTTTCATATAGTTATACTTTGCATTCGGGTAAATAGTAGATTATAGCGATCAATGTAAGCCTAGTCGAACTGTAGAAACAACGAGATAAAGTGACATTGCTGACTTTATGATTTGTGACATTCACATTGGCAATCCGATCGTTCGCCGGTTCAACACCGAAAGACGACAAGTTGACAGTCAAACAGACGTCAAGCAACGATACAGTTTTAAATATTGCAATTTTTAGTAGATCTAATATTCTACAATATTCATGAAATACTACAATTGTCTTATCTCGCATTCGCTAATCCTAGTTGATCGGGTTTCAGAAATATTGTCTGCAAAGTCTATTCGTGTCCGTGACCTTGGCTTGTGCTAAATTGTTCATGAATGTTGTTGACATGGTTGTAGGCCTAAAGGCTAAAGGTTGTTTAGGTTAGGCTAACAGGAAAGTTAGAGGGGTGGATCTAGGCCTATACTATAGGAAGGAGGTTATAGGATAGACGCACTGCCCCCCCCCCCCCACCACCCCCCTTGAAAACCTGAGCATATAGATCTACTGTAAAAATCAGGCTTTTCGACGAAAAAACTGATTCACAAAGTCAGTGACCTTTTGTAGATCTATGCAACCCATTGCCATTGGCAGTGGCAGATCCAAGCCAAGCCGAGGCAAGCTGGGGGGGGGGCGGGGGGGGGCGGGGTTATACATACTCCTCTCAAGTTAGAGGATGTCAAAGACTATTAAAGTATGTTGTTTTTCTCATCAAAATCAATGCTATTTAAGGTGCAGACCAGCCCCAGCCCCAAATGAGATAATGGCTAAATGAGTGATGACATGCATATGTATCTGTTGGAGGGGGTTAGGTGGTGTTTACCATAATGAACAAAGTCATAGGTCAAAAAGGACAAAACTGCAAACCTGACACTGCTACATGGTATAGGTAATTTCAGTGTTCATGCTACTGTCTCTTGGATGGATAGAATATATAGATTTAATTGCTGATTTTATTACATACTGATATACTTATCATAAAATAAATAAGCCACAGTCAACATGGTCAATATACTGGTATCATTGATGCTTAGAAAAATAATAGCTATATAGTGTTGATCTGTTTGGTTATTGGAACAACCTTTTTATTTGTTTCAGAATTAATTTCAATGGCACTTTCAAGAGGAAAGCAGCTTGTAAGTCTTATGTATATAATTCTGAAACTTGTTTTTATTCTAATTTAATTGGTTTTGTCAAAATAACTGTTGTGTTCTATAATTAGATATCTTATTGTTTTGACCAAGGGATCTATTAAATTCAGTTGGAAACATGGCCAGAAATGTTGCATCTGTGTTATATAGTATATAGCTATATTATTAGGCCCAGACTCTCCTTGAGTAAATAAGTTAAAGTATTATATTTGTATCTATATCATAAGCATATGGGAGCAATAAGCACATGAAGCACTTAACATGTTTAATCATAATTGAATTTTGTTTCTTGTTATGACAGTATAACAATTATATGGAATAATCTGTATTTTCAGTTCAAAGCTAGCATCATGCTGAAGAAAGTAAGTATATGTATATCTGGTATATATGTACTCAACATTACTGCCAACATATATAAAGATAAGCAGGTTTACAATTAAATTAGTAAAATTTCTTCTGAAGTTAATCTATCATGTCTTTGGACTAATTTTAGCTTTACCATGTTTACAGAAACAAAACCTGTTATAATGGTACAACCTATATACAATCAACATATCATCTAATCATAATTGAATTTTGTTTTTGTTATGACAGTATAACAATTATATGGAATAATCTGTATTTTCAGTTCAAAGCTAGCATCATGCCGAAGAAAGTAAGTATATGTATATCTGGTATATATGTACTCAACATTACTGCCAACATATATAAAGATAAGCAGGTTTACAATTAAATTAGTAAAATTTCTTCTGAAGTTAATCTATCATGTCTTTGGACTAATTTTAGCTTTACCATGTTTACAGAAACAAAACCTGTTATAATAGTACAACCTATATACAATCAACATATCATCTAATCATAATTGAATTTTGTTTCTTGTTATGACAGTATAACAATTATATGGAATAATCTGTATTTTCAGTTCAAAGCTAGCATCATGCCGAAGAAAGTAAGTATATGTATATCTGGTATATATGTACTCAACATTACTGCCAACATATATAAAGATAAGCAGGTTTACAATTAAATTAGTAAAATTTCTTCTGAAGTTAATCTATCATGTCTTTGGACTAATTTTAGCTTTACCATGTTTACAGAAACAAAACCTGTTATAATGGTACAACCTATATAAAATCAACATATCATCTAATTATTGACATTCTGGCCAACTAGTACTGATTACCTAAAAGAACTGGTATAAATCTTTCTTAAAAATGATATGATTAATATTTAATTAGTTTACAAGTACTGGATGATGGAAATTGATTATTCCCACTAAAAACATAAATATATTAGAAGGCTAGCTAAAGTTAGGGTAATATTAAGAATACCAGTACATATATCAGATATATCCAGAAAATATTTGTGACATACAGTTTGTCAATTAAAGAACATGTTGTAGATAAAAGTAAAATGATATAGCAGCTAGTCCAATGATATCTTTGATAATTTGTACATACTTAGACCAAGTATATGTTTTTTTCACACAATGAAGTAATGTAAACGAAATTTCAAGATTCCGAAAACAGGAACATGATTTTCGAAATATTTTATCAGCCTAAATCATAAAACAAAACTCACATTATAATAAACTATCAACAAATTAATAGCAGATAAAAGAAAATAGGGAATAAATATATCCAGGGTAGTACATTAGGCATTTTGGAAAGACATTTTCGAATTTCCGAGAGTTGTGATATGTATATATTAACTTTTGTAATAAAGTTAAATTAACATGTAGTTAATAGTAATATAATACTTAGTATATATTCATAGAATATATATAGTTATATAGTTGCATGAATTTGGAAATATGCCAGTTATGGTATTAAATAACCTGAACCTGCCGTTAACAGTGTCAATTGTCATGATAATGACATTGAGAAATTATAGGTGAATGAGTGAACTTAGTTATCTGTCCATTTCTCTTCAGCTAAAGGTTATGTCACCAGTCGATGATGCAAAGATGTGGTCTGGACAAAGACGACTTTAGGCTCAGTTTCAAGCGGCGGTGGGGGTAAGAACATGTTTACGTTATAATAAAGCAATAATTTAAGATATGCATCCAAATCGATTGTATGATGATTACAACACAAATAATATTGTTCTATGATTTATTTATGCGTGTGGGCGCCCCAAGGTTTGTTTAAATCGGGACCACCGCACGGGATATCTTGCCCCAAGATGCCATCTTGTCGGTCAATATAGCACTTGTAATGTCTATTGTTTACTTTTATATACCGATATTAAATAAAACTTTATCTTGTCATGTTTTATCTCATTAAAGCTGTAGATATCGTGGGTTAATTATCATTGTCGAAACGCCTAATGCGATGTGAACCGGTAACATTTCAAATTATACGTGAACACATGTACCGGTAGATGATTTATGATTATCTATACTTAATTATCTATAAGAAAATATAATTATGTAATGCTTATGACCCGTTCAGTAGTGATTTGAAAGCGGATGGTGTTCTGTATAATTCTTTTATAATCTGGGGCAGGCAAACGACCATACGGAACATACGACATAAATACGTTTTACAGTTATGAGTAAATGTGCCTGTTTTTCAGCTTCATCCGAACCGTCCAGCGCCAATTATGAGGAAGACGTGTCACTCACTGGTGAATATTGTTTTTTTTTTAAATACAGTAACAGTATAATCAATTTGGGTCGAGATTCAGGTATAATTAAGATTGGAAAAGCTGTACACTTAAGACCAGATATAGTTTGGTAATTAAATACTGTGTTCTGCATAATACAGACTAGACTTGCTATTGGTGTAGTAAATACATATAAATTAATGTAGTTTCAGTGAGATGGTTCAAGAAAGACACCGACTCCTCAAGGCGTCCTTCGGCGACTTCTTTTCATGCAGGCCTGACGCCAAAGACAACAAAAGCAATCTTCCAAGTATGTTTCCGTTTGGCATCATATGTTAATGCATCTTTTTCCTGTGGTTGTCATCTAGTTATTTTCATATTCTACTGAAGTACACATTAACTGTTGGTATATACGCTAAATTTAATTCGATTTAGGGTGTTTTTAATGGAAATACATTTAGGTTCTTAGTGTATAAAACTAACCTTTTCTTCATTTATTGTACGCAATAAATCATAGGGCATGCTGTTAAGCCACTTTTTTTGGATAAACTGGTACATCATGTGGGGAAAGTGCCGCTTTGCTATCTACATCGTCATCAAAATTCGGGCATATGATGTTTGCATGTCATAATGTATGTGGAAAATTGTTGTCATGCAGTTTTAACGGACATTTTAATTTCAGGCAAAAGGAGAAATTCTGCAATTCATAGCCTCACAGCAGCCTATGTGTCTCCAACAACTGACGGAAATGGCTGCATATAAGAAAACAAGAACTAAGCTCTTCAACAAAAGGAAGACAATGCGACTAAAAATAATTAAGTCGTTACAGGAACTCCTAGGTCACCCCCCTCCCTCACCATCATCTTTGATCACCTCATGTCTCTCACTATCACCATCCTAGGCCACCTCCTCTCCCTCACTATCACCATCCTAGGTCACCTCATGTATCTCACTATCACTACCCTAGGTCACCCTCTCTCCCTCACCATCATCCTAGGGCACCTCATTTTCCTCACTATCACCATTCTAGGTCACCCCATCTCCCTCACCATCATCCTAGGTCACCCCCTCTTCCTCATCATCATCTTAGGGTACCTCCTTTCCCTCACTATCACCATCCTATGTCACCCCGTCTCCCTCAAAATCATCCTAGGTCACCTCCTCTCCCTCACTGTCACTATCCCAGGTCACCTCCTCTCCCACACTATCATCCTAGGTCACCTCCTCACAATCACCATCCTAGGTCACCTCCTCTCCCTCACTATAACCACCCTAGGTCACTCCGTCTCCCTCACCATCATCCTAGGTCACCTCATTTTCCTCACTATCTCCATCATAGGCCACCCAATGTCGCTCACTATCATCCAAGGTCACCCCCTCTCCCTCACCATCGTCCTAGGTCACGTCTCTCTCACTATCACTATCCTAGGTCACCCCCTCTCCCTCACTATCACCCTAAGTCACCTCTCCCTCACTATCACCATCCTAGGTCCACCCATCTCCCTCACCCTCATCCTAGGTCATCTCCTCTCCCTCACTATCACCATCCCAAGTCACCTCCACTCTCTCACTATCACCATCCTAGGTCGCCCCTTCTCCCTCAACATCATCCTTGGTCACCTCTCCTTCAATATCACCATCCTAGGTCACCCCCTCTCCCTCATCATCAGCCTAGGTCACCTCCTCTCCCTCACTATCATCCTAGGTAACCTCCTTTCTCTCACTATCACCATTCTAGGTCACCCCCTCTCCCTCACCATCATCCTAGGTCACCTCTCCCTCACTATCACCATCCTAGGTCACCCCCTCTCCCTCACCATCATCCTAGGGCACCTCATCTAGCTCACTATCATCCTATGTCACCTCCTTTCCCTCACTATCACCATCCTAGGTCACCTCATGTCTCTCACTATCACTATCCTAGGTCACCCCCTCTCCCTCACCCTCATCCTAGGGCATCTCATTTTCCTCACTATCATCCTAGGTCACCTCTCCCTCACTCACACCATTCTAGGTCACCCCTTCTCCCTCAACATCATCCTAGGTCACCTCTCCCTCAATCACACCATCCTAGCTCACCTCTTCTCCCTCAACATCATCCTTGGTCACCTCTCCCTCACTATCACCATCCTAGGTCACCCCCACTCCCTCACCATCATCCTAGGCGCCTCCTCCCTCTCACTATCGCCATCCTAGGTCACCTCTCCCTCGCTATAACCACCTTAGGTCACCCCCTCACCTTCACCATCGTCCTAGGTCACTTCATTTTTCTCACTATCACCATCCTAGGTCACCCCCTCTCTCTCACCATCAACCTAGGCACCTCCTTTCCATCACTATCACCATCCTAGGTCACTCCTTCTCCCTCAACGTCATCCTTGGCCACCTCCTCTCCCTCACCATCATCTTAGGTCACCTCTCCCTCACTCACACCATCCTAGGTCACCCCTTCTCCCTCAACATCATCTTATGGCACCTCATCTCTCTCACTATCATCCTAGATCACCTCTCTCTCACTCACACCATCCTAGGTCACCCCTTCTCCCTCAACATCATCCTAGGTCACCTCTCCCTCACTCACACCATCCTAGGTCACCCCTTCTCCCTCAACATCATCCTAGGTCACCTCTCCCTCACTATCACCATCCTAGGTCACCCCCACTCCCTCACCATCATCCTAGGCACTTCCTCCCTCTCACTATCGCCATCCTAGGTCACCTCTCCCTCACTATAACCACCTTAGGTCACCCCTCACCTTCACCATCGTCCTATGGCACCTCCTCTCCCTCACTATCCTCATCCTAGGTCACCTCTCTCTCTCACAATCATCCTAGGCACCTCATTTCCCTCACTATCACCATCCTAGGTCACCCCCTCTCGCTCACCGTCATCCTATAGTACCTCCTCTCCCTCACTATCATCCTAGGTCACCCCAGCTCCCTCACTATCATCCTAGGTCACCCCAGCTCCCTCACTATCATCCTAGGTCACCTCATTTTCCTCACTATCACCATCCTGTGTCACCCCCTCTCTTTCACCACCATCCTATGGCACCTCCTCTCTCTCACTATCACCATCCTAGGTCACCCCCTCTCCCTCACCATCACCCTAGGCACGTCCTTTCCCTCACTATCGCCATCCTAGGTCACCCCCTCTTGCTCACCATCATCCTATGGCACCTCCTCTCCCTCACTGTCATCCTAGGTCAACCCCTCTCCCTCACCGTCATCCTAGGTCACCTCATTTTCCTCACTATCACCATCCTAGGTCACATCCTCTCCCTCACTATCACCATCCTAGGTCACCCCCTCTCCCTCACTATCACACAGCCTAGGTCACCCCCCTCTCTCACTATCATCATACTAGGTCACCCCCTCTCCCTCACTATCACCATCCTCGGTCACCCCCTCTCCCTCACCATCATCCTAGGTCAACCCCTCTCCCTCCCTATCACCATCCTAGGTAACCTAGGTCCTATCTATAATTAAATAATTTCATGAATTTCATGCTCAGTGCATTAGCTATAGATTGTACACATATGCTTCTAAAAATCAGTATGTTTGTTAAGAATTTTATCCGCAAAATATTTGTCCTCACGGCGATTAATGGTTTGCTTCATATTGTCCTACTTCACAATTGAATCAAATCAAGTAGGAACTATGCACCATTGTGTGATTACATAAATGTTATAACTTAGACAGCTTAGACAGTTGATCATATGATAAATTGCAAAACCATTGTATTTCTTGTAGTTAAGTTGTCAATTGAATAAAAATGACCATAATACCTACACCTGAATATCGGTTCATTCACATTTTATCGACGAGCTACCATTATCGTCCAAAAGGTCCATTTACCTCATGCAGCTCTGTATGGCATCACTTACGTCTCTTAATCTGACCTATAAGACTCCTATACCATTACGCTAGCACAACCATATATCAAATACAAGAAATCAAATATTTCGTTTTATGCATTTTGCAATGATTGCATCTACTCTCCAAATATGAAACATTGAGATATGTTACATATGCTTCGGAATACGTATACCGTATTCTTCTGGTGATAAAGATGGATATATACGTGTTCTCATTGTAATTGGAATACCCGTATATACACTCGGTCTGCCTATTGATGGAATATCCGTATACACTCGGTCTGCCTATTGATGGAATATCCGTATATACTCGGTCTGCCTATTGATGGAATATCCGTATATACTCGGTCTGCCTATTGATGGGATTTAAGTAAACAGCCTGGTCTGCCTAATGCCCAGTTAACACTTATATTTTTTTAAGCAGACCAGATATCATGTATATTAGTTAAATATAAATATTGTAAGTGCTATTTACCTTGTCCTTTGTTACAGACAGATTAACTAGTCTAATGGTGCAAAGTAATACCATAAAAACATAATCATTGACATTTGTGGAATATATTGAGATGGTCTGCCTAATGCCTAATTGTAAGCTTGGTCTGCCCAATGCTGGAATCATATGTATATATATATATATATATATATATATATATATATATATATATATATGGTATATGTGCGACCGGGTGCATATATATATATATATATATATATGATTTCTCACTGCTTTATGCTAATGAACTATTTTTGTTGGCGGAGGAATTAATTTAGATCAAAGCGTCAAATCGCACGTACGACCTAAAGAGCGGGCGATAATATAGGCGTTAAGTGTTGCCTTAACAGGATCAATCGTCTCCGTGATGGTATTGTCAGTTGCCTTGATTGAATTGATTCCTTTACTTGTGTAGGAACCAATTGAAGCCCTTCCTGGTTACGTGACTGGTCGGTAGGAGGACTCCCGCGGCCATCTTGAGAGACCGTGACGTAACATTGGCGGCGGAGATCAAAGGACCGTATCAATAAAAATGACGGCTCATTTAATTGGAGTAATAAAATTACACTGGAAAAGAGCTTTTTTCATCGTAGCTTCACACCCCTGGCGTCAGTACCGAGAGTATAACCGGTTATTATAGGAACATCGTAGCTTCACACCCCTGGCGTCAGTACCGAGAGTATAACCGGTTATTATAGGAACATCGTAGCTTCACACCCCTGGCGTTAGTACCGAGAGTATAACCGGTTATTATAGGAACATCGTAGCTTCACACCCCTGGCGTCAGTACCGAGAGTATAACCGGTTATTATAGGAACATCGTAGCTTCACACCCCTGGCGTCAGTACCGAGAGTATAACCGGTTATTATAGGAACATCGTAGCTTCACACCCCTGGCGTTAGTACCGAGAGTATAACCGGTTATTATAGGAACATCGTAGCTTCACACCCCTGGCGTTAGTACCGAGAGTATAACCGGTTATTATAGGAACATCGTAGCTTCACACCCCTGGCGTCAGTACCGAGAGTATAACCGGTTATTATAGGAACATCGTAGCTTCACACCCCTGGCGTTAGTACCGAGAGTATAACCGGTTATTATAGGAACATCGTAGCTTCACACCCCTGGCGTCAGTACCGAGAGTATAACCGGTTATTATAGGAACATCGTAGCTTCACACCCCTGGCGTTAGTACCGAGAGTATAACCGGTTATTATAGGAACATCGTAGCTTCACACCCCTGGCGTCAGTACCGAGAGTATAACCGGTTATTATAGGAACATCGTAGCTTCACACCCCTGGCGTTAGTACCGAGAGTATAACCGGTTATTATAGGAACATCGTAGCTTCACACCCCTGGCGTCAGTACCGAGAGTATAACCGGTTATTATAGGAACATCGTAGCTTCACACCCCTGGCGTTAGTACCGAGAGTATAACCGGTTATTATAGGAACATCGTAGCTTCACACCCCTGGCGTCAGTACCGAGAGTATAACCGGTTATTATAGGAACATCGTAGCTTCACACCCCTGGCGTCAGTACCGAGAGTATAACCGGTTATTATAGGAACATCGTAGCTTCACACCCCTGGCGTTAGTACCGAGAGTATAACCGGTTATTATAGGAACATCGTAGCTTCACACCCCTAGCGTTAGTACCGAGAGTATAACCGGTTATTATAGGAACATCGTAGCTTCACACCCCTGGCGTTAGTACCGAGAGTATAACCGGTTATTATAGGAACATCGTAGCTTTACACCCCTGGCGTTAGTACCGAGAGTATAACCGGTTATTATAGGAACATCGTAGCTTCACACCCCTGGCGTTAGTACCGAGAGTATAACCGGTTATTATAGGAACATCGTAGCTTCACACCCCTGGCGTCAGTACCAAGAGTATAACCGGTTATTATAGGAACATCGTAGCTTCACACCCCTGGCGTTAGTACCGAGAGTATAACCGGTTATTATAGGAACATGTTTTTTTCGTGCCGAACTTCACTACTTTATGTTGATGAGTTTGGCCGCTGTTCATAATAATAACCATCGATAATGTAGCGTAACGTATCGTAAAGTAACGATATTGGTTACGCACAAAGAGCATCCATAGATCGCTGTGTTGGTGGTCACAACCCGAACATGAAGTCGAATTATTAAATGTTTGCACTTTCTTAATTAGAAAATTCTCGAACGTGTTCGCTTCCCGTCAACCTTGTGAACAGAGTGAACATTCCCAAAATACTTGTGAGAGCGTGGAGGTGGTATCCTCCAACAGTAAGTAGAGGGGAGGGGGGGTCGTGGCATGGGACACCTGCATGCTCTAAGCAGTGGGGGCCAAAACCCCTAGCGACACACTCAGATCCGCCGGTGCAAAATTTACCTGTTATTTTGTTGACCCAATAAGCGGAGCGCTCACTGTACTATGGCATAAGTTGTCTTAAATCACCGTCGTGGTTGCTGCATGTGGGCAAGTCGTACAAGTCTTCCAAGCGGCAGTGTTACTGTATGCTGTTTACTACTTTGAATACAGGGGGTGGTTGACACGAATAAATACCGCTCGTCGAAAAACTAAACCTGCAGAGGAGCGTATCTGTGATGCATCTTCTCCGTCAGTTTTTACCACATTTATCACTTAAAACACAGTGTGGCATACCGCGACATCGGAGGAAGCTAACATCCCTACGAGAAGGACAATAGTTACTCTCCGTTATTTATCTACGCACTGGGCATTCACATCTTGCGTTTTTGCGACACTGAGTAATATTGGGTTTGTTCAACATGACCAATCTAACCTCATGTAGATTTACCTCTAAAGGAAAGAAATAGTCGAGCGAGTAAAACGTGTGAAAATGAAAAGCTAGCACCTTAATGCCTAAGCATGACTCATACCCATCTGGTATGCATTTTGGGGAAGAGCGTTTTCTCTCGTTGTCACTGACATAAAGAAAGCACAGCACGTGAAGGAGGGTAAAACATATTATAGAGGAGACTTTGCCAGTAAAATTCGATCGTTTCAAGACGGTAGAATATGTAGATGTCTGAAGTGTCGAATGTTGTTTGGAGTGGCATTTCAATGGAAACAAAGTACAATGGTAAACAGCGGGACCTCAACGCACGGACCGCGTCGTCTGGGGCGCCCTGAACCGTGGCCGACTGAATAGAAGGCCTCGTCAGGGTGGTAGAAGCTTCGCACCAGACGAAGGCCTCACGTGATTCATGACTGGCAGTGACGACTAGTCGGCCGGCTCCTTGGCCTCTTTTATGCGGGGCACCTGCGTGGGCCACTTACCAAAAGGACGCCTTCGTGACTGATGTCATTACACGCAGATAGCTCTCACTCTTTTCGTCATAATCTTATCGACGGATCTCACAACAACAATCGCATTCCAGGTCGCATAACAAAGAGGCAAAAAAGATATTATATATAGGACGAGTGAACCGGCCGGGTGGGGGGGGGGGGGGGGGTAAACTGATGACCTTGGGAATGGGGCTGAAATGGTCATATTTATGTCACTAAAGCTATGCATATCGAGAAGTAGGACACGAAATTTCTAACGTGCCTTCACATTAGTATCATCTCCACGCCCTCGGGGCTATGCAAATTGGTAGCCTTCAGTACGCCTTGCCATAGTTACCTTTTCGCTTGCGGGCTCTCTAAACAACGTTTCGCGTTGCCTGAGCAAGGTTATCGCGTTACCTGAGCGATGTTATCGAGTTGTCCGCGAAAAGTCATCGCGTTGTCCGAGAAAGGTTATCGAGTTGTAAGCGAAAGGTCATCGCGATGTCCTAGAAAGGTCATCACGTTGTCCTAGAAAGGTTATCACGTTGTCCGTGAAAGCATATCGCTTTGTTCGAGAAACATTATTGCGTTGTCCAAGAAAGGTTATCGAGTTGTCCAAGAAAGGTTATCGAGTTATCCGAGAAAGGTTATCGAGTTGTCTGAGAAAGGTCATTGCGTCGTCTGAGAAAGGTTATCGCGTTGTCGAGAGAGGTCATCGCGTTGGCCCAGAAAGGTTATCGCGTTGTCCGAGAAAGGTTATCATGTTGTCCGAAAAAGGTTATTGCGTTGTTCGAGAAAGATTATCGCGTTGTCCGAGGACATTACAGACTCGCTCCTCCATATAACATTCGCGGTCTTGTTAAGCTTATTAACCTAGACATGGACTTCATGTAACTTGTACGTGATTTCTTTCTCCGAGAGCGAAGTTATTTGTACCCGACACAAGCATTTTCTAAATGCTTTGTTTAAATTCACGATGTTATGGAGCATTTATTATTGTTGATACATCTGAAGGTGGCACAATATATATAAATAATAAAAAAAAAATTTTTTTTAAGAATTTGACAATTTTCAACAAATTTTGACTGTAATTTATAGCACGTCCAAGAGAAAAACATCCCTAAAATACACGTATGAAAGATATAAATGACATCATCTATGAATTATGCGATCAAATTATTAAATGACGTAACAATTTCTAGCGTGGAGCGGAGCTAATATCAGACTAGGTGACTGAGGGTAGGGTGAAAGATTTTTAATTAGCCCTGTAAATGACATTGCTTTTTGTTATGCAATTTACAAAGAGAAAAACACACATACACATTGTTAATAGGAATCCCGTCGCCAGCTTTTGTTAGAATTGACAGTGATTTCTTTTCTATTACTTCCATTGTGTATTCTATGACAAACGATCGATCAACGCTGGCCGAGGAGCGATCAAAGCAGACGACACTTGCAGACGAGACTTGCAGTGAATGCCGGGGTCTGAATTCACGGCTGCCATGCGATTTCACGCCCGCCTCACTCACCATAGGACCCAAGGGCAATGGGTAAAACATGCAGGTCACGAGGTCATGTGCTGCCGTTATTCAGCGCATAATAAAGAAATATCCGCAGGAATGACGCACCAATGGAAGCACTTGGCGAGACGGCACAGCGGCCCGTGGTTGAATTCATCATTCTGAGAGATGCAGTGGAGGCTAATTGTGTCTTGGTAGGCAAATTCTTTGCAGCAATGGTGCGGTGGGGGGTTCTCCCGTTATTATTATCATTACGGGGGGGGGGGAGGGGAGGGGGGAGTTACACCATGTTCTTCTTCCCAAAACAAGGTTTCTCTAATTTCTAATTTCTAATCAACTTTAACCCGCGATGGGGTTAGTTATAAATTAGTTAACATTTTGTCTAAATGACATTTCAGATTAATGGTAATACCCTAGGACATAGCAATCCCCCCCCCCCCCAACGATGGCCAATGGTCACGTGTTGGTTTCTGTTTGTTTCTACCACAGTAGACCACAGATATCATTTGTTCTTAATATTCCTACTCTAACAAACATTGTCTATGTCTGGTAGACCAAACAACTACAGCAACAGAAGCATACATTACATTACATGAACGTTTCGGATTTTTCTTCATCTTGTATGCACATGTATATGGTAAACCCGAAAACATTTAAACTTGGTTTTCATGTGTCAATGTGTGCTCGACATTGAATGCTTGGTCTCTGCCTCCCCGTAGCTCACGTTCTACTCACGCCAAACAAACGCGAGTCGGTGGACTATAAGTTAGCCTTCCACTTGATATTGTCACATTTCTGGGAGAGACATATTAAACGAGGATAGTTTAGAGACCAACAGGATGAAAATAGCGACCCTGTCTAGTCAGTGTCTGCTATGGACCGCAGCTCCACAAGGGCTGTAACGGGTTTAATAGCACAAATCTTCCACTATAGGCCCTTCTAAAAATTTATGCATGCGGCACCAGAACGAGGCTGCCCGCGCAGCAACGCGAAGCGTCGGTGGCAACATGGCGCACTGACGTGTTCCCTACTGTGTTCATGGCAGCTGAAAACAGCTTCCACCAATTGCTCAAGGACAAAAAAATACGCCAAGAATGGATGGTAATAATCAGAAGTGATGGTGGGCTTCATTTTTAGGTATTCGTTCACTTATTGCCACTGTTATTTGAAGAGAATAGTCGAATGTATCGCCTAAAGTTTAGTTTACTTGGGACTACAACGCTGACCCTACATTGCACAGTCGCTAACAGTAACACGTCGTCGCTTGGCAAGGCCTACCGGTATCCTATCTGGATATTGCATGGTCTAGTGAAAATGACATTGAAACCAGATGGCCCTTCGAGATCCCGCCTTGCCCAAGGCCAATGATAGTCACAATTTTGTTTCTTGGCTTTGTGTGACAGATTTATTTTTTTACCCGTGACACTAAACAGTGAGGTATGACGCATGGATTGACTCAACAACAACAACTCAGTAGCTTGAAAAGAGCTAAATAAAGAAGTTCAATCATTATTTGATTATTTAAAGTGGTTCAAACTAAATGAGAAACACATAATTTAATGGTGTGTCCTATGTTGTCAGTTGGCCTTATCTCAAATTAATGGGGCAGTCTCCACCTCCATACAGTCACCTCTCTGGGGCCATCTCTTTCTTGGGGGGTTGCCCCATGGAGTACTGTGGTGGGCATCTGTTAATACATGTAATTCTGCATGTATTTACTATTCCT